>CM062520.1:52084293-53284293 GCA_031439585.1 Pterocarpus macrocarpus | reverse complement strand
TTGATTATAATTATATGGTGCACCTACACATGTTTTATAATATTAACTAAATTAGTGGTAGTAAATATAAACAAAAAAAGTCAAATTACTATTAAAAAGCATAGACTATATATTGTTTTTGAAAATACAGTCATAAAAATTATGCTATGATATATTATAAAATATTCCGAATTATTTGGAAATCACAAATTTATTGATATATTTGATTATAGAATTTTTTAATTAATTATTTTATCATTTTTATTGCTTGAATGTTTGAACACGTACATCTTCTAATGAAATTAAATTTTGAAATAAATCAAGTGAAATTTAAATTTTAACTTGAATTTAAAAGTTTTACAAACTTGAATGTCAAATCAGTGCCAAAAAAGAGAAAGATGCTGTATTTTTGGAAAGAATAATTAATAATTAATAATAATAAACTATCATGAATTTTATTGAAAAAATAATCAATTAATATATATATATATATCAACATATTTTAAATATATTCCGTTCTCATAAATTTGAATTGCAAATCATCGCAAAAAAAGGGGGAAAAGACTGTATTTTGAATTTGGAATTCATGCAATGTACAGGAGTAAGTTATGTGTAATATAATTAATTAATATAATTTAAAGTAGTAATTCATTATTGAAATTTTAGTGTAAAATATAAGCTTAACAAAGAATTATAAAATTTGCATTAAAATATGTTTTTTTTAAATAAGTCAAAGAATGATTATAAAAATGAAAAATGAAAAATAATATAATTACAAAATAAAATTATAATTTTAAAATTACTATTGAAAAAAGTAAGTATTTTTAAGAAAAAATTTTAATAAAACTTTTTTAATAACAACTTACTATTGAAAGTGTAATAGTTGTGTAAGAATAGCTACTCTTAACTTTTACTTAAGGATAAATCAATTTAAGAAAAAAAATACTCATTATTGCAACATAATTATATGTTTTATGCAGTTAGATATTAAACATCGTATAATATATTATTTGAATGTTACTTGTGAGAAAAAAAAAAAAGCCTATTATGATAACATATTATATATTATCTAGTGAATGAGAACACAAATTTTTACATAATTAAATAGCATATAATAATTTTTAGAAATAATATATTCATTTCAAATTAAGAATGACACCTCTTTTTGAATTTAAGAAAACATTTTTTTTTATAAAACATAACTCTTTAAAAATAAAGATCAACGTTAGTTGGGATTTGTAGTTAAACTAATTTTTTTGATAATTTCATCTTTAAAAGAGATTTTATTTCATGCTGTCCAAGTAAGATTAATTGCTTAAAAATATGAAAAAGGTAGTTAGTTGCAAATCAAGAAGAATACAAGCACAAATAAATTCTACCTATAATATCAAATATTTGAATCTTAAAATAGCCACTTATAAAAGAATTTTACTTAGTAATCAATTATGGCTTAAAATTCTTTAATCAATTATCAAAAGATAATGCTTATTATTAACAGAAAAATCCCAACACCAACAATTGAGATTTAATTGTAGTAACGATGAAGTGAAATACAATCCATGTTGGAAACAAAGATGAACATCAAGCGAAGTTGATCCAGGGGAAAAAACCAAAGTGAAAAACAGAGACTAAAAGATAAAATTTTGATTTAATCCAATCAAGCTTGTTAGAAGAAAATAAAATTGAAAATAGGAAAAAATAATAATGACTAACCTAGAAAACCAAATTAAAGGAAGATTGGATGGATAAGTTAAACATGAAAAAAGTTGGCACAAATAGATAAGGAAAGAAAAAACAATCGAGCCTTGTAAGGTAAAGAAACAAAATAAATAAAATTTAATTAACTAAACAAAATAACCTTATATATATTAAAAATAATCTTAATTCCCACAACATGAAAGTCAAGGCTGAGAAATCAACTAACTCAAGCAAGAACAACAGTATCCTAAAGAAGTAATATCAAAATTTAACTAAACAAAACTAAAAAATATTCAATAAGGATAACGAAATGAAAAAGATTTTACCTTGACCTACTTGGCATGAACTTGCTTATTGCATTCAATAGCTTTCAATTGAGCTTTTGGAGCCAAAAAAAGTTATTTTTACTGAAGAGAAAAAAGCCATAAAATCCACAATATTATCAGTAGTACAAATCTTAATGTTTGAATTATGAAATAGACCATTAATGGATACTTGTAGAAGGAGAGAAAATTACAGTTTTACAAAAGAAGGGGGTGGGGTTGAATGAGTTGATGAAAAATCCTTCTGCTCAAATTGCTTTTCCAGTGAGAAATTCACATCCATGCACCCACAATAACAATGAACAATATTAAACATAAAACATAAACATGAAAGAGCATAAATTAAATTCTTAATGGATTCACTAACAAAAATGTAAAAAACAAAAAAAAAATCAATCGAAGGTTTGATTGATGAAATACAAACCAATAGCAAGGATTAAGGTTCACTCAAACAGTTGAAGGCATTGCTATCAGCGTTGCAGTGGCTTTGACTTGGACCCATTATTTGCTCCACAATCTTAGCTCTTTTGTTTCAGTTTCACTAACCTGAAATTAAAAAACCTAAATGACGGGAAGAAAGAAACAAATCAATGTGAACGATGTTGTGAATCGACACTGACCAAAGGGAAACTCTGATTGTGAATATGCAACGCTCACAATACTCACCTGAACCATCAAAAAAGAAAACATTAGAAAAGCGTACGAAATGAAAAAAAACAACCGGAGTAGAAAACGGAATACAATACACCCGGAATACAAAACTAATCAAAAATGAAAAAACGAAGCAACTTACTTAGATATCAACTCCTTTCTTCAATTGATTGAATGAACTTAGATAGAAAACAAAAAAAATTAAAAAAAAAAAAACTTTAGGGAACAAAAGGACAAAAATAAACACGAATAAAATGTTGAAATAGTTGAACAAAAAGAAGAAGAAAGCCGAGAGCAAGCCATGGCATAAGAACAAAGCAATGCAACTGCTTTCTTTAATAGGTTCAATGGAACCTACGTAAATAATAACAATAATAATAATCAATGAAGAAAAAAAGAAAGAAAAACATGAATATAATTACATATTCGAGAACAAATTGCGAATATCTATGAAGGAAGAGGGAAAAAATTATCACTCAAGAAAGGGAAGAATGAAGAGTCAGGGAACAAAAAAGAAGAAGAAGCAAACCTTTGATGTGTCTTCAAATAGAGAAAGAAAGAAAGGATGCAATGCAAGTGAAAAAAGCTACCCATAATCAGCTAATATAGACTAATTGAGGTGTCTTTCAAGTTTCCTTTTTTCAAATATTTTTTATTTGATTTCAATAAATTCACGTATATAATAATATGACTGATACACACATTTATAATTTATAGTCTGATATCAATAATCAATAACAATCAATATATCAATTTTAAATCAATTAAAATAACCATGAATCAATGCAATGATATAGAATAAATTCATTAATCAATTTTGATTAAAAATAAATATTGGAACCTATTTCATGGGTGGTGTACGTGGAACCTATTTCAGATTGGGATCAAATTGAACTTATCAATGGTTCTAAAATCTCAATTTTTTTTTTAAATCAGATATTTGTGATATGCCAAAGTTTCGGGATTAATTTCTATGTAATGCAGAATTGTTAGATATGGGAATATTTGCCTTAATTTTGATTGCTTACATTAATGAATGAATCACATTAATGTGATTTGCAATAAGCAAAAATCATGCAATCAACAGTTTCAATTAGCGAATATCATGATATATATGTTCCAATATATTGCTTATTATTAAACACTAATTAATGTAAATATTTTAAAACTGAAAGTGAATTGATATATTTTTTTTCTATAATTGAAGAATCAAACTAATATTAGTTAAGTTAAATATGGTAACTTACATTAAATTAATTGTTGAATAAGTATCAAGAGTTGTATGCAGAAAATCGATAGGAAACATTGTCCATTTTGAGTATATAGGATATAAGGATTGAACATAAAGTAGAGAACTACACACATGCTCCCAACATATAAATAAAATATTGTCACGATCCACTCGAGAGCCGTGATCGGTGCTTAGAGGTAATGACCTCTAGCAAGCTTACCGTGATTATTTTCACTAAAATTCGGGCAAAATTTCTCTTATCTTTCGAGCTATCCCAAATTTGCTAGACCTTTACTAGTAAACCAATCAACAAATATACAATTTGAAGCTCAAAGCACATTCCAATAATTCAAATATATATATATATATATATATATATATATATATATATATATATATATATATATATATATATATATATATATATATATATATATATATCACCTATTTCTACTTATTGTTTATATACTATTCACTAAATAAAGCGAATTCTCAAAAACCCATAAGCTCTATATACATGTTATAAAATAAATTATCAGGTCGCAAGATCCTATCTATGGATTGTGGAGCAAGTCTAAGAAGTTGGAGGAATCAAGTCAGGTGAGAGGCTGGAGTCTGAAATAGAAAAAAAATAAAAGAGGAAGTGAGTCCATCTGATTCAGTGAAGAGCAATGAAACTATAACATATGAGGATAAGTTCTAGAAATAAAGAAAGTTATGCTTAAATAAAGAATTAGTATTATGAACTAAGTGTAAATATTGAATCATCATTTTAAATAACATATAAATAAGGATCAAAATTATAAACTATATATATAAATATATGTAGAGTTTATCTTATTTCAGAAACACAAAACATATTTCTTAAACACAAATAGCAAGGTAGGGAGGCTTCCAATTCTGAGAAATTTCCAAACAAGGGTTAGTCTCTTTTGATCTGACTAAGTTGGCGATGTGCGTAGGCCTGACATACACACATCGAGCTAGCAACACCCTTACTAACTGGGTCCGAACCAAGGTGCACCAAGGCTAGTGTCAGCGACCGCTAGCTACCGATTAATTGAAAATCCTCCCACAAAGTATTTAGAAACTAAAGTAATAAATATTAATAAAAGCTAAGTAACAAATATTAAATCAAATTTTTTAAAGCACAAAGTATTCATCAAATTTTGAAAGTTCAGAATATAATTTTTTTTTCAATAAATCAATTCAGTAATCCAAACAAAGGTTAGAGCCTGTCCTTTCATTTATAAAATTCATCGCCTTTTCCAAATAGCTTTCCGAACATTCTAACACTTGAACATTAGAAAAATTTCCTCAAAACTAAATCAGAGGTCCAAGATGAGATAAATATATTAATCCATAAGACAATTATATCACTAAACAAAGTATTTGTAGCTAACTAGATATATAAAAATAAGCTATCAATAATTGTGCTAAAATCAAACAATATTAATTGCATAAAATCATATGTTATAGAGGCATTGTCCACTCACAAAACATCAGGGGACGTCCAATCTACGTCCCGGGGTTGCTGAACTTGTGGGTTGATCTCCGAGGAATCTAAAATCATATATAAGTGATTATTTCCAATTTAGACCCAAATTTGGTTTAGAAACTAGCCCTTGACCCTTTGTCTAACGTTTACAAATTAAATTTAATTAAAAACTACTATCATGTCTACTATAATAAACTTCATTAAATATCAACTATAAAACATAAGAATTTAAGTTTACATATGTGAGAATCTAGTAGCCTATTTTCCTATTACTCTTTTAATGGCTAAGTCACTTAAATAATTCTAACCATAATTTCAAAAAGTTAAGTTTCCAACTATTTATTTACTCACTACTCTATCCCAAAATTAACACTACCAATTAAGGATTAATTTTATATTAATTGTCTCAATTTTTTTTCAACACTCATAGAGTAACAATCCATATCTATATCCATTAACCTTCCAAAAATATTGAGAAACAAGACATAAGGAGAGAGAATAACTTACCATTGCAATAGAAGTTGGGTTTAGGAGCAAAGGCCGGAGCCCTTTGCACCCATGGCGGAAAGTGAATCAAGAGGGAGAGAGAAACTGATGAGAGAGAGAGAGGGACAGAGAAGCATGGGGGGAAAAAGGTTTTATGGTGTTGCAGGTGGGGTGAAGGTGGTGCAAATGGTGGCTAGTAGAGTAAGACAAGGACGTGAGAGTGACAAAAAAAGAGGGAGAGCAAGAGAAAAGAATGAGTACAGAGAGGGAGCATGTCAAGAGAAGAAGAGAAAAATAAAAAAACGGAGGAAAGGAAGGAACGAAATGTCAGGGAAGATTTTGGACAGATAAGAGAAGGAAGAGAGGGTTCTATGGTGCACCAAGTCACTTATGGTGCACTATGGTTTCTCATGCTTTTTTTTTTTCAAACAATTACTTCTAAGATTTTTTATCTAAAAATGTTTTATTTCTTATCACTATATTCCTAAAGGTAATTAAAGAAAATACCTAAAGCACAACCTATGAAAATTTTTAAAAAATTTTGATTACGAATATTTTATTTTAAATAGGTATTTATTTTTAAACAAGATATTATAAAAATGAAACAGGAAAATAGCATATTAAACCACTATCTAAGAAGAATGCAATCCAAATTTACTATCTAACATTCAAAGAATTAAAGCAAAGACCCATACAAAAACCATATACTACAATAATAGAATAAAGAAAATAAAGGAAAAAAGAGATAAGATAGATATCTAAAACAAAAGGCAAAGGAAATTTACTCAAAACTTCGTTATATCTACACCAAAAAAAATAAAAATAAAAAAGAACAAACTGAAGTTAAACACATAAACAAATATCAAATAAAAAGAAATATTGCATGAATATACTGCATGAATGGAGAAATGAAAAAGAAAATGATGAATAAAAATGTCCATATGAAAGAAGAAGTAGGGTATATGAATGAATAAATAATTTTTAGGGAAGAATTAAATGTTTTTATAGCCCAGTTATAAGTCTAAAAAATTTTAACATTTTGGAAACCAAAATGCCAAATAAATGCACCACATATTACATTGATATTTTTTGAATAATGATATCATTTAATGTTTTAACTTTTAAGTTTTGGTAAATTAGAATAATGATATCAAGTTTTATCATGATTAATGTTTTAACATAATTAGTTAACATTTTAACTAATTGGCTATTCATTACATTAAATATTAATTGAATAATTTATTTGAAATAGTTTTAAAATTTTTTGCGTGGTTTAAATGAGATGACAGGTAGTTGTTTTAATAGTGTATCATTTAAAAAGATTTATTGGAAGATAAAATCAAAGCAATATATTATTGTTTATTAATTTATGAAATTATTTAAATTTAATAAATAATTAGCAGATTTATGAAAAATTGACATGTGGTATTAGTTTTCTTGTTTTGAGCCTAGATTATTAGAATTAGTAGATTAATAGATTAGTAGATTTTGTGAAAATGAAGACTTTCTAAGGCGCTGCCCAAAATCTTCCGCAGGCCCCCGTTCTAGTATCCATTACCCGGGATTTTGTTGCCGAGACGGCGAGATGTCTCATTTGTGGTTAAAAAATTTGACTCGCATCCGCCACACAGTCAACCAGCACTCACTCAGCCTAACTCTCCTCCCAATACATGCTACTTCCTTGTCCTATTTTACGATGTGTCATGTGAGTGCGTGCGTGTGTGTGTGATTTTTAAGTATAAATAATTTTTTCCTTTGTTTGCCTTTTCATTGATAAAGGTTGACCTTGCTCAAAGTATTTTCATAGTATAAAAAAGGGTTGACTGTTTTTGCTTTAATTTTGATACTAGAGTATTAGAGTTAAGGAAATAATATTATACAGTTAAAATAAAATTAATAAATTAAAATTGACACATAATATTTAGAATTTAATTGGTATGTATTGACAGTATAAAATAGTTTTACACTGTCAATCAATAAAAATAAAGAAAAGTGAGAAATCATGGTAGGTCATTTATTATAATGGATGGTTATTTGTATGAGTTGGCACTTTTTACTATTTCTATTAGTTGACAGTATAAAACTATTTTACACTGTTAGTGTATTTAAATTAAATTCTAATATTTAATGTGAAAATTTTTTATAATAGAAAATACTGATAAAAAATGTTTTTGTTATGTAAAAAAATTGTAATTTTCTTTAAATATAAAAAGGGAACAAAATACTCTCTTTTAAAATAGAAAAATATAATTTTGTTTATGAAAATAAAAAATGATGTCTTTTTATTCTCTAAAATGGTTGGTCTTCAAAATGTGATAATGGCCCAGGCATAGGAAGATTACATGGGCCTAACTAATCCAGGATTTGGTGAAACAGATATTGGCAGCAACATCAAAGTTTCTCAGACCATGAATCAGATCTATGGAATAATTTTGGTTTCATTTTGTGTTTTACGGTTACTAAGTTATTAAGATTTGCTTATGAGAAACTTGTCTTCGTGCTTTTCTGTTATAATTCGGTTAATGACGCTTATTTTGTAGGAAAATAATGATAAAGGCTTACAAAAGTTTGAGGCAAAGTTAAAGAATTAAGTGCTGGGGAAAACCTTAGATAATCACCTATCTAATAGTAAAATCAAGAGATATTTTTTTCCCTCACCTGTGCAATTAAACAGGTAATACCAAAATATTCTAGACAGTAAATTATCAATCACAAATAATATGGCAAAAAAATAAAAATAAAGGGACTACGTGGAAAGGCCCCAATAAGAGGGATAAAAAAATTTACAGGATCTAGTATGACAAAATATTTCCATTAATAATAATGGATATATAATTAATCTTCTTAGTAGTATTAGGGAATCACAATTCTCACTCAATAGGTGGAACTCAAACTCAAATCTCTACAATATGGGTATCATAAGACAGCCAAAATAGATGGTAAAACAATGATTAAGCTATACCAAAATATTGAGCTCAACACTAAAAATAACATACTAAAATTTCATGATAAAAGAAACAAGTTTACCCATCTCATGAAGAGCACATGACACTGCCTATTTTCTTTTTTCTCCTCCTGCTGCTGCGCATTGTCTCACTTTTGTCACTCATACATATTTTTTTTCCCTTTCTTTTCATAACCTATTTAACCTATTTATCGTGGCTTCTAAGAGAAGCCTTTTCCTTATTTTTTTAAATTTATTTTCCAATATTACTTTCGGGGCCCCACTAAGGACGGAAACCCACATGATATTAAGGTTAGTCATAACTGATGAGATTACTCCTAACGAAGAAAGTTATAAAACAATGTCGTTGCTACCTCACAGTTTCTCCCTTCGTCCGTCTCTCCCTCACCTGCGTCTTTCTCTCTCCATCTTCTATTCACGTTGTGCTTCTTGAGGTGGCTGGGTTCTTATTTTGCTTTTTTCTAAAACCAACACATACTGGTGAGCTTCCTTCCCTAAAGCTTGATGCTGATTTTGTTTTGCCAATTGTCAAAAATTAAATCTGTTGGGTATTTGAATTACTTTAGTCTTGTGAGGGTAAAAGGATAAGTGTAGAAATGTTTAAAGTTTTAATTCAATGATTATGGTATAGAGTAGTTAGAATATTTTGCTCACTAGGAAAATAACATGTAAATTAAATTTGCAAGGGTAGACAAAGAGGATAAGGATTAGATTCTAAATCAAATTTGTGTCTAAATGGAAAATAATTGCTTATGTATGCTTTCAGATTCCCCAGGAGATCAGCTCATCAGTTTAGCAGCTCCCAGGACGTAAATAGGACGCTCTTCAATATTTTGTAAGTGGACAATACCACTATGGCATATGATATTTTTATGTAATTAGTATTGGTTTGATTCTCACATATATTGATAGCTTACTTTATTTATCTAGTTAATGATATAATTGTCATATAGTTTGATATAAATGTTAATTTAAATTGGTATGCCTGATTGATTGTAAGCAGTTATTTTAATTTTTGTGGAAACTGACCCGAATGAGTTATTGGTCATTGAAAAGGATATTTCTAAACTAATTATAGATTTCACGAATGTAAGGACAAACTCTAAACTTTTGGGCTTGGATTACTAGGCTAAATTGTTGAATACATTATACTCGGGATTTTCAAATCTTAAAGAATGCTCTTGTTTTTTGAAAATTTAATTTGATATTGGTTATTTCAACTTTTATTAATGTCTAGTACTTCAGTTTCTACATACTTTGTGGGAGGATTTTTAGTTAATCGGTAGCTAGCGGTCGCTGACGCTAGCCTTGGTGCACCTTGGATCGAACTCCGCTAGCACGGGTGCTGCTGGCTTGGTGAGTGTATGTGAGGCTAACATACACCACCGACTCAGTCAAATCTAAAGGGATTAACCCTTATTTGGATATTCTCAGAACTAAAAACCTCCCTGCTTTGATATTCACATTTAAGAGATGTATTTTTGAAATTGTAAGATAATATTAATTCTATTTATTTTGAGAATTGTCATTCAAATTGTGAAATAATATTTATTCTTTGTATATTGCATAGTTTTATGTTAATTTCTTAGTTATATTTACTTTTTTGTATCAACTCTTTATTTATATGCAATTTGTCTTATTTTAGAGCTTGTCCTCATATGCTATAGTTTTATTGCCCCTCACTGAGTCGGTTGGACTCACTTAATTTTCCTTTCTATTTCAAATTCTAGTGCTGTACTTGTTTCGGGTCCTTCAGTGGTGTAGAGTGCAGACGCTTTTGACAGCCCCCTATATGTGAGGGCTTTTTCTAGACTTTTATTTTGAGGTTTTGAATATAACTGCTGGATCAGATAGAGCCTCATCCCCTATCCCTGAGGATAGGGGCAGAGTAGAGGCAGAACCAGAGGTAGAGGTAGAGGTCGTGGGAGAACAGCCAGATGAGTAGCAAAGAAAGCCCCTGAAAGGGGCATGGTTGAAGTAATTGCTGGAATGCGTAGGTTGCAGCAAGCGGTTGAAACTTTAGTGGGGGTTATGGGGCCACAGTCTCGAGCAGGGGCTGGTCCACATGCTCAGAGACAAGCTCCACCTTTTCCTGGTGTAGAGGTGTCCGTGCAAGAGTTTCTCAACCTTAAGCCACCGATATTTTCGGGTAATCTAGTGACTGAGGATCCACAACTATTTATAGACAAGGTGGGTAAAACCATTAGAGCATCGAGATGTTCCACTACAAGAGCTGTTGAACTTGCAGCTTATCAGTTGGAAGGTGTAGCTGAATAGTGGTACGAAAACATACTACGGGAGAGACCAGTTGGATCGCAGCCTATGGCTTGGGAAGAATTCACTGAAGCTTTCATGATAAGATTTCTTTTTGCAAGCACAAGAGCAAGACTTGCCACCAAGTTTGAGAGACTGACGCAGACTCAGGGGATGACTATCACAGAGTATGACACGAAATTTACTCAGCTGTCACGTCATGCCTTGCATTTAGTAGATAATGAGCACATGAGAGCTACCAGATTTAATAGGGGGTTGGCAGATCCATATTTTATAGCATTATCAATTTAGATTGAGAAGCTTACTTATGCGGAAGCCATGAACGCTGCCTTAGAAATTGAAGCTGGCAAGGCAGACAGGAAGGCTGCTAGGGAGGTGACCAAGAAAGCGAAGACTCGGGGTTCTTATTTTGGTCATGCTAGTTTTAGTGGAGCATCTAGTTATCAAGGTTCACAGCACACTCTCTGCGAGGGGTCAAGTCCTCCGAACCATCTCCTATGAGTGCTCCTACATTAGGTTCTCAAGTTAAGAGTACATTCCAATCCAATCTTCAGAGCTCTGGGCATTCAGCTCCTTATGTCCCATTATGCCAAACATGTGGAAAGATGCATTCGGGACTGTGCCACCGAATAACAGGATCTTGTTTTTAGTGTGATCGGACAGGACATTTGAGGAGGGATTGTCCTCAGGTACCTAAAAGTCAAGATCGAGGATTAGTTCAGCCTGTTGCTCCTTCTTCATCATCTCTTGCTAATCAATCCTGAGGTGATGCCGTCGGATCAGCAAGTAGAGGAAGCAGAGGTAGAGGTGCCGGGGGTAGGGGATCTAGTTCAGCTGGTAGAGGACAACCGAGGGCTTATGCATTGACTCGCCAGGATGCTCAGGCATCTAATGCGGTAGTAGTAGGTATTTTATCTGTCTGTTCCTTTGATGCACATATTTTGATCGATCTAGGTTCTACACATTCTTATGTGTCAATATACTTTGCTTCTTGATTTGGAGGACCGCCTGAACATCTAGATCAACCATTTTGGGTTGGCATTCCAATGGGAGAGTCTCTCTTAGTTACTTTGTGTATAGATCCTGTCTAGTGACCATAAATGGCAAAGACTCCAAGGTAGATTTGATTGTTCTAGATTTGATTGACTTTGATGTTATCCTAGGAATGGATTGGTTGGCCTCTTGTCATGCCACCGTTGACTATCATCAGAAAATAGTGCGATTCGCCATGTCAGGCGAAGCACCTTTTGAGTTTAGAGGCAATGTTGGTACCTCCTCATCTAAGATTATCTCTTCTCTGAGAGCTATGCACCTCTTGAAAAAAGGGATGTTTGGGACATTTGGCGGTGGTGCGAGAAGTTTCTTTCGAAACTTCCTCCATTACACAGCTTCCAGTAGTCAAGGAATTTTTGGATGTGTTTCCTGATGAATTGCCATGGATGCCCCCAGATAGGGAGATAGAATTTTGTATTGATCTTGTGCTGGATGCTCAGCCTGTACCTGTACCTCCTCATCGCATGGCTCCAGTAGAGCTAAAAGAGCTAAAGGAGCAATTACAAGAATTGTTAGACAAAGGTTTTATCATTCCTAGTAATTCGCCTTGGGGTACTCCAGTGCTATTTGTGAAGAAGAAAGATGGATCTCTATGGTTATGTATTGACTATTGGCAACTTAATCGGTTGACGGTACGTAACAAGTATGCTCTTCCTAGAATCGACGATCTTTTTGATTAGTTGCAAGGAGCAGCATGTTTTTCTAAGATTGATTTTCGCTCAGGTTATCATCAGTTGAAGATTAAAGAATCAGACGTTCCTAAGATTGCTTTTCGAACTCGTTATGGGCATTATGAATTTCTAGTAATGCCCTTTGGGTTAATGAATGCTCCGGCTGCTTTCATGGATCTGATTAATCGGGTGTTCAAGCCTTTTCTAGATTGCTTTGTTATTGTTTTTGTTGATGATATCTTGGTGTATTCCAAAAGTTGAGAAGAGCATGAGTATCATTTGAGAATCGCTTTGTAGACTCTCAGAGATCACCAACTATATGCTAAATTCTCAAAATGTGAATTCTGGTTAGAGCAGGTAGCGTTCCTCGGGTATGTTGTGCCTAGTGAAGGAATCACAGTAGATCCCAAGAAGGTTGAAGCCATCCAACATTGGCCAAGACCTACTTTAGTGACCAAGATTCGTAGTTTCTTGGGACTTGCTGGATAATATCGTCGATTTGTTAAGGATTTTTCCAAGATTGTTGCTCCGTTGACTAGACTCACTCAAAAGAATGTGCGGTATGAATGGTCGGACGAATGTGAGACCAGTTTCCAGAAGCTTAAGGATTGTTTGACCTCAGCCCCAATTCTTGTACTACCCTCAGGTTCAGGAGGGCTCTCAGTATTTTGTGATGCCTCAAGAGTAGGGCTTGGGTGTGTTTTGATGTAGCATGGTCGAGTGATTGCTTATGCCTCGAGACAATTGAAGAGGCATGAGCAAAACTACCCCAACCATGATTTAGAAATGGCTGCGGTGGTTTTTGCTCTAAAGATCTGGAGGCATTATCTTTATGGGGAAACTTGTGAAATTTATACAGACCACAAGAGCTTGAAATATATCTTTTAGTAAAAAGACTTGAATCTCAGGCAGTGGTGATGGTTAGAGCTGCTTAAGGATTATGATTGCATTGTACTATATCACTCTGTCCGTTTGTCACGGAAAATTTGATGTTTATGGCTTGCTAGAAGTCCTTCACCTCCAAGCACTGGTCACGACTCAGGGTGGGTTGTGACAGTTAGTTTGATAGATAAAACATGGCCTTGCTAATCACTCCCTCATGTGTTTACACTAGTAGAATAGTCCCTCAATTCTCTCATGTTTATAGGCTTTTCCCTCTAATGATGTCACCATTCTTGTCTTTTACCATTCAAGAATTCCTTAAAACCTCGATAGTAAGTGAATAATCGATATATGAGGTCCAACTAATACCATACAAACAAAGAATCAAGATTACCAAAATTGCTAATCAAAACAAACCCCAAATTTGTTGGCCTAACTTTAAACAATCATAACATTTGATCCGGATATCAAAATAACTATTGTTATACCTTTCTAGAAAGCCCTCATTTTAAGCATCGTTTTGGACCCAAAAAGGGTTATTTCGACATTTTTCTGCCATTGGTTAGCGAAGTTGCCGAAAAGGCTATAGGAACTTGAATAAAGAATGATTTTTTTTTTTCAAATAGAATCTGTTCCCTTTTTTTGCATGATTTTTTTCTTTGTCTTTTACATGGTTTTTTTATTTTTTTTTTCCATGAGATTTTTTTTTGAACTGGATAACGATGACAAAAATATGAACAGATAGAAAATGAAAAGTAAAAAACAAATAAAAACGAGTAATTGATAGATACAACATGATAGAACCTAAGCTCTGATTACTAAACTGATACAACCCCCATATAAAAATGAAAAACTCGTATGAATTTTGGAATTTAATGGCGTCTTCAACCCTTACTCTTATGAATAAGAAGCTTGGGATATGCCCCTATAACCCTCAATCAACTCATAACGGAGAATCTTAGGATAAGAATAATAAATTCTTGACCCTTAGTTTATGGGGAAACAAGAAACAATAATATCAAAGACAACTCACCTAAAGCCAAAGAGAAAGGAATAAAACCTCAATATTATTGATTTGAAAAACACAATAGTCCATAGGCCAATTTGGTTACTTAAAACATAAAACAAGAAAAATAATCAAACGGATAATCCTAAAACATTTGGTCTTACCTAAAAGATTTGATATTATCTAAAAAAACTTGATCATATATCTAAAATATTTGATCTTATCTACAAAAGATTTGTTTCTAACTAAAAGATTTGATTTATTCTAAATTACTAATCCTAATCAAAACCCAAATAATGAAATTAAAGTCCATAATATCGTAATTACTAAATTCTAATTAATGGGCCAAAACACTAATGATAGTAATACCTTCAATATAAACTCAAATAATATAAGAGTGCTATAAATAAGTCCATCTCTTTAATTGTAATCAAATCCAATCAACTTGGATTTTTGTAATACGCTTGATTGGATCTCTTTTGCTGCTGTCGCCATCACTTACATTGTAGTCCCCAACACACAATTAAAAAAAAAAAAAAACTCAAACTCAAAATTTATAAAGGCTGTGAAAGAGAAAGAAGAGTCAAGAAATATAACCTAGTGGAAGAAGGCTCCAAAATGAAACGGTGAGATCCTTGAAGTAGAGGAAGTTGTGAAATAGTGAGAAGGCAGAATATACGTTGTAGATTATTTGTGGGATTGTAAGACATTTACTCTGGGAAATAGGAAAGATTGCACGCATGGTCAAGATGTGATATGGAACGAAATTGAAATCTCGTCTTATTTAAGTAACCAATAAAAGGATTACATGAAGCGTTAGTGTGAAAAGGGGAATTAAATAGGCAATATATAGTATTAAAAGATAAGCTCTCATTGATACTAACTTTGTTTTAATTGATATTAATTTTATTTAAATTTTAAAATGTAACGTATCAATTATCAATATCAAATTAAAATCATCTTAAAATAAGAAACTGAAAGGACACTATTCTATTGTTGAAATTATTATTTAATGGGATTGGAAGTGATTGGATAAATAAATTGGGAAGGGATCCTTATTATTGCGTTTATTGATACAGGAAAAACCAATCATGGATTACATACCGAATTGCAATGCATGAATTTGAGAGGAAAAAAAGGTAAAAAAAAAAAGAAGAAGATATATATATATATCAATCAAAGCAAGTCTAAAGCTAATGTGAGATTATGAAGGTTATATTGCAAAAATCTTACTATGTTTATTTGTTACGATTGATAGCGCTTCTATGATTATGTAGATATGAAATTTATTTGAGAAATGTTTTTCTTACATAACAGTATAACATTAAACAGGATGCCTTAAAAGAACTAAAGACCTTTTAAAGATGGATTATTTTAATTAAAACCCACACCACTAAACCTTATACTTGCTTTGAAGGTTGGAATCCTATTTAATGTCCCAAAAATAATAAGTTCAAATAATGAACCTCAATTTATTTGTACTTCACTATCATCATCCTTCTTTATGAACCAATTGCTTAAGCGATTCCACAAGCTCATCTAACTCCTCGGAGGAGCTCCCACCCTCACTCACAGCCCTAATAGCTTCCTCTCTCATTGCCTTTGCCCTTTCTTTCTGGGAACTATCCCCACCAATTGACTCAGCTATGACCCTACCCAACTCATATGGGTCGGGCACAGAATCTGCCCCCTCGCACACCTTCACGGCCACTCCCATGTCCTCCACTAACAGCTTTGTGTTCACAAACTGGTCAGCCTCCATGGGCCACCCCAATATCGCAACCCCAGCCGCCACCGCTTCCAACACCGAATTCCACCCGCAATGACTCAAAAACCCGCCAACAGCTCGATGACCCAAAATCGCCACTTGAGGAGCCCATCCCCTCGCAACCAAGCCCCGACCCGAAACCCGATCCTCAAACCCGCCTGGCACCGACCCGTAACCTTCCTCCACCTGCTTCGGCGTCGTCGCCTCCTTCACCACCCAAACAAACCGGTTCCCCGATCTCTCCAACCCTGATGCCAATGCCTCCATCTGCTCCTTCCTCAAGAGCTTCTGACTCCCAAAGCACACGTACAACACTGACCGATCTTCCTCACACCCGTCAAGCCACCCCAACACATCATTGGGTCCTCCGTTGGGGTTTGGGTCAACCCGACTAAACCCGCCCCCAATCCCAATTAAACATAACGGGCCCACCCCAAAAACTCGAGAATGGCCCATTTCTTTGCTCAGGTACTCCAAATACGGACCCTCCAGCGCGCGTGACGTGTTGATGACGTAACCCCAGCTGGCCGTATTGGCTACGACACTCTCCCTCACAAACTCCGACTCCGGGTCGGATTCCCTGTAGCGGAGGAGCAAGGAAGGCAGGTGCTCGTACCTGAACGACGGCGTTCCGGGCACGCCGGCGAGCTCCACCACCGCCTGGGACCTGATCAAAGCCGGCGCGTCGGGCCAACAGCGGTGGAAGAAGGCGGCCAAGAGGGCGGAGCAGGACTGAAAGGCGAGCCTGGGGATGCCGAGTTGGGCGGCGAGTTGGTGAGTCCAGCCGAGGAAGAAATCGGAGATGAGGGCCACAGGGGGGTTAGGGTGGGACCTGGACCACTGGATGATTGGGGTTTGGAGCTTTGAGAGGGCGTTGATGAAGGGATAGTTTCCGGTGTTGCCGACCTCACTGACGTGTTCTACGCCCGCGGGGAGGTTGGGGTGGGAAGGGAAGGGGAGGGTGAGGGTTTGGATGGTGGTTGGGTGGGTGGATAAGAGGGGTTTGAGGATGGGGAGGTTCTTTGGGGTGATGATGATGGTTATGGTTAGGCCTTTGAGGGCTAAGTTGTGGGTGAGGTCCAGGAGTGCAAGTATGTGGCCCTGTGCTGGGTACGGGAATACCAGGATGTGAGGATTATTGGTCTTGGAGGAAGAAGACATGTTTTCTTGTTTGGTGTGGTGTTGTGCTGTGTGGTTTTGAGTTTGAGATGTTTGAAGATGAACGAATGGATACGCAGCGAGTAGTGACGGTGACTTGTCGGTGTTAATGTTTTATAGTGTTTGATGCATCGGGATAACGTGCCTCCTTAACAAGGGCTAGATGGTGGCTATTGTTTCCGACTCCCTAGTACCTCCTTAGCTTGGTGAGATAGACGGAAAAAAAAAAAAAAAATTGAAAAATTAACTTGAGTAGTACAATGCCATTATACGTATAGGTAACTCTCCTGTGGACATACTATAATTCTTTTTCTTAGATGCTAGGAGTGGGACACACTGGAAAAGAAAGTGGAAGACTTTAGCAATAATGCTTATTTTCTCGTCAACGTGGCTGTCCTGGTCTCAGGCGAATCAAGCAGCGGACCCAAAAGAGCCGGAGCATGTTTTCTTACGGTACCTTCCGCGAAGGCAATCAAGTAGTGCAGGGCCTGGCCAATTGGGCTTTGACTCAGGAAAACCATTTACATACCTGCACCTCGTCCCCTCTCCTTTTAGGCCTACCAAAAGCAAAAAAAAAAAAAAAAAAAGGCATATTTTCACTTTCTTTTTTGTTTTGAATTTTCTTATCTTTGTACTCCTAAAGCTAGTTAAGTGTTGTTGGTTTTGTCGGTGATGATAAATATGGTGGTATTGCTTGTCCGAGCCATGAAGAAATTCGCAGAATTATACTGCTAGTGGTGATCATGGTTCGTTTGAAGATCTGGTTTGGCTCTGAATTTAGTTTAGTCACGTGGTTGAAGTCTGTCCCTGCCTTGTCACTGACGCTGCATATATATGCATTGAGATCAAATCAGATTTCCTGTATTTCAATATTTTATTTTAATCTGAGTCTGAAATCTTTGGGGATCAAAAGTCATAGAAGGAATCGGGTTAGGATTGTAGGGCAGAAAATTGGCAATCAATCATGACAAATCATAGAGTAAAGTTATTTTTTCTTTTTTCTTTGGTAATGAGAGTAAAGTTATTTTGATGTGAAAAAATAAATATTAAAAATGAAAATCATAGAAACTCACATAAAATTTTAACCCTACTCATTATTATTAAATATTTTATACCTCTCTTTATAATATTCACTAATTTTCACAAGTCCACTTTTAATAACAAAATAACATTTTTCTTTTAAGTTGAAAAGGAGAAAATCAAATTTACTGGCAGCAGAGAGAAAGAACCCTTGTGTGTATTCCACTTTTAATAGTTTTTGGCTGAAAGGGAGGCCTCTTTCTGACACGTGGGAATCAAAGGCAGCAAATGCTATTTAAAAAATACTATTTAAAAACGATTTTTTATTATAAATTACCTGTTATTTAGAAATTTTTAAAAAGTATTGCTTATTTTTCAAAATTTTATTTTTATCTTCAGTAATACAGTAAAAAAAAAAGTGAGATTTAAGAGAAAAATAATGAATGAAAAAAAACTTAAAGAAGCTATAATTTTTATATTTATATCCATTTAATAATATTTTAATCTTTATAAAAAATCCTAAACGATACTTTAAAACAGACTATGGGAGTATAAGTTTGTTCTGCATCATTATTTGGTTCGAGTAGTTTTTCATCTGCATCTTGCATGTCGTTTTGTGTGCTTGTGTATTGAAATTTGAAACATGGATTATATATAATAAGTAACTATAATAAATTACATTCTTTATATTCTTTATAAATTATTCTATTACGAGCATGAAAAAAGGGTGAAAGATAAAAATTGAATGATTTTTATTGAAATTGAATGATCTTTATTTTTTTGAGTTGTTTTATTGTCTTGTAAAAATTAAAAATAGGTATGCGTATAAAATAAGTTACACTTTTAATTATATATTATTATACAAAATGCATCTAATATTGAATTTTTTTCTTTAAATTTACTTTACTATACTTCTTAAAAAAGAGGAGGGTAAGGGAAATGAATTAATTTATTTTTAAGAAAATATAAATGAAACAATTTATTTTAAAGTTGTTTTATCATCAGTTAAAATTTTAATGTAGACATTCTTAAAAAAAAAAAAAAGAATTACACTTATTAAATTGATATATGAAATAATTTTATAAAACTTTTTCTTTAAAACTATTTTACTATGAGGTTGAAGAAAGAAAATGATTCAATCCTCATTTAAAAAGCATAAGTATTATTCTTATAAAACAAATTATTCTTTAATGAATGACTATGGTTATATTAACAGTTCTTTTTATTTTTATTCAATTTTAGTCTGCTGTTTATTAGCTTCGTAATTATACTTTATTATTAATATTAAAGATATATTCCATTAGTATTCTACTATTTTATATTTATTAACAATTTTGTCATTTTCTCATCAAATACATTAACTTTTATAATATAATAATTTGATCACATTAATTTTTATTACTATTACAATTGAAAAAAGTTACTCTATGCATCACATGGATACAATGCTCTAGTTAAGTATATCTTCCGAATGCAACAAGATTTTTTTAACCTTCGATTATGCAGGAAAATGTATCAATTGATGGGTACTAGAGTTATGAAATATTATGCAAATAAATTTGAGAAAATTAAAATTAATGCAAAATATTTAATGTGAAAATTTTCCTAATGACAAGATATAAATAATGATTATTTTGTGCCCTGCTCTGCTAGGGTTTCCATGCCCACTAGGGTTTCTCAAGTGTCAGTGTCTTCGTCAGTTGAGGTGGCGCTGTCCTCTAAAGTGGAATCATTCCTGCTTTGTCTTTAGCATGTGTCATTACATGAGGAAGACCAGGAAGTGGAAGAGGATATCCTCTTCTTTGAGGAGGAAGATATAAGGGTAGGAATTGAAGAATGTTCAAAATGCCTACTAGGAAGATTACTAGTAGACAGATCTTTTAGTGTAGGAACGATGGAAGCAGCATTGAGTGCAATAAGGGGATATCCAAAAGGCTTCAGGGTCCAAGACCATGGTGACAATGTTTTTCATATCTTCTTCTCGAAGGAGGTGGACGTATTAACTATAGAAAATGGAGCTCCCTGGCTTTTCAAGAATTATATACTGAATTTAAAAAGATGGAGAAGCAACATGATGATAGAGGAAGAAGATTGGAGAAGCAACATGATGATAGAGGAAGAAGATTTCACCCATGTGCCCATATGGATACAGCTATGGGGTATGCCGGAGCACTACAAAACATCGGCACTAGGAAGGAAGATTGGAGAAAGAATAGGAGAGGTGGATGAAGTGGCAACTTTTGTCATGAAAGATAGAGAAGCAAGAATTATCAAGGTGAAAGTGAATCTAGATGTAACTCAGAGACTGAAGGATAGAATGAAAATTGCGGGTCCTAATAAAAAGGTGATGGAGATTATACTGAAGTATGAGAGGATAGGTATCTTTTGCAATTATTGTGGATACATTGGTCATGAAGCCAGATCATACAATCTTTCCTGGAAGATGCAGCAAAAGGAGAGCAAAAGGAGGAAACCCTTGGCCCTTAGCTAAGAGTGGAACAAGTGGAAAGGAAACAGGAAGAGAATAAGGAGAACAACAACAGGCAAAGAGATCTCCAACAACGAATTAACGGGGAAACCAAAATCCTGTAAGTCTTCTTTGTGTTTTTTCAAAGCTTTCAATGAAAGAAAATCAAGAAGAAAGAGATGTGGAAAAGGGCATCATCACAAATAGAAGGCTGAGTAATATACATTGCAGAGAAGGTGGAGAGAAGGAAAGTCGTCTCAATGTTGAAAAGAGTAGGCTTAAAGAGCTTGATGAAAATGATATTATGTTTATAACCTACAATGACCGAACAATTAAGACAAGGGCTGGAGAAATAGGAAGAGAAAAGGTGGGGGGAGCAGCAAAGAAATCAGAAAGGCTCTAACTCTCAAAAGAAGGAAAACCTGAAGCTCTTAGCCCGAACCCATCAAAAAGAGTTAGTGAATGTTAACTGAACAAAACACAGGACCATGGAGGGAGAGGAAGATAGTGAAGGGAAGAAGAAATGTATGGAGGAAGATATTGAAACAGAGAAGGTGGAGGGTGCCAGCCCCAAAATGGCAGCGACTTTGACATGAAGATTTTGATGTGGAACTATCGGGGTTTGGGGAAGCTCCTAACAGTTCACAGCTTGAAAGGGATATGTAGATCCCATTCCCCCAATGTTGTGTTCCTTTATGAAACTAAGAATCAACCTTTGTTTGTGAGTAAAATCCTGGGTGCTAATGGCTATAATAACTGTTTTTGTGTTGACTATATAGGAACAACAGGAGGTTTGATGGTGGGTTGGAAAGACAATGTTTAGGCTTCCACTCAAGACTAAGAAATTTGTTATTCACTTAAAGGTGGAGAATTCGATGACCAGGATTAATTGGAATGCATTTTTAATCCATTTTCACAGTGAAGAAAGAATCCGAAATGATCAATATGAGAAAATCCTTAAGTTAATTGCACAAGTTGGTAAACATTATGTTGTGGTTGGGGATTTCAATGCCACAACCAGCAACTCTGGAAAAACAGGGGGAAGACAAAAACCAGCTTCATCAATAGAAGGGTTTATTAACTTTATCAATAGAGGGTTGTTGATCGATATAGGCTATGTGGGGCACCAATTCACATGGTGCAATAGGAATTTTGTAGAATCTCCTATCAGGGAAAGAATTGATAGGGCTTTGGTTTCTTCACAGTGGAGAATGGTCTACCCTAAAGCAAGGTTATTCCATTTGGATGATAATAGTTCGGATCACTTCCCTTTGCTCCTAGATGCAAATCCTACTGTGCAGGCCCATAAAAGGAGATTCAAATTTCAGGAGAGGTGGTGCTCAATTGAGGAAGTGAGGTCTTTAGTTGAATTAGTATGGGAAGTTGAGGTGGTGGGCTCACCAATGTTCAAGCTATTTCAGAAATTGAAACATTGCCGTCATGAACTAGTTAAATGGCAAAGATCGAAAGCTGTGAATTCAAAAATGCATATTTCAGCTTTAAAGGAAAAGTTGGCAAAACTAAAGTCAGATAAGAGGCACTACAATGGGGAAGAAATTTTAAAAAGAGAGAAAGAGCTAGCAGAAGCATATATGCAGGAGGAAAGATTCTAGAAGGAAAAATCTCGAGTGAATTGGCTAAAATAGGGTGATCAGAACACAAAGGTCTTTCATTCCAAATTCTAGGCAAGAAATAGACAAAATAAAATTTGGAGACTTGAGGTTGGAGCTGGTGGATGGTTCATAGGGACTAAGAATATTGGTAACAGAGCAGTGGATTATTTTGAAGAACTCTTTGAAACTTCCAACCCTTCAAACCCCTCTCAAGTGATGGATGAGCTAACCAGAAAAGTGTCTCCTGCTATGAACAGAGATCTTACAAGACTAGTGACTGAAAATGAAATAAAGAGGGCAGTTTTCTCTATTGATCCTTTCAGTGTCCTAGGGGATGATGGTTTTTCTGCAAAATTCTACCAACACTATTGGAGAATTGTTAAATATGTTTGCTTAGCTATTAGGAGTTTCTTCAGCAGTGGAAAGATGCTTAAAAGTTTTAACCACACTCAAATATGTCTAATTCCAAAGATAAAAAATGCTACTTCAATGAGTCAGGTTCAGCCTATTAGTTTATGTACTGTTTTCTATAAGATAATATTGAAAATATTGGTGCATAGACTGCAAAAGTTCATGAACAAGCTGATAAGTGCAAATCAAAGTGCATTTATTAAGGGGAGACTCATAAGTGATAATATTCTTATTGTTGATGAATGTATGCATTTTTTGAAAAATAAGAGGCATGGTGGTTCAGACCTAGCTCTCAAGCTTGACATGTCTAAAGCATATGATAAAGTAGAATGGAGTTTTGTGTGGTTTATTATGAAGAAACTTGGGTTTTGTCAAAGATGGATTAATTGGATGCAAGAATGTATTTCTACTGTATCATTTTCAGTTATTGTGGATGGTCAGCCTATTGGTTTTTTTAAGCCAAAAAAGGGACTTCATCAAGGAGATCCCCTTTCCCCTTATCTATTTTTTGTTCTGTGCAGAAGGTTTATCCTATCTGCTCTACAAGGCTGAATAGAATAATCTTGTGCAGGGATTAAAAATTCACAGTAGAAGTCCGACAATCAATCATTTATTATTTGCAGATGATTCTATCCTTTTTGGCAACTTAATGCTGTGAAAATTTAATTACAGTATTGAATACTTATAAGGAAATCAGTAGGCAATAGGTGAACATCCACAAGTCTTCAATATTCTTCAGCCACAACACTCCTTAGTAGATCAGAGAGCACCTAGCTGGACTACTTCAAATTCAGCATATAGGCATGCAAGACAAATATCTGGGATTACCTACAATAATTCAAAAGTTAAAGAAAGCAACATTCAATTTTATAAAAGAAAAAATAGCAAAAAAAACTTTCTCACTGGAAAAGAACATTTTTATCTCCCAGTGGCAGAGAAGTGCTCATCAAAGCAGTTGGTACTACCATCCCAATTTATCCCTAGGCTGTTTTAGATTGCCAGATTCTCTGCTAGATGAAATACACAAGATGATGACGGGTTTTTGGTGGGGTCAAAGGAACAGTGAAAAGAGACAAGCCTGGATAGGATGGAAAACTATGTGTAGACTGAAAGAGGAAGGAGGTCTAGGCTTCAAAGATCTCAAAGCTTTTAATATGGCCATGCTGGGCAAACAATGTTGAAGGCTAATGACCAAAAAACACTCACTATTCCACAAAATTTTCAAAAGCAAGTATTTTAGATATGACTCTTTTTTGAAGTTAGGGGAAGGATCTAATCATTCTTGGGCTTGGAGAAGCTTGCTTGAAGGTCATAAGGTGATTGAAAAGGGCACAAAATAGAAGGTAAGGAATGGTGAAGGTATCTCAATCCTCTCGGATCCTTGGGGATCAGATGTTTATCCTTTGAGAGTATGACCTGAAGACTGCTACAATGAAAACTTGGTTTTGGTCAAGCAATTAATTAATTACTGAAGCAGGAAATTGGAACACAAACTTAATTCGGAATAGCTTTGAGGGAAATTTGGCTGAGGAAAATTTACAAACAGCTCCAAGACAAGGAGAGGATACTCTGCTGTGGACGTATGATAGGAAAGGCATATACTCAATAAACTCTGGTTACAAAAATAGCTTTCCAATTTATTCATCCTAACATATCATTTTTACCAGGCCAATACAATAATAGACAGCCGTGGAAGTCAATTTAGTCTCTTCAGACTACCCCCAAAGTTAAGGTGATGGTTTGGAAAATAATGCATGAAGGCTTACTTGTCAAGCTTAGTCTAAGATCCCAATTTGCAATCGCAGAAGATTGGTGCCCTTGGTGTGGAATTGAATCAAAATCGATGCTCCATTATTTTGTCACTTGCCCTCACTCAGTTGAAGTTTGGAAGCTACATGACCAAAGGTTTGCTGATTGGGGCAACATATCAGCGCCAATTTGGGGCTAGTGGATGCATCTTCGGAACTCAATCAATCAAAGAACAGATAGAATGGATTACTTAGCTCGAATTGCCTTCACCTTGTGGCAAATTTGGCTAGCCAGAAATGCAAAAATATTTGGCAAAAATATTTGAAGTTTGAGTCACTCAACCTCAGGAGATCTATGAAGCGGCGTCTAGATTGAGTGAAAAATTCAGAATCCACAACTTTCCAATTTCACTTCTTTAGCTTGTTCTATTTCATATGGTTTATTTGGGAAGCCCCCAGTTCTTTTGCTGGATTGTCCATATTGGACCTAGCATTTTTGCTATTGTCTTTTTTGGACCTTGTTTTGTTTCTCATCAGAAATAAAATATCTTCTATCTTGGTCCAAAAAAAAAAAAAAAAGAAGATATAAATAATGAATATAAAAGAAGAAGGTTTTATTATATAAAAATAAAATTACAAATTTTCTATAAATATAAAAGAGAACAATAACATTTTCTCATAAATTATGAGAATATAATTCTCTCTATGTAAAATAAGAACATTTCCGAAGACACTATATATTTGCAATCTCTATTTATAGGATGATGGAATATGGAGACTCTATTATATGCAGGTGACCCACACCCCTTATTTTGCTGCTGCCCATTATTTTGCTATGTTTCTCGCATAGGGAAAAGTCCTCCACCCAACTCCAGAGAAGCTGCACAATACTCAACCACTTGATTACAAAGCTCGTTTCTTTAACTTGAAAAAAGCCTATAAACTGACTTTATTTTTCACATTCACATCAATAATGCATTTCCGAATTTTTGTCAATATAAACTTGACAATGTAATAGATAGATATTATAAATAAAAAGCAATTAATAAATTAATAGTGTTAATAAAGAGTGAGACATGTTAGCCACTATTTTTACATGTGTCAAAATTTGAATGGAGTGCTTAGATGTTGATGTGGTAAGAATTATATGCCTAAAAATATCTTTAAAGAAGTAATTGTCACTTGGCATAACTTTCATATAATACTTTTAAAATATTATAGTAGTAGATTAATGAAGCATCAAATGCCTTTTAAGTTTATTTTTCGTATTAATAAGAGAGACAAAGGACTATAGAGTTATGATAATATGTTGCATATTTGAAAAAATTAATTCCATCAAATAAAGTTAATTTTACTTATAATCAAAGCTATTTAATAATTATTTTAATTAATTTTTATACTATGATTTTAAACATTGATAATAATAAGATTTAAAATTAAAATCTCATATAAACTGTCCAAAAAGATGACTACTAATGAGTTACAAAGATTTTAAACAATCCATAAAATATCTTAAGTAACAAGAAAAAGCTGTTTGAAAAATATATAACATTACTCTTGAAAGGAATCCCGACGTGGATATAAAAGGAACGGCTGTAAATTCTTACATAGCCAACTAAAATAATCGAAATCAGGAGATTTTGTAAATTTAACTGCAAAAAAGTTCCAAAAGATTGCCTTTTAGTCAAAAGTGTTTTCAATACTTTTTTTTGGTGAATAAAATCTTACTAAAGAGAAAGCTTCTCCTAATCCAAAATATTTTTACTATTAACTATTTTTACCATAAAATAAGCTAACTAGATACACGTTTAATACTTTTAATTATTTAAAGAAAAGATCTTCAATACTATTTAATTTCAAAATTATCATAACTACTTTGTTTTTTATTTTAATTATTTGACCAGCATCCTAAAGATTTCATTAGCAAATGCCTTATTATAATTGATTATGAGTTAATTATTTATTAATATTTTGCACAAATAATTGTGTTAACATAATTTAACACGATGATCTTTCCTAATATGGTGTAGCAAAATTTTGTTTAGCATATATTTACTTTCCTTAAATTTTATTTTGACCCGTACTATTTTAAAGAATCTGGTAGACAACTTTTCGGTAGAGGAAAGGATATAGTGTGCAGACCCTCTGAATTACATGTTAATTATATATAAAAGAAAAATAATAATTTGATCCTATATATAGATTTAAATTCCTTCATCCTTTTATTTAAGTTTACTCTTATTTAATTATCTAATTAAAATAGCTTTTTTTTTTGGTAAATAATTAAAATCATATCTCATATTTAACTATGTGTTTTTTCGAAAATGTCATCATTTTAATTTTAAAATATGCAATAATGTAATAATGTAAAGTTTGAAAGCACAAAACAGCCTTAATTAAATCTAATTCGGTCCAATTAATTACACAAATACAATGCAGCTTTATTTATGTTTAAGATATGCAGAAGTAATGTTAATTTCACAACCTTTTCATCTCAAAGGCTTAACCTACATTAATATAATGTAATTATGTAATTGGTTCAAAAGCATTTTCAAGTTTTACTTACAATTTTTAAAAGATGATAGAAAATTGATAAAATAAACAATTTAATGACAAAAGAACCGATCAAAATACTTGATAGAATAAATAAATAATTTATATTCTTATACGTTATGCTTTTTATAAAGCAAACTAAAATTATTTAAAAGTATTATTTTATTAAATGCTAAATATTTATTTTGGCCACTAACAACCTCGTTCTGGGATCTGTCCCCGTAGTAGGGATGGGCAATAGGTATTCATAGGGCAGGGACATATCCGCCGTCCCAATCTTCATTTGAAAATTTGCCTCCCCAAATTATCCCCATCTTTGTCATAGGTCTCTATTCTTCGCTCTTGTGAGAATTTAAATCCCAACAGATATTTGAGGATTTATGCAAATAAAAAAATAAAAAAATCCAAAAAAAGAGAGAAAATTTCATTTAAAAAAATTCTTCAACTTGAATAAAGCATATATGATATTTATAATATATTATAACACTATTTTTACACAACACAATTAAAATTAGAAATGAAAGTACATGATAAAAATCCAATAATTTTATATGAGGACCTATCGGTTCTCCTTAGTGGGAGCCTTATCCTCACCCCCACCTCGTTTAGTAATTGGAGACAGAGTCTCCATCCCTATGTAGACCAAAATTATCCCTCTACCTTCCCCATCGTGGATAATCTTGCAGGTATCCATTTAAACGGGGTTTTTTACCATCACTATCCCAAAACCTCTCTTTAATAGCATTGCCAAAAGACTAGTAGTTTTCTTTTGAATGCCTCTACAGCATATGTAATAGCTTAGTCGTTTTGTGAAGAATATTACCTCTTCCGTTTATTTTATCTGTTACTTTCACTGTATACACGAGAATTAAAAAAAACCTAAAATCAAAGCTTGATAGCAAAATATTTTTATCAAATCTTTATTAAGTTCTTAACATATAATTAATCATTATATTAGTATCACATTACATTTTTCGATAATTGATATATTTAAAATATTATAACTAGTAAAATTAGTAAACTAACTATAAATATTTTATTGATATATAAAAATGACAGATATTATAAATCAATTTTCCTTAAGTGATAGATAAAATGACTAGAGGTCATTATCACATTATTACACAGATAGCTATATTATAATAAAGAGTAAACCCTCAAAGTGGTCCTTATCGTTTTCACATCGGATAAATTAGTTCCTAATAAAAATAAACAAATAAATTGATTCCTAATTTTTATAATATTAGAGAAATTAGTCCTTATAAAAAATAAATAGATAAATTGATCTCTAATATTTTTAAAATTAGATAATTTAGTTATGTTAAAGAGACTTAATAGAAAAACTAAATTATCTAATTTTAAAAAGATTGGGAATCAATTTATTTATTTATTTTTATTAAGGACTAATTTATCTGACATTTTAAAAATTTAGGAACTAATTTATCAGTTTATTTTTATCAGGAGCCAATTTATCCATGTGAAAATCGATAGGGATCACTTTGAAGTTTTACGCTAAAATGGAACGATATTATCACACACAGATAGTAAGCAATATTATAAAAAAGGGAAAATGCTTGAGGTCACAAAACTACTTTCTATTTCTAGAAACTCTGTACGAAATAAATAATGTAAAAGACGCAAAGTTTGTTTTCTTTTTTTGTTTTTACCTTGTTGCATTTTGAATGAGCACATGTATTTGCTCTTCCGAGGCCAGATTCTAGAACAAGAACCGCTCGTGACACTCTACAAAAACCAAAGCCAGGCATAGAAGTGACAGCACCATGGGCTGTGATATCTATGTTGTCTCAAAAAATGAGTACCAACAATCTCACCCTTAGTTTTATGCTAACTCTTTTGTTACTCCTAGCATTAGCAATGAGCACTGAGCAATCAAAACAGATTCCAGCTATGCATGTCTTTGGTGATTCCCTTGTTTACTGTGGAAATAACAACTATCTTCCAGGAACCGGCAAAGCAAATTTTCTTCCTTATGGCATAGACTTTGGCAGACCTACTTGTCGGTTCGCTAATGGCAAAACTGTGGCTGATTTCCTTGGTGAGAAAAATACAATCCACCTTCACTATCAACAATTGATATGGTTCACTCTGATACAATTATTATTATTATTTTTTAATGCTCTCTCAAAATTAATCCATGATTCATTTCATTTTAATTATGCAGCTATACATCTTGGGCTACCCTTTGCCCCTGCCTACTTGGGACTTTCAAGGAGTAAAAGGAACAGAGTCACCACAGGCATAAATTATGCATCCGCTAGTTCTGGCATTCTACCAGATACCAATAATGTGTGTCACACTCACACTTAGTGTCACACTCACACCTATACTTAAAATTTAATCTGCTCAGCTATTAATTAATTCTTTGAATACTTCTGTCTCTGATATCATATACTATTTTTGCCTTCTTAGCATTACAATTCTTTCGTACTGGACGACCAATTAAGGTCATTTGAGAGGCCTGTTAATATTGCCAAAGGGCTTCAGGGACCAAGCAACACTGGAGAAGCATGTATCTGAATTCTTGTTTGTTGTCTCTACCGGGGTGAATGACCATTTCCACAATGGAACCTTTCGTGGCGGTAGGAGTTTTGCTTCATACCTCATAAAAGAATTCTCCACACGCTTGCAGGTATGTGACATATAGTATTTACATGTACATAATTGCAAAAACACAAATGATCCTAAGCTTTTGTCCAGAGAAATGACAACTTTAAAGGTATTAAACATAAGAAAATAGTTTTACAGAAATTCATCATTAGGATATGAGCAACCGGCATTATATATTTTTGACCAATCAACATAAATTTGATTTGCAGAATCTAATGCCATAATAATTCACATATTTAATGTTATCATATTCAATAAGATAGGGACATTGATTTTGCAAGTGTGATCAGATGTAGCCGCGGTTCCTTATGATTTTTTTAATCACATGTTAACTGAAGGAGATTCAAGAATGTTGTATATTAGTAACAGAAAAAAAAATGCATACAAGTTGATTTTCCCCATACCTCCACCACTTGGATTTACGGCTTTTCAATTAATTTTTTTTTTTAATGAAATATTTTCTTCATGTTTAGCGAGACAATATGTATCAAGTGAGCTGAATCAGAATGAGTTTTGTCAATTCTATTTCCACTTGTATATGCTACATGACTCTGAGGCGTGCAAATTCTATTTTGCGGGTTGTGGAATATTGACATCAAATAAAAAAATAAAAAAAAGCCAACTGGGGTTGGCTCCTGATTGGCCTTCATTACTATGACTTAGGTTTGATTATTAAGTTTTCCTTTGGTAGATGATCTATAAATATCTTGATAAGCGTTTGATAAACTTAAAGGCATGTCCTAACTCTAAACTTGGACGAACCTTCCCCTCAACGTAGACTATTTGATTCACCAAATAATAATAATAATAATAACAAAGAAACAAACACATGAAATTCCTTCCAATTGTTTCATCTTTTGTTTGCGGAATTGTGGCAGAGGCTTTGTAGCCTAGGAGCAAGAAAATTTTTCGTGAACAATGTTCCTCCAGCTGGATGCTTTCCAGGAAAAGCTGTGCGCTCAAGACCAATAAGAAAATGTAATGAGAGGATTAACAGGGGGATCTCCTTTTACAATAGGAGGTTGCCTATTTTACTCCATGAGTTGCAGTCTCAGCTTCCTGGTTTCACCTTTGTACTTTCAAATCTCAACAAGTTCCTCATAGAGATAAGGGAAAACGCAAACAAATATGGTAAGAAAAAAAGTCACGTTTTTTTTTCTATGGCATTAACTTTTAAGAAGCTTGTGTGGTTGCACACTGGAATATAACTGGTGTCCTTTTGCAGGGATAGTGGAAACATGTAAAACTTGCTGCCCCAATAACATTAATGGTCACCTTGTGTGCCTTCCCAATAGTCCTGCTTGTGCAAACAGAGACGAACATCTTTTCTTTGATGAGCACACGAACCAGATTGTAAACGAAATATATGCAAGAAAGTGCTTCAATGAGCACGCTGTTTGCACTCCTCCTATAAGCCTCAAACAGTAACAGTATGCCTAGTTCTGAATCACATGGACATTAAAATAAATTGCATTGAGAGAATAAAAGTAATTCCCTATCTCTTGCTTCAACATTGCCACTAAAATAAGAAGTCAGTGTTCTGTGAAAATTGTGTCAACAGTTGAACTTCATCATATGAGGCTTCCACATTACAGTACTGCATACATTCCGACAAGAATTAGAAACAGAAAAACCAATTTGTGTATTACGGAATAAAGGAACAGACAAGCCAAGAATTTTAAGAGGTCTTAACCAATGCTAGTAGACTGACACCTTAAACCATGCAGAATACCATGCTTCTTATTGAATCTGAGCAGTTTGGATATATATATATTTTTATTTTCGTACAAGGCCACTGGATATTTTATGTCCAGAATGAGTGAATTTGTGGCTGTAACTTACAGTATTATAATCAGCTTCAATTATTTAAAAATAATCATTCAGTCGATAGTCAATTCTATTTATCAGAATTAAATTTCCTCACGGCATCTTAGTGCATATGCAACCCTCAAAATCAATTCCATGATCCTAGAATCGATTTTGGCGTTTTTGTACTTTGTTTGGTTTCAATTCTAGCCAATACTAAAATTAATTCTAGCCTTTCAAAATCAATTTTAATGGAAGGATAATTTATCACTTCTAGATTTTTACTCTTTTAATTTTTGTCAGAATCATTTTTCAAATCAAACTATTAAGCATAAATAATTTTACCTCAAAATTAATTTTAAGCAAATCAATTTTAGTAAAAATAATTCTATCTATAATCAATTCTATAAATATAAAACCAAATGCACACACTTTAACTAAGACACATAAGGTGCACCAACAGTTATAGATATTGGAAAAAAATAAATTAATTAAGTTTGATTATCACATGTCAAAAACAAATTTGCTTAACAGAAACTACAAAGACGTGGAATACATCATATTAAATTTCATTTTCTCCTTCTCTATATTTTTTTTTGTTCAAGTCTTTCTTTTTTTACTTTTTTGGCCGGTAGTAATTTTTTTTTTTAATTTCATTTGTCCTGCTAGATTCGACTTCTAAAGCACCTGCTGGATTGGTTAGTTAGCTCTAACGACTATAGGATGAGCTTGAAAATACTAGCAGAGACATCGGGTAGTTGTTAACAATGGGAACGCTATTTTCTCTAACTTTTGATATCGGAGCTAGGGCCGTTTGAGTGCCTTGCTCACAAAGTAAACCAGACATTGCTGTCGAGCATCTTCTTATACTAATGCACTAGCCACCGTAGCATCACTCACTGATAGATACATATACAGAGGTTGGCCGGTCTTTGGCTTGCTCAAGATCAGTGTGCTAGACAAATACTCCTTGAACTCTATGAATGCCGCTTCACACTCTGGCATCCATCAAAGGTGGTTTCTTTCTTCAACAATGCAAATAATGGCAATGCCTTCTGAGTTGACGTTGCTAAGAACTGGGAGAGAGAAGTTATTCTACCCATGAGGCCTGCACTTCTTTCACAGAAGTCGGACTCTTTATTTTGAGAATTGCTCTACACTTGTTGGGTTTGGCTTTGATACCCATGTGTTTGTAAGCATAAAGTTGAGGAACTTTCCGGCTTTGACAATGCAGCACATTTTTGAGGGTTCAATCTCACGTTGTGTCTTTGTAAACAACTGAAAATAGTTTCCAAGTTGGATATCAAATTTTCATCGGTCTTTACCAACATATCATCAATGTAAATTTCCATGAGGTTTCTTATGTGCTCGGCAAAAATCTTGTTCATGAGCCTTTGGCAAGTGGCCCACATTTTTGAACCCAAATGATATAACTTTGTAGCAATAGTTAGCCATAAGGGTAATGAATGTAGTCTTCTCCCTGTCGCAAGGATGCATACGGATTTGATTGTACCTGAAGCATGCATCGATAAAGATCATAAACCAAAAACTTGAAGTTGCATCCACCAATCCATCAATACTTGGCAAAGGGTATGAATCCTTAGGGTAGGCTTTGTTGAGGTCAATGTAATCGACACACATATGCCACTTCCATTAGATTTCGGTACCAAGATAACATTGGATAGCCACATCTAGTACATAATTCCCCAAATAAAACTCACATTCAAAAGACTTCTAACCTGCTCCTATAGGGTGAGGGCCTTTTTCGGGCATATCTTTCTCCTTTTCTAAGCCACAAGGTTAGCTCCAAGGAACCTCACTAGCTAATGGCACATGAATTTCGAATCTATTTTGGGCATTATCAACAGTAGTCCAAGAAACAAATCAGAATTCTTTTTTAGTAGCGCCAAAATTTCCTGCTTCATGAAATTTAGTGATTTGAGTGGTCTGCTCTATTCTTTCTTCGAATTGGATAGTTTCGAGCTCCCCTTTTGGCTTGGGGTATTTTCCTTCCCGTTGTCCCCTTGACTCAAGGTCCATTACCATGACCTCGGAGGATCCCAGAGATCAAGAGTAGCCTTCACCGACCTTCGCTTTCTTTAATGGTGGGGGCAGCGTGGTGGCAATGCAAATCAATGGCATTTTAATTACCTTTTGTTTTTTTGTTAGGATATGGAAGTTATCCTAGTTAATTCCCATTTTCCTTAAGGAAAATTGAGGTTACCAAATCTCTTGATTTAGTCATATCTATTAGCTAGCCAAGTGTTTTGTCAATACTTTATTAAGTCCCCTTAGTTGACATAATACATACAAACCATATGTTCAATCTCCAAGCTTGCTAGGACATACATATACAACTCTATGGTCATGCCGTCTAATATAAATAATTATACATATAACAACAACCATCATAGCTACTATACAAGTATCAAGATTTCTAAATTCATGCTGTAACATCGGTTAGCAACTTTTGCCTTTCTCATGCCGATCTCTTCATTATCCATAAAGAACTTTATCGTTAAAAAGCTATAGAAATTATGGCCCTGATCTTGTTCAGATTAGGTTTTCCTAGTATGACATTGTACCCTGAAGGGTAATCAACTACCAAGAAATAGACCTTTACTGTCTGGGTTCGATGTCTTGTTCCTAGAGTAAGGTGCATTGTAACAAAACCATATGGGTGCACCTCTTCTCCTAAAAATCCGATAAGCCCCTCCTTGTTAGATTAGAGGTCAGAGTTCTTCAGTCCCAGTTTGTCAAATACGTCATGAAATATGATGTCAGTTGAACTTCCTTGGTCTACGAGAACCCTTTTCACCTCGGTAATGACCATCACTGTCAAGATGATCATTGGATCATCGTGACCCAAGACAATCCCTTCTAGATCGGAGCGCTCGGGTGTAGCAAAGACTTGTGGATTTTCTTTGTATTCCCTGAGGAGAGGTTCAAAACCTCTTGCAAATTCTTCTTTTGTGCTGACTTGGTTGTACCACCTCTAGTGAGTCCTCTGGCAATGACATTTATGATTCTTCTGATTGTATACCCCCATGCCAAGCTTCCTAAGTTCAATACAAGTCTGGTGTTATTTGGTTTCTCTAGTTCCTTTACTCTACATCCCTAGCTAAGGAGGCCCTTCTTTTTCTTGTACTATGTTGGGAAGCCACATACCTCGCTAACCCTCCTTTTCGTGCTAACTACTTTATCACATCTTGAAGGTCATAGCAATCCTTCGTATTATGCTCATAACCGTTATGATTCTCACAAAATAAAGACCTATTGGTGTTAGCCCTTACTTAGCACTTTTGGCTTATACTACTAAAAACACGCAAATTACTGACAAAATTTATTGACGAATTTGTGACGTAAATTTCGTCGGTAACCGAATAAATAAAATTTCTAAAAAAATAATTGATGGATTGGATTTTCTGTCACAAAATCCATCAATAACTTTGGCGCAATATGGCGTGAAACAAATATCGATGGAATTACCGATGAAATATCCATCTCAACAAACATATTTTTTCTATCTAGGGTTATCGACGAACTATCTGTCGGTAATACAGGATAGTTCATTAGGATCATACTTAGGTGGCCATTCTTTTATGTGGCCCCATAATTGTCATGCACCACTTCTTTAGTGGCTGTGTAAATCAACTAGTCAAGGTATACCAAGGCTAATACCTACTGTCATTAACTACAGATCTTGTCAGGGATTTTCTCAAAAACCATTTAGTAATGCCATATATATAGGGGGCATATCACATGAGAGGATTTGATTATTATGAGAGTGAGAGAAGCAAATCTGGGCCGTCTAACCATATATTTTTGACCATTCATGTAAAATTCAAAGGTCAAGATTTACTCCTCTCACTCTCATAATAAATCACTCCTCTCACTTGATCCTCTCCCTATATATATATATATAAAATAAACATAGTTCAAGCTTTCAAAACTTTACGGCATTTGGAACCTAGTCTCTAGTAGTTCAAATCCTTTAAAATGCCGAAACATAACTCATATCCAAAGTGTCATAACAAAAAAAAGCCAATTGGTTGAAAGACCTTCAATCCTGTTATACTTCCCAAAGCGCTTTTCAAAATCATCCGAAAGGTTTGAAGACTTTGCTTGAACAATACCAAACCATTTTCAAATCTTTTGACAGATAGCTTAAAACCTTTCTTGATTCAACAAATCCAAGTACTTTTATTTGATTCAAAAGAATGCTTGAATCACAAACATTATACTTTAAGACCTTGACCCATAGGTTTTCAAGAATATAAAACATATAGACATAGGCTTTCATACCATATCAACTATCTCAATCAAGATTCATAAATAACATACATATACACTTATACATATACATATAAAATATAAGTTATAAACAAATAATCCACTCACAGACTTCCAAGAAGCAACGGATCAAGTCTTCAGAGCATCTGAATCAAGAAAGAGATCCCATGAAGCTCCCTAACATAGCAACAAGATACTAGAATCATAAATTAGACACAAGATCAATAGATTATCAAGAATTAGGCCCAAGATTACAAAACCTCCCAAACTTTGAACCCAGGGTCCCTAAAACTTGAGGAAAGGAAACAAAATCTTAGAAACAGAAGAGGATTTGTGTCAAGAAGCTTACCCATGAAGCCAAAAGAAGAGAAGATCAAGGTGGGTGTCTTGGATTTCTTGGCAACACCCACACCTAAGCTTCAAACCTTTCACCAATGGAGGTTAGAGAGATGATGATGAGGAAAGGAGGAGTAAGAGTTTGGTGGAAAAAAAAGGGATAAAGAGAGAAGGGAAAGAGAGCATAAGTTGGAGAGAAAGAGATCAGAGAAAGAGAACACTGAGAGAGAGAGAGAGAGAGAGAGAGAGAGAGAAAGGAAATATCAAAAACAGGGGCAAAGCCCCTTTTATATTTTTCTTGCTGTCAAACCTGCGTTGCAGTGCGAGTGTTGCGCTATAGTGCCAATGCTTGGGTGAAAAATTGGCCAAATCAGTTCAACTTGGTCTTCTTACCTTCAATGCCACTCAGACCAGGTCTTAAAACTTATTACATTTTTTAATTTTAAGTTACTCTCCATTAACTTTATAGCATAAATGTAAAGAAAAGAATACCCTATATTTAGATTCAATAAAAACATCAAACAAATCAAAATACTTGATAATCAAAATCCAACTTTTGGATTTTAGTACAAATTTATGAAAACTTGTATTTTTATAAAATTTTTGGGCTAAAAACAGAGGGATTATCTGTTTTCTAAAATTCATTAAAAACCAAATTTTAATTCTTTGATATCTAAGGAACAATTACCAAAACTTTTGATCCCAAGAAAATGTCCTAATTCTATAGCCTTCCAAGATGATATATGGTTCAGACTTAGAAAATTTTCAGGACTCGAAATGATAGATGACAACAAGTCAACAAAACTAAGGTATTACACTCTCAGACCTTTAAAAAAAAATTATGCTGAGTGTTAAAGGCTCTTTACAAATCCTTACTAGAGCTGTTTAATCTTGGCTAAGAACTTAACCGAGGGATAAAGTAAAGGGATATCTACCCTTAATTTGAGTGTTTTTTGTTTTCATTTTCAATATAAACAAAAGGCAAATGTGAAAAATGCTTTTTTGGTAAACTTTTTTTATTTTTTTTAGGTAAACATGTGCAGATATTTCTGCTTAAACTTTAATGAAAACCTTTTCAAAAATCATTTTCTGAAAGAACTTATTACTTGAACGAAAAGAAAATGAAGAGAATCGCGTAGTTGTAGAAAAAATGAGAAGAAAGAAAATGAAATCATAAATGATATTTGATCCTCATTACAAGTGAAGAGTAACAATGAGGATAAAATTGTCATTTTAAATAAAATCATACTCTTTAGTTTTTTCTCCAAAAGTAAAGAGAAAACTTTTTTGTGGGCCCCCACATCATTTTTTTTCTTTCTTCCTTATTTTCTATCTACATCCATGCAAGATAAAAGTTCAAAATCCTCTTCTTCTTTTTTTCCTCTATGTTTTCTCCTCACCCACGTAAAGGGTAAAGAAGAAAAGAGAATTTATTTAAAATGCTATTTTTATCCATGTTTATTTCTCTATATTATTTTGTATTAAAGATAAATAAGTCATTTAATATGGTTATATTTTTCTTTCTTTCTACTTTTCTCTTCAACTAAGTAAGAAAAAAAAATATGTCTCATTTTCTTTCTCTCCATTTTTTCTTCCTCCAAGCAATAGGAGAGAAGTTAGAGTTTTCTCCTTATTTTCTCTTCTTATAATTTTTCTTTTCTTATTTTCTTTCTTTCTATTTTCTCTCCTTAACCAAGTAAAGGGTAAAAGAAAATGTGAAAACATGGAATCCTTATTTTCACTATTTGTTGTAAAAGAATTGGAAATAAAAAATAAAAATATGAAAACATGGTAGGGTTATTAAACAGGCCAATTGGCTCTTTGGGTTTGATTGTTTATGCTCATGAGTTAAAATAGTTGGGCCTTTGACGCTTGAAAAAAAAAAAATGGTTGGGCCAACCTTATAGCTAGTATTAGTAGATTGGCATTCAGCTGGTTCGACCCATTTAAGGTCAGTCCACCAGATTAAATGGACCAATTTTGTTTTTCAATTTTAGTCAAAATAAAATTTATAAACATTATTACACCCAAATATAATGAAAACTAAGTTCAAACTACAAGTTCATCTTATTATGTGTTAAATTAAATAATTCAAAACAAGCTAAATACCATGATCTATATTCACACTTGCAAGTGGCAAAGATCAACACATTTCATAATCAAAGTTCAAGTTCAATACATTACAAATCGAATTACATAAATTCAAAACAAACTAAACATCAAAGTTCAACACATTGCATAATCAAACTACAAAAAATAAATAAATAAGTGAGTAAACGAGACAACCCATTTACTCATCGAGCTAACTCATTTAATTTGCAGGTTAAACAAATCGAACTAAAAATAAATTGATTTAAATGGGTCAAAATTTTTCAAAACCCAACTCATTTAATTATAGCGGGTATGGACCAGTTCCATGGGTCTAACCGCCTCAAAAGGTGAAGGCAATTTTTTAAATATTCTAAAACTTCAAATATATGCTAATGCAATTAATTTAAAATGATTATTGACTTATGTTTTATATATATAACACAAACCATTAATAAATGGTATTCTCTTTTTCATTATATATTCTTTATCTAGAAGAAAATAAAAAGATAGAAATTGACCTATGCTTACTGAATGTCAATATACTAATATGTATATATTGGGTGATTTTTTTGTATATATATGTTGTTTTGAGTGGTTTATTGGGGGATATATAGGATTTTTGATCAAATTTGAAAAATATGGGATTTTAGAAGAAATCTGATTTGCTGTCAGACAAATCACATTATTTTTAATAAAAAAATTGAAATCCGGCATGTTTCCAACCGGATCCTATTATTTTAATACAAACAAGGAGAGAGAAAAAAAGGGATCTGATTTGCTATCAATCGGATACCATTATTTTAATAAAAATGAGGAGAGAAAAAAAAAAGAGATCCGATTTGTTGTCAGTTAGATCCTATTATGTTAATAAAAAATAGAAGAGAGAAAAAGGGAATCTGACTTGCTGTTAGCCAGATCTCATTATTTTAATAAAAAAAGTTTGAAATCCAACGTATTTTCAACCGAATTTCATTTTTTTGTTGTTGTGCTGTGTGTGTTGTACACGTGCACGCCTGGGCGTGTTTCTTTTTGAGAGAGAGAGAGAGCATGGTATAAGAGAGAAGAAGAAGATGGAGGAGAGAGAAGAGAGAGGGGGAAGAAAGAGAGAGGAAAGACAAGAAAAAAAAGGAAGAGAGAAGAAAAGAAGAGAGAGGAGAGAGAAAAAGAGAAAGAGAGAGAAAAAATTATAAAAAATTAAACATTATATTTTTTTAATTTTATCTATTATATTTATAAAAATTTTTCACAAAAATCTTATATAAAAAATAATTATCTTATATGAATTCATTTTAATGATTTAAAATTTATTTATAAACTTTTTGTATTTTTTTAAAATATTTTAATTTATTAAAAATAAAACAAACCATACATGAAGCCAATAGAAGCGGATTAGTTACGAGGAATTTGGGTAGTTCAAATTTTATTATCATCCATGTATGAAGAAAAAATAAGAAACCAAATACATGTTCAAGTTTTTCTTTGTCTTTCTTTTTTTTTTTTTATTTTAATGGGAAACATGGAGCTTAAACAAACATATTTCTTAGAATTTGAAAATTTAAAAATGAAATCCATTTTAAAAAAATGTAAATAGGAGATGAAAGCAGAAAATGTTCAAAATTTAACCAAATGCATTTTTATCTTTATTTTCTATTTTTAACTAAAATAAAAACAAAAGCAAACCAAAGAAACCGAAATGTCATACGATGACTAGGGCCAGAATGGCCTCTTCTGGGACATAAGATTAAATTCATCCAGAGTTTTAAATTTCGAACAGCAAAGTAATCTATCCTCTTCATTATCGAAATTTCTAACTAACAAAGCAAAATTGAGCGGGTATTGGGCCTATTGGCCATCATTCGTGTACAGTCGTGAAGAGAACATGAAATAGAGAAAGAGAAAATGAAATTTAATCTGATGTATTCCACGTCTTTATAATTTCTGTCAGGTAGATCTGTTTCTGACCTGTGAGAATTAAACTTAATTTACTTTTTTTTTTTTTTCAGTATCTATATCTGTTGCTTGACCTTGAGTGTCTCAGTTTAAGATGCCGTGAGGAAATTTAATTCTGATAAATAGAATTGACTATCGACTGAATGATTTTTTTTTTTTCAATAATTGAAACTGATTATAATACTGTTAAGTTACAACCACAAATTCACTCATTCTGGACATTAAATATCCATTGGCCTTGCACGAAAATAAAAATATATATCCAATGGCCTAGATTCAACAAGAAGCATTGTCATCTGCATGGTTTAAGGGGTTACTCCACTAGCATTCAGAACTGGGCATACTGTAACTGTTTGAGGCTTATAGGAGGAGTGCAAATAGCGTGCTCATTGAAGCACTTTCTTGCATATATTTGGTTTACGATCTGGCTCGGGTGTGCATCAAAGAAAAGATGCGTGTTTCTGTCTGCACAAAAAGTGCTATTGTGAAGGCATACAGGATGACCACTAATGTTATTGGGGCAGCAAGATTTCCATGTTTCCACTATCCCTGCAAAAATCACGGCAGTTATATTCAAGTGTGCAACCACAAGCTTCTTAAAAGTTAATGCCTTAGAAAAAAAAAAAAAATGGCGTGACTTTTTTTCTTACCATATTTGTTGCCGTTTTCCCTTATATCTATGAGGAACTTGTTGAGATCTGAAAGTACATAGGTGAAACCAGGAAGCTGGGACTGCAACTCACGGAGTAATATAGGCAACCTCCTATTGTAAAAGGAGATCCCTCTGTTAATCTTCTCGTTACATTTTCCTCTTGGTCTTGAGTGCACAGCTGTCCCCGGAAAGCATCCCGCTGGAGGAACATTGTTCACGAAAAATTTTCTTGCCCCTAGGCTATATAGCCTCTGCCACAATTCCACAAACAAAGATGAAACAAATGGAAGGAATTTCATCTATTTGTTTCTTTGTTGTTGTTATTATTATTATTATTATTATTATTATTATTAGGTGAATCAAATATTTTATATTGAGGGAAGGTTCGCCCAAATTTAGAGTCAAGGCATGCCTTTGAATTTATTGAACATTTATAGAGATATTTATGAATCATCAATCAATATAAAACCTGAAAATTGAACCCAAGTTATAACGATATATGAGTGGAAGGCTACTTAAGAGCCGTTGGCTTGTTTTATTGTTATTTGACGTCAATATTCCATTACTCGCAAAATAGAACTCGTACGCCTCAGAGTCATGTAGCATATACATGTGGAAATAGAATTGACAAAACTCGTTCAGATTCGGCTCACGTGATACATGTTTTCTCGCTAAACACGAAGAAAATATTCCATTAAAAAAATTAATAATAATGATGAAAGACCGTAAATTCAAACGGTGGGGGTGAAGCGGTGGGGAAAATCAACTTGTATACAACATTTTTTTTTTTGGTTATTAATATACAACATTCTTGAATCTCCTTCAATTAACAAGTGATAAAAAAAATCATAAGAAACCGCGGCTGCTTCTGATCACACTTGCAAAATCAATGTCCCTATCTTATTTAATATGATAACATTAAATAAATATGTGAATTATTATGGCATTAGATTCTGCAAATAAAATTTATGTTGATTGGTCAAAAATATATAACGCCGGTTGCTTATATCCTGATGATGAATTTCTGTAAAACTATTTTCTTATGTTTAATACCTTTCAAGCTGTCATTTCTCTGGACAAAAACTTAGGATCATTTGTGTTTTTGCAATCATATACATGTAAATTCCATATGTCACATACCTGCAAGCGTGTGGAGAATTCTTTTATGAGGTACGAAGCAAAACTCCTACCACCACGAAAGGTTTCATTGTGGAAATGGTCATTCACCCCGGTAGAGACAACAAACAAGGATTCAGATACATGCTTCTCCAGTGTTGCTTGGTCCCTGAACCCCTTTGGCAAAATTTGTTTAATCGTCCTCTCGAATGACCTTATTTGGTGGTCCAGTACGAAAGAATTCTAATACAAAGAAGGCAAATATAGCAGTATATGATATCAGAGAGAGAAGTATTCAAAGAATTAATTAATAGCTGAGTTGATTAAATTAAAGCAAAGGTGTGAGTGTGACACTAACATTTTTGGTGTCTGGTAGAATGCCAGAACCAGCAGATGCATAATTTATGCCTGTGGTGACTTTGTTCCTTTTGATCCTTGAAAGTCCCAAGTAGGCAGGGGCAAAGGGTAGCCCAAGATGTATAGCTGCATGATTAAAATGAAATGAATCATGGATGAATTTTAAGGGAACATTAAAAAAATAATAATAATAATAATTTATATCAGAGTGAACTATATCAATTATTGACAGTGATCATGGATTGTATTTTTCTTACCGAGGAAATCAACCACAGTTTTGCCATTAGTGAATCGACCTGTAGGTCTGCCAAAGTCTATACCGTAAGGAAGAAAATTTGCTTTGCCGGTTCCTGGAAGATAGTTGTTATTTCCACAGTCAACAAGGGAATCACCAAAAACATACATAGCTGGAATCTGTTTTGATTGCTCTGTGTTCATTGCTGATGCTAGGAGTAACAAAAGAGTTAGCATAAAACTAAGGGTCAGATAGTTGGTACTCATTTTTTGTGACAACATATCACAGTCTATGATGAATCACTTCCATCCTGGCTTCGGTTTTTATAGGGTGTCACGAACGGTTCTTGCTCTAGAATCTGATCTCGGAAGAACAAGTACATGTGCTCATTCACAATGCAGCAAGGTAAAGACAAAAAAAGAAACCAAACTTGGCGTCACAAAACGCAGTATCACATTTGGTTTCACATTATTTATTTCGTATACAGTTTCTAGAAATTGAAAAAGAGTTTCGTGACTTCAAACACTTTCCCTATTTTATAATATTGCTTGCTATCTGTGTGTGATAATTTCGTTCCCTTTTTTCTAATAACATTGCTATCTGTGCAATAATGTGATAATGACCTCCAGTCATTTGAAAAATTGGTTTATAATATCTGCCATTTTTATATATCAATAAAATATTTATAGTTAGTTTGCTAATTTTACCAATTACACTATTTCAAATATATTAATTATCGGGAAGGGTAGTGTGATATCAATATAATGATTAATTAGATGTTAAAAATTTAATAAAGATATTTTGATAAAAATATTTTACAATCATGCTTTGATTTTAGATTCTTTAATTCTCGAGTACATGGCCAAAGTAACATATAAAATAAATAGAAGAGGTAACATTCTTCATAATGGCTAGGCTATTACATGTGTTGTGGAGGCATTCAAAAGAAAACAACCCGTCTTTTGGCAATATTATTGAGAGGTTTTATGATAGGGATGGTAAAAACCCCCCATTTAGATGGATACTTGCGAGATTACTCACAATGAGATGGTATAAGGATGATTTTGATCCCTATAGAGATGAAGATTTCATCTCTATTTATTAAATGGAATGGGGGTGGGAGATAAGATTCTCGTTCTATAGATACTTATTACATATCTCTATTTAAAGGATTGATTCCGGAAAGAGTTCATAAGTGGCTCAAAACAAATATTAAATATTTAACAAAATAATACTCTTAAACAATTTTAGATAAAAAGCATAACTTATAAGAATATTAAATTATTTATTTATTCTTTCAAGTTTTAGTGAGAAAATTGATAAGTAAAACTTGAAAATGCTTTTGCTTCAATTACATAATTACATTACATTAATGTAGGTGAAGACTTTGAGATGAAAAGGTTGAGAAATTAACATTAGTCTTGCATATCTTAAGCATAAATAAAGCTGTCTTGTATTTGTGTAATTAATTGGACCGAATTAGAGTTAATTAAGGCTTTTTTGTGCATTCAAACTTTAAATTATTACATATTTTAAAATTAAAATGATGACATTTAAAAAAAAAAAACATAGATATGACTTTAATTATTTACAAAAAAAAAACAGATATGATTTTAGTTAGATAATTAAACAAGAGTAAACTTAGATAAAAGGATGAAGGAAGTTAAATCTATATATAGGATCAAATTATTATTATTTTTTAATATAGATTAACATGTAATTCAGAGGGTCTGCACACTATATTCTTTCCTTTACCGAAAAGTTATCTCCCTTATTCTTTAAAATAGTACGGGTCAAAATAAAATTTAAGGAAAGTATATATATGCTAAACAAAATTTTCCTACACTGTATTAGGAAAGATCATCGTGTTAAATTATGTTCACACAATTACTTGTGCTTAATATTAATAATTAACTCATAATCACTTATAATAACGCATTTGCTAATGAAATCTTTAGGATGCTGGTCAACTTATTAAAATAAAAAATAAAGTATTTATAATTTAGCAATTAAATAGTTGTCATGACCCTCCATAGGCTATGACTGATGTATAGGGAATTTTCATTTCCTAGCAAGTCTAACCAAAAAACTTACGTAAAAACTGACAAAGTTTCTCTTAAAATTAGGACATTCCCAATTATACAAAACTTGCAAAAATTATTTAGACAATCTAGCACAACTCAAACACAAATATTATATATATATATATATATAAGAAACCTTTACATACACAAGGCTATCAAAAGGATTTGTGTAATTAACATAAATTCAACTAATATAAACATTGCTTCACTAAGCCAAAATGATACAAAGTCATTAATAACCCAACATGGACCCTGCCCGTGTTTCAAAGAGCACTATATTATCATAAGTCATACTTGGCTATACAAAAGATATTTCAAAAGAGAAATTAAGGCCCTTCAAGTGGGCTCACCAAAATGGAATAAGCTGAAATCCTATTGAGCAGGAGGAGCAGAATCCACCTCTACGACTAAATCTGAAATAGATAAGGAAATCATGGGATGAGTTATAAAACTTAGTGAGAAATAATGTACTCATAGGTGGCATGAGACAAGCAAAAATATCCAAGCTATACTTAAATTATGAAAACGGAATACAATTATTTTCTCTCAACAAAAGAACTACTGAAATATTAATTTCATATCATAATAAAACTTCAATGAAGGATTCTATTCCAGAAATAGCTGCTTGGCTAGGTAGCTCTTTAGCCTAACTCCAGCAATAAATAATAACTTTACGCCTGTGCGTATCTATATCTTCCAGACATGTTGGCTGACATGCCGGGCTAGCAATCACCGTGCTAGCTGGGTCATTTGATGTGCATCAAGGCTAATACTACTGTCATTAGCAAACAGTTCTGTTACAATTTCCTCCCCTTCGGAAAACTTTACTCATTATAAAATCTTTGTCAGCAAAGCTTTTCTTTCAATCTAACATATCAATTCTTATTATAACATTAATGCATAATGAGAATTGAGAAAACTTTTGCATTCTAATACATGTAATTCTTAAGTCTTGTCTCATGCTTATAACATTTAACACCCATTGAATGTAAGTTCCAATTTAGTGAATTAGAGTTTAACATAGTTTCATAAAGAATTAAATTCTAAAGTAAAAGCAATATGAATTTGAATCATTCACCAAAGTGGTTAGCAACATGAACTCATATCATATATGTATATACATATGTATATAACTTTACATAAAAATTTAACTATAAGTATACTATTCACTCACTGTCAAAGCTCCACGACAAGGATTCAAGTGGGTGGCTCCTCCGGGCCAACGAGAAGCTCCTTGGAATAGTCCAATACTACAAAAGATATCAATCTAACATAAATATACTTTTAGAGTCTAAATCTAACTCAAACTACCCATAATAGCAAAAAACACCCAAATTGGAACCCTTGGACTTCTCTAATTGTTCCAACTTCAAATCTATGGAAAAATTTGCTAATCCTCAACAAAGAGGTCATAAGTTCAAGAACTTATCTTAGATTGTTAAGGAAGATAATCGAGAGAATGAAAGATGGTGATTCTCCTCCCACCTTCACTTTCTCTCACTTGAAGGAGAGAGAGACATAACCATGGAGATGGAGATGATGATGAAAGAGGAAGAGAGGTGATTTGTGGTGGACTCTTGGGGAAGAGATTGATAAGCTATGGGTTTAAGAGATGAGGGAGAGAATTTAGAGAGAGAGACATCGAGGATAGAGAGATTTTGGAAGAAGAATGAAAAATGGGTTAAAATCCCCTAATTTATGGTGCAGCGGGTGCTCGAGCGGCCACTTCATGGCGCTTGAGAGCCCAGCCTATAACGTCTGAAGAATTTTTTCGTTAATAACCGAATTTTTCGGTTTCCAGCGAATAAGTGGGTTTAATCGGAATTCGATTAAGCATTCACTTAAAGCCAATTAAGTGGTGATTTAGAAGGATTAGGCTTGATGGAATTAGATTAGAATCATAAGAAACCACCTAGGAATTTTTCTAAAAACCGGTTTACCAATTTAAGAGAAATCGGTAAGATTTCAGTAATTTAAACTGTCAAAATCAAATCAATAGAAATTATACTGAGAGAACCCTATGATCGATAGCCAAGACTCAGCCAACACTCCTCACAAGTGGCGCCTTGATCAACCATGAAGAGTGGAAAGCCAAACCAAATTTGAAAGCAAGATGAAATCCACCAATCAAATGAAACTTGCTCCAAAAGTCTTCACCTTTTTCTTTCCTCTCTCCTTGAATTTTCGGCCAACTTAGCTGCTGAAGCTCCCATCATTTCTCTTTTATTCACTTTTATCTTCATTCCATCTTCATCCCTTCTTCAAATCTCATCAAGAGTTGCTTCCATCTAAGACACCCAATCAACAAGAATTCAACTAAACAAGGTAGGAATTCAACTTCTCCTCTTATTTTTCTTGATTTGGGGCTGTGTGGGAATTTTGTCTTTCTTATGATATTTATGTGATTTGGAGTGATGATGATGGTTTATGATTAAATTTGCATGTGTGTTATGATTAGAATTGGAATTGGCATGAAGAACTTGAAAAAAAGAGAAAACTCAAGAAAGTTGTTAGGGTTTTTCCTTGGCGGTCTGTACGGTGGAGTGTATGGCTCCGTCTACAGCTGTTTAAATTTCATGAATCTATTTTTATATAAAACTAGACATTCAGGGCTTTCCATACATATATAATATAAGGCCATTGGATCAGTATAGAGTAAGTTATGAATTTTTGAAGTTTGACCTAGAAATCAGGACTCTCATCTGGGTAGTATGAGTTAAGAAGGGTATAACTCACCCTATACAACTTCAAATTGAGTGAATCTAGCATTGTTTGAAAGCTAACATATGAGAGAACATCTCATAAAAATTTCAGAATCAGATTCGTTGCCAACTATCCCCAGTACATCAATGAATTTACCTTAAGTTCAACCTGGGCTAGAATAGGGTAGTTCAGTAGGGTCAAGTTTTAGGGCTTATTTCTCGAGTTATATTCATTCAAATGAGATGCAACTTTAATTTGAAAGCTTGCTCTGTTAGCTTTACATTGATATAAATTTCGCATGATTCCACCTAAATTTCTATTTTTGGCGAATTTTCTCTTATAAAAGTGCAATTTTGGCTAGAAATAGGGCAGTCTGGGATAAAACACAAATAACTTGAGTTAATATCGGAACTCAGAACTTAGCAAATAGAGAGCTAGATCAGGTATACTTAATGCAGAAACTTGGAACTAAGCATAATGTCGAAACTCGGAAAATAGTGAATAGAAAACTAGTCGGGTTTAGTTAATGTTGGATGTAACACCCTCCCAAGTATAGTACTATGCTTAAGTCATAGTACCACACCCTGGAGTTGTTACGGTTACCTGAACGGACCTTATCTGACAGCAACTTCCGCTGCGCTACTCTGATACCTCTTGAACTTTCTGGAGACAACACGGAAAAATAGGAGTGAGAATTATAAATTCTCAGTAGGATTCTCTATGATACACATGTAATGTTATTGTTGTCATCTCCAGTTTGCTTCGATTTATTATGGAAAAGGTGAACATGCTGCACAAACTGTTTAATTTTATATTTCAAAAAAGATGTCTTATCTGAAGCAAAGTTCATTTTTACTCATATACTGGTCATTTGGGGAAGTCTACACAAGATTAATTCATGAATAATACCATGGATAATAACTTCAACATATAAAACGCACATAGCATTAATCTACTGGGAACATAACCTCTGTACATAACTTAACTTGCACTTGAATTCATACACATACATAAAATTTTACTTTTCTTTCATTCAACACACCTAGGCGTTACGTATCGCCGTCCCTAGGGTGCTTGCATCTGTCTACACTTGAGCGTTACGTATCGCCGTCCTCAAGTGTAGCATCATACCACATCCCAGAGTATGATCGCCATGTCATACCCCGTCAGAGCGTGATCGCCATGTCACGTTCCTTAGGAATATAGACTCATCATCATATCTTTGCATGCCACATTCTAGAGTATGATCGCCATGTCATACCCCGCCGGAGCGTGATCGCCATGTCACGTTCCTTAGGAATATGGGATCTTCATGCTATATTCCAGAGTATGATCGCCATGTCATACCCCGTCAGAGCGTGATCGCCATGTCACGTTCCTTAGGAATATAGGACCTTCATTCGGCACTTACACTAGCTGGGTCATGCCATGCCTCATGTAAGTCCTACCCCCTATATACTCACACCAGCTGGGTCGATGCCATGCCTGATGTGAGTGGGGCATATACTTAAATCTTTGGTCTTTAAGTCTTTACTCTTTAACTTTTACTGCCCTTGGGTAGCCTGGCCTTGGAGTGAGCTTGTCAGCTCAAGTCGTGACCATTGTCACACCGACTCACCCACAAGGGGATTCACATCTTTATATTTACATTTAATATACTTATATCCTTTCATTCTCATGCGTTGTCAAGCATAGTCACGCTAAATGTACTTGTACATATGCTTCATCATTATCTCTCATATACCTCATATCATACTGCTTCTTGATTTATTCTCATATATCTCATATCACCCTTATATCATTCTTGCATATACATATCCCTAGATTCATAAATTTCTGCCGTAAAATCGGCAGCATAACGGATCATATCCGTTTCCTCATGAATAGTGCTAGTCTTCACAGACAATTCAATCATAGAAACATAATCAACTTAACGCATATATATCAAGGTCAAACTGGCAATTCTCAACTCATACCTTATATGTTTTACTAATACCTGTGGAATCATCAATTGGGTCACTTTTGCCCATCTATTCAGTTCTGCCCGAATTTCATATGATCCACCTTTATTACTATTCAACTCATTTAAATTTGAAATTTGGATATATCATAGCTCTATGTGTCTACTTTCTAACCTCTTTGGTCCCATATCATTTTAATTTATAAAACTCAAGATATTCAACTTTTACCTCAGCCTGTCAGCCACTAGCCCGAATTACACTCTTAGAAGTATAAATTCACTAAAAATCGAAACTAAGCTCAAATTACACGAAATTGGTCTCATATTTAAGCTAACAGGACCACCTTTCATTTGCCACAAGTTTCACTCCATTTGCTTAAGTATACCTCGAGTTATAAGTCCTGAAAGTCGACCTTCCTGAGCTACCCTATTTTGTCTCGGTTTGGACATAGAGTAACTTCCTTGGATTACTGGGAACAATTGGGACCATAACAAACTTGGAATCTTATATTGGGATGTTCCCCTATGCCTAAGCTTTCTAACAAAATTGGTTTCACTCAATTTGGAGTTGTATAGGGTGAGTTATACCCTCCTCAAGTCACTCTGCCCGGATGAAAGTCTTGAACCCTAGGTCAAACTTCAAAAGTTCATATCTCCCTCAATACTAATCTAATAACCTTATATGATATATCCATGGGAAGCCCTGAATGTCTACTTTCATCTAAAAATGGTTTCATCAGATTTAACCGGCTGTAGATGGCGTCGTACACTTTGCCATACGGACTGCCGTGGAATTCTTCATCCAAACAGCATACTGATTCTTCTCTCCTTCTAATTTTCTCCTTCTAATCATAATTCTAACTCAAAATCTTCTATTAATTCAATCATAATTCATCATAATCCATCATAATACATCCAATAATTCATCAAATACATGAAAAAGAGTACAATCTCATGCAATCATAGTGCAAGGAATTCAAGAATAGAAGTAGAATCCTACCTCTTTGGAGTATGACTTGAGCTAAGTCTTTGAAACTTGAAGATTTGGATAGAGTGGGAGAGTTGAGAAGAGGAAAGAGAGCTGAAGTGAGGAAGGGAAAGCAACGTGAGAAATGAGCTGAAGAGGCAGGAGGAGGATATATATATATAGACAAAGCTTCGAAGTGGTAGTTAGAATAAGTGGCTTTGATTGGATGAAATTTTATGGGCAAGGTTCAGCCATGTCTCCTTCTTTTGTGTCAAAATTGCTCTCCACGTCGCCAGAGAAGTGAAACTCGCTTCCAGCGTATCTGAACATGACATTGGAATTCGTGTATGGTTAAGTCGGAACTCGGAATAATCATCTTGTTTGTGACTTGAGGAAATCTTGTTTATGTTGAGACTTGGAATCAAGGTCGGAGGTCGGAAGATATACAGCTGACAATCAACTGATCTCAGAACTCCAAATTCAAAGTCGGGACTCTTTTTAATAAGATCGGATATCGGAACTCGTGTGTTGTGGAAATCAGCTCAAGGATCCGAACTCGTGTCGATCCCAATGGATTTCAACACTAGGGCCGGAACTCGTTACATTAAACTCGGAGTTCGGTTCTCGTACCATTGTGTTAATCTATAACTTCTGAGATCGGATGAAGCATGAGGTCTGAGGTCGGAATGAGGATGCTTAAAATCGGAACTCGGGTGATTCAATCACATTTTCAAACCCAAGTACTTAAACTCGGAAATCGGTATCTTACATTTGATGAGATCGGAAACAGGGTATAATGTCTTTAAGACATGAAGTCGGAAGTCGTAGACATTGGAAATCGGAGAATATCATAAGATAAAGTCGAAAATCAGGAGTTTGAGACTAGATGAAGTTGGAAATCTGAGGTCATGAAGTCGGAATTAATGCTGAAAGTTGAACACGAACACACAAATCGGGAATAGTCAAACTTAAACGAAATCGGAAGTCGTACCAATACATGAAGTCGGGAATTCAGCCATGCAAACTCGGAAATCGTGAATAACTATTCTAACTGATATCCCAAATGAAGTCGGAAATCATGGGCTTGGAAGTGAAGTTGGAAATCAGAATGTATCCACTTTGTGTAGAATTCGAAGATGAAGTCGGGAATTGAAATTGATCAGTCCTGAGGGCGAAGTCGGATCTCGGAAATCGGGACGTTACAACGGACCTCGGAACTTAGTGAATAGAAAACTAGCCGGGTATAGTTAATGTCGAAACTCGAAACTTAAAAAACACATTCATAAAAATCTTGGAAGACCAATTATGGATTAATGTCAGAAATCGAAATCACAAGTATAACACACTTTGAAGTTGAAAATCAAGGATAAGAAGATAAAATCTAAAATACTTATACCTGGATCTCGGAAATAAAACATAATCCCGGAAGTCGGGAATCAAAACATTAACCTTATATAATCTTGGAACTTGGACACAGTTCAATCTCGGAAGTCGGTCCTAAGATCCAACTTGGGGACATCAATAAAAGTTAAAGACTTGCAAGTATGATCAATTAAGAATAAGGTATGAAGCTTGTGTATTTATAATTCTATGCTGATGGATAGGATAAAGGTCCCATATTCCTAAGGAGTGTGACATGATGATCACGCTCTGATGGGGTATGACATGATGATCATACTCTGGAATATAGCATGATGAGCATATCCTAAGGAGTGTGACATGATGATCATGCTCTGATGGGGTATGACATGGCGATTGTAACACCTTACTAGACAAAATACTATGCTTAAGTCATAATATATTACCTGATAAGTTATTACGTGTGACTAGCTGATTAAATTCCATTTGTAGTTTCATTATTAATTAATCGTGTACCAGAAGTAAAGTAACATAAATAAAAATGCGAAATAAATAGAAATACTGGAAACTGCATCATATATATATATAAACATCTGTTTTTCAAAGTTATCAAAAGTTATATAAGACAGTATAGGGTAGTAAAAAAAAATTGAGGCCACTAACACAAAATAAATCGACCTGTCTATCTGAATAACCCCCTCACTGGTCCCCACGGGACATTTCATGTACACTTCTAACTTCTATCCCTATACTCATGACCCAAACTGCCAAAAGAGAATCATCTTGTACACCTACTGCTGCAACGGTGAGTACTCCAACTAGATGGATTCTGAAGAACGGAATCCATTTGCCATGCCGGCATCTACAGGAGTGTAGCCCACGCTCAGAGCAGAGGACGAGGAAGATGAGCTCTCTGTCTCAGATGGATCCTCCTCAGACATCGTGACAGAGGGTATCTGCTGTGGCAGTGAGGTTGGCGGAGCCATGGGAGTTGCTGCTGCTGCTGGTCCTGCTACCGCTGCGTGTGGAAGTGGAAAGGGATGAGCCATGTACAACTGAATGGCAATATAAGGTGCAACGGGGTCGAAGAGTAGATGAGCAAGGGGAACAGCAAAATCTCTACGAAAGAAGAAATAGAAGTGAAATTGACATCTACCAATTATATATATACAGTCTAGAAACGGGTCCAGATGGATGTGGAGCTCGGGAAACTCAATGAACAGGACGCCGGTGGCCGCATTCTCCATAATTTGAGAATGACGCAGAAACATATAGTAGGGTGAAAAATAAGGATTTCTCAGTAGGGATCCTAAGTCTATATATATCTGCCGTCGCTGTCATCCTCAGTTGTTTCAGGTTTTGGTTAATTACAAGAAAATGTTATCTGAACAGGATATTCTATTAGATTAGTTATAGAAATCATAGCCCGAAACACAGTTTAGTTTTACTTAAGGAAATAAAGGAAATAAACAGAGAAATAAATAACTAGACCTGTGTTTTTAACATAGTTAAGTGATAGCCATAAAGTGAATAGTAATGAATGTATGTATATATAACATCCAGTGGTGCAATTAACTCAATGCATGATAACAGAAACTGTGGATATGCATAAGATATAATGCACTTGATCTTAACTCGTATTGTTCCACACTTGGTCCCCTGGGAGTATATTGGCCATAAAACTCCTGGGTAATAGTCTGCTTTTCAGGATTGAGTTCGTTCCTGTACAGGGTCGCTGGGTTTACTTTCCCTGACTTCCCCACTGATCTATCCCCCTTAACTTTGTTTAGGGGTTGGCCCAAGTCATATGGAAGTCCTTCCTCATTCTTATAAGGGTATCATCACTTGTCTAATACTTTGACCAATGCATGCATAACTTGTAAATTCATATTAATTGCAATCTCTGCCGAAATTTTGGCAGTATAACGAATCATGTCCGCTTCCCATGAATAGTGCCAGACAACGAGGAAATTTTTAATCAAATAGTAATTCCTATACAGAACATCATATTTATACCAAGAATATAACAATATCAACAGGTGCAAGTTTTAAAATCTTAAGTCTTAATCTATCTTGCAAGTTTTTAATTTCTATTGATGTTCTCGAGTTCGTCTCCCAAGATTAAATGGGGTCCGAGTTCTGACCTCCAGGGTTATGTTCAATCTTCCGAGATTATATATATAATTTTCAACTTTCGGGGTTATGTTCGATCTCCGACCTTATTCCACCATTGTTCTTCTAAGACTCTTATAAGCGTGTTTCCTAAATTCCAAATTTCTAACATTAACTATACCCAATCTAGTTTCCTATTCACTAAGTTCTGAGTTCAACATCAGTGTATCCAATTTAGCTCTCTGTCTACTAAATTTCTGAGTTCAACCTCTCTTATTCACTAAGTTCCGAGTTCAAAATTAGTATATTTGATTTAGCTCTCTGTCTACTAAGTTTCCGAGTTCAACCTTAAGTATACCCGATTCAGCTCTCTGTCTACTAAATTTTCGAGTTCAACATTAAGTATACCTGACTTAGCTCTCTATCTACCAGATTTCCAAATTCAACCCCAAGTTTACCCAACCTAGCTCTTTGTCTGCTAAGTTCCGACGTCAGCCTCAAGTATACCCGATTTAGCTCTACTTCTAGCCAGAATTACACTCTTATAAGGAAAAATTCACCAAAAATAGAAATCTGGGTGGAATCATGCGTAATTTATATCAATGTAAAGCTAATAGAGCAAGCTTTCACATGAAATAAGTTGCATATCATTTGAGTGAATATAATTCGAGATATAAGCTCTAAAACTTGACCCTACTGGACTACCCTGTTCCAGCCCGGGTTGAACTTAAGGTAAATTCATTGATGTACTAGGGATAGTCGGCAATGAATCTAATTTTGAAATTTTTATGAGATGTTCCCTCATGTGTTAGCTTTCAAACAACGTTGGAATCACTCAATTTGGAGTTGTGTAGGGTGAATTACACCATTCTCAACTCACACTGCCCAGATGAAGGTCCTGATTTCTAGGTCAAACTTCAAAAATTCATAACTACCTCTACACTAATCCAATGGCCTTATATTATATATGTATGGAAAGCACTGAATGTCTAGTTTCATATAAAAATAGATTCATGGAAGTTAAACGGCCATAGGCAGAACCATACACTTTATCGTACGGACCATCGAGGAAAAACCCTACCAGCTACTTGAGTTTTCTCTTTTCTTCAAGTTCTTTCATAGCAATTCTAATTTTAATCATAACATGCATGCATAATCAAATATAATTCATCATCGTCATAACATCAATATCACAGGTTACACAAGACCCCCATACAACCCCAAACCAAAGAAAGTAAGAAGAGAAGTATGATTTCCTACCTTATCTAGTTGAAATCTAGTTGATTTGGTGCCTTAGATGGAAGCAACTTTTGATGAGACTTGAAGAGGGGATGAAGATGGAGTGAAGATGAGAGTGAGAAGAAGAGAAATGATGGGAGCTTCAGCAGCTAGGGTGGCCAAAATTACAAGGAGAGAAGGAAAGAAAAAGGTGAAAAATTTTGAAGCAATCTTCATGTTGATTGGTGGATTCCATCTTGCCCTCATATTTGGTTTAGCTTCCCATCCTTCAATGGCTGATCAAGGCGCCACATAAGGAGGTGGTTTGGCTAAATCTTAGCCATTCATCCTAGGGTATTCATAGAAAAATTTCTATTGGTCCAGTTCCGACAGTTTAAAATACCGAAATCTTACCGATTTCCTTTAAATCGATAAATTGGTTTTAGAAAAATCCTATGAAGTTTCCTATAGTTATAATTTAATTCCATTATACCTAATCATTCCATACCACATTAATTAGACTCAAGTGAATACTAAATCAAATCCTAATTAGTCACAATTTACTTAGTAAAAGCCGAACAACTCAAGTAATAGCGATAAGATTTCTTTCAGACGTTACAGCGATCATACTCTGGAATGTGGCATAATTGATTAAAGTGGGCAGAAAGCCCTTTTCTATATCACCTATGGATATTGTTATATTCTTGGTATGAATATGTTACGATATGATCATGAATTATTCTTATGAGAGTATGCATATTTGCATATGAATAAAGGAAGAATATATGAGATCCCTTCACTTGGAGGTAGTTATTTGGGTCCCTCCAGGTAAAGGCAGTTAAATGATAAAGATGTAGGTCCCTTCACTCGGAGGCAGTTGCACATTGGGTCCCTCCTTGTGAAGGCAGTTAAAACTTTTGGGTCCCTCTATGTTGGAGGCAGATGGCCAACCAAGTCCCTCCGACCTAGAGGCACGTGGGTCCCCTTGCAAGTCAGTACTATGTGACGACGGTCATGAGTTGAGCTCACTTCTAGATCAGACTACTCAAGGGCAGTAAAGACTAAAGATTAAAATATATGCAAGCACCCTAGGGATGATGATACGTAACGCCTAGGTGTGCCAAGAAAAGAAAGCAGAGGAAGTTAAAGGAAAGCACCAGTGCATTTGCATGAATTCAAATATGAGTATTTGCATAATTATATCCCATATTTTATTGATGTTGAGACTGTTCCCTCTACTTATGCAATGGTTATTATTCTCATTATGAAATATTGCCAATTTGACTCAAATGCTTGGAATAAAATGAACTTTACTTTGGACCATATGTTTTCAAATTATAAAATAAAACTATTCATATCATATGTTCCTTTTTTTTATAATAAACTGAAACAGCTGGAGATAATAACAACAACACAGTACGAAAATTTCTTAGTGGATCCTACCGAGAATTTAAAATTCTCACTCCTACTTCCGTGTTATCTCCAGATAGTTCGAGAAGTTTCACAGATAGCTGAAATTGCTGTCAGATAAGGTCTGCTCAAGTAACAGTAACAACTCCAGAGTGTGGTACTATGACTTAAGCATAGTACTGTACCGAGGAGGACATTACACAGCCCAGCTGCCTAAAACCTCCAAATTTATTTTCTGACATCTGGCACTCGAGCGAGCAATTCCTGATGCTTGAGCGCCCAATGACCTGAAACTCCCAAAATCCATCTTGCAGCGGGCGCTCGAGCACCCACTTTCTGGTGCCTGAGTGTCCAACCACCTAAAACTCATCCAAACAGCAAAGCTGGCGCTCAAGTGCTTGTACCCCTCTTTTTAAAACGAATTATAAGTCTCACTCACCTTTGTAAGCCTATTTCCACTCCAATAACATCTAAATACTCAAAATACTAATTTAAATATCATACCAAAGTCCATAATTTAAAAAAATTTAAAACTCCTACCACATAAAACATTAAGGCATTACAATAGTATTCAAGATCTTTTCTTTAAATAATTAAAAGTATTAAATGTGTGTCTGGTTAGCTTATTTTATGCTAAAAATAGTTAATAGCAAAAATATTATTAAAAATTTTTTGGATGAGGGTAGCTTTCTCTTTAGTAAGATTTTGATGACCAAAAAAATTATTGAAAACACTTTTGACTAAAAGGCAATCTTTTGGAGCCTTTTTCGGTTAAATGTACATAAGAATCTCTATGATTTCAATTATATTATTTGGCAGTGTAAGAAATTTACAATAGTTCCTTTTTATATCCACGTTAGGACCTCTTTTAAGAATAATGTTATATTTTCCTATTATTTTTATCTATCAGGAACCAATTAATCCAACAAAACCCAACAAAGGTTCCTGAAAATGGTAGGGTTTATCCAATGAGGATTTTTATTAAATAGCTAATTATAAGTAAAATTAACTTTATTTGAAGGAATTAATTTTTTAAAATAGGCAACATGTTATCTAACTCTATAATCCTTTTTCTCTCTTATTAATACGAAAAATAAACTTAAACACATTTAATGCTTCATTAATTTGATAAAATGACAAATAGAATTGAACAAAACAAATCTACTAACATGAGAAATAAAAGACGAAGTGGAGAAATACTCAATTAAACAAATTATCAAAAATAAAAAGGTTTAATATCTTAAAAATATAAACTTATTTGACATTCTAATTTTAAGAATTAAAAGAATTATTAAAGCCAATGAGCTATAACTCAAATGACATTTCCATTGGTCTAAGCGACAAAGGGTTTGTTAGTATTGGATCAGGGGCTCTATCTCCATTTGCCCATCTCTTTCCCCATTTTCCTTTGATTTTGCTTGGAGCTCCCTAGAATAATAAAAAAAATATTAAAAATTACTTAAAAATAAATTATTCTTTCTATAAAGATTATTGTGTTAGGATGATTGTAAGCATATAATAGTGATTGGCCATGACTTTTACAATAGCATGCGGAATTTTCTTATTTTATTTAAAATATATAATGTTGCATATAATATAGGGATTAATTTTAAGCATCGATAGTATAAAACTCTTTTACATTATTATCTAATCACATATTTCTATTTGTAAGACCGTTAATGTTGTGGGTGGTTGAATTAAACATTTCTGCTAATATAGTAATATATGATTACATATTTGTATAAAACTTTTTAATACTGACAGCGCAGCAAAATTAAATTATATAATATAACTCTAAAACTAATTTAAAAATATTGCATTTATTAGGTTTTTTTTTTTGGTTGAAACCACAATATCCTTTTACTGGAGGCAATCATGCTCGAGCCAGATAGGATTATTTGAGCGGTAAGACTTTCCTTTCCAAGTTTTAACACAGCTACATAAGCAGGGTTCAAACCCTAGGGCTCTAATTAAGCTAGAATAGCCCCTCTGCTAGTTGATATAAGTAGTGTGAGATTTAATTACTAAAACTTTCTTTATACTGATAATGCAACAAAATTAAACTCTATAATATAACTCCAAAACTAATTTAAAAACATTGCATTTAGTAGGTTTTTTTTTTGGTCGAAACCACAATATCCTCTTACTGAAGGCAATCCTGCTCGAGCCAAGTAGGACCATTTGAGTGGCAAAAATTTCCTTTCCGAGTTTTCACACAACTGCATAAGCAGGGTTCAAAAGGGCTTTGATTAAGCTAGAATAGACCCTTGCTAGTTGATCTATGCAGTGTGAGATTTAATTACTAAAACTTTCTTTAAGATAATAATTTTGCAAGCTACTTTATATGTACAACTTGGATCAGTGTGTACAACTTTGCTCCACTAATTTCATTATCAGAAATTTCAAATTTCCATACCGAAAAAATTCATCTCTAAATCATGAAAAATTCATAAAGCATATGGCATATGGCATATGAGACGGAAACAGTTTCATCTCTAAAAATATATCATTCTTTTCATCTCAAAAACAGTGTCACTAAAAAAAGTGAGGAAACTTGCTTACTCATGAGTATATTAAGAGACTAAATTCTAACAAATTCGAATTTTTGTTATGCATTAACATATAATATCAATTATTAAATTTTTCATCAAGACTGTTTACTTTTCCTCTAAAACAAATACTTGTTTCGGATTGGCCCAAAGGCTCTAATTTTTAATAGGCTTTTAGAAGGCCTAAGTTGGAACTCCATCCCCAAAGGGCCACAATGATAACTACCTATAGGATAAGGCTAGATTTTGTGGCATTCCACCCCACAAGGAACTAACTCCTTGAGCAGTTAATCGAGCTTGTGGCTATCCCTATAAAAGGAAGAGCTCAGTTGCGCTCATTCAAAATTTGAAGCTTCTATAAAGGATCAGAGGAGTTGATCATTCAGGTACATCTTTCATTCCTATACACAATAGTATCTCTCAAGCACTCCCAAACTTGAGCATCGAAGTCCTTCCAAGTACACTCCACCTACTTGGAGTAAGGATTGCGACAACATTGTGTTCCTGGATTCACCTAAAGACATTAGGTAAAATCTACCCTGATCTCTTACTTCGAACATTGGCATTGTTTGTGGATACACATAGCTACTGTTGAATTCTTTTTTTTTTTTTTTTTTGTTTAGGGCTATTGCTGTCAATGTCTGGTCGTTAGAGGAAGGAAGCCTGAATGCCACCACCTAGCTTGGTGAACAACGAAAGATCGCCTCACGAGCAGTTGTTGATGGGCTTATAGCTCCCAAAACTAGCTCATGCATTAAAAACTAGGTGAATATCCCGAGGGATGATACAGTCACCCAAGACCTCTAGTGTAATCATCGATTAATCTCTTGTCATCTAGAGTCAGGCATACACTGAAGAACCGAATTTCGTATGCATATATGGTGAGGTTTATGAGAGACTAAGCCACTAGGATCCAAGACTTCGAGCATGACTTGGATTGAATGTGTGAGGTCGAGGAAGAGTGACATTAGCATGAACATTGATGGCATGATCATAGGGTGCGACACCGAGATGACTCACAGTGCTAGGAACATGGAGAACGCCACCATGATGAAGCACAATAGTATGGTGATGATGAGTGGCATCATGAAGAGCAAGGACATCAAAGATAAGCTCATGCTGAACCTTTTCTTCGCTACGAAGATGGGCCTGAATCATGCCCTACTCAGACTACAAGATTGGCTTATCAATCCGGTCATAATTCGGGCCATCATCAAAATCTAGGGTATAGTGATGAGCTATCATTTTTTGATTATATCATGAGCATACTGCTGTCTAAGGGCTTTAAGCCTTCTTCTAATATGGAGCCCTATTACGAGACCTTAGATCCTCAGGAGAATTTGAATGCTTTCAAATCTCGAATGATGCTAGCTGCATCATTCGACCCAGTCAAATGTTAGGTAATCCTAGTTACTCTAAAAAAGGCAATTATGAAATGGTTTAATTCACTGTTGCCCAAGTCGATAACCAAGTTTTCGGACATCTTTTCTCGGTTCCTAGCGCATTTTACAACAAGGAAATTCAAGCCTATGTTGGCATCTAGTTACTAGGTTTCTTCCAGAATGTGAACGAGCTATTTCGAGATTATTTTGATCATTTCAACTCTAAGACTTTGCCTATGGAGGAGTTGGAGACACAAACGACACTACTAACATTAATAAATAGCCTTTGACTTAGGTCATGTAAGGACTCTCTATCAAAGAAACCGGCTAAAATAATGGATGAGATTCAGGAATGCACAGAGAAGCATATTTATTTGGATAAAACAAGAGACACCACTATAGATTCTAGCCATATGTCGAGTATTCAGCAAGCAAGGGTGAGTTTGAAGAGAGAAGATCGGGTGAGAAAAGAATCCTGGACACTGAGGGTTAGAAAGTTCTTTGGGGGCGTTTGATAAATGGAATGAATTTTTGTAACGTCCGAAATATTTTACCCTTTTTTTTTAAACAAGTTGTTTGGTTTTTATCGAATAATTGTGATTAATTAGGATTCTATTTAGTATTCATTTAAATCTAATTAAGTGTGATTTAGAAGGATTAGAATTTAGGAAATTAGATTAGAAACATAGGAAACCTTATAGAATTTTTCTAAAATCAGTTTACCGATTTAAGAGAAATCGGTAAGATTTCGATATTTTAAACTGTCGGAATCGGACCAATAGAAATTATACTGTGATAACCCTAGGATGGAGACTAAGATTTAGCCAACTCATCCATGCATATGGCACCACTAATCAGCCCAAAAGTGGGCAGCTATAGTGAATTAAAAGATGAGAGGGAATCCACCAATCATATGAAATTTGCTTTAAAAGTTTTCACTTTTTTTTCTTTCCTTCTCTCCTTGAATTTTTGGCCAATATAGTTTCTGACCTCTCATCATTTCTCTTCTATTCACACTCATCTTCACTCCATCTTCATCACCTCTTCAAGCTTCATCAAAAGTTTCTTCAATCCAAGCCACCAATTCAACCAGATTTCACCTTAGAAAGGTAGGAATTCCAACTTCTTTTCTTGTTTTCTTGGATTGGGGCTGATTGGGATTTTTCTTTCTTCCATGATTTTGGTCTTATCTTAAGTATAGATGAAGGATTAGGGTTGATTCTGCATGTGTGTGATCATTAGTATTAGAGTTGGAAGGGAAAAACTTGGAGATAGAAAGAATCAAGATGTTGTTGGGTGAAAACCCTATGGTGTCTGTACATCTGTCTTTTACGGATGAAAATCTAACCATCAAAACTTAATGAATATATTTTTATTGAAACTAGACATCTAGAGATTTCCAACCATATAAAATATAAGGCCATTGGATCAGTATAGAATTAATTATGAATTTTTGAAGTTTGACCTAGGAATTTGGATTCTCATCTGGGTTGTATGAGTTGAGAAGGGTGTAACTCACTCTACACAACTATAAATTGAGTGCAACTAATGCTTTTTGAAAGCTAACATGTAAGGAAACATCCCATAAAAATCTCAGAGTCAGACTCGTTGTCATTTGTTCCTAGCACATCAATGAAATTGCCTTAAGTTCAAACTGAGCTGGAATAGGGTAGGCTAGTAAGGTCAATTTAGAGGCTTATATCTCAAGATATACTAATGCAAATGATATGAAACTTATTTCATCTAAAATCTTGTTCTGTTAGCTTTAATTTGGTATAATTTTCATATGATTTCACCCAGATTTCTATTTGTAGTGAATTTTCACTTATAAGGGTGCAATTTTGGCTGAGTGTAGGGTAGTCTGAGGTAAAATACAAATAACTTAAGCTATACAAATCAAAATGAGATGGGACTAAAAGGGTTGGAAACAAGACACATAGAGCTATTACATATCCAAAATTCAGGTTTAAATGAGTTGAATAGGAGTAAAGGTGAATTTTACAAAATTTGGGCAAAAGATGGTAGAGTAAGCAGAAAACTCTGTTGATGATTGTATTGATTTTGATGATTGATATTGTGATTATATACTTGCTGTCCTATATTACTTTGAATACTTGATTGATTGTACTGGTAACCTGGCATTATTCATGGGAAAGTGGACTTGATCTGTCATACTGCCGAAATTTCGGCAAAGCCTATACATAGGTTATGAAACACACTTTGATACATATGCATTCATGATTATGATGAAAGCTGTAATAAAGATTCTATGATGAAAGATATGATGATGAGTCCATATTCCGAAAGAACATGATATGGCGATCATGCTTTGATGGGGTATGACAGGGCAATCATACTCTGGAATGTGGCATAATGATCCCATACCCTACGAAATGTGACATGGCGATCACACCCCGATGGAGTATGATATGGCGATCATACTCTGGGACGTGGCAGGATGAACATACTCCTAAGGAGTGCGACATGGTGATCACACCCCTATAGAGTATAACATGGTAATAATACTCTGGAATATGTATAACAAGTAAAGGAAGATAAAGGAAGAAAAGAAAATTATGTGTATCTGCATAAATTCAAGTACAAGTAAAGGCATGTGTAGATTTTATGTTTTCAGTGGTGTTATTATATTTTAATACGTTTTAATTATTATTCATAGTATAATTCATGAATTGATTTTGTATTGACTCACCCAAATGATAAGTGTATGAATAAAATGGACTCTGCTTCGAACAATATGTTTTCGAACTATAAAATTAAACAGTTTATATAACATGTCCACCTTTTTCATGATAAATCGAAGTAGCTGGAGATAATAACGATAACATGGTATGAAATTTCTTAGTAAATCCTAATGAGAATTTAAAATTCTCACTCCTATTTCCGTATTATCTCCAGATAGTTCGAGAAGTTTCAAAGACGGTTGAGTTGCTGTCAGATAAGGTCTACTTAGGTAACAGTAATAGCTCCAGAGTGTGGTATTATGACTTAAGCATAGTACTGTACAGAGGAGGATGTTACAATTTTCATTCTTGGTGAGAAAAGAATCCAAATTGATGTTTTAGGCATGTTTGTTGTGCAAATTGAATTCTCAGAAATATTTTATATATTTCCAAAAATACTCTTGATGGAAATGGCGGTGAACAGTGGCAAGTGGTGACCAATGGTGGCGGGGGGTGGTCGGCCGGCGGTGGTGTAACACCCTCTATTATATAAGCCATGCTCGAGTCATGGAGTTATATTAAGAGGTTGTCACTGTGCTAAGAAAACTTTAAAATAGGGAAAATATAATACATGGCCCTTTAACTGCTTACTTTATTACCGACTAATAGTCTCTGATACACGGAAAAATATAAAATAGTTACACTTTAAAAGAAACTGTGACTGATATAATACACAGCGTCTACTTCTGACTAGTCGTTACTAGCTTCAATGATCTCTTGGTGTGGCTTACGCCCAATGCTTGCTCCATGGATGTTCCTGTACTCTGCCTCGTACTTGGTTTCCAATTTGGGTACTGGAATGTTTATGGAACAGAAAAACATGCAAGCAGGCAGTGAGAACCTAAGGTTCTCAGTAGGTAAACATGAACTATTCTCATACAGTGCCATCATAAACATTCCAGCCACTTCGGTTTCTTATGAAAATATGAGCACATATAAACACACAGTGGTTCAATTTTAAGTTGAAAACACCATTCTCGAAGCGGGTCATATTTTAACAACCACTTGCCATTTCATATGACTGACATAGAGATACAGATAGTACAATATGCTTTAGTAAGAGTCATAATAGCATCATGACATAATGAGATGATTAGAAATGCACATATAGATGCTTGTATTTGATTGTATGCAAGTGCACTTGACTTAATTCATTTCTCTCTTTAACTTGCAATTTAACCTTGCTCTTCTGTACTTGGTCCCCCGGAGGTGAATGGCCTTTCTCACCCCTGGGTGATAGCCTGCTTTTCAGGTCCGAGCTCGTACCTATACATGAGTGACGGGTTTACTTTCCCCGACCCTCACACCGGTCTATTCCCCTTAAATCTGGTCGGGGGCTGGCCCAAGTCTTAGACAGTACCGCTCTGGCCCACGCTAGCTGGGTCTATGCCATGCCTTACGTGGTAGCTTGGTACGTCTTTCTTGCAAGTTCTTATTATCTTTTTCCTTTTCATATCTTGTCATGCATGTAGACGCTTGGTGCATTCATGAGTATGTCTCATACTTTACACATCATATCATGTTCTAAGCATATACTTGCATGCATGATGTTCATGAATATGACATGTAAACGTAAATACATTCAAAGCATAATCATTCATAGCATAAGTTCTCATGAATCCTTGCCGGAATTTTGGCAGCATAACGGATCGAGTCCGCTTCTCCATGAATAGTGCCAGACCACCAGTACAATCTTTGAAACTTGTAATTCAATATGGATCAGCCATTATATAGATACTCATAGAATCATTCATCAAGTTCAATTCAAGCATCTATAAGGTTTTCAGTTTACTCCTTCCTATTCTGCCCGATTTTGGTATACTCCACCTTTATTGTAATTCAACTTATTTGAGTCTAATTTTTGGACATGTCATAGCATTATGTGTCTAGTTTCTAACCCTTTTAGTCCCATCTCATTTTGAGTTGTATAACTCAAGATATAAACATTCTATCTTAGCATGTCCTGTTCTTAGCCAGAATTGGGTCCCTATAGGAGAAAATTCACTAAAAATTGAAAACTAGGTGAAATCATGCGAATTTTATATCAAACTAAAGCTAATACAACAAGCTTTAAAATGAGTTAAGTTTCATGTCATTTGCCTAGGTATATTTTGAGTTATGACCCTCGAAACATTACCCTACTGGTCTGTCCTGTTCCAGGCCAGTTTAAACTTAGGCCAACTTCATTGATGTGCTGGGATCAAAGGACAACGAATTAAATTCTGAAATTTTTATGGGATGTTCTCTCATGTGTTAGCTTTCAAACATCTTTAGTTGCACTCAATTTGAGGTCGTATAGGGTGGGATACACCCTTCTCAACCCATGCTGCCCGGGTGAGAACCCAGATTTCTAGGTCTAACTTCAAAAATTCATAACTAATTCTATACTAATCCAATGACCTTATATTTTATATGTATGGAAAGCCCTGGATGTCTAGTTTCATTTAAAAATGGTTTCATCAAATTTAAACGGCGGTAGGCGGAGACGTACACTCCGCCGTACGGACCGTCGAGGAGAAAACCCTAACAGCTTCTTGAACTCTCCTTGGATTCATGTTTTTCTCTAATCAATCCACCCAATCTTCAATTCAAACTCACATATACACCTTAAACCGATCTTAATTCATCATCATCACTCAAGATAGCATCAGAATCTTGCAAGAAATTGGGAAGAAAATAGAGTCCCAATCAACCCAATTCAAAGAAAACAAGAAAAGGAGTAGGAATTCCTACCTTGGTGGTGTGAAATCTTGATGGAACTTGATCTTGGAGTGAAGTTGATGGTTGGGGCTTGAGTTTGGGGATGAGAGGAAGTAGAAGAAGATGAAGAAGAGTGGAGAAATGGGGCTGGTAGTGGGGAGCTCGAAAATGATAAGAAGAAGGAAAGAAAAGGTGAGATATTTGGAAGTTACTTAGTCTTGATTGGTGGATTCAACTTGGCCATAAAATCTGGTTTAACTTTCCATCATCAAGGGCTATTAAGGCGCCACTTGAGGGAGTTATTTGGCTAAATCTTAGCCGTTGATTCTAGGGCATTCATAGAAAAATTCTACTGGTTCGGTTCCGACAGTTTAAAACATCGTAATCTTACCGATTTCCTTTAAATCAGTAAAACGGTTTTAGAAGAATCCTATGAAGTTTCCTATGGCTCTAATCTAATTCCATTATACCTAATCATTCTAAACCACACTCAAACTAGTAGAATTCTACTGATTCGGTTCTGGCGGTTTAGAACACCGAATATTTACCGATTTTCTCCAAACCGGTAAAACGTTACTTAATAGTTTTGGTAAGATGTCTTCGTGTTCATTTTGATTTATCTTAAGCCTAATCTCTCTAATTAACATCTAATTAATCTCTAATTATCCTTTAATAAATTTCTAATCAGCCTTACCTAATCAATAAGATCGAATAGATCGATTAATAGTGTAGATTAAATGTTTTGCAAAAATTCCGAACCTTTCTGTTTTCTGTTTTCTATAGCTAATGGCATATCCGTAATTTTGAGCAAGTCCAGGGGCACCCCACGTCATTTCACATCCGACTGCATCCGTGGCCCAATCGGCAGAGAGTTTAACTTCTACGGTTTCACCACGTGGTTCTGCTCCGTTCAAAACCCTATTCTGCCAATCCTATAGATGTGGGGACATAAAGGTCATTTTATGAAAAGTTCCAGGGTTATTGTGGAAATATCCACTTTTGTGGCCAAATAGCTCTTCACGTCATCCCAAAAGTGGAACTCGCTTCCATAAATTCGAAATCGGAACTCGTGTATTATGTGTAAAGTCGGAACCCGCGTCCCCTTTATTTGAGCTTGGAGCTGAAACCTGATGTCGGAACTCGTCCAACCTTATTTGGCACTTGGGGGTAAGTTCGGATATCGGAAATCGTACCGCTTACAATCACCTAATCCCGGAACTCCCCATCCAAACTCGGGAACACCAACAAAATAGAAAGCCTCTTGGAATAAACTCGGATATCGGAACTCGTTTATGACTTGGAAATCAGCTCAAAGATCCGAACTCGTGTCCATTCTAATTGAGTTCAACTCTGAGACGTTACACTCAACTAGGAGGTCGGTACTTGCACCATTGTGTTAAACTATAGCTTCTGAGGTCGGAAATCATGTACACTATTAAGGTTAGATCGGAACTCGGGTAAATTTTCTTTGAGACATGAAGTCGGATATCGTGGAATTAGTCATGTTGTTCGGACTTGAAGTCCAAGTCGGAAGTCGTGAAAATAGGAGGTCAGAAATTATACTCACTATACTTTAACTCGAATATTGGAACTCGGAAGCCACTCTAGTTAACTCGAAGCTAAAGCATTAAGTCGGAAATCGGAAAGGCCATGAAGTAGGAATGAAGAACATGCTGGGATAAGGTCGGAAATCGTAACTTGGGCTGAACACTGAAGACAAACTCGGAAATCGGAAATTGTTCCATTTCATGTGGAATTCGAATGCGAAGTCGGAAATCATAAAACTAATGAACTCGGAACTAGGAACTCGTTGTGGAGGTAAAATGGAATAATTTAGCGCAAAGAAAATTAGGATGTTACAGGTGGCACTGATGGTGGCGACAGTTGGTGGGGGCCCAAACGGTAGCGGTGGATGATGGCCAATAGCAGCGGACAATGGCCGCCTGGTGGTGAACAATGATCCGTGGTAGGTGGCTTTAGGTGGTGACTGAGGTATTTTAGTCTATTCATTATGACAAATATTCTCTTTCTATGGAAATGTTGGATTCTTATAGGGGTTAGTAGGAATGTTTTGAAGGTGATTTTCCATCCAAGAATACAATATTCCTAGGAATGTTGCTTCAACCCCCTACCAAACACGAGAATGTTTTTACTTTCCCAGGAACGTGAAAACATTCCATTATACCAAATACCAAATGCCCCCTTAGAGTATACTACCCCTTAATGTGTCCCTGGGTGAATTATACAAGGAAGTCTGCCAAACAAATATGTTGCCTAAGCCAAAAGTGCTCTAGGTAAGGGCCAACACTAATAGGTCTTTATTTTGTGAGTATTGTAATGGCTATGGAATTAAGATAGAGGATTACTATGATCTCCAATATATGATAGAGCAGTTAGTATGAGAAAGAAAGTTAGCAAGGTATGTGGCTTCTCAATGTAGTCCAAGAAAAAGAAGGGCCTCCTAAGCTAAGGATGTGGAGCAAAGGAACCTGAGAAACTAAAGAACACCGGACTTGGATCCAACTCTAGAAGCCCAGCATAGGGGATATAAAATCATAAGAACCATAAACATCATTGTCAAATGTGGTACAACCAAGTCAGCATGGAAGAAGCATTTGCAGGAGATTTTGATCCTCCCTACAAGGAAAGCAAAGAAAATTCACAAGTAATCGCTACACCCCAAGAGTTCCAATCTGGAAAGGATCGTCCTAGGTCACAATGACCCAATGATCATATCGATAGTGGTGGTCATTACTGAGATGAAAAGGGTTTTCGCGGACCAAGGAAGTTCAATTGACATCATATCTTCAGGCATATTTGATAGATTAGGGTTGAAGAACTCTGACCTCCAATCTTACAATGAGGAGCTTATTAAATTTTCAAGAGAAAAGTTGCACCTAGATGGTTTTCTTACCATGTACCTTACCCGAAGAACTTGACCTCGAACCCTTCAACATACAATGTCATACTAGGAAAGCCTACTTAGAACAAGATTAGGGCCATAATTTCTATGGCTTGTTTAACGATGAAGTTCTTTATGGATAATGGAAAGATTACCACAATAAAGGTGAGCTAGGCAGTTGCTCGCAAGTGTTACAAATTGAATTTGGAAATCGCAAAGAAAGTGAAGGCAGGTGAAGGCTGCTCCTGACCTTAGGATCCTCCAAGGTCATGTTGGTGCATTGACTCAAGGGGATGGTGGGAAAGAAAATGCCTCCAGCCAAAAAGGGAGATTCAATTATCCAAATTCGAGAAAGAAAGGAGCAGAACACTCAAATCAATAAAGGATTGCTGAATTCTATGAAGGGTGAGATTCTAGCATTGCCAAAAAAGAATTTTGATTTCTTTGCTTGGACTGCTACTGATATGCCTGGAATAAATCCAAAATTATGTGCCACTGGCTTGCAATATTCCCCGAGCTCACCCTGTGGCCTAGAAAAGGTGAAAGCTATGTTTGGAAAAGGTCCTTGTTGTGCAGGAGTACTTAAAAACATCTTAATAGCGACGGAAAAATTCTGTGGCTAAGTCCCAAAAATCCGTCACTAAGAAAATTAGCGACGGAATTATTTTTCTGTGACTAACTAGCAACGGCAAATTCCGTCGCTAACAAAAAAATAATTCCGTCACAAAGTTCATAATAAAATCCATGTCTGATATTCTGGCATCAAATTTAGCGATAAAAAATTCTGTCACTAACAAAAAGTAATCCATCGCAAAGTTCATAGTGAAATTCGTGTCTGTTATGTACTAGTATCAAATTTATCGACGAAAAAAATTCCATCGCTAAACATTTATTTTAATAATCTTTTTTTCAGTAATTTTTAACAATCTCATTATATTATTTGAACCTATAGATAATCAGTCTAAAAGTATAACAATCTTGAATCAAAATCCAACATCAAAATCATAAAGCTTAAAAGTCATTAATTAAAATGTATTATAAGTTATACAACTAAATGTATCTAGGAAGTTAAAGTATTTCAAAATAACTAGCTTAGTACAAATTTAAGCTATCAAAGATATCCTATTCAAAAAAAATATAAAGACAATATATCAAACATAAGGTGGAAAAGGATCATAGTCATCCTCAATCATATCTTCATCATCCTTATTCCCATCTCCATCCTCCTCATTAAGTGGCTCATCACGATCTCCACCTACAATTTGTAAGCCCCCAACAGAATTATCCAAATGTTGTAGGATTGTGTTAATCATGGTCTGCTATGTGTTAATTGTGGTTTGTTGCTCAATCAACTACCTAGAGAGACTTGCAACTAAATTCCTCATGATTTCCATCTCTGATTGTGAACAACTCTCATTGGAAGTAAAGGAAGATGGCGCATGACAGGCAGCTTCAGAACCTAAGCCATAAATGCGTTTCTTCTTGTTGATGCCTCCAACAACATCCAAGTAAATGTTGTTATCTGATTGAATATTTGTGTCCTCCCCTAGTGACTGTTGCGAGTCTATCTCATTCTTACGTCTTTGATACTCATCCTAATAATACAATTATTAATAAATGATTATGCTTACAAATTTTCAAAACTACATATTAAAGTTTAATTGCTTTTATACTTACAACAATATTTTGTGCCTTAGTGGATACCCACTTCCCTTTGCGTGTGTCAAGCCGAGTAAATATCTCCCAATGCCTTGGTTCTCTTTTTAACTTTTGTTTCTAAAAATATTTAAGAAGAATCACTATTTTGTGAAAATAATAATAATTAGCATGATAGACAAATTTGATAAAAATAAAAAAAATACTCACTAGTTTCTTCTTATGTGCTATTTTAGGGATTGAGCCTCCAGTATGTATGGAGAGTCCTTCGTCAAATTTTCTATTTTGAACATTTTTCCGACTCTTCTCTAACCATTTTGGATCTTGCCAAAGCCGATCTAACTCTTCTTGTACATGATTTGGAATCCATTCACCTTTATCTTGATTTTTACGAACTTTGCCCATTGCATTCCGAAGTATATCAGAGGCTTTGTGGTGAAAGCACTTTTTATGCTATTTTCATGCTCAGGAAGCCACTTGTACTTTCTCTACATTACAAAAAATAATAATTAGTCTACCATATAACTTAAAATTTCAGCATTATTAACATAGTAACAACCATTATTGTTTACTAAAGAAAAAGAGATAATAAAGAAAGAAATTACCCCAAATTTGCGAAACCACATTTTTTTGCCTCTTTATCCACCTCACCATATGATCTCCAAGCTCCTTCAAACTTAGACTTCATAATGCCAATGATGTCTTTTGGTGGACCAATTGGAGGATCAAACCTGAAATAAAAAGTCATAGATGTGTGTTTGTGTAAGATTGTATGTATGTATTTATGACAAAAATAATCGTACAAAATTTAGTGCACAAAGCAAAAGTGCTTACGTCATCCTTTGTCCTAGCCTAATCCACTTACAACCATCTGAATCAACAGTCCCTGAGGGTGGCATATGAGGTTGATTAGAGGATGATGCATGGTGATGTGAAGATGGAGAAGGTGTGATAGGCCGAACAGATGTTTGCCCATGTGGAGATGGGGCAGATGAGCTAGTTGTTTGCCCATGTGGAGATGGCGCTAATAAGTTAGATGTGTGAGGATGTGGAGCTATGATATGTTGGTTGGGTGTGAAGAGGTGGACCTATGATAGGCAGATCAGATGCTGGTGAATGTGGAACTAGGGAAGGTAAGTTAGATGTATGAGGATGTGTAACATCTGAAGAATTTTATCGTTAGTATCCGAGTTGTTCGGTTTTTATCAAATAAGTGGGTTTAATCGAAATTCGATTAGTAAGTGTGATTTAGAAGTGATTAGGCTTGATGGAATTGGAGTACGAACATAGGAAACCTCACAGAAATTTTTCTAAAAATCGGTTTACCGATTTAAGAGAAATCGGTAAGATTTTGGTAAGTTAAATTGTCGAAATCGGATCAATAGAAATTACACTGTGAGAACCCTAGGATGGATGGCCAAGATTTAGCCAACTTATCCATGCAAGTGGCGCCATCTCAGCCCTCCAAATGGGCTGCCAAACCAAGTTACATAACCCACTCAAATCCACCAATCACATGTAACTTGCTTTAGGAGTTTTTAAATTTTTCCTTTTCTACCCTTGCACATTTTCGGTCCTATCTAAGCTGACCCCTCTTCATTGTTTTTTCCATTATCTCATCTCATCTCAACTCATATCATCTTCCTCTCCCAAACCTTCAAGTCATAACAAGGTTTCTTCAACTCCAACCATAAATTCAATAAGAATCATACCTAGTAAAGGTAGGAATCCTACTTCTCTTCTTATTTTCCTTGGTTTGAATTTGTGTGTGGGTCTTGTATACTTTATGCTATTGATAATGTGTGGAGTGATGATGATGTTTTATGGCTGCTTTTGCATGTATGTTATGATTGAAAATAGAATTGGTATGAAACAACTTGAAGAAAGGAGAAAACTTAAGAAGCTAGTAGGGTTTTTCCTTGGTGGTCTGTACGGCAGAGTGTACGGCTTCGTCTACAGCTGTTTAAACTCCATGAATCTATTTTTATATGAAACTAGACATTTAGGGCTTTCCATACATATATAATATAAGGCCATTGGATAGTAAAGAGGAAGTTATGAATTTTTGAAGTTTAACATAGAAATAAGGACTTCCATCCGAATAGTATGAGTTGAGAAGGGTGTAACTCACTCTATACAACTCCAAATTGAGTGAAACCAACTTTGTTATAAAGCTTATACATAGGAAAATATCCCATAAAAATTTCTGAATTTGATAAGGTCCCGTTTATTCCCAGAGAGTCGAGAAAGTTGCCCTATATCTAATCCAGGTTAGAATAGGGTAGTCCAGTAGGGTTAAGTTTCAGAGCTTATATCTCAAATTATACTTATTCAAATGATATGAAACTTAGTTCATTTGAAAGCTTGTTCTGTTAGCTTTACATGGATATAAATTTCGCATGATTTCACCCATATTTCTATTTTTAGTGAATTTTCCCTCATAAGAGTGCAATTCTGGCTAGAAGTATAAAAAGTATGGGATAAGACATAAACAACTTGAGTTAATGTCGGAAGTCGGGATTTAGTAAACAGAAAGCTAGGTCGGTACACTTAAAATCTAACTCTAAACTTAGTAAATAAGGGACTAGGTCGGGAATACTTAAAGTTGAAGTTAGAACTTAGTAAAACAGAAAACTAGGTCGAGAGTATTTAAGGCTGAACTCGGAAGGGTACACTTAAGGATGAATCCGGAAGGGTATACTTAAAGTTGAACTTGGAGGGGTTTACTTAAGGATTGAACTCGGACTTAGTGAATAGGAATCCATATTGGGTATGTTTAAGGCTGAACTCAGAACTTAGTAGAGAGAGCTAGATAGGGTATATTTGATGTTGAACTAGGAACTTAGTAAATAGGAAGCTCGGGATTTAGGAAACACACTTATCAAAGTCTCAGAAGACCAATGGTGGGGTAAGGTCAGAAATCGAACACAACCCGAAAGTCAGGAATTATATAATCTCGGAAGAACGAACACAATATAGGGAAGTCGGAACTTGTATAAGATCGGAACTCTGAACCCATTAAATCTTGAAAGTCGAACTCGGGAACTTTAACAGAAATTAAAAGCTTGCAAGATAGATTGATACTTAAGATCCTAAATATGCACTTATCAATATTGTTATATTCTTGGTATGGATATGATATTTTGTACTGAGTTTACTGTTTGATTAAAATGTTCTGGTTGTCTGGCACTACTATTCATAGGAAAGCGGACATGATCCGTTATACTGCTGAGATTTCAGCAAAAAATGCAATTAATGTGAATTTACAAGTTATGCATGCATTGGTCAAAGTGTTAGACAAGCAATGCTACCCTATAAGCATGAGAAAGGATTTCTGTAACACCTTACCAGACAAAGTACTATGCTTAAGTCATAATCATATATCTGATAAGAGGTTACGTGTAATACTGAATAAATCTCTCTCTCAGTATTAGTATTAATTTCTCAAATAAGACTGCCTGATCTCATAACAAAATTTTTCTGCGGGATGGCGGAATAAATACAAATCAATTGGTAAACTATAAGTAACTTAACATAAATAAAAATACAATAAGAACAGAATAACTGCAAATGGCGTCATAGATATGTATATAGATATCTGATTTCAAGGTTTGTTAAAAAGTACAAGGTGTCAAAACGAGGCCGCTAATACAAAATGAAACGGCCAGTATCTATGAACAGCACCCTAACTGGTCCCCATGGGACATTTCATGTACATTCCTAATATATACCCATCCAACCATGACCCAAACTGTCAAAAGAAGGTCATTCTGTACATCTAACCCCACTACAGCATGCACGCTATCTAAACAGAGTCTGATGAAAGGAAACCGTTCGCCATGGCAGCGTCAGCTGGAGGGTGCCCGGCACTGGGAGCAGATGACGACGAAGAACTAGCCGTCTCGGATGGGTCCTCCTCTGAGGTCGAGGCCGACGACATCGGCTGCGGTGGTGAAGCAGGAGGGGCCATGGGAACTGAAGCTGCTGGTGCGACTGGTGCTGCTGGTGGTGGTGGTGGAAATGGATGGGCCATGTAAAGAGGTATGGCTATGTAAGGGACAGCAGGATCAAAGAGGGGATGCATAAGTGGTACAGCAAAGTCCCTCTGGAAGAAGAAATATAAACGAAACTGGCATCTACCCGATATATATATACAGAATCTAGGAATGGGTCGATGTGGATATGAAGCTCAGGAAACTCAATGAATAGAACCCCGGTCGCCGCGTGCTCCATGGTCTGAGAGTGACGCGGAACATACAATAGGGTGAGAAATGAATATTTCTCAGTAGAAAATCCTAACTTCTATACATCTGTCATCACTGTCTTTCCCAATTGTTTCGGCCGTGCAACATTTTTTTTTCAAATAGTATCATGAAACGATAATATTCAATTAAAATACTTGCTTGTAAAACATACACAGAAACAAATTCAATTTTAGTCAACAGATATACTAAAGTATTCAAATAGTAATTACAGCAGGACAATAGCATATTATGATTAATAAACAGGGATCTAGAACCATCAATAGTAAAGTATTCCACTGTACATATGCATGTGCAATGAGAAGATGCATCTTATTCTTGGAGGCTTTCGCCTTTTATAACTTATTTCCATACTTGGTCCCCTGCGAGTCATTGGCCATATACTCTTGGATAATAGTCCGCTTTTCAGGACCGAGCTCGTTCCTATACAGGATGACCGGGTTTACTTTCCCCGACCTTCCCACTGATCTATTCCCCTTAATTTATTCCGGGGCTGGCCCAAGTGATGTGGAATTCTTTATAATATCTTGAAATGAATGCACATCTAACTTGTCTCTTTTCATATGATGTACTCAAGTTATCATAAATTTCATAACTTATGGATTTCTTACCGAAATTTCGGCGGCATAACGGATCGAGTCCGCTTCCCCGTGAATAGTGCCAGACAAATCAGTACAATTGCACAACTAATAATTTTAGTATAAACCAGCAAACATGTATGAACACGTATAACATCATTCAACAATTACAAATCCAGCATTAAGAAGGTTCCAGCTTGTCCTTCCCTGTTCTACCCGAGTTTGGCATGCTCCAATTTTTATTCAATCCAACTCATTAAATTCTCATTTTTGGATATGTTATAGCCTTATATGTCTACTTTCTACTCTCTTTGGTCCCATCTCGTTTTGAATTATATAACTCTAGATATAAACATTTTATCTCAGCCTGTCTTGTTCCTAGCCAAAATTGGGTTCCTATAGGAGAAAATTCACTAAAATTCGAAAACTGGATAAAATCATGCGAATTTTATATCAAAATGAAGATCACACAACAAGCTTTAAAATAAATGAAGTTTCATGTCATTTGCCTAAGTGGATTTTGATTTATGAGTCTCGAATCATTATCCTATTGAGCTGTCCTATTCTAGGCCAGTTTTAACCTAAGCCAACTTCATTGATGTGCTGGGAACAAATGACAACGAATTAAATTCTGAAATTTTTATGGGATGTTCTGTCATGTGTCAGCTTTCCAAAATCTTTATTTGTACTCAATTTGAGGTTGTATAGGGTGAGATACACCCTTCTCAACCCATGCTGCCCGGGTGAGAACCCAGATTTCTAAGTCTAACTTCAAAAATTCATAACTAATTCTATACTAATCCAATGACCTATTATGATACATGTGTGGAAAGCCCTGAATGTCTAGCTTCACCTAAAAATGGTCTCGTTAATTTTTAACTGCAGGAGGCGAAGCCGTACACTCCGCCGTACGGACTGCCGACAGTTTTGAGTTTTCCAACCTCTCAACTTTTTCATATCTTCATCCTTTCTCACTTTCAATGCAGGTTTTAACCTCATCAACAGCCCATAACTCAGCTATAATTCATCATAATTATTCAATCAACATATCAAAATTAAGAAATTGGACCACCATCAATCCTTCAAGAATAAAAAAGTCAAGTAAGAATTTAGAACCCCTACCTCTTACTATGAATGATTTTGGTTTAAGTTTGTAGCTGCAACTTGGTAGAATTTCAAAGTGTGATGGAGTTGGGTGAGTGATGAAAAGAGAAGAGAGAGCTGGAGTGAAGTATGAAACATGAGAGAAGAGTCTGAAGAAGAGGAGGAGAGTGTGTTATATAAGCATGAGTAGTAGTTAACTTGGAAAGTTTTGATTGGCCTCAAAACATAAGGCTGAGTTTCAGCCAACCTTGCTCTCCACGTCGTCTTATTTGTGTGGTAAAATTGCTCTCCACGTCGCCTAAAGTGGGACTAGTTTCCAGTATATTCTGAAAATGAAATCGAAACTCGTACTCTCTATAAAGTCGGAACTCGTGAACATCCTGCATATGAAGTCGGAACCCGGGAAATGTATCCAGTTTATTTCGAAACTTGAAAGCAAAGCCTGATGTGAAGCCAAGCACTTAAAGTCGGAAGTCGTGAATTGTAGGACCTCGATCTCGGAACTCGGGAGGATAGAGAAATGAGAGCTCTTGGTATTAAACTCGAGATCGAAAGTCGTGAAAATTTGACTCGGACCAGGAGACAAGTTCAAAAATCTGATCTCGTGTCCATTTCTGGTCGAGATAAAATCGGACATCGGACTTAGTGTTAAGTCGGAAATCTTAAGATCGAAAATTGGATACATCAGCCACTTGAAATGAAATCGGAAATCGGAATTCATACTGATGAGGTCGAAATTCTTACACGCTTACACAAGGTCGGAAATCGTAAAATGCAGCCGGCCCTTAAGCCTTGGAAACGAAGTCGGAATTTGAAACTATGACTAAGGTCGGAAGTCGGAATTTATAAGACAAACTCGGAAATCGGAAATTTCAACATTAAATGAGATCGGAAGTCGGAAATCGGACGTTACAATTTCCATGTGACTTGGCCTAGCCCCTGAACAAAGTTAAGGGGAATAGATCAGTAGGGAAGTCGGGGAAAGCAAACCCGGCAACCCTGTATAGGAACGAGCTCGATCCTGAAAAGCGGACTATTACCCAGGAGTCTTATGGCCAATATACTCCCAGGGGACCAAGTATGGAAAAATATGAGTTAAGATCAAGTGCATCATTTTTCATGCATATCCATAATTTCAGTTTTTAAGCATTGAGTTAAATTACACCATTGGATGTTATATACATATTATTGCTCACTTTATAGCTGTCACTCATTTATGTCAATATACAGATCGGGTTGTTTAAATTCTATTTTATTTCCTTTATTTCCTTAAGTAAAACAAAGTTGTATTTCAGACTATGATTTACATGACTAATTGAGTAGAGAGTAGGACATCCAGGCGATGTAACATTTTCTCCTAATAAACCAAAAATTCTAAACACCTGAGAATGATGGTGATGATAGATATGCATAGATTTAGGAATTTCTACTGAGAAATCTTTATTTCTCACCCTATTATATACTCCCGCATCATTCTCAGATCATGGAGAACACGGCAACCTGCATCTTGTTCATTGAGTTTCCAGAGCTCCACCTCCATCTCGATCCGTTCATAGATTCCGTATACATATCTGGTAGATGCTAGTTTCATCTTTACTTCTTTTTCCGGAAAGATTTTGCTGTACCTCTTATGCACCCACATTTTGACCTTGCCGTCCCTTACATCGCCATCCTTCTCCACGTAGCCACAGCAGCAGCACCAGCCATGGCTCCGCCAGTCGCACCACTGTAGCCGATCCCCTCTGCCCTTATGTCTGAGGAGGATTCGTTAGAGGCAGCGAGCTCGTCGTCCTCATCCTCTGCCTCGAGTATAGACTATACCCCTGCTGACGCTGGTATAGCGAATGGATTCCTTTCTTCGGAGTCCATCTCGAGTACCCGCCATAACAGTAGTAGATGTACAGGATGACCCTCTTTTGGCAGTTGGGTCATAGGCATACGGGTAGAAGTTAGTAGTTGTACATGAAATGTCTCATGGGGACCAGTAGAGGGGATGTTCATATTGTCAGGCGGATTTATTTTGTGTTAGTGGCCTCATTTCTTTTACCCTGTACTGTATTGTATTTCTTTTGATAACCTTGAAAACAAAGGTATAAGCATGTACATATATCTATGATGCAATTTGTTTATTTCGTAATTTTGTTTCAGTTACTTTATTTTCGATACAATGACTATTTAGTGTATATCTCGCTGCCAAACCGAAATTGATTAAAATGAATAGTTAACTCTTAGTGCACCCCACGTAATAACTTATCAGGTAATATATTATGACTTAAGCATAATATTTTGTCTGGTAAGGTGTTACAAGATGCAAAGATGGGGTTGATGAACTAGACGTGTGAAGATGTGAAGATATGATAGGTGGGTCAGATACATGAGGATGTGGAGCTATGATAGGCGGATTAGATGATGCATGCGAAGTTGATGCAAGTGTGCGAGATGCCTGAGAAGTACCACAACTTCTACCTCCACCCCTAACGCTACCTTTTGCTCTACCTATATGATGATATGCCATCTAATGATACATGGTCATATAATAATGGAATAAGTTTGTTTAAAGTAACCAAGAAAACTAGCACATGTACAAAAGTATACCTAAAAATATAATCATAAAGAAACTTACAACCAAGCATAATAATAGAAACTAATATAAGTGAACTAATTAGTTAGAAAGTTTTCACAAATAAGTATAATTATACAAGCATAGATGCATATATAAATAAGCTACTCAAAAAATGTTTCTTCTTCCTCCACATTTTCCTCCCCATCATCATCATCATCATTATCATCATAATCATATTCTTCTTCTTCTTCTTCTTCTATTGTAAATTCTACATCTTCATCTGCTTCTTCCAAATCATCTTGATTCAAAGACATTCTTTCTACTTCCTCTATTGGACCAGCTTCGTCAACCAGACTTTGTTGAAGATAATCATTTTTTACTATCATAGGTATTAATGTGATTTCATTTTCTTGGTATGGATCATCAACTTCTTGCTTCTTAGTTTCTGAAGCTTGAATTATTCTTCGTGCCTTGATTTTTATCACAGTTAACCATCCTTGTTGGCCTTCAGGATACTTTGTGTAGTACACTTGCCCAGCTGGTTGTGCCAATATGAAAGGATCATAATTTTTATATCTCCTAGATTCTTTAACTTCAACAATCCCATAATTTTGGTCTATCTTTGTCCCTTGATTAGGAGTGGGATCAAACCATTCACATTTGAATAAAACTAACTTTTTTGAAGGCCATCCTATATACTCTAATTCAACAATATCAGTTAATACCCCATAGTAATCACTTTCTGTTGTCTCATATCCTCCGCCTCTAACACATACACCACAATTTGTTGTACTCGTCCTGTGACTTTGAGACTTTGTATTGAATTTGTAACCATTTACAAAATATGTAGTAAATTTTGTCACTTTCCTAAGTGGGCCCCATGCCAAACTCATTAAAAGATAGTCTTCAATCATATTACTTGAATTGAGAACCTATATTGTGAAAATGATTATTATTAGTTTAAACTAACAAATAAAGTGAAACTAAAAATGATTGAAGGTAGTTGACATACATGTTCCTTAAACCAACTGGGAAATGATTTCGAAATTTGCTTGTCTACTTCTGAGTCAGGTATGTCAGGGACAAGTTCTCGTAATATATTTGCATACATGCTACATGAAGGTTTTAGATCATTTAAGATTTATATCAATCATTGTATGACATGAATAATTAGCATGTTAGAGAACTTACTCTAAAAAAGGTTCCACCTCAGGACAATTTAAAAGAACATATAATTTGGCAACTTCTATTTCCTTTTCTTCTATGATTGCAGAACTACGCTTTCCACCAGGGCATTTGGGATAATTAAAAATAGATAATGGTGGGTTAGTCGAATGACCATCACCTCCATCATCATTGCGTGGCAATCTTGTCCTCCTACAAGGAATATTAGGTGGATAATAATAAGATGCAAAGGTAGAAGTCTCCTTCACTATATAAGCTTCGTAAATAGAGCCTTCGACTTTAGTTGGATTTGTCACCTTATCTTTCAAGGTACATATAAATCTAACAATCAAATAAGAATGATAAGTTTTAAGCTTTATATAAGCTCTATGAGAATTCATTTGAAACACAAAAAAAAAAAAAAAAAAGATTTAAATAAACCTTTCAAAGGGGTACATCATCCATCTGTATTAGACAGGACCACCAACTCTTGCCTCATATGGTAAATGGATTGGAAGGTGCTCCATAGAGTCAAAGAAACTTGGAGGAAATATTTGTTCCAATTTGTATATAATAATTGGAATGTTGTTCTCCATATCATGCAATTTATTCTCTTTCAACAATGATGAAGATAATTCTGTGAAGAATTTGCTAAATTCAGTAAGTGTATTCCAAATGGGCTTCGGTAAAGCCTTAAATGCTATAGGGAGTAAACGTTGCATGAATACATGACAATCATGACTTTTCATGCCGAATAACTTTGCTTCCCTCATGTCAACACACTTACCCAAATTGGAAGCATACCCATCAGGCAACTTAAGGTGTTTAACGTATTCATAAACAGCTAATCTTTGTTGTTTACTTAATGTGTATTGTGCTTTGGGTTTCCTAAGTCTTCTAACTCCAACATCTTATAGCTCAAGATCCTTTCTTCTACAATATTCTGCTAAATCTATCCTCGCATTAAAAGTGTCTTTTGTCTTGCCTTTAGTATCCATAACTATGTACAAAATATTAAGAAAAATATTTCTCTCAATGTGCATGACATCTAGTTATGAGGGAGCAGATTTGTTTTCCAATATGGCAAGTCCCAAAATATGCTTCGTTTGGTCCAGTTGTGAGAAATCCCATAACCTATTGGGTGTTCTCATGTAGATTGAACAATGCTAGGCAAATCTTTTACCATTTCCCACATTTCCTCACCTGTCAACCTGCATGGAGGTACATTGGTCTCATCATGTCCCTTCTTAAATGCATTCTTATTCTTTCTATAAACATGATCACATGGCAAGAATTGCCGATGGCAATCAAAAAAAGAAGTTTTACAACTGTGTTTAAGTGTGAATGCTTTAGATTGACCCATACAAATCGGACAAGCTAATTTTCCCATTGTCATCCATCTGGAAAACATCCCATATGCAAGAAAGTCATTAAATATCCACATCAAAGCTACCTTCATCATGAAGTTCTATTTGAGTGACACATCATAAGTCAAAACACCTTCATTCCATAACATATTCAACTCTTCTATTAATGGCCGCAAGTACACATCAATTCTACTTTTAGCATTTTTTGGGCCAGGAATTATGGCACTTAAGAACAAAAATTCTCTCCACATGCATATTGAAGGAGGAAGATTGTATGGGGTAAGTATTACTGGCCAACAAGAATAAATCCTACCAGTATTATTAAATGGATCAAACCCATCAGAACATAATCCTAATCTCACATTTTGTGGGTCTTGTGCAAATTATGGATATGTCTCATAAAAAATTTTCCAAGCTTCTCCATCACAAGGATGAGACCAGGAACCTGGTTCTCTTTGATTCTCACGATGCCATCTGTAACGTCCGAAAAATCTTATCATTTTTAACTAAATTGTTCGATTTTTATCGAATAAGTGAAATTAATTAGAAATCGATTAAGTATTTATCTAAGGCCAATTAAGTATCAATTAGAGATATTAGGCTTATAAATAATTTGAATAGCAACATAGAAAACTTCACAAAATTCTTCAAAACCGTTTTGCCAATTGGAGGAAAATCGGTAGAGATTCAGTATCTTAAATCACCATAACCAAATCAGTAAAATTCTACATTAAAAACTCTTAAATTGGTGGGCAAGAACTCAGCCACCTTCACCTCATCCCAAGTTGCCACTTGTAGCCTAAGAAAAGGGGAAACTTGGTAAAACACCACTTACCCAAAAGATTCCATCAATCACATGTCACAACACTTTATTAATTGTGTTATTAAGTTTCAAATTCCATTCATTTTCGTGCTGCCTCTTCAGCTGACTTCTTTCCCTTCATTCTTCTTCTTCTCAAATCTCCAAACTCCACCCACTTCCTCTACCAAAAAACTCAAATCTAGCTAGTTTCTACATCAATAAGGTAGGATCCAAGCTTTATTTCTATTTTTCTGGATTTGTGGTTGATTGTAATTCTTGCTCCATCCATCTAAATGAAGATATATGATGTGTTTTTGATAATTTGTGACTGATTTATTAAGTAATTGGTTAAGTTGGAGTTGAATCTTGCATGAAAAACTAGAAATGGAGGAAAAGAGAAAATCTGGAATCTCTTGATTCCTTGGGCATCCGTACTCACGAACTATACAGACTCTCAAAAACCATCATAAATTTATGAGACCATTTTTATGTGAAACTAGATATCTAGGAATTTCCAACCATATAAATTATAAGGCCATTGGATTAGTATTGAGAGAGATATGAATTTTGGAAATTTGACCTAAGTTTTTTAGTTTAATTCTGGGCAGATGAGGTTGTTTGGGGAAAAACTTGCCCTATATAACTTGGAATTGAGTGAAACTAACTTTGGTGGAAAGCTTACACATAGAATAACACACCATAAAAATTTCAGAGTTAGATTCAACCCCAATTGCTCCCAATAGTCCAAGGAAGTCACCCTAAGTCCAAATCAGACTAAAACAGGGCAGTCCAGAGAGGTCAAATTTTGGAGCTTATAACTCAAGCTCTACTCAAGCAAATGAAATGGGACTTATCGCAAATGAATCTTGTCTTGTTAATTTCATATGATTTCAACTAGTGTTCAATTTTTAGTGAATTTTTACTTTTAGGTGTGCAATTATGGCCAGCTACAGGGCAGGCCGAGATAGAACTCTAATAACTTGGGCTACATTTATCCAAATTAGATAGGACTAAAGAGGTTAGAAAATAGACACGCAACACTCCAACATATCCAAAATTTAGGTCTAAATGAATTAAATAGAAATTATGGCTCATTTTACAAAAATCGGGTAGAGTAAAGGTAAATAAGCAGCAACTAAAATTCAAGTGCAACTATTATTTCTATGAGATTGATATTGATATGTGAATGTACTCTTGTGATTTTTCTGGATAATTGATTGTCTAAGTACTGGCACTATTCATGGGGAAGCGGACTCGGTCCGTTATGCTATTGAATTTTTGGCAAAAGTCTATGAAACTATGAGTGTTTATTTTATGAGAAATTTATGATATGAACAGCTATACAATTATGAATATATTATGGTGATATAATCATGAATTATTCTTATGAGAGCATGCATATTTGCATATGAATGAAGGAAAAATATATAAGATCCCTTCACTTGAAGGTAGTTATTTGGGTCCCTCCAAGTGAAGGCAGTTAAAAGATAAAGATGTGGATCCCTTCACTTGGAGGCAGTTGCACATTGGGTCCCTCCCTGTGAAGGCAGCTAAAACTTTTGGGTCCGTTTATGTTGGAGGCAGTTGGCCGACTGAATTCCTCCGACCTAGAGGCATGTAGGTCCCCTTGCGGGTTAGTATTGTGTGACGAAGGTCACGAGTTGAGCTCACTCCTAGATCAGGCTACCCAAGGGCAGCAAAGATTAAAGGTAAGGACATATGTATGCAGACATCCTGGGGACGGCGATACATAACGCCTAGGTGTGTCAAGTAACGAAAGCAAAGGAAACACAAAAGCACATGCATGATTTTATAATGAACAATGCATACACACAAATAATGTTTGTTATTATCATTATTATGACATTGCAAGTAGGCTCTTGTGATCAATATTATTATTATTATTATTATGAACTATTGTTGTACTCATGCTTGAATCCTTACTCTGTTTAACAAGTGCATGAATAAAATTAACTCTGCTTCGGACCATATGTTTTAAAACTATAAAATCGAACAGTTCGTATAACATGTTCACTTTTTTTTTTTTAATAAACCGAAGCAGCTGGAGATAATAACGATGACACGGTATGAAATTTCTAAGTGAATCTTACTGAGAATTTAAAATTCTCACTCCTATTTCCGTGTTATCTCCAGATAGCTCGAGAAGTTTAGAAGACGGCTGAAGTTGTTATTAGAAAAGGTCCGCTCAAGTAATACTAACAACTCCTGAGTATGGTACTATGACTTAAACATAGTACTGTATTTCGAGAGGATGTTACACCATCTCATTTGAGGTGCTGTTTGTATTGAGGAATAAAGTTTTTGCAGTCTTGGGCCTAGTGGGAAATACTTTGAAAGGAGTTTGTTTGGCCTTACCATTTCTAATAATTTTCTTATAGTGTTCCTTACCACAAAATTTGCAATTTATATATTCTCTTCTGGAGGATAATAAATCATGCACCCATTTGGACAATAATCAATCTTTACACAACCCAACGCGAGTCGTTCCACTTATTTCTTTGCATGGTAGAAGTTTATAGGCATTCAATTATCTTTTGGCAATGTGTTCCCCATGAAATCCATCTATCGATTAAAACAATTCCCAGAATTGTTGAAGTCAAACTTGATACTTAGAGCTTCTACTACAGCTGATAATTCAGAGTAATTTTCACAACCATTATATAAAGGAGCTTGTGCAGCTGATAGCATGTCAAAAAATTGTTTGGCTTTTGGGCTAGAATCTTCTTCCATTTGTTCTCCTAAATCAAACCTTTGTTGCTCAATGTAAGTACCAATTGAAGGTCCTACAGCATCCATTACCATCTGCTCATACCTATTATAGTCTTCCTTTAACCCACTATCTCCATAGTATGAATTGTCAAAAACTATCGAGGGAATAGAAGGCATCAATTCTCCATGATTAGTCCAGTAGTAATAGTTAGGCATGAACCCTTTCTTACATAGATGCACCTTAACGTCATCAGCTTCATGGTATTGTCCTTGTAGATACGCCCCATCTACTTAGAGCAAGGATTGCAACAACATTGTGTTTCTGGATTCACCTAAAGACATCTAGTAATCTCTACCCTGATCTCTTACTTCTGAACAATACTCATTTTGGATTAGTCAAATCCTTTAAGTATGGTACATTTAAGAGAATAATATCTACAACTTTAACATTTGATGAAAAATCAAGAGAATAAATTGTATATTTATAATCCAGCATGTAGGTGTTTGTATCAAATAAAATCATAAATATTAATTTTTTTCATCAATAATTACTATTGTACATTTTATTATATAAAATATGAAGAGTATATCCAACAAATTAGAAACAACTAAATTAAAAAATGAAAGCTCGTCTATATAATACACATGATAGGATATACAAGGCATATATATTATAACACTTGATAGTATAAAATTTGTTAAGCTTTTAATACTATACATTATTTGGTATGATATTATATAAGATATGTACTATAATATATAAGAGAGATTAATTTGGATACATTATAATTATAAAAGCATTTTATATTATGAACCAATCATATCCTATTTTTTGTATAATTTCTAAAGTAGTTAAGAGTCAAATATTTTTAGTAATATAACAATATTTTTTTTTAATACAAATAGTTATAATCAAAAGTAAAATTAAAAAAATTAAAGTTGTAAATTGTAAGACAATAATAAATTTTGATTATTTGTTATAAATTTCAGAAAGTGATATTATTATTTAGACATTTATTATTTTAGAGTTTTTCTAACTAGTATCTTAAGGACAATGGTTAAGGAGTTAAAAGTGAAAAGTTTTTTTATGTTTATATATTTTAGACATTTAATATTTATATATTTTATTTTATATTTAAATTTTGTATATTTTCGTTGAAATTTTTATAAATTTAATTAACAATTATTATTTTAATCTTATTAATGTATTATTTAAAACAAAATAGATCTAGCATATAACTTACAACTGCTATGATCACATATATATATATATATATATATATATATATATATATATATATATATATATATATATATATATATATATATAATCAAATTGGATATGTATTCTTTTTTTTTTTTTTTTTTTTGCTAACTTACTCTTTCAATAATGATTAAAGTCTACTTTTTAGAGATGTAAAAAAACTCAAGGCTTCACGGATACATGACAGTGGGTATGAGGGAAAGATTTTGTCCCGCTAGTAATGGAGATGTGGATTTTAAATACCTGCGAGTACCTGATGTAAAATTACTATTTTATCCTTAAGTTATTAATTTAGTTAGGCTAATATTGTTGTTATCTAAATTGATTGGACTAAAGTTTAAATTTAGAAGTTGGACTTATTTGTGCTTATTATGTGTTATACTAATAGTTGGATTACTATTATGGTTTATTTTTATTTTAAGTATTTTAAATTGTGGGAATTTAGATTGTAGAATTAGATTATTGTGCTTATTTTGTGTTTATTTTATGTATTTATTTTTATTTTAAGTATATTAAGTTATTGAAATTTGAATTATGGAATTAGATTACTATTTATACTCATTTTAAGTATTTTATGATATCAGAATTTTTATATTCAAGTTAAAATTTTTAAAAATCTAACATATTCATGGATACCCATAAATCCATAGAGAAGTCAAAAACGGGTTCCCGTGCCGATATAGAACGGGGGACGGGAGCGAGTATTGATCCACGGGACGGGAGACGGGGAATAGGGGCCTATCCCCACCTCGGCCCCACCCCTCCCTATTGACATCCCTACTACTTTCTCATTATATACGTCACGAAAAACTCCAGGCTAGATTAGTAATAATAAACTAACTTTACTAGTAATTTAGATTAGATTAGAATTGTAGATTAGAACGTAATAATAATTGTAAATTAGATTAGTTGTAAAATTCTGGTTAATAAATAGTTTGACAAATTTTAATTGTGTAGAGGTTTGTTTTTAGTGTTCGAAACTATTTATGGCAGGTTATTAAATTATAGCCCCCTTCCATCCACCATTAGAATTGAGTGAGTTTAATTCAACTCTTAAAAATACTGTGAAATTCTAACACACACACCCACTCACACATAAGATTGGACATCTAAAGCGTAAAATTTATTAATTGAATATATACAAGTGGCCCCATAACAACAACAAAATTGATTGTAATGCTATCTTAAAATTAAGCAGATCTAGTTTAATCCCATAAAGTAACTCATAAAAGAACGGTTAACTAAATTCTTATAAAAATTATGTTAGCCATATTCTTAAACAATGAGATTCTAACATGTGAACAAATTAATATCAAGCAAGTACAAAAATAATGCGGGTTTTAAGTAGCACCACTATCTGAACGGACAGCAAGAAGAAACAAGGCAAACACGGAAATTAGAAGAACATGATGGACAATTCAAAGTTTTCAATCTTTTCATCATCTTCCGTATTTGGCCATGCACAGTCATCATCCGATCGATTAAACCTTACTCTTCTGGGAAATTTTTGGACAGCGATCTCAGCCCTATACTTAATGAGATAAACATTTTTTGTGTTTTACACCGAAACAAAGATCAAATTTCGTTTTCGAAGTTAATGTAAGGATTATATTTTCGGGTAAGCACACACTGGAAAGATGGAATCCCTTTCCTGAATCATTCATTTTTTCTTATGGTGGTCCCTGCTTTCTGAAAGCTGGAGCGAATATATTTTCAATGATACATTATATATTATAGGTGGCAAATGGACGTTCTCAGCTGCGTCGTTTTTCTTAAAATTGGGTGAAAAATCTCAATCGAATCCTTATAATAAGCAACTGACGTTGACATTCATGAGAGTATTTTACTGGACTGCTCCTGAAAGCTGTTTGAGCCATGGCATTTGAAGTTGAGCAATGTTAGTCTCAAGAATGAATTTTGTCACAAATCCTAATATTTGGCAGGAGTAAAACTAAAATTTTGTCTTTGAAACATTCGGGTGTAACAAATTCATCTGTGATTGAGAAATTACATATAATTTAGTTTCTAAATTTATCCATGCTATAATAAATACTGTAAAAATTTGGTCCTTAAATTTAATAGAATGATTCTCAAAAGAGAAATGCTAAATTCTCGTATTTCAAAATCTTACTCAAGTGTATTAAATAATTCTTAAATGTCATATAAATTACAACTCGTGCCATTGCGAGTAGAATTTTGAATTAGGAGGGATTTTAAGTTAATTATTATAAAAATATATCAATACTCTTCCCAATAAGGTTAACTTATTTTAATATACATAAATTTAGAGATCAAATTGTATGTATTTTATAATTCATGAACGAATTTATTAGATCCCCTATTCCAAGGATGAAAATACAGCTAGAAGGGACGAATCAACATGAAAGAGTTTGAAGACACATCTTTCTACTCAGTTTTGGAACATTTTTTATTACCCATTATAATAATTTATTTTGTATTTCTTTTACATTTCTAATTTTATTCTTATGACAAGTGATGAATAAATTTATAATGAGAAAAATTTAAAATAAAATGTATTAGTATAGTTTTTAGGGGAATCTTTTTTTATATGGAATTTTTATGTAAAAATATAAAAATTATGATATTTTTGATAAAATTTGGAAAATGTGGTATTTTTTTCCTCTCTTCCATTCCCTCTCTTCCATTTTTTCTCTCATTAGCTTTTTATATTTTATCTCTCCTTGATCTTCTTTTTTTCCTCTTTCCTTTCTCTTCTCTTTTTCTCTTGCTCCTCTCTCTTCCTTTCTTCCATCTCTCCTCTCCCTCCCCTCTCTCTCTCTCTCTCTCACGCACACACACACACACACATGCACACGCGCACACACGCACCACCCCACTATCACTGAAGCCCGAAACTTGGAACTCGCATCAACTAGAGCTTCGCCTTCCTCATCTTTTGTCATGAGAACTCGGAACTCATATCAAGTTTAGCCTTAATTTCTCTTGTCACAGGAAGTCAAAACTTACATCAAGTAGAACCTCAACTCGAAACTTATGAGGCTAGACTTGATACAAGTTCCAAGTTCCCATGACAAAAGATGAGGAAGCTAGACTAGATTTGATGCGAGTTCGAGTTCCTGTGACAAAAGACAAGGAAGCCGAGACTCTAGTTGATATGAGTTCTGAGTTCTCACGACAAAAGATGAGGAAGTTGAGGCTCTAGTTCATGAGAAAATTGAGGTTGTAGTTGATGCGAGTTCCAAGTTTATGTGACAATAGATGAGAAAGTTGAGGCTCTATTTGATTCAAGTTCAGAGTTTTGAGTTCCATCTAACACAAAACAAAAAAAAAAAAAAGGGATCTACTGCAATTGTTAGCGAATTCGCTTTTTTTTAAAAAAAAAATTGATAAATATTTTAGCATATTACTAATTTTTTATTATTATTTTTTAAAATTGGCTAAAAATTCTAGTAGATCCTACAAAAATCCCACATTTCCATAATTTTTTCAAAAAAACTTATATTTCATTAGTTATTTTACCAAAATCTCATATAAAAAAATCAGCCTAATTTTTATGTATATACATATATAATCACTTAAAACTTTTTTCTTTTACTACTATATATTATCATCGTCCGTACTTTTTAAAATTTCCGGGTCCATCAGTTGGTGATGTATCATGAGGGGTTGTATTTTACAGTCTATGACCTTTATCATCCTTTTTCATTTGAATTTACCATTCTGTACATGGTGGTATAATGATTGAATTGTCCAACGGTTTTGACAAAGATATTGACAAGCCACATTCACTTTTTAACCCCAAAGCCCTACAAAAAGTAAATCAATTTAAAGTTTTGTGACACACGTTGAGTGAATAATATTCCATATGTGCCGTGTCTGTTTCAACCTTTTCTTCTCCGACAGTTATTTACATTGTGATTGAAATTATTAAAATATGAAAGTGATTCGACTTTATTTAAATTGAATTGAATTAAGTTCATTTCAAATTTAATTCGCATATTTGGAACTTTTTATAGAAAATTAAACTTAAATTAGATTGTACAGTAATTTTCATATTTAATTAGAGCACCATTTAAAGATGGATAAAATTTATTTATTTAATAATTTTAAGATTTCCCGTATAAATAGCAACATTATTTCATTATTGTTAAGGGAAATAAATAGAATGGATAAATTAACAAGGTCAAAAATTCTCAGTTCAGTTAATTAAATTAGAATTAAGAACAAAGATAATTCAATTATTTTTTGGTACGATTAGGAAGAAAAGGAGAATAATAAGGGGGAAAAAAAGGTAATTAGACCCCCTGCAACTTGGTTTCCATTTTATCGGCAAGCAATAAGCAACTAAAGGCAGCAAGAGTGGTTTCCCAAATCCGACTAAATTTGAATGAATTTTTTAACACATTCAACTAAAAATAAAAAGGGATTCCAATATTAAATTATTTCCTATTTTACACACTCTAAAAAAAATCAACTACAAATAAAATTATTTCACCGAAAATGGGGTTCATCCAGGTGAGAATGGACGACTATGAACTCAGGTGATTTTTCTTTTTTTGGATAAGTAAAATAATGCTCAGAACTTTCCAAAGAGAGGAGCAAAAAGCAATACAAATGGACCTCAGAAATAAGGCAAAAGATCCAGTAAACCCACAACAAACTCAAGATAACCACGACAAAACACACCTTGACCTCAATAACAACAACTCAAAGACGTTGCTCTAATTTGATTTCTTCCTTTTGGATTCCTTCTATCTCTCTTGTTTTTTGACATACTCTTCAAAGTTTCTTCAACTCTAGTCTTTGTATTATGAACCAATGCCTCGACAATGTCATCATGATCGTTAGCATAAAGGCCAAGTTTTTTACTTATTTTCCACGCGCTTTCTGCTTCCTCATATGTAGATATCTTAGGATCATCCTCTGCCTCAACTGACAAGTGACCACCTCTAGTCTTAGAAGCACTCTTTTTAAACAAACATTACTGTTTCTTTTTTGTCTTTGAATGCTTTTTGTCTTTTTTCTTCTTACGTTTAGCCTCGAACATCTTTAAACCCAACCTTTTGTCATTCACGTCCAAATGAGCTTCGGGCACAGCATCTAAAGCGGGGTTACTAGACCCACTTTCACAACCTTGCAGCCCATCATTGTCACGTGATAATAAGGCCCATAACCAGCGAGTATTCGGGTGAAGAATCAACCTTAATACCCCAAGCAGCCCTCAACTCATACATTCTTATGTCATTGTAACAACCCAATGTTACATATAACATATGTTTTAAGTTTCTATGAATTATGGAACTTTGAATGATCTTTTAAATTAATATTCTTAAGTATTTGGAAGTTTTGGAGTAGAAATATGTTTAGAAATATGATTAAGGCTTAGACAAAAAAAAAAAACAACTGACGCCTTGGGTGCCTAGACGCCAACTTTGGGTGCCTAGACAGTGGCTGCACCAACAAAAATTTGATTCAAGTGGTTGGGTGCCCAAGCGCCAGGAAGTGATTGCCCAGGTGCCGATTGCAAGATAAAATTTTGGGGAATTCGACCCTAACCAAAAATTCATCATATCTTTCTCTTTTTTCCATTTCTCTCTTTAAAACTCTCTCTCGTCCATCCAATCCATAATTCCATCACCTTTTTCCTTCAAAATTCAACACAAACCTCAAGTTTCTCCCTTCACCATCATCATATCCATCTTCATATATCTCACTCTCTCTCCTTTTAGTGAGAGAAAGTAAAGGTGGAAGGAGAATCATCACTCTCCACTTGCTTTGTTCCTTTCCTTAACATCCTAAGGTAGGTTCTTGAGCTTATGATCTTCTTCTTGCTATGGTTTAGCTAATTTTTTCATAGATTTGAAGTTTAAACAAAGTAGAGCGGATTAGGGTTCCAAGGGTCCCTAATTTGGGGGCCTTTGCAATTAAAGATTGGTTTGAATTAGATTTAGTTTCTAAAAATTTATTAATATTAGATTGATGTCTTTTGTAGCTTCCGGCACTTCTAAGGATCTTCCCGTTGGTTCAAAGGTACCACCCACTTGAATCCTCACGTTTGGGTCTTGGTTGTGAGTGAACAATATGCTTATGGTTGTTTTATATATATATATATATATATATATATATATATATATATATATAGAATTGTATAAATTTGTTTCTCCAAGGTTGGGGTGAATTGCTTAGTGTATATATGCCCTTGGAGCTTATGTTTATTGGCTTAGAAGCTTTATCTTAATGTTGCCAAGCATTGTGCGCATGGGATAAAATCTAATGGTTATGTTCATGACTTATTTGAGAAAGAATCATGAAACCTAGGGAGACATCTCCTAAACTGTCATGAGATTTTAGAAATTGATGTGGTTTTATCTACATTTAGTGCAAAAGAAATTAATTTCTATAGGGAGGAAATCTTTGACAAAAATTGCTTGCTAATGGTAGTAAGTGTTAGTGTTGGTGCACCTTGGAGAGCCTAACTGGTAGAGTGGTTGCTAACTCGACATGTTAGGCTAACATGTCCCGAAGATTTAAGCACACCGAGGTCAAGTTGACGGGGCCGCTCAATCGTGGAATTGATTTGATACTACTAGAGTCAAGTTGTCAAAGCTGCCTAATCAGGAAGTTGATTCTAGATTAGAATCCTCCCTCAAGTTCTAATTATGACTTGAAACTCACAATTTTATTCTTGTATATTGTAAAAGGATAACATATGCAGTTATGTACAATTTTAAGTATGAATTGAGTTTGGAACTTATCCTATGTTAACTATATGCATATTTTTCCTCACAAAGTTATAAAACTCACTCTGTGGCTTTCTTCTCTATTTCAGATTCAGTTCTAGAGACGGGTCCTGTTTCTTTTACCCCGCAGTGCTCGTGTTGATCCTTGTTGGTGAACCCACCCGAAGAGGCCTATTTGTCCTCTTTGAAATGATTTTGTATAGCCAATGGATGGCTTGTATGTTGTATAGAGTTCAATGAAACATAGGCAAGGTCCAAACGTGGGTTATAGGTCATGTTTTGTTCTTTATCTTCCTAATAATGTATGTATAGTGGACTAGACTTGTATAGCCTATATGAGCTTAGTTATTTAATATACAATTCTATATGAAAAGATTTTGTGCATATAAACTAAACTTAATCAAAATATATTCGGAACTGTGGTGAAATGTTTGGCTGAGAATTGGCAAGTTTTGATTATTTGGAAAATGTCCTTGTTTTAGAAGAAAGTTCATCCATTTTTCTGTAAAATTTTATATGATAGGCTTGCTAGGGAATGAGGAATTCCCTATGCATTGGTCACGACTAGGTGAGGGTCATGACAGTTATCCTCGAAGGTTAGTGTACGTACACCCTCCTTTTCCAGATTCTGAGACTTATTCCCATAAATATCATTTAGAAAAACAACCTCATTAACTCCACATCTATCAAGGCCACAACCCCATCATTATCCACATGCAAAACACGTGAGCTAAGGGCACCAAGACCGTTGGATTGGCCATCCAAGTTCTCATGCTCCAACTCTATGTGACAATTGAGCTTCTGACCACCACCTTTTATCCTGTCGTTGGTGCACAAGTACCCCGGTAAGTCTTCTTTTTTCAAAATGTAAGACACCCATCCTTTAATAAAAAATCTTAAGCAATTTTCAATAAAGATTCTAGTTAAAGAGAAAGATCTGTTAATCAGTGTATTCTCATCGAAACATATCACATGGCCCCATTTTTCACCAATTTTATGTAAATTTGAGGTAGACTAGGCATGTGGTGGGAGGCCATTACACTCCAACCATACCTTCCTTGAGAAACTCCACTCAGAAATGCTCCGCTTTTTTAAAATCGAAACACCATTTAGAAACCAGTTCAATACCAGTCTCATTTAGATGCTTGGCATTAGGTTTAGGCTTTATGCCACAAAGGTAAGGTCCTTCAACTTCCTATTTCTTTTTTTTTTTTTTTTTTTTTTGATAATTGATAAAGGTATAAACTCTCAAAAGAGAAAGGAGTATTTTCAGGTATAGCAAAAAACTACCAAAAATCACAATCAAAAGTATCTCGAAAACATATAGCAAGACACACAAAGCAGCAAAAACCACGCAGCGCACCTAAACCAAAATCACAACACTAAAGGCACACAAACATAACAACTAACTTAAAAGGAACACTTATGTAGTGTTAAGAACACACCAACACTCTGAGAATTTGCTGTAAGAGAATTATCCATTCTGAACGAAACTAGAACAGACCCAACTCTAGTCAAAAAGATAGTTGAGACATGAAGAATATCAAGAACATCACAAACCCCAAGGGTACAAACCCGAGCATCGCCAAAATCACCACCACAAAGAGAACTCGTTAAGAGTCGATCAGACCCACTACAAATCACCATCACCATCGCTTGAACCACCATGGAAAACCATAGGTATTGCGCATGCACTTGAAACATGCGTGGTTACTCACTTAGAGGCACAACCCCTTTCCCTCTTCCATCTCTCTCGTAGATTGCCACTCTGGGTAGTCCTCCATTGCATCACGGCGACGGACAGTAGCTTGAGTTTCAGCGACAATGGCAACATAGCAAATATCAGTGGTGCTCTCCACTCATGAACAGATCTACAAACATGGGATTCTTAGAACAAGGGTGAACAATTCCGCAACGAAATCGGCATAGGCAATGCCAAATTAACAGCAACTTGCCATGATGTCCATCGCTTCCACGATGGTGGCAATGCAAACCCCAATGACGATGGTGCATCAAGAGGGCAACAAATAGTAAAGCCCTCATCCTAACACAATAGAACCACTATGTGTTGTGAGGCGAAGGGGCTCGCCACACGCCTACATAAGCTAGCGGTAGCCCCCTTATTGGAAAGCTAGGGATTTCAAAAAGGAAGGGGAGGCATTTGACACATTTGTAATGGTCCAAAGCCAATTCTTTCTCCCTCCCTCCCTCTCTCCTAAAAAAAAAGATTTGGTTTGTACCACTACAAAATCCTTCTTGTTACTAAACCATTATTTTAACTTATTAACTAGTTTTTAACTTAATAGTTCATATAAGTTTTATTATTTAACTATTAGTATAACACATTAATAAATTATTATACATATTAAAATAGTAATCTATTATATTGTTAAGTTATTTAAACTATTATAAGTTTATATATGCTAAAATACAAATGTTTTTTCTTTTGATGTGGTAAAAATAGAAATGTTATTAATAATAAAAATATTAGATTAAATTGTTTTAGGTAAAGTCACATAATTAAACACAATGTATATCATGCCAAAATAATTTTTACGGATGAAGGCCAAAGTCGGGGATGTAGCCCATGACTTATTATTTACCTTATTATTTTAATTTATTTCTAATTTTTATTTGAATATTATTATCAATTTATACAAATTTGCAAGTTATATCTTTGAAAAGGTAAAAACTTCGAGATTTTCCAAAATAGCATCTAACTCTGTTATTGGTTAAAATTTACATAATCCAATATGCTCTAACTGTAAAGTAAAATGAGAATAAACCATTATATTATTTTGATTGATATTTGGACAGCTGCAAAAGTTTGGATCACTTTTGGTTGGACCATTCAAATAGTTATACCAATTAATTAACTAATTGTGAATAAACCTACCATACCTGCTTCTATTCTCCTCCTCTAAATCCACAAACTTTGAAGAATAGTACATCAACCCTTTAAGTTACTAGTATCTATGTAAATTAAGGTGGCATTTGCACATTTCTTAACAAGATTACTTGTAATCTAGATCACTACTCCAAAAGATTATCACTTTTTCGATTGCTAGTAATGATATATTGCAATGTTTAGTATATATAAGTAATTTAACTAGCAATTTGCATTAACATGTTGGGTATATCAAAAAGATTACTAGGTAATATATATCTTGTACTAACACCTTCTAAACCAATAATAATAATAATAATAATAATAATAATAATAATAATAATATAGCCCTAAACAATATTATAGCCTAGTTTGGTCCATATAGACCTCTCTTGTTAGGCCCGCCAGTTGAATGAGTCGGGTTAACCTGTAGCAAGTGTTAATTAAGAAGCTGACATATTGTCAGTCTGACCCATTTAAGACATGCCCATGTGTACGATTGAAGGAGCTATTATTTACTGAGAATGTGGTCAGCTTTCATTTGGAGTTTTTTTTTATTTTTTTATTTTTTTAATGTGAGTTTTCATTTGGAGGTTAAGGCCTTGTCTTTTTTTCATTTTAATTTCTTGTCATGTTAGATCAATGAAACTTAATAGTGAGCATAAATCTAAGAACAATGAGCCCTAATTTTGGATAAATTTTATTTGGTAACTAACTGAATATTTAAAAATTAAATTTTATCTAAACCAACTTTGGATCAAAACCAAATCTAAAAATAATAATAGTAATAATTTTGAATTGGTTTTGTCTCATCTCAAATTTCTCTCTTTCTATTCTATACTATTTTCTTCCCACTTCCCAACAACCCTTCTTCTTCATTGATTGTGTCCTTTCTTCTCTCTATCTTTTCCATCTTTTCAACATATTTTAATTTTTTCTTCTTTCACCTTTCTTGAATTATCTCTATCACCTACATTATTTTTCTCGCAAGGTTCTTAATTGTAGAACTCAATCAATATTCTTTCATCACCTACTTATTTCTTAAACCATTCCTTACATTATACGGCAGCATAAAATTGTCTTGTAGCAATAATCTTGCAGTCTTAAAAAATAGTAACTTCAATAGACTCTTAAGATCACATGGAATATTTCGAACAATAAGCTTAATTATTGTGAGTTTAACTGTTGTGGGTAACTGGATAAGTAAAATAGAAGAATGTACTATTTATTTTATGTGGTAAAAGTAATTTTAGTTATTTTAGTTATAAGTATTTACTTATTCATAATCAAAATTTTATTTTTAATAATTATATCAGACAACTTATATATTAAAACTAATTTTTAACTTGGTTTCAAACCAAACACTATATAATAAAAATATAGTTTGTTTTTAGACATGTTAACATAACTAATTTTATTTTATACCATGTTAACTTAATTTTTCAAGTTGCCAAACACTCACTTACATAAGCATATCACGTGAGGATAACTTTTTTTATTTTTATAAATTCTTAAATGTTTTGCGAGTGAAAAATAAAATAAAATAGTGTTATATGTTTTATTCCTAGTTTAACATCTTATTTATTGCATTAAAATTATAGTGAAGATAGAAAATAACAATAACTTATAAAACTGAAGTATTGAATTCTGTATAGCACAACATTACTCTTTTTTCTTGTTATATGAGTTTCACATTAGTTATTGTGAGAAAAATCTTTATGTGAAGCTTACATTAATAAATTATTTTATATTTTTTTGTAAAATGAAGTGATGAGATAGTCCATAAATAATTACCACTAACAAATATGTGATATGGGTTTGACATCTTATATTTTAAGTCTAGGTGGATGGCTAAGTGTAGGCCCAATATGGACTTTAGACGCATTGTTAATATAAAGGTGTTATGTAATATCCCAGTATGAGTTATAGCAATCTATCGATATCGGGTCCTAAAAAATTGAGTCTGAACCCTATGCCTCCTTGGAGGGCTATAGGATTGAGATATTTTCTTAAGATCAAAAGTCCCGATAATGGTTCCCTGGGCATCAATGAGTTGAAGAGAGATTTTTAATAAATTTTCGGGAATGGGTAAACCCTTCGATTTCAACCCTCAAGTTTAGAAAAACACAAGTTTTTGGAGAATTATACTAAAATCCAAAAGTTGGATTCTGAATCTTAGGGATTTTGAATTTTTGGATATTTTTATTGAATCCAAATGGGGGGTATTTCCTTATTTATATTTATGTTTTAAAGTTATTAACTTAAAGTTAAGAAATGTAAATAAGTGTATGATATCCATGTCTCCGATCTGTTAGTCTATTCTGAGTTTTTTTTATGCTGCATTTTTCCTTATGGTAATCGATTACAAGGGCATTGTAATCGATTATCAGTGGCGGATGATATGCGAAGATTAAGTTTCTTCACATGTAATCGATTACTTAATCGATTACATATGGCTGAATGGGTTTTTATGTTCTTAATGTTCTTTGGTAATCGATTACAATGTCTTATAATCGATTACAACTTCTGAATTCTAGGTAATCGATTACCGGACACCTATATAACGTTTTGGAATGCTCTCTCTCTCTCTCATTTCTTTGACATTTTCTCTCTCCTCTCCCTCAAAAACCTCTCTTTCTCTCTCTAAACTCACCCAAACTCCATCCTAATCCTTTCCCATCAACTTCTTTCACTTAAACCACTTATAAATACCGATTAAACACTTCAATCTACTGAAAAATCATCATCAATCTGTCTCACTCTCTCTCTCTTTCGCACTCTCTCTCTCTCTACCTCCACCATGGATGAGCTTGGAGCTTGAAGGAGGAAGAACTCGAAAATCCACTACCAAAGGTAAATCCTAACATCCCTTCTCCTTCTTTTTCCAAGAAATTCGAACTTATGCTTGGATTGAAGTTGTTATTGAACCCTAGGTTAGATAATTTGGGATTTTGGGAGTTTGAGTATGATTAGGATAAATTCTCCATGTTAGAAGCTAATATACAATTATATGATTGTGATTATAGTGCTAGATGACTCCGATGACAGCTATATGAGCCCGGAGCTCTGTAGGACCTTTGGGATGGTGAACTGTGAGTAGATAGTTTATCTCTATCTTAGTTTTCAACGTATTTTGTATATGTTCATATAAATATGTGTGTGTGTGTGTGTGCAAATGATTTGGTAGCCTCTTTATTCAAAATTTACCACATGAGACAATGACTGAATTTTCAAAAAGTATAGTAATTATTGTTATATTAGTTTCCTATCAAACTTTAGAAAATGAATCTTGTTTTGAAAGGATTTGATATACTTAATGGTCTATAGCTTGGTATGGATTTGCTCCGCATCTGAATTGTGAATGATTGAGTAAGAGATGAAATGAAAGATCTTCTGAATAAAGTTTTATTTTCTCTGAGGATACAATTTTATGTTTTATTTATGATATATGTTATGTATAATGAAAAGGAAAGACTTGGGAAGCCTAGACCAGGATCTGCCTGTTAACGACAGTAGACGTTAACCTTGGTACACCTTGGATTATGATATTCACAGCCACTCAAGGGAGTGACGCGTGCCTGTTATTCATAGCCATACATATAGTGTGGTGCGTGCCTGATATTCATAGCCACTCTAATAGTAGTGCATGCCTGTTTACGGGATTCATATGAAGGAAGGGCCACCTAAGTGTGATTCTTACTTGATTATCCTGGAAAAGATGGACTTGTGTTTGGAAAAGGAAATTTGTATAATATTTGATTAAGACTTCTATTTTAGTTTTATTATACCTATTATCGTATTATCCTAATATCTATAAGTTGCACATTGTCTCACCCTGTTGTTTCCTTTTCTTTTTCAGTTTCAGGTGTTCAGGTATAATCTAATTCTTTGGTCCGTGTTAATGAATTCAGAATAATGTGGGTGAGCCCTTCTTTGTTCAAGGGCATATTTTTGTAAATTGTTTAAGTTTGGAAAATTCTTAGATTATTGTAGCTCCATGGTACTACAGGCAGGGTTCGGCCTTGTCCTGATTGTTGTTGTTGTGGTTATTGTATTTTATTTATGTTATCAAGACTATTGGAATTATATGTTTGACTGAAAGTTGTTTAAAAGGATTCGATTTTCTAAAGAATTAAAGTTATGTATTTCGGACAAATAAATGTAATTTTGTATTTTACTTTTATACTGCGTGCTGTGGGTGTATTCTGAGAATGCCTGGATCCCCAATATATTATGTGTTTGTGTTCCTTTGTGCAGTGAGAGGCTCTGTATTTGGGGAATAGTCCTAAATACAGAATAGACTCTGCCCAAATTTTTAAGAAATAATATGATCAAGGCTTGCTAGGGGATCTATCCCCTATGCGCCGGTCACGGCCTGGGTTGGGTCGTGACATGTTAGGTCCTTCTCTAACCCAATGAAAACCCCAACCAAAAAAAAAAAAAAAAATCCAATGGAAACATTTGTGAAAATTGAAGATATATTGAAAAAAGACATGTTGTTCCATTTTCTCTAGTGGCCCCATTGAATAACTGTATGAGGAAGAGGGTATAGAAAGGAAAATCTTGCACAAGATCAAGTATTATCAACCACAAACAAGTGCGCTTCCATTTATCACTATTTATGAGTTGTTGTTCTAATCTCAGGTATTGAAGATTTAGGGAATAAAATTATCTAACAAACACTTGTAAGCTATATCCAGTTCCCAAATCCACACAAGGGATTTTTCCACACTATCAAGATACCCTAAGCTTAGTGTTTATGTTACATAGTTAAAAGGATTATTCTAACCCGATAATGGATTTCAGTGTTCTTCCATAAATCTGGGTAGTCTGAAGGACATTAAAATCGATTATCTCATGTGAGTAATTGATTATCCAACTTCTAACTTCAAAAGGCCAACTTTAAATGGTCATAACATCTTCATTTCTGATTTGTTTTAAGCAAATGACCGTTCATTGAAAACAACTTTAAGTCTATTTTCGTATGAAACAAGTTTCAAATACAAAATCAAAAGCGTTGTGAATTTTATGGTCAAAATACTAACCAAAGGTTAGATTTCGGTTTTTCAAAATGAATGTTTCAAAAACATTGGAAGTGTTTTTGTTTTTCATATTTTTTTAAAACAGTTTTAAAAAGTAAGTTGAACTTCAATTTTAAAAAACAAAAGAATACAAAAATATATTTGGAAACTTTATTTCCAAAAAGGTTTTTCAATGCTATCAATATCTTTATTTTTCAAAAAGACAGCACATTTTCTTTTGTGAGTGACAAATGAATTCGCTAGACACACACTCATTACGAATTTACTGGGCACTAACTTCGTTCCATCAACCATTCACAAATGATATCATTACTTGGTTCATATAGGACAAAATAGCATCTGCATGAATCAAAACTTTCGCGAAATAGACTTCCTTTACTAGGCATTTGCTTCAAATATATTTGGACTAGCATACAGGACAAAACTAATAAACGAAATGGATTTCATGTGTAATATTGGCTTTTGTGAGCGCTTCATGTCATTAGTATCTTTCATTCATTAGTTTACTATTGGTCATAGACGGCTTCTAGATTCACAAATTAATATGAAATCAATTTCTGGACAACATATGAATAACAGGGACTAGGCAAGCAAGAAAAGTCAGATGCCAACAACCATGATTTCTCAATTCATGTTTTGTAATTAACGAAGTTAAACAAAATATTGCAAATTTGTTATAAGTAGGGCTTATAATAATTAAAAAATCCAAATTTTGTAATTAGGTGTCATACAAATTGAGAAAATCAATCATCAACAATGGAGAATCATAAATTTCATGACATAATGCTATGATACCTCATGTAAGTTGCAGTAAAAAAAAAAAAAAAAAACCCTACCATTACATCATACAAGATCTTGAAATTTGTGATTCTCACAAAAGGAATAGATAAAGTTAAAGAACTTGCATTGATCCATGGTCAATAGAATGATAGCGAGAGAAAGATCTTTCCCTTCAGAAACTAATTTCTATTCCTTAGTCTTTATCTCTTTTCTTCTTTCTTTAGCGATGGTGGAATAAGAAGAAAACTTTCATAGGCATAAGCCCTAGTTTCTTAATATAGGCAACCTTTTTTATAATAACTTCAATGTAACTACTGATAACTTCCCCTTCATAACCCATCAAACTTGAATTTTGTTTGAAACTGGGAAATTAGAATAGAGATTACCTTGTCTCCAATGTAGAGTTGGAAACATGAAGTTGCTATGATCCTTGCTCCAAGTTGGTAGAGTGTACCTGCAAGAGGACTCCGATGCTTAAGTCAGAGAGTGCTCAAGAGGTTTGGAATGTAAATAGAAAAGTGTGCATATCTGAATCATTGGTTCAGAATAGCTTATATATAGATAAGATAAGATAATTTGAATTAGAGAGGTTGTCTCCTAGTTTTGGGGGGATTTCCTTTAACTGTTTGAGAATCTCATATAAGATAAGATTCCTTGAATTTTGGCCTTGTAATTCAAATGATGGCATCATGGGTCATTGATTTCTAACTTGGGCCCTCTAGAATGATATCCAAACCTTTTCGCTACTAGGTCTATAGGCTAGTCTTGTAATAAATTTATTTTATTATTTATTTATTAACTCGTAAAAGATAAAGTCACATGATTTATACCATATGAAATATATTATTTATTTTATAGGAGGGTGTTTCATCTACTATTGTGTGTGGTGGTTGTTTGATGGATAGAATACGAGGAGTAATTAGGTGTGGATCTTGAGTATTGATATGTGTTTGCACATAGAAAGGCAAGGGAAACAGGCATTCAAAGCTTTATGGGAGCTTAGAGCTCTCACGTGATCTAGGAATGTTTATCTTGTTTGGTTTTGTGTGTGTGTGTGTGTATTCCTTTAAACATTATTATGAGACTAATTGCGAGGCATTGTCGCGACTATGGGACATTTAATGTTAGAAAAAAACCCAACTTCTTCAATAAGACACTACTTAGAGAAGTATAGAAGAACTAAATGGAATGCATGATTTTGGGTTGCAAATTTTGACTATTCTCGGTTTTGGAATTTTACAATTTGTTGCCAACTAAGTTTTCATTCTTAAGTCAGTTTCTTTGAAATATTTTAATATATCTTTTGCCCGTAAAAGGATGCCCATGTACCAAAACTGGGCAAGTAAAATTCAAATAATGTAAATAACATTGAGTTAGAATAATTTTGTTTTTATTCTATTCATGTTTTGTAAATCATGCATGTGAGAAAAAATGTCATTTAGTGTCGTATAAGTGTTTGATATCTTGAAGAGTGAATACAAAAGTGTTGATAAGACACAAAAATCTGAGTGTGATCCTTGTGTAGAGAGCACAAAATGCATGGAATGTCTAGGTTATAAACTATTAAATAATAATATTTTTTCTCGTGTTAATAATCTTGTCAATAAAGTGAGAGTATGTGGAGAGCATGTATACAAGTCAAGCAGGTAGTTGAGAATAAATCTTTGCATCATGCCAATGAAATTTCATCATGTGGTGACTTCGATAATAGTGACCCAGAATATAGATACAATGATAAATGCGTAGTTGTGAAGAAATGTAGAAAGTGCATGTCTACAACATCCTGGAGAAGATAAAAAGATCAATTATATATATAAACATTGAAAAGTCAAGTGAATTTGAACGATAATATTGAATCATGTCAGGATGGAGGTGGTAGGGGTGGCTACAACGATGAAGGTAATGGAAACTTTAAAGGCATGGGTAAAGAAAATCTCAATGGAAGACGTCATGACAACGATTTTAATCAATAAAAAAAGTAATAATTTTATATCACCCAACCAAGGAATAGGAAGAAGTAACTATTATCAAAAAAGAATAAATCTTAATTGCTTTCATTAGGGGAAGTTTGGAGATAAAACAGCAAATTATAGATTCAGACCCATGTAACATAATAATTACAATACACCGTTAGCGTTGCAGAAAATCAATATTAGAATATTGTTGAGAACTCTAACCCAAAAGGTTAATTTTTGGCAAGTGATTCTTTTGTAGTGAAGAAAATACCTAATATTTGGATATTGATTGTTGTAACCACAAGTGTGGGAGAAAAAAATTATTTTTTTCACAGAATAAAGCTGTGAACACAATAGTGAAGTTTGACAACAACATAAATATTTCTGTTCTGATCAAAGGTCTTATATCCATTAGTAATATAATACAATATCATATATTATTTACTTAAATAATTTGACTCTTTAGACCTAAAAGGCCTTCTAAATTAAAAGCTTAAAACATGGCTAGGGATAGCACCCAAGTGGGAGAAGGGCAGTGGAGCATCTCCTTGCTCGCCGTCCTTGCCACCTTATTCATTCTGTGTCCTCATTGTCGTCCTCGTTCCCTACCTTTGCATGAGTTCCCACAAGAATCTTTGTATAAACGAAAAAAAATTAAACAAAATAAAAATCCAACAAATTCCACCAGAGAGATCAAAGGTTGCTGAGATTAAATGAAAAGGACAATGTGAGAGAGAAGTAGAACTTCAATGGCCGCTGATGAAACAGTGGTTCTGCTGGCTAAGCACGAAGAAGATGGGATAAGGTTGAGAATGAGATGCCTAGGGTCTATTGGTCACCATCATAGAGGCCTCACCAACAACTACTCTTTCCAACATTCAAGTTAATGGCTACGCAACAAAACGCACCGAGGAACACTCCTACCATGAGCGAAAGGATGCACACAATTGTTTAACCCAACGCTACCACCTGCAGCAATAGTGTTACTAGCAGTTGATGATCTAATTGTGAGGAAGAGCTAGGTGATTGTTAGGATGCGAGGGTCCAAGAAGGAGAAGAAGAAAAAAGGCATGGAGTTGTAGAGTAGGGGCATGTGACAACTAGGAGAAGAATATGAGCAGGTGATTATGTTGAATGAAAATTAGGGTTGGATTAGGTTTAGAAACTTTTATTATTTTTATTTTATTTATTTAATATGATAATATTGAAATGATAGAAAAATTTATATATATATATATATATATATATATATATATATATGGTAATAGAGTATTTTCGTATATTCAAAGACCTTCTGAAATAAAGAATGTGATCCCTACCTTCATTCTTAAATATTTATAGAGAAAATTTTTATCCCTATATCCATCTTTGCAGGGTAAAATTTCCCAAACTAAAAACCCCAATTAGGTCAATTTCCATGGGAATCTCAAATTTAAGGAAAAATTGCCATGCCTAAACATATCCTTTTAAATTAAATAAGATTTAAAAAAATTTGACCTCTCTTGTTTATTAAAGGTCCGTTTCAATAACACCAGTTATAACCCTTTTTAAATTTTTGAAGTCAAAAGTTATACTTTTTATTTTTTGTCATGTTTGATTTAGGAGTTTATTACTTTCTAAAATGTTATTTTTATATTTTTTGATAAATTAAAATATCAACTTTATAAGAAGCATTTTTTAAAAATATTTTAAATAAGCACTTCTATTATTACATATCTAAATTCAAAATAAAATTATTTATAAATTATCTTTTATAAATTATTTTCACATGGATGTTTAAATAAATTATTTACCCAATCAAGCCCTAAATAGGTCCGATAAGCCGGGTCTACAGCATGTTAAGCTGTCAGCCTTTGACGGATCGTCTTTGACTTATTTCTACCTTTGTGTAGAAGTCGTAAGCTCCACATTATTTTTTTGGATAAAATACCAAAGACATTCTTTATAAAATAATTTGATTTTAAGGGTTTTAATAATTCGGAATTATTGAGTTTAATGGAGAAAGAGATCTATCGTTAAAACTAAAATTATTGGTGAATTAGAATTTCTCTATTTTCATTAAATAAAAAAGAAAAATAAAAAACTAACAAATTCAATTATTTTATTATCATATAAATTTTATTTTTTGGGTACAATTTAGTTTCTACACATAATTAAATAATATACAAAATCAAATTTTAAATTATTTTATGAAAATAAAAATTAGCCATATTTACATATAATTATGCATAATTTTTTTTTTATAAAATGACCAAATTTCGATTACGTATATGGGTTAATAATGTAAACAAATGTACCGTTTTATAAAAATAACAATGACATAATTCCTCTAAATTATTTTTAATAAAAAATTATTTTTATCTCTAATATTTTTTACTTATGAGAAGAATAAATTCTCTCTCATCATTAAACTTAATGTTAGTGTTTTTTTTCTTGGTTAAGTTTAATGATCTTAAGTTATACTCTCTCCCTTTCAGTATATCTGTCAAGTTTTCAATATTTTAAGATTTCATATATCTGTCAATTTCTAATTGTGATGACTAAATAACCATTAATTATATATATTTATTTACTTTTGTTTTGGACAAGGGTAATTTTGTCCACTAATATAATTTTATACTATTACCAAGATCAATTTATTTTTTTTAATTTATGTGTTTTTTATTTTTTGACAATTATTTTGAAACGAAAGGAATAACTTACAATTAGTTTATTTACTTTTTGGTCTTTTAAAGTATTTCTATTTTCAGTCATTATCACAATTAAAGGCTCTTCTAACAATTATCTTCTTTAGAGTTTGAACTTTAATTCTTTCCTTGTGATCATAATTTGCTTGCTAGTGTACATAACTCTTGTTGGTACAACTAGTTTACTTCTTAAAGAAAGGTAATTCAATCCTTTAATTTGTTTAAAACAAAATGCTAAGAGTGCTAATATTCACATGAATGTGTGAATTGTAAAGGTTAGCATTCCTATAATTTCTTTCTTGTTTATTCTTAGCTAACATTTAGATTTGATTTACAAGAAATACGCATAATTAATGTCACTAGAATATAAAAATATAAATTAAACCACTATTCAAGAATACAAAAAATATAAAAATTAAGAATAATATATATCGTTCTTTAAGAGATATTGTATTCTAATTTAAGTAAAAAATTGAACCACTCTCAAAATATTGTACTCTAATTTAATAAATAAGGGTGAATTTTACGAGCCACTATATACTTCTTTTCCTGTGTTTACAATAAAGATATTAAAATGCTAAATTATTAGGTTATGTTATTTATTATTATTAACTAATCAAATTTAACACAATAATTTTAAAAAATATTAATTATATAGGAATCATTTTTAATTGAGATTTGAACTTTCAATTTCTCAAATATATTAATATTTATTTTTTAAAAAAACAAGGTGCTTTGCAAATTAGAAGTGTAAGAAAACTTACTATTTTAGGAAACTACGTTCCTTTGCTAACGGCTGAACATAACGACAAAACAACATTCAAAATTATGCCAACCACGTTGAATTTCCACTCAGCACTTCCTAATTCATTCATGGCGTAGATTTACTAAACCAAACTACTTTCGATGTAGGCTTGCACATTCGTGTGGTTGGAAACAAGAAAACCTTTCAACTAAAATGCAATCTATTTTCCTATCCAATGAACTTCAAATCCGTGCACTGTCAACCACCCCACGTTTAATTTAACCTTACTAACAAAAGATGGGTGAATAATACGAACTAGACTCCAAATAAAGTGTCACAAATTTAGGCATCTCTCTCTTGCTCAATGTGTCCTATAAATTGCAGCATCAATCACCTATTCACCCAAGAAACAAATTGAAAAGCAAAATTAAAAACTGGGAATTAAATATGGCCTCAAAAACAGGAAGCTCCACTATTGAGGTGGCTCTCATGGTCATGGTAGCTATGCTAACGGCAAATGTTGTGTTCTGTGATGACACTGTGCCAGTTCCAGCTGAAAGGGCGCAATTGAGTGCTTGGTTCAATCAAAATGTGGGGCCCTTGGATCAAAGAAAGACCAGCCTGGACCCTGCACTGGTGGCTGCAGAGGAAGGTACCAAGGTTGTGAGGGTCATGCAAGATGGCAGTGGGGATTTCAAGACCATCAATGAAGCCATTAACAGCATCCCTACTGGGAACAACAAGCGTGTGATTTTGTTCATTGGAGGTGGAAATTATAATGAAAAAATCAAAATTGAGAGGACAAAGAATTTCATCACCTTGTATGGGGCACCATCAAACATGCCAAACTTGACCTTTGGAGGCACTGCACAACAATATGGCACTGTTGACAGTGCTACATTGATTGTTGAATCAGATTACTTCGTGGCTGCTAACATCTTGATCTCGGTTAGCATACCATACATCTACATTAAAAATCACAGCACTTAGAATAAAATCCAAGTTCTTTTTTTCGTTTTTTTTTGGGGGTTTAAAATTCCAAGTTCTTTATTGTTTGGGTTTGTCCTTTTTCTGTTATGTTGATGAGTGTTTTTTGCTTTGTGAATTTGATGTAATAGAATTCTGCACCAAGACCTGATGGAAAGAGGCCAGGAGCTCAAGCTGTGGCGTTGAGAATGTCTGGTGACAAAGCAGCGTTTTATAATTGCAAACTCTTTGGATTCCAGGACACTGTGTGTGATGACAGGCATAGGCATCTTTTCAAAGACTGCTTAATTCAAGGCACTGTAGACTTTATTTTTGGAAGTGGGAGGTCACTATATTTGGTAAATATAATTAATTTTATTGAACTACAATATCTGTATCTTTCTATGTGGAAAAAGTTTCAATTAAGAAACATGTCAAGAAATCAAAATTCAAAACCTTGGGCAGAATTTTTTTTTTTTTTGTCAGAATTATATGGCATGCTTGTTAATGTTTGGTCCGATAAAATAATCTTTATTATTTTATTTTATCCAATAATTATTCATATATTTTGACAAAATCTTGACAATTTTATTTTTTTGGTAACTACTTAGCATTGCTCTATAGGTGAAGTGTGATAAACTAAAAGGGATTTATTTTGTGATGCAGAACACCGAGTTGAGAGTGCTTGGAGACGGTGAGATGTCAGTGATAGTGGCACAAGCAAGAACAAGTGACACAGAGGACACAGCCTACGCATTTGTGCATTGCGACGTAACTGGGACTGGGACTGGCTCTTTCTTGGGTAGAGCATGGATGTCTCATCCCAAAGTCGTTTTCGCTTATACCACTATGAGCAGTGTTGTGAATCCAGCAGGGTGGAGTAACAACATGCACCCTGAATTTGAAAAGTAAGCTGCAAATTCAACTCTTAAATCTCCTTGTGAATAAAAGTTCTTTTACAGGTTTGCATTTATAACTAAATAGGCAAATTATAATGACCTTCCATAAGTTCAGTCGATATTATACTTGCCCTCTCCTAAATTTTGAAATTTCAATTACCTTCCTTACTTCCAAATAATTTATCCGGGAACACGTGAATTTGCACTAACTAAGTAAAACTGAATACATAACTCCATGAGCAACACATGAATGTGTATAATTAAGTGCCTTATCTGAGATAGTAGTAATCTTTTTATACAAAATTGTAGAAGATTTGTGCCATATTGACCATTACATTAAACGTTTTGTCCCACATATGACATTGTCAACAGAACTATATATTTTGGGGAGTACAAGAATACGGGACCTGGTGCAGCTGTCGGTGGGCGTTCCAAGATTACAAAGCAGCTAAGTGATGCGGAGGCCAAACCTTTCATCACGCTTGGCTTTATTGAGGGCTCCAAATGGCTACTCCCTCCTCCAACTCCCAAAGTCTAATTAAATAATGCCACGTTTTATGGCCTGCATTGTGGTCTTATACCCTGTATTTTAGTTGATACTTCTTAATTTTTTTTAAAAAAAATCTCTTTTGTCTTTTATCTCATATCTTATAGGCATTGTAGTGAGATTAACTTCTTACGTGACTAAAAAAGTATTCTCAGCAATGGTCTGAATTAGGAAAAGTGATAGAAGGCATTATGAACTTATGTAATTTGTAACTTATAGAAGGACACAACACGGTGGATACCTTTATACCGTATAAGTTGTCAATAGCAAAAGTATTTTAATTGCTTTTATGTCCACTAAAATTGTCGAGTTGTAATGTGATTATAGCCCTCATATGATTGAAATGGATATTAGTTTTCAGTTCAAACAAGAAATGAATATGAGAATTTCGATCAATATAATAAGTTTAAATTGTAATAAAGATCTCTTATATGATGTATCAAAATAAAATGTTATATTTACGACATTTTTTTTTGCCGATCATCAATAGCAACATCAAGAAAAAGAACTGAAGCAACAGGCTACTACTATTATAACAATTATTAGAGTAATACAGTCTATATATAACTTATTCTAATAACAGGGTTAACCAACGATAGTTTTACTTAATCGAAAACAGAGAAACAGAGAATACACGCTATTCCCTAACAAAAACTAATGTTATGATGGTAAGCTAAATCAATGTCGTAAGAAATTAAAAGTGAAAAGCTTGAATGAAGCCTTGTGTGACGGCCACGTAAATGGATATCTAAATGTCTGAGAACTCTAGTGGCAGAACAAAAAAAAATTAAAAAGGCTTGAATAAGCATATATTTGTGTTGGTAAATTTTTCTCCTAAATCAAATGCCTATGTGTACAAAAATTACGGTAGTATAAGGAAGACTGAGTTTTATATATAAATTACTGGGGGGGAAAAGGCATAAAACGTTTCAAATTATGGTTAGGAACAATAAAGAACAAAATATTGAAAAGGCTGTTGGCACCCAGTTTTTTTAATTGAGTAGAAAAAATTAATTGAGATAAATATTATAAAATTTAAACAATAAGAAAAACCAAGAAATAAAACTCAATCAATTTTATTAGTCCATTAAACTTATTATTAACTTCTTTTAGCTCAAACATTTTTTATCTAATTTTTTTCCTTGATATATATATATATATATATAGTTTGCATCCAATATATCATAATAATACTACAATAAAAAGAAGGGGGGAAAACATCTAATCAATTTTTTTATTTTTTTATCTTTATCCTCGTCTTTTATAGAATTTCTCTTCTTTGTTTTCTGCTTTTCTTGTAAAGTTTGCACAGTAGCGCATATTTGATGGCACTGCACACGCTATACTCTTTGAAGGATAAGCTTGAGGGGCACCGGAGCAATACCTATTTCCTGCTACTCTTGAGTAGCAATAGTCAATAAAAAGGAGAAAAAGATCAGAAAATGAGGGAAGGTTGAACGTAGAGGTTCCAAACATTGCTATCCTCTACAACCAAGAACAGAACAAAAATAACCATTGCAGTTCTATTCAGAAGCAACACCCAATGCAATTGCATTATTGGAGTGTTGCTACTACCTTACTCGGCATCGTAAGAAATTGCTTTAGACGTAATCTTTGAACAAATCATTCTTAAGCATATCTGATACTAGAGAATCAAAAGATGTTACGACGGTGAACTCATCAATAAATTGGTTTCTCTCATGCTCCTTGTCCTAATCTCACAAAGTGTATATTTTCATGCTAGTCAATATCTCACATCATAGGGTAATCGTATATCATATATGTAATTGAGAAACATTGTCACATTATTCTATATAATTAGACAAATAAAGCAATAACATATCCTTAATTAATTTGATCAGATTAATTATATTCTTCTTTTATATTGATTTCTTAATTGCCAAAAATTCATTTAATCATCTTGTTTAATTTTGCTCCAAATTAAATCCTAAATAGATTTTTAATCAATCATTAAATGAGAACACTTATTTCTGGATTATATTAATTATTTTTATTATTATCTCTTGATTGATTTTGTCTGTGTCAGCATTCGTCATTCAAAATTTTTAATTAATCGGCATCAGCTTTTTCTCAATTAATCAAAATATACTTCTTCGATCATACTCAAAATTAAGCCATAAATTGACTTTTAATCAATATGCATTGAAACCTAAGTTGATTTGTAAATATGTTTGTGTCCAAATCTGCTATTTTAAGGAAATATACTTCTTGGATGCTGCGTTTGGAGCAGCTGAATGCTTATAATAAAATAAGAGCATTCCAAATTATGACGACCACGCTAATTTTACTCAGGATTTCCTTATTCAATTCATCATGGCCTAGGTTCACTATGCCAAAATCTTTTCAATTTAGGCTTACACATTCGTTTGGTTAGAAACTAGATAACCTTAAACAAGTTATCTTAAACTAAAATGCAATCTATTTCCGCACCCAAAGAGCATCAACTTCTTGCACTACCAACCCCATGTTTAAGTATGTCTAGATTCTTGACAAAAAATGGGAGAATAAAAATAAATGCACCGTAAAAGGTCTGACAAATTCAGGAATCTCTCTTATATCTTATAAATTGCAACAATCACCTATTCACCCAAGAAACAAATCCTAAAACAAAATTAAAAACTATGAATATGGCTTCAAAAACCAGAAGCTCTACCATGCAGGTGGCTCTCATGGGAGTTCTCCTAATGGCTAGTGTTGTTTTCTCCAATGACATTATACCAGTTCCCAGTGACAAGTCCCAATTGAGCACCTGGTTTAATAAAAACATGAAGCCATTGGGTCTAAGGAGGACCAGCCTGGACCCTGGACTGGTGGCTGCAGAAGATGGTGCTAAGGTTGTGAAGCTCATGCAAAATGGCAAAGGCAATTTCAGGACCATCACTGAGGCCATTAGCAGCATCCCTTATGGGAACGCCAAGCGTGTGATTGTTTTCGTTGGAGGTGGAAATTATAATGAGAAAATCAAAATTGAGAGGACAAAGCCTTTTGTAACCTTGTATGGGGCACCAGGGAACTGCAAAACCAATATGGCACTGTTGACAGTGCTACGTTGATCGTTGAGTCAGATTACTTCGTGGCTGCTAACATCTTGATATCGGTTTGTATACTACTCACTCCCCTTGAAATTATGTATCACTTTAGCCATTTACACACTAATTAAGCAACCCAAAATCAAGGGTTAATTAGAAAGATGTGTAACAAAATACCCTAATTTAAAAATTAATTCCTTGTATTAATATTTTATTGTTTATTATACCTAGAATTGTGTATAGATAGTAAAATTAAAAAATTTGTAATAAATATTCCATTGAAATGTAAGAGTGATAGATAAAATGCACAAAAAAAATTTTATTCGTGACAAATAATTTGAACAAGAGCGAGTATTATAATATCTACCTTACAAATAGCATGACTCAATAAGAGCCCAATGGTTTATCATTTGATTTTGGCCTATTTGATACGATAATGAGTGTATATGCCTCTGAAGCACAGGTACGTGACTTTAGTAAAAGTACCCATACCGGGTACGTTTTGGGTACGGATACGTGTTGGGTACGTTCAGGTACGCTTGGGTACATACCTATTTTTTTTTTTTTTTAAATTGGGTACAGCTTGGGTACGGTTCGGGTATTACTGGGTACGGCTGAGTATAGCTCTGGGTACGGGATTTATAAAAACGGTATAGTTTTGAAATTTTTTTTTCCCTTTTCTCCTTCTTCGACGCCTGCAACATTTTTTTTTCTTTTTTTCTTTTTCCCTTTTTTTCCCTTTTTTTTCTTCTTCGATGCCTATAGCATTTTTTTTTCTTTTTTCTTTTTTCCCTTTTTTCTTTCTTTCTTACGTTGCCTACCCACAGTACCCACTTCTCCCTTTCTTTTTTCATTTTCCCCTTCCTAAGCCCTATCTTCTTCAGTCCTTCTCCTTCTTTCTTTCATTCAAAATTTCTACCCCTCTTTTTCTTCTTTCTTTTGATACTAATACCCATCTCCTTCCTTCTTCAAATACTCATCCTCTTCTCCTTAAATAACAAAACTCTCCCCTTCCTACTCCCCTTCTTCTTCTTCTTCTTTCTTTCATTTGAAACGCCCTTCACCTAGCAGCGGCAGCGGTGGCGGTCCTGATGGTGAGAAGCAGCGGCAGTGCGAAGACAACAGCGGTGGCTAGTGGTCCTTCACCCAAGTAACGTCTGATCTACCTCTGCTTTTTGTTCTATTTTTTTTATTTTTGTTGTTTTTTTTTTTTTGTTCTGTTGTTGCTGATATTTACTGTTGGTGTGGTTTTATTTTTATTTGGTTTTTGTTGTTGTTTTTTGTTGTTGTTGCTGCTGATTTTTCTTATTGATTCTGTGTTTTTTTTTTTTTGTTTTTGGAGTTGCTGATTCTGTGATTTTTATTTTTTTTTGGGAAAACTTGTTATCTGAAGTGATTGTGTTGTTGCTACTGAAAATTAAATTTTTTGCTTTTGAATAATATAGAAACTTTGTAATTATTTATCAGATATTTTCACAAAGTTCAACAGGCGGGTCTGGTAATGGTAGTGGGTCTGGAAGTGGTAATAATGCTGCCAATTCCTCTGCTTCTTTGACTAGTAAATTTGCGACTAGAAAATTTGAGAATAGTGGTGCCCTTTGGGCTTATGTAACCGTGTTGCAAGATAAGAAATCCGGAGGAGGGAATGTAAATTGGCGTTGCAATTTTTGTAATGGAGCTTACAAGGGATCTTATTTTCTGGTGAAATCTCATTTGTTGAGAGAAAAAGGAAAAGGAATTGCTATTTGTACACAAGTAAATAATGATTATCTTGAAGAGATGAAGCAAATAGAAAGGGAATCTATTGAAAGAACAAAGTCGGTGCAAGTCCCTTTTTCTACTGGAACTACAAGTTTGAACCCACCTAGAGATAATATGTTTGATGGGAGCAAGAGAAGAAGAGGTAATGAAGGACCTTTACAAAGGGCTTTTAATAATGAAGCAAGAGAATATTTGACTTGTGAAATAGCTAGGTTATTTTACTCTGTTGGTTTGCCATTCAATGTTGCCAGAAATCCTTATTTTGTTAGTTCATTTACATATGCTGCTAACACCAATATTTCTGGCTTTCTTCCACCTAGTTATAATGCCATTAGAACTTCATTATTGCAAAAGGAGAAAGCTAATATAATGAAGTTACTTCAACCTATCAAAGACACTTGGCTGGAGAAGGGTGTAAGTATAGTGACTGATGGTTGGACTGATGCACAAAGAAGACCATTGATTAACTTCATGGCTATCTCAGATTCGGGACCTATGCTCTTGAAGGCTATTGATGGTTCAGGTGAATATAAGGATAAACATTACATTGCCAACTTAATTTCGTCTACCATTGATGAAGTTGGATCACAAAATGTAGTTCAATTCATTACAGATAATACACCTGTTTGCAAGGCTGCTAGATCAATTATTGAATCTATGCATCCTCATATTTTCTGGACACCATGTGTAGTGCATACCCTAAACCTTGCTCTTAAGAACATTTGTGCTCCTAAAAATACACCAACCAATGAAGTTGTTTATTCTTAGTGTAGTTGGATTTCTACTGTTGCTGATTATGCTTTTTTCATTAAAAATTTCATCATGAATCATTCCATGAGACTTTCCATGTTTAACAAATTTGTGCATCTGAAAACTTGCCATTGCTGACACTAGATTTGCTTCCATCATTATTATGCTTAAAAGGTTGAGAACCATTAAGCACGGTCTCCAATCTATGGTTATTAGTGAAGAATAGTCTCATTATAAAGAAGATGATGTTCCAAGAGCAACATTTGTGAAAGAAACAATTCTAAATGACAGTTGGTGGGATCAACTTGATTATGTTTTGAGCTTCACAAAGCCTATTTATGACATGCTTCGATCTTGTGATACTGATAAGCCATCCCTTCATCTGGTTTATGAGAAATGGGATTCCATGATTGAGCAAGTGAATAAGGCAATATATCAACATAAAGGCAAAGAGTTGAGTGAACGGTCATCCTTTTATGAAGTGGTACATAGTATTCTAATTGATAGATGGACTAAAAGTTACACACCACTTTATTGCTTAGCTCATTCACTTAATCTCAAGTAAGTTTAAATGTCTAAATTTTAACTTCTTTTACCTTTTGTTTTTTAAAATGTACTTTAACTCTTAGAATTAGTAATGCCTTATACTTTATTTTATAGGTATTATTGCAGACAATGGCTTGATGAAGCTCCAAATAGAATTCCCCTACATAAGGATAATGAGATTTGTCTGGGAAGGAACAAATGCCTTAGGAGTTATTTTCCAGAATCAAAGGATAGGTTAGAGGCAACCCAAGAGTTTGTCAAATTCTCAAGTGGTGAAGATGAGCTTGGCCAATTTGATAGCTTACAAGATAGATGGAACCTATCACCCAAGGAATGGTTGGTGATGTATGGATCTTCACTTCCAAAACTTCAAAATGTAGCCTTGAAGCTCCTTTCACAACCATGTTCTTCGTCTTGTTGTGAAAGAAATTGGAGTACATATTCTTTTATTCACTCTTTGAAGAGAAATAGACTTAGTCCTAAAAAAGCCGAAGATTTAGTATTCATACACACTAATCTTCGTCTCTTATCAAGAAGGACTACGAGCTATCATGAAGGTGAGACAAAAATATGGGATATTGGTGGAGATGAATGGGATCCATTTGAAGGAGCTGGAATTCTTCAAGTAGCTAGTCTTTCACTTGATGAGTCTAATTTAGAGACTGTTCTTTTCACTGATGATGGGGAAGGAAATGATGAGATTGAGACTGTTAGAGTTTAATTGTTTGTACTTGTTTAGAACAATGTTTTAAATATTGTAGTTTTTTATTTTTGTAATGTGATGTTGAACAATTTAGACTTGTTTTATGTTGAAATTGGTATATTTTCTAATTTATCATATGAAATTTTAGTTCTTATTTTACAAAATTTGTGAAATTTTTATATTTTTAAATATATGTATATTGCCATACTGTACCCCAATTTTTACAAAATTTTCGTACCCCGTACTCGTATCCGTACCCGATACGGGTACCGTACCCGTATCCGTGCAACATAGGTTTCTGCTTGGTGAAATTGATGGTACAGAATTCTGCAACAAGACCTGATGGAAAGAGGCCAGGAGCTCAAGCTGTGGCGTTGAGAATTTCTGGTGACAAAGCAGCGTTTTATAATTGCAAGCTGTTTGGATTCCAGGACACTGTGTGTGATGATAGGAATAGGCATCTTTTCAAAGATTGTTTAATTCAAGGCACTGTGGATTTTATTTTTGGAAGCGGGAAGTCACTATATTTGATAAATAAATTGCATGAACTGAAACAATATTTATACCTTTCAATGTTGTAAAGAAGATTGTGAGTATGGATGTATTTTGTGATGCAGAACACTGAGTTGAGAGTTCTTGGCGACGGTGGCATGATAGTGGTAGTGGCACAAGCAAGGAAAACTGATGCACAGGACAGTGTCTACCCATTTGTGCATTGCGATGTAACTGGGACTGGGACTGGCATTTTCTTGGGCAGAGCATGGTTTTCTCATTCCAAAGTGGTATTTGCTTATAGCACTCTAAGCAGTCTTGTGAATCCGTTAGGGTGGAGTAACAACATGCACCCTGAATTCGACGGGTAACTTGATAATTCAACTCTTATGACGGTTCTTTTGCAATATAGCTTCATTAGTAATATGCGAATGTGTATAATTAAGTAGCATCATCCACCATACTACTCATCTTTCTATATACACCCTTGAGTACATCTGTGCCATATTAGTCACTACACTTAAAACTTTACGGCAATTTGACATTTCTGTGTCTTCCATTATCAGGGAAAAATATAATGCTAGTGTATGACCATACTGTGATTATTATGTGACATTATCTACAGAGCCACCTATTTTGGAGAGTACAAGAACAAGGGACCTGGTGCAAGTACCAGAGGGCGTGCCAAGTTCACAAAGCAACTTAGTCCTGCGGAGGTCAAACCCTTCATTACACTTGGCTTGATTCAGGGCTCCAAATGGCTACCTCCTCCTCCAAATCCCAAAGTCTAATTAATTGCCACTTAGTTTGTTAACATCCTCACATTTTAGTAGGCAAGGAACTGGGAAAAACAGTTCATAGCTTATAACTTTTACAAGGACACAGATGGCAAGGTTTTTCGTTTTGTGAGGGAGGGCCAAAGGCCCAATAGCAAAGTATTTTAATTTCTTTTATGTCCAATAAAATAGCTGAATTGTATGTAATTTTAGCTTCAAAATGATTGAAATAGCTACATTGACAAAAAAAAAAAAAAATGATTGAAATAGATACGAAAATTTCGATAATGGATTTAATTGAGTTTAAATTGTTATAAAGATTCGTATAGGATGCATTAGAATAAGTGGGCGAAGGCTATGGTGCATTGGAATTGGAGGTTGCACCATACAACTTCTTAAGTCAATGGCTGGGATTTGATGGTGTATTGATATACCAATTATATGTGGTATACCATAATAATTTTAAAATTTATCTGTATGATCTAAAATTAAATAAAATTTTATTTATATGATCTTGAAATTAAACAGATTTTTTGGGGGATATTTCAGAGTCATGTAGATAAATTTTAATTATTTTAAAAATATTTGCGATGCACTATAGTAATTCTTAATATTATCTGTGTGATCTTGAAATTAAATAAAATTTTATATGCATGATCCTAAAATTAAACAGATATTTTTGACAATATTTTAGGATCACATAGATAAATTTTGATCATTTTTAAAATATATTTAATTATAATTCTAAAATCTATCTAAAATTTAAAAATTATTACAGTATATTTTAAGTGTTTGGTATATAGATTCACCTTCTAATCGTATGCATTCATCACATAAAGGTGCATGTTGCCCCTTGCAAGTATGGGGCACCAAAGACACCGCCCTTATAAGTATAAGATATACTCTCTGGCTAGTGATGCTTGTGATATGCCTTAATGAACTGAGCAATATCCTCCTCTTATATATATATATATATATATATATATATATACACTTATTGACCCACCCACAGTTAAATTGATTGAATCAATAAATATTTGAACCAATATTTTGTCCGATTTAATATTCGGTCCAATTTTTAAAACCTTAAGTTTAATAAACAAAGAATAGGGTATTTTTGTTAAATCATAATGTGGCGGAAATTGGTAACATTCACCAACACAAAACAGAGAGATAAAAAGTTAGCAAAACTCTAAAATAATAGTTAATAATATGCAATTATAAATAATATTTCATATAAACTATAATTTATTAGAAAAGTATTTAAAATAATTATAATTAGAAATAATAAATATTTAAATAATAATTTTTTAAAATGTATAATTAAATAATTATTTTATTATAAACCATTTTTCTTATCATATCTTTCAGCAATAGACATAAGTGAAAAATACAAAAATATGAAATATATTATTGGTACACCCAAAAAGGTGGATACCTCCAACATCTTCTCTCTGTTTTTTTTTCTCTCCATCAATCAATTTTACTCATTTCATTTTCTTTTACAATTTTTTTTCTCTTCTTTTTCTGGATGTCCAAGGGTATCTACCAACCTAGTGGTACAAAAAATATTTCTCCAAAAATATATAGCTATTTGTTCACTTTTTAAAATATTAGTAAAATAAAAAATAATTATTAAAAATATACAGTAATTAGTTTTTATATAAATTATAATTCTATAAAATAAAAAAATTAAAGAATATTTAAATTAATCATAACTAAAAGTTAATAAAAAGTTGAATAATAATATTTTTTAAAAAAGCCACAATTAGATAATTAATAAAAAAATGTTATTTGATTATAGTTTTCTTTCTCTATTATATTTTGTTTCTAATTAGAATTGTTTGTTATAGTAGAAAGATAATATTATATAATATGGCATCTTATACTTTATTGCACTAATGAATGTATATTATTAAAATTTTAAAATACCTTCAAGCTCATCAAGTGTTTATAGAAATATTTATAGATCACCCATCAATAAAAAAATCTTGGACTTAAACTTAAGTCATAGCGATATATAAGCAGAAAGTCAATCAAATGAGCCAACCGCATTGACAATGTTAAACCGTTCAAATCAACTAAATGTTGATCTCTTAATTTTATGAGTAGAATATTAAAAAAAAATGAAACATTACATGTATCAAATAGTAAGCTTATTTGTACTCATTTTACCTAGAATATCGTACCGACTCATCTATCATCCACCATTAAAAATTATTAAAAAAAATTCAAACAAAAACTCAACATTTTCAACAGTGGATGATGGATGAGTCAGCACAATATCTTGGTGAAATGAGTACAAATAACATTATTCTTTGTCAAATACTGTTTTGCCAATCTTTAATATTAAGTTAAAACACCAAGAAAAAAATTAAAGAAAGTTATACGGCAATAACAACAACAATAACAACACAACTAAGCCTTGTCTCACTACATAGGATCGACTACATAGATCAGGCGATGCCATAGTATTCTATCATAAATTATATTTATTTTTAAGCCATTAAATCTAAATCTCTTTTAATAGTTTCATCTATAGTTTTCTAGATCTCTCTTTATTTTTAGCTATTGGACTACCTTCCATTTAATCCAATCTCCTTACTTGAATCTCTACAGGTTTTTTCCACAACGTCAAAACCATGTAAAGTGAAATTCTACTATTTTCTCTACAATAAGCGTTATCCCAACTTTTTTTTTTCTAATGCATTCATTCCTAATCATATCTCATCTAGTAGATTCACTCATCCAACTGCTAGACTTAAAAAGATTACTTAATCAAAAACATAAAATTTTAAAAATTACATGTCACCCCAAAAAAGATAGGAATTTGCTATAAATACAAACTACTAGATAAATGAGATTACTTTTAAATCTGTAATTTTTTTATCTTTTTAAAATTACCACTATTAATCACCTATCTATACATTTATTGATAAATGCAAGTAAAATTAAATATTGTCATTATTATTTCTTTCTAAATAAAAATATACATTAATTGACAAGCATGTAGCACTGATTAATATACTTCTATATTACAAGAGTAAGAGACACAGGATTTTATGGATAAACTTTATAGAGAAAAAAAAAAATTAATTTTGATGTTATGTTAAAAAAAGGTTTATACTATTTACATACATATTGCTAAAAAGCATTAAAAACTTACAATTTTATATGTTTTTAATAAACTTTAATACTTTACTAATGTCATAATATATCATAGATAGAAATTATAAAATACTTTACAATGATAATATATCAAATTCAAGCTAAAAAATAAAGATAGTATGCAATGTCATGAATTTTGGTTATAAACCATAAAGCACAAAATATTGAAAAAGGTTATGGGCTATTTGACAATTTGAAAAACTAATTGAATTTATATCTATCAAACATAAAAAAAACCTACTTATATTAAATTGTATAAACATGAACAAGATTGTAATTAAATAATATTTAACTTGAAACTAATTTAAAAAATAGTTTAATCAGTTTTTTAAAATTGTGGGAAAGGATAAGGTAATAAATAGAAAGAAAAAGTAGATATCAACTTAAAATTTGAACCAGAAGAAGTATTAACAATTCCTGATTTTGTAAATCTTCAAGGAATTCAACAAGGACGATAAAGGGCGCATGTTTATGAAACCTGAGAAGGATAAAATGTAATATTTTAAACTTAATTATTATTGGATGAAATTAGTGGTTAGGATGTGTGCCTTGTGAAAACCGCAACCCCCCGGTTTAAAACCCCAATGTCCCCTCCCGCAACCGAAACCAAGAAAACGACCTAATATCCAAATTTAGTGTAAAAGTTTTGTCCTTTAAGATGTTATTTTTGGGAGTTTCTGTTTTTTAGTATAAGAATGGAAGCACCCTACAAGAATTTGGCTCTAGGCGGAAATCCCAAATTTAAAACGAGCACTTTTGCCATATTAATTGAAATCAAAGCCAGCTCTACTAAATTATACATGCCAACCTCTTATAAATTTTCTTCTGCTTTTTTTCGCTGCTAATTGGCTTCATCCCCTCAAAGGAAATTACTCAATTTTGTGAAAACTTGAATTCAGAATGACTTCATATCTCTCTTAATCTTGAAACTATAACTACTGTGAAATTATTGCTAACCCAAAAAAAAAAAAAAAAACAGCGATGTGATGACACTTTCAAAACTAATACCAGTCGACGATAACTGGGAAAGATAGAATCTGAACCAGCAAGATTGCTTCACGACACCCCAAAAACCAAAAAAAAGAAAAAATCGCAGTAAATGTCACATGCTCAATTGAACTTGAATGTGGAATTGTAACTTGATTATAATTCTAAATGTAACTCGATTATAATTCTAAATTATATTTAATAAAGTTGGCGGCATCAATTGCCAATTGACTTTGTCGTGTACCCTCCATCAGATTCCAACTGAAATGCTTTGTACATAACAGAATCACCAGAAAGATAGGCTAAGAAAATTTTCAAGTTAAATCTCACTTGCACAAATCTAGGACTGAAATAACACAACTAACAATCAACATCTCAAGTCTACCTTGGCTGTTTGGGTCCTGCTATCTCACTCCACAAATTTGCCCCAGAAGGGGTGTTTCTGCCACACCATACTCATTTCCTCAAGTGGGATACCCTTTGTTTCTGGCAACAACTTGTAGATGAATAAGGTCATGATCACCACAAAGCACCCAAAGAAGATGAACAAACCAAACTTCAAGTGACATAGCATTGAGGTGAAGAATTGAGCTATGAAGAAAGTGCTGATCATATTGACACTAACTGTGATGCTCTGAGCAGCAGGTCTAATCTCAAGAGGAAAGATTTCACTTGGTACCAACCAGCCTAGAGGACCCCAAGACCACGCGTAACCCGAAACATATATACAGATGACACCCACAACAACAACTGCATACCACTTAGGCAGTGTTCCAGGGTTCCCACTTGTGCCAAATGCAACAGCAATAGCAATTGTCATGATAATCTGGGGCCAAAACACACATAAAATGCTAATTAGGAACTAACATGACCAATGAGAAGAGAAATAGAAGGTTTATGATATGGAAAATGTGAAATAAGTACCTGGCAAATCAACATTTGAGCACCACCCTCAAGGAAAAGGGTGCGTCTTCCAAATTTATCTACAACAAGAATGGATACAATTGTTGAAACGGGTTTAAAGCTGCCAATGATCACTGCAGACATGAGAGAAGCCGTGCTTCCGAAACCAATTGTTCTGAACAAAATAGGAGCATAGAATGTGATGACATTCAGGCCGGTGAATTGCTGGAAGAAGGGGATGCATATGGCGAAAACGAGCTGGGGCCTATACTTCCTCTCCATCAAGCTTTTCCAAGGGTGCTTCACTTTTTGCGAGGCTTCGCTAGCAGCAACAATATCTTTGAGCTCTGCATCAACTTCGGTTGTGCCGCGAATTTTCACAAGCTCCCTTCTTGCGTCCTCGTGACAGCCGCGTTCAACCAGCGAACTTGGTGAGTCAGGAAGGCAAATTGAGCCTATAACAAAGATAACAGCAGGGACTGCACCAAGCCCCAAGCTCAGGCGCCATCCCTGACCATTCAGTATCTTAGCAAAGTAGTAGTTGAAGAGATTGGCTACAAAGATGCCTATAGTGATTGATAATTGGAAGCACATGTTAAGTGCTCCCCGGTACTTATAAGGGGCCATCTCCGAGACATAGATTGGAACTGACTGCAATCAAAATTGCAAAATTGAAAAAGACTAATTGTTAGTTAATGCAATTATCACAGGACTATATAAGTCTATAATCATAGCATAATAATCCAATTATTGAGCTCTAGAGTGAGAAAGAAAAAAAAAAAAAAATGGACCTGATTGGCACATCCAATGCCAAAACCAAGCAAGAGTCTCCCAACAATAAGCATCCATATGCTTATGGCCAATCCATTGAGCAACGCACCACCTACAAAGCATATTCCACCCACGATCATAGTTGCACGCCTACCCAGCATTCGGGTTATGTTGGATGCCGCGAGACCCGCAACGAGGGCACTAAGATACAGAGAAGATGTGAACAGTGTCAATATCTGGCTGTTGAATTTGCAGTATTGGTTTGAAGAAGGCTTCAAGGTGGACTCCTTTTCATAAACGGACGGAAAGAATCGCTTCAGGAAAGAATCCATGGAAGTCACTCCACCTGTCAATACAACCCAAAATAAAAAAACAAAACAGAACAGAACAAAAAAAAAAAAAAAAAACAAAACAAAAAAAGGAAGACCGTTATCAGAGAAATATCACCAATCATAAATAAGCATCAAAACCCATAAAGTTGCATCAATTGCAAGATGAAAACACAGTAAAAATGAATCCTTTTTGCAATGATTGACGTCATAATTAAGGGGAATACTAACAGCCAAAACCCCCCACATCAGAAATCTCATCAAGCATAGGATGCATTCAATACCCAGATTCCAAACCGCTTTTTCAGATTCAAACAAGGTGCCAAAAAGGGTAGTTTTGAAAAGGCATTAGCATCAAAGCAATAAACTTTTTAATAAATGTTCATTAAAAACAAAAATGATTGGATTTACCTGAAACACCATGATCATATCCAAAAATCAATCCACCAGTAGCTGCCATGATGCAGGTGAGGACCACCCGCAAGGTGAGCTTGCCTGGATACTTGATTGGAACTTCCATGGACGATTCCCGAGTCATTGCGCTAGCTCTAAAAGTTTGGAAGAAGTGAGGACATTAGCATTAACCCTTGAATTAGAACACAGTATTTATAGCATTTTGTGTATGTATCTTTCCTATCCGTCCACCGATTTTCGTCATCATGATGACGATGATGATATGTATATATAGAAAACAAACACGATAGCTGTGTTTGCGACTAACGTTAGTGTTTTATTTGCACCATTAGATTCAGTGCTAAAATAAATAAATGGACCAGATTTATTAGCTAAAATAAATAAATTTAATTTAAAAAATTAAACAAATTTATAAAAAAAATTGTTAGTTATCAAACAAATTAAATAAAAGCAAAGGTTTTTTTTTTTTTTGACGGGGAAAAAGGTAAATGTGATTAGTGAGGTTTACACGCACTAGAAAACAAAAGAATATTACTAATAAATAATGAAAATGGGAGAAGGAAGAAGGTCACAAAAAGCGGATCTAAAGTGCACTGCAGACTCAGAAGAGGAATTCCTTCTTGTTGTTTTTGACTGAATACTACACTCCGGAGGATGTTTTTTCAAGGAGGTACTCTTGACTTTCTCTCAATTAAACACTACTTACATAATATTTTTAAATTTTTATTTTAAATACAACCTTTTTTCTGAGTTCCTTGTTTTTACCTATATAAGCGAATAATAGTATAAATAATTAATGTTTTGGACTAAAAAATGATTCAATTGATGGAAATTGAAAAATAAATCATATTTAGTTAATGAAAATGTAACTAACAATTCAAACCATAAATGATTCAATCCAATACTAAAAGGTAGGAGTGCTTAAACCTAATCTAAACTGAAAAAAAATTAAAAATTAAAAACTAATAAAAAATAAAAGCCTATCAAAATCCCAAGATTCATAAATTTGAAAAAGGTATCATTAAGGTAAATCTCATTTAGATGCTTCACTGTATTTTAAGAGATTAGTCTCTTATGATTTTATCTATCGACTGAAGGGATACACTAAGGAGGAAAAAACAAAAGATTGGAAAAATTTTGAAGTTCTTATCTTTTAAAAAATTGATTGAATCGAATCAAATTTCAGTTTTAATTTTCAAACAAAATTTACTCTTATCTAACTTGATCAATATTGTATAATATTTGTTCACAATTAAATTTATACTTTTACTTTTATTTTTACTTTTAGTAGCTTTAATTTGTCACATAATTTTATATTCATATATCATTATTTTATATATATATATATATATATATATATATATATATATATATATATATATATATAATATTTTATTATAATTGTTTTTTCTTTTTAATGTGTTTATTTAATCTTGATTTATAAAATTTAAGCTTAAATGTTTTTATTAAAAAACCAATTAATTAAACCAATTTAATCTAAACCTTTATAGATTATATTACTCGAATGAGTTAGTCTTTTAATTCAAAATCGATTCAAATTGAATCGCAATTCTCCTACTAAAAGATGGAAATGATTAAATTTATAAAACCAAAAGCTATATACAAATATAAATTCATTTTACATAATTTAAAAATAATTTATTTGTTTAGTCGACTAGGATAGACTTCTGCTCAAGGAGCCAATTATACGACTAGCAGTCTTATTTCAGTGACGGTAATGAATTGTTATTGGTGAAAACTTTATACTAAAAGGAAGCGAACACAAACAAACACAAAGCAAAACAAAACTCACATCAGGGTCATTTAAGTATAAAATACATTTTTTTTCTCTTAAAAGAAACTGTTACAGATATTTGGCAATATTAAAAAATTAAAAATGTAAGTGTAATGAAGTCGAATTGTAAATAAATATTTTTGATAATTAATAATTTTTTTTATATAAAAGATACAAATTTATTCGAACAAAACGTCCTAAGCTACAAGCTCCGTAATACAATTTGGGACCTTTCTTGGCCACACTTGACATTTGAAATTTTGTGAAATAGGCCAGAAAGTCTGCTGCTATATTATAACTTTTAAGGGTAAATTAGATCTTAAAATGCTCAAAATTTAACCCTAACACAAAATCTCATGAATTAGCATGCCATTATAAGATAGGTCCATTAAACTACTCTTAAATTCTTCAAATACAAGTCTAGCATCCCCTTCTAAAACAATTGACCTAAGGCCAAAACTTTGAGCTAATCTAGCCTCTTCTAATGTGGTTAGTAACTCAGCTTGGTGAGTCTCAAGTCTTTCCCGCCTTTTTTTGCGCATGCTGCGATCACCATTTTTTATAATTAACAATTTTTTTAAAAATCATTTTTTTACCTAAATCAATTTTAGTTTAAAACTAAGTTTGAAAACTAATTTAAATTTTGTTTTATTTAATCTCTTCTTTTCTTATCTATTATCTTATCTTTTTTCTTATAATTTGAAAATTAATTAAACTAATTTTTAGGTTAGTTTCAAACTAAATATTATTTAATTATAAACTAATTCAATTTTATACAAAATTGATATATTTAAATTTAATTAATATATTGTTAAATTAGTTTTATAAGTTATCGAATAACCCATAGAATTTTTGATAACCCATAGAATAAGGAGATATTATTATGGATAATAGAAGTGGATATGCATTGACAACGAAGCAACACAAGATTATTGGTAACTATGTTCAAACCGACAACAGAGAAAAGGAAAAGAAAAGAAAATTCTGTTTGTGTCTGCAGGAATGAGAGAATTTGGTACAGATAAGATGAGTTTCAAGGTATCTACCAGAGCTATTCAATTTTTCAAGTAATGCTGTGGCATGTTGTTGCAGCTCCAGTATACAGAGACACACGGCGATTTAACGGAGGGGTATTAGGAATCTTTGCAGTGTGGTTCGAATAGTACACCGTGTGATCTCCATGTGAAGTGTGAACACGGAATGTGATTGGTTAATTCCAGCAAGGGATGGTGGCGGATTGGACGCAAATAGAAGCTTTTGGGGCAACACAAGCATCATGACATTATGGATAAGACGGGCGTGGGGCTATTTTAACTAAGAATGATTAATAGAAGACGAGGGAATTTAGGAAAATGCTACTATTAATGATTTAATTTTAATATATTATTAATATTAAAATTTTGTATGTAATTAATCAATTATAAAAATATTTTATACTAATAGTATATAAAAAATTAATCTCATGTTATTAAACATTCTAACTTTCAATACTAGATTGGGACTTTGATAAGTATAAAAATTCACGAACTTTAATTTTTTTTTTTTAAGGAAAAAAAAAGGAGATCCACTGCTGAAATCCCAATGATTAGTAGTAGAAGTGTAGAAGTGAAGGGGCTGCAGCAGGTTGTGGTGGGTTCAAGGTATAGTCAATTATTAGCTAAAGAGTCACCACTCACGGGTGGGGAGTGGGCCTCCTCCTTCACCCACATTTGACTATGTGCTACATAGCGATTCACGGGTGATACATAGATATGTGCGCGCGCGTGAGTGTTACACAAATACATACACGCACATGTATACTTTCATATCTGCTATCATTTATTTATAATTAAATATTTTTATTTTTTTTGCACATTTATAATCTGATTTTAATATATAAAAATTAAAAACAGATTTCTAAATGTGATACCTCTAGATTGTTTATATCCATATGATCACAAAGCTGATTTAATTGGAATAACATTTCGTATTCTACCAAAACATGCATTATAGATTTATTTTTATCATACAAATAAATATTAAATATAATGATAACCAAGTTATAATCTTAAGAAGAGGATTGTAACATCCCGAATTTTCGCATAATTAGTACTCTTGAATACTTAAACTTTCATATATATTATAGATATACGAGTAATCAATATTGAAATGTAAATATTAGGGTTAGATAAAATTCAAATTTCTTTGTAGAAGATTTCATTAGATAATTAATCATATTTAGATAGTTAAAGGAAATCGGTTTGTTTATGGTATATTGTAAATCAGGAATCGAGTTGATAGGAATTTATATTATAGGATAACATGAATACTGGTTTAAAACCCTAAATCCTACAATTAGAGATTAGCCACCTTCTTATGTTTGTTGGCCAAATTATGGCCATCCATCTCTACAATCAACAAGAATTAAAATTTCAATAAAATCTACCAACCACATTCTTTTTCCACCTTTTCAACTTAGGACACCAGCTATCATAATTTTTCCTTTTTGCCCATGCAAATTTCGACTAGCCTTAACTAGCCCTAACCTTCCATTTTTTCTTCTTCTTTATCCTCCTCTCCATTCTCTCCATTTCCAGCCAAGACCCCTCATAGTTTTGTCTTCTTATAACCAAATCTTTCATTCTTTCCTCTATATAGCATCAAAGAAGCCTTAAAACAAGCTTCAATCCTCTTGTTCTTGATCATATTCAGTCAACTAAACAGAAAGAGGGGATTTGCATCTGTTTCAGGGCTTTAGAGAACTAAAGCTGGCAAGGCTTTAAATAGAAGAGCTCAAACTTTGAATTTTAGGTAGGATTTTCTTAGATTGTTTGATTTTTCTAATTTAGGTGGCTCTGGGGTTTCTTGTGACACCTTTTAATTGATAATATTTGATGTTAATATGGCTTACTTTGAGTGATTTAAGGTAAAAATTATTAGTTTGGTTTGATGATTTGATCAAAATGCTAAAAGAACACTCAAACAAAAAGCTTAGAGAATAACCTAGGGTGGCAGTCCGTACAGCAAACAATACGACTCCATCTGTAGGCATCAAAACTGAGTGAAACCAATTTTAGATGAAATTAAACACCATATAAATTATAGGTTCATTGGATTTAAAGTGGAAGAGTTATGAATTTTTGAAGTAGACTATTGATTTTCACTTCCTATTTTGACTAGTATGTGTTGTAAAAGGCATAACTTGCCCTATATAATTTCAAATGTAGTGAAATCAATTTTATTAGAAATCTAACACATAGATAACCATTCTATAAAAATTTTAGATTTAGATCTTAAGCACTTTGCTTATAATAATTCCTCAAAGTTACCCTATGTCCTGTTTGGGTTGAAATAGGGCAACACAAGGCACCCTACTTGAGGAGCTTATAACCTGAGCTCTACTTACCCAATCAAGTAAAACTTATTGGGGTTGAAAGATAATTTAATTATCTACAGATTGATATAAAATTCATGCAAAAATAATAAGAATTGGAATTTTAATGATTTTCTAAAATTAGGTGTTCCAGTCTATCCTAAAATAGGATAGTTTTGAATAAAACTTTAATAACTCAACTTATACACCTCAAAACTTAATGGGACTAAAGATGTTTAAAAATAGACTAATAACTATAACATATTAAATTTTTAGATTCAAATAAGTTAAAATGGGATTTTAGTACAAATTATAAGAACATGGCAGAATTCAAGAATTTAAGGTAACTTGATAGCTTCAAGGGTTAGGAGCCCCATAAGTCATGAGAAGCCAATAGCTGAATCATTGATGCAATTCTTTACCATGATAATTTAACATTGATATATAAATATGATGTTTCTGTTTATTGTGACTGGCTGGCTGAAATGATATTGCCTGTACTTCAGGAAATCTCATATTTCAGCTGTTATGCTGCCAAATTTCTGGCATAAATATGTGAAAGTTATGGATGTTTATATATTATGCACATGAATATTATGCAAGCATGAATATTTGAAAGTAAGGTATAAAGCATGTGCATAAGTCTCTCAAGCATTGTTCCGGACTGGAGTATAGAAACCCAACTCGGCCCAATGGCTAAGCTCAAATAGAGGTCAGACTTGTTACTATCCAACACTTATCTCGGGCCCAAATCCAAACTAGGGCCCAAACCCGAATTAAATGCAATGGTTCCCTAACACTACAGAACGTACTCACCTTGCATATTGCCAATAAACTCAGACTCATCTATTAACCCCTAGCTAATGGCCGTCCTGAGTTATCCCCTACGATTGCGAAACCATATCCCCATCTTCTCTCAACCAACTACTCATATATATGAGTCCTATTATGGACCTCAGGTACTTTTTATACCTACTTCTCATACACTTCCTGCACTCACTGACTTGAGTGTCGGAGTCCTTGCAGGTACCCCTCATCGCCGTGGACCTCAACTTCATCAACACGCTAATCACATCAAGGGCAACTTAAGATCCTAATCTCGGTTCGAAGTCCTCCCAGGTAACCCACCTACGAACATTGGCGCCGTCTGTGGGGAACTCAAACACTGCTTACCACCATACCATGGCGGAATTCACACTAATATCTTCACACCTTAGACAGGAACGCACGGTGGTACACGGCCCCGTAAGCAACTACCACTCGCTGGTGGACAGTCGCACAGCTTCCTAGTTGGCTTCGGACTTCGAAGACCACCGCCACGAGCAGAAATCAATGGCTCACTACTTTCTCATTCGGGCCACAGGGAATGTGGTTGCCTCCAAGGTGGAAATTCGACCTCAGGCCAACATCGACCCGCTCACCGATATGCTAACCTTGATGTGGAAGCAAGTCACCCGCATCCAAAAGCTGGAGAAAAATGAAGGAAGCTGACCGAAAATGACGCCCGGAGAGGCACCAACGGCCCCATGATATGAGTCCACACCATTATGGAGATTGAAGCCCGAGAGAATGTAGTCGCAGCACAAAACACCATCATCACGGAAACATGCCATGTAGGAGTGTAGCCAACAGCCATAAAGAACGTCAGGCGGGATGTGTTCATCGCCACCTCGAACACTCCGAATCTGGAACTCACCTTCGGTACTATGATAGGTATGCGAGGCGTGGCTCGGAAAGTTATGAGGACCCCGAGGATGGCGACGATATACTATTCTCCGACTTCATTATGGGAACTCAGCCACCCAAAGGTTTCAAGCCACCCTCCGATATGGAGCCTTATGACGGAAGTACTAATCCCCAGGAGCATATCGATGCTTTCAAATCAAGGATGGCGCTGGCTAGAGTCTCGAATCCCGTCAGATGCCAAGCATTCCCGATTACCTTGAAAAAAGCTGCACTCAAATGGTTCAACTCTCTCCCACCCAGGTCGATCAATCGATTTTCCGACCTTGTCTCGCTATTCTTAGCCCACTTCACTACCAAGAGGTTCAAACCTAAGCCGGTCTCCAGCTTCCTCGGCTTACATCAACGACAAAACGAGTCGCTTTGAGATTTCCTCGAGCCATATAACGTCGAAACTTTGCTTGTTGATAGGGTGCAAACTCAAGCGGCAATTCTGACGTTACTCAACGGACTACGAATTAGACCATTTAAAACTTCATTGTCCAAAAGGCCACCACAATCCCTCAAAGAAATACAAATGAAAACTGAGAAGTATATCTTTCTTGAGGAAATGGAGAAAGCCACAACTAACCCAAGAAGGCACTAATCCGACAAGAAGGCCGGCGGCCAAGATGAACACCCGAGGAAGGACATATGCTCAAGGGCTAGTAAATATGATGAGTATACCCCCCTTAACGTATCCCTATCCAATCTATTCAATGAAGTCGGTCAAGTCGTGATTCTCAAGTTGTGACTTCCCAAGTTATCAGGATATACCAAGCTAAAGATGTTCTGCTGCAAAAATACCTTATGAAAGTAAAAGAATTGGTAAATGAGTTTTCGTGTGTAGAGTTTCGACATGTTCCCAGAGAAGAGAACGTTAGAACCAACATCCTCTCCAAGCTGGCAAGTACTAAGCCCTGAGAAAACAACTATAGTTTGATCCAAGAGACTTTGAAGCTGCCCTCAATAACGGATCCTCTTCCGACCTTATCCGTCGATAAAGTTTCAAACTGGATGACTCTAATTGTTCAGTACTTGTGGAATGGAACCCGACCAGAAGATCCCGTCGATGCTAGAAGGCTAGCCAGAGAAGCTTCTTACTACACTTCATCAATGAACAATTATTCAAAAGGGGATTGTCCCAGCTACTGCTAAAGTGCATGGGGCCTGATCGGGTTCTCGCTATTCTTGAGGAAGTCCACGAAGGTTCTTGTGGCCATCATCTAGGAAGAAAGTCGCTCGCATTAAAAGAACTGCGAGCTAGATTCTATTGGCCGTCAATGATCAAGGACTCAGTTGAATATGCATGAAAGTGCTCCAGTTGCCAAAAACATGCCACCTTTCACCTCGTCCCTTTTGAAGAACTAACCTTGATCATGTCCCCCTATTCTTTCAACAAGTGGGGACTCGACCTCCTAGGTCCCTTCCCACTTGCCTCGGGATAAGTGAAGTACCTAATTGTAGCAATAGACTACTTTACAAAGTGGATAGAGGCAGAGCCGCTATCAACCATTATTGTCACCCAATCTCGGAAGTTCGTATGGAGGAACATTTTCACTTGCTTTGGAATACCCGACTGCATCGTTACTGATAACGGAACTTAGTTTATAGATCAAAAGTTTCGAGGATTTCTCTCGAGCCACAAGGTCAAACACCACTTCACTTCAGTTGAGCACCCCCAAGCAAATGGTCAAGCCAAAGCTGCCAACAAAGTCATCTCACAAGGGTTGAAGAAAAGACTCGATGAAGCAAAAGGGGCATTGGCTGACGAGCTCGGGAGCGTTCTATAGTCCTACCGAACAACCTCGCATTCAATAATAGGAAAAACTCCTTTCAAGTTGACTTACGCGGTGGATGCAATGATACCGATCGAAGTCGAGGAGTTAAGCTCACGCATCATTTTCCGACCTACAAGCCATCAAGCACTTCGGGAAGAGTCTGACCTGTCCGACAAAGTAAGGGAAATGGCTTATTTAAGAGAGAAGGCGCTGAAACATCGAATCTCCCAAAGATATAACGCCAAGGTAATACCTCGACCGTTCAACAAAGGTGAATTGGTTCTCCGACGTGCTAACATCGGAAAGCCTTCTGTGGGCTATGTAATATTAGCTGCAAACTAGGAAGGCCTATACAGAGTTATTGACATCTTAGGAAAGGGGGCATACAAACTTCCACACCATCAGGCACAGAAATTTTGAGGTAATGGAACTCCTCCAACCTCCAAAAATTTTTCATCTGATGTACATACCACGTGAAGTAACCGTACTCTTTTTCTTACCTCTGGTTTTGTCCTACTGGATTTTCTCGGGGAGGTTTTAGGGAGGTGGAACTTCATGGGCCGAACAGTATCTAGTAAATTCTTCTCGATTTCTTACTTTTACTTGTTATCTTTGTTATGCTTTTATACATTATCTTTGCTACAGTTTTATCCTATTTTACATTCATTATTTTGATTATATGTCATCATCTTCTCCCTTTCATTTTTCATTACACTCATTGTGGTTGTTATTTAACGCTCCCAACCCACTTTAGTTCTCCTAAGGGATTGATCACCCCTTAGTCGAGAAAAATGGATCCCCATATAACAACTCGAAACGCGATCGCAAAGTCCCAAAGTAAACAAACTCGGACACAAGAAAATCCGATGTTACACCTTGGGTCAGTCATACCTCCTGCGCTAACTTAAGCGAACAAAAGAAGTCCTTAAGTTCTAGCCTACCAGGAAATCCAACTCGGATAATGTCCAGTTCAGTAAAATAATGTGTCGCCAATATTCCCTTCAAGGTATAATTTAGGCGAAAAACAAGCACATCAATTAACAAAGTAGGCAACGGATAAAACCGTAAAATATGAAAAATTTCATTACAAGACCCCAGAGATCGGGTAAATATTCATTACAAAAAGGGCCCATAACAGGGCAATACAAAACAAAAAGTATAAGCATGTCAAGGGTCGGATGCCGAGTTCAGTGGATCAGCTTTAGGGTTCGCGGCACCTTTATCATCTTCTTTTGGAGCTATCACGATGCGGCCATCAATTACAGTTTTGTCCAACCTGACCTCACTAAAATCGGCGTCGGGACAAATAACCTGGCATTACTCCAAAAGAGACTCCTTAATATATTCGGCTGACTTCGCCCACAGCTGCTCCATCTGAGCTACCTCGTCCTTCGCTCTTGCAGTAGCCTTAGAAGAGTTAGTGCAAGCCCTCTCGAGTTCCGATACCCGAGATCTGGAATCCCCAGTTGCTTGTTTTTCGACTCAAGCGCTTCCTTTAGCCCATTGATCTCGTCCTATTTGGCCTTCTCCAAAGCCGACTTTTTATCTCGAAGAAGGGAGAGCTTCTCTTTCAAGACTTTGACCTCCTTCTTAGCTTGGACATCGAAAGTAATGACTGGCTTGGAGTATCGAAGTAAGGTTGCCGACTTCAACATAGCACACCCAGCCTATTGGAACTTGGCAACCAAGTTCTCGTCATCGCCTTGTAGACGCTTGACGAGGGTAGGGACCATCACATGAATTTCCAACCTCTCTTTCGATGAGGGAAGACCCTTAAGGTCGGTGATCACAGCCTTCTCCTTGGCCGCCTTCTTCGATTTTTGCTTCTTCCCAGGCTAGATCATCGGGGTTGCCTCATCGGGAGCGGGAGTGAACACCGGTTCTCCAGATCTCACTGATTTTAGGTTGCTACTCCCGTCCCCCTCACGGGGCCTCTTCAGCATTCTTCGTCGGAACTTTGCAAGAGCGAACTTCGGAGCCATCTCGTCTACAAACCAGAAATCAACAATGAGTACATAATAGAGAAAGAAGGAAGAAGGTACAGCAACAATAGAAAAAGACAAAAACCTAAATATCGTCTAGCCTCCCTGGGCTCTACGCCAACGATGTTCTTCAAGTTTAGATGGTTCTTCCCAAAGCATTAAAATAGGAAGTCAATGACAGCCTTCTGTTCGGACTGAAGGGAACTCTCCTCTATCCGGGGAGCACTGAAGTACTTGCACTAGAAAGGAATCGAGTTGGGGCACCTGAAAACCTTAAAGTAGACAGGCTTGAAATTGTGGAAGGATTCCTCATATAGAAGGAATATCTTTCGATTGACGTGAGCTCGAAAAGACAACCACCTCGAGGTTATTCCACCTCCGGCAGGTCGGTCAGAGTGAAAAGGAAAAAGAAAGCAGCCGGGGACGGCACTACTCGAGATATTCATCGATGATCTCGAATCCCCGAATCATAGCCTAGCTATTTGGATGTAGTTAAGAAGGAGTGGCCTCGGCCTAGTTTAGAATCTCCACTTGAAAGTGGGTAAACAGAATCCGAACTCCTAGCTTAGAGATAAGGACGTTGTAACACCACATCCACCGAGGCCCCTTGTGAAGGTTAATTTCACTCATTCTCTCACTCGAACCGGGAGCCTCCAAATAATACTCCTCCTCGTACTTGCCTTCTGGTGAGATGAGGTTCTCCTATCTAAAATGAGTTAAGAACTTCGAGGTCACGACTGAGGGGGTCCCAAGGACCTTGGGATCTACCCATCGGTAGATGAAGTTAATCTCGGGAGGAAACATTAGAGCTTTTTATTTTTTAACCATTTTCGTGATCCCGGATAACCTACAAAGAAAACTACCCCTATATCACAAACTCAGGAAAAGCCTAAATCGGGCATCCTCATAAATAAAAAGGAAACTAAAAAGGCAGGCTCCCTACGGTGGTTTCCCTCTATATGAAAAGTTGCCAGTGAGTGGCGGAAGTGAAAAACTAAGCAAAATAGGGGTTGAAACCACCCCCAAGTTATAGAAGAAGTGCGGATTTATGGTAAGAGGAAACCAAACCACCACTAATATCCCATTTCTACGAGACATGCACCACAAGTTGTAGAAGCAGAAAACAAAAGGAAAGAGCATACCTGTTACTAGTAAGTGAATGTTGGAGACAATGTTAATGCAAGAAGAAAAGATCACTTCTCCTTCACTATAAAAACTGTAGCAAGCAAAGAAATGGGAGAATGAACATGCAAAGCGACATTTATAGGCATGAAGATGCCCCTTACCACATAACCCAAATGTCATTAAGGACTTGGTATGACTTTTCGCATAAAGAGGTTGGGGGCAAAAATGGAAAGAGAACCCCAATTCAAATGATGAGGCGCTCAAAATGAGGCACCAAAAAGACACATGTCCGCTCGGGACGAGGAGATGCGATTTACAAGGTGAAAGGACATCGTCGCTTCCCGAAGATCCAAAAGGTTACCAAAACCGAACATCAAATCATTTGAAAAATGGCGATCTATTATCGAAACATGGGGCATTAAGTCGGAGAATCATAGGGAACTCGGCACCCGAAGAAGTTATGTCGGTCACCAAGTTGGGGGCACTATTTCGGACTGGAGTATAGAAGCCCAACTTGGCCGAATGGCTAAGCCCAAATAGAGGTTGGACTTGTTACTATCCAACACTCATCTCGGGCCCAAATCCAAACTAGAGCCCAAACCTGAATTAAATGTAACGGTTCCCTAACACCGCAAAACGTATTCACCTTGCGTGTTGCCAGTAAACTCGGACTTATCCATTAAACCCGAGCTAATGGACGTCCTGAGTTATCCCCTATGATGGCAGAATCATATCCCTTTCTTCTCTCAACCACCTACTTATATATATGAGTCCTATTACGGACCTCAGGTACTTTTTCTACTTACTTCTCATACACTTCCTGCACTCACTGACTTGAGCATCGGAGTCCTTGCAGGTACCCCCTATTGCTGTGGACCTCAACTTCATCAACACATCGATCACATCAAGGGCAGCTTGAGATCCCAATCTCGGTTTAGAGTTCTTCCAAGTAACCCATCTCCGAACAAGCATGTTCATACATGAATACATAAGCATATGGACTATGGTAGAGTATGAACAGAGAAGATGAGATCCCTTCAGATAGAAGCAGTTATTGGGTCTCTCCTTGTAAAGGCAGTTAAATAAGATAAGATATAGGTTCCTTCACTTGGAGGTAGTTATTTGGATCCCTCACTGTGAAAGCAGTTAAAACATTGAGATCCCTCCAAATGTAAAGGCACATGGGTCCCATTGCAGGTCAGTACTGTGTGACAATGGTCACGAGTTGAGTTCACTCCCAGATCAGGCTACCCAATGGCAGTAAATATTAAAGACACAACATACACCTTAGGGACGATGATATGTAATGCCTAGGTGTATTAAGTAAAGAAAGTAAAAAAAGCATGAGTATATTTGCATGATTTTATGATGAACAATTGCATAAGCATAAGTTATGTTCTTGTTATTATTATTATTATGAAATTGCTCTCCCAAATAACAGTTATGTGAATAAAATAAACCTACTGAGAATTTATAATTCTCACCCCTATGTATGTCCCTGTATTATCTCCAGATAACTCGAGAGGTACTGAAGATAGTCATCCCGGATAGAGTTACCTGAGATGTTGGAGACGGTCGAAGGTTACTATTAGACAAAATCCGCTTATATAATAGTAATAACTTCCAAGTGTAGGATCATGATTTAAGTATAATATTGTACTTGGGAGGGTGTTACAAGAATCAAGATTCAAATTCTTAAAAATACAATCTTTGAAAGAACATTTTAATCATACTTGAGTTTGAAAAGTTAGTGTTATAACAATGCTTATAGAGACATCTAAATCAAAGATTAAAAGAAAAAAAAAAAGTAAAACCCTATTCTAAACTTAGAAAGATATGTATAGTATTTTTTCAGTCCTCCAAAATTTATTATTACCAAATAAGTTCCTCAAAGTCATAAACATCACCACTTTAATCCTTGAGTTGGCCACCATTTGAAATTATACGTACTAGTAGGTATTTATGTGGTATGTTAATTGTTGACTTTAATTGGGCCGTTAAATGCCATTTAAACTACAATGTGCCCACCATGTTGGATCTTATGTGGATATGAATAGTTTTTAGCATTTTTCCTCAATTAATAGGATTTGTATCTTTGAGAAACTTATTTGGAGGACTAATGTAATTAATGGTGTCTATATCTTTTGGGTACTAAAATATAATTTTACTTCGAAAAATTATTTTTGTTTCATCATTTATAAAAAATGTTTTGTAACTTAATTAAGAGCTTTAATTTAAGTGATACCAAATTCTTTTCATAAATCCCTTGAATTTGGGGTCGGGTCTCTTCGAGGCTACTTTTGTTTGTATTTTAGCTTTGCCATCATCTTTCGTTATTAAGTATTCCTTCTTGTTTAAAATATCTATTACTTTAACCATTTGCACACTACTTAGTGAACTAAAAATCAAGGATTGATTACAATGACATTGACTAGAATACTCTTATTTAATAATTAATTTATTATTTTAATATTTCATTGTTTATTATGCTTCAAATTTTGTGGAGGGTAAAATTGAAAATTTGTAATAAATGCTTTATTAAAATATGAGAGTGATAGATAAAATGAACTAAGGGGGTGTTTGATAACTTGAAAAACTAAGTTAACATGGTACAAAGTAGAACCAATTATGTTAACCTATATAAAAATAAACTAGTTTTTTTTATTAAATATTGTTTGGTTCAATAACTTAATAAGATATAACATACTAGCATAATCTTAACTAGTGTTTCAATATGTGGAAACTGGCAGTCAGAGTTAGAGGCAAATGGTGGCTACTAGCAGTGGCAATTAGTGGTGGTCGACTGTAGCTGATGGTAATAGTAAGTGGTAGAAGTGCCCAATGGCAGTGGTCAGTGGCAGATAGTGGCGAGCGTTAGTAGATGGTGGCGAACAGGGTTGGATGGCGGCGGTCGAAGGTGGCTGGCGATAGTTAGTGGTGGATAATGGCAGGAAACAGTTGGCAAGGTTAGTGGAGAAAAAAAAGATTGGTGGGAAATGAGAAGAAAATAGTTTGAAGAGATAAAATAGAAGAAACAAAATTGGGGTTAAATAAAACCAATTTAAAATTGGTTTTTTCAAAACTGATTTTAGGCCCATATTGGTTCAAATAAAAACTAATTTAAAAATATTTAGATAGTTACCAAATGACGTTTATTAAAAACATGACCCTATTATACCTAGTTATCCGATTTTTTTAGTTTGTCATGCACCCCTAAAAGTTTTTACTCAAAGTGATAGTTAATTTGAACTGGAGAGAGTATTTGACTTTCTTTGCAAAAGAGAAAAAATTGCATAACTTAGGGGATAATTGGCAACTTGAAAAACTAAGTTAACATGGTATAAAATAGAATCAATTATGTTAATTTGTATAAAAATGAACTAGTTTTTTTATTAAATAGTATTTAGTTTGACAACTTAAAAAGTAGTTTTAACATTATATGTTGTTCTTCTTCTTTTGTACTTCTTTCTCAATTGAACACTATATTTTGTTCATAATTTTTCATCATTATCTATTAATTATCAAAAAAATAAAAAAATACAAAAAATAAAAAGTTAAAAAAAATCAATTTTTCAATCCTTCTAGACTTTCAACAAATTTTGTTTCCTAATCCTTCTATTGATAATCGATTTTCAATCCCACTCTATCTCTCAATCTCCATAACTACTTTTCAAATTTTATCTCTATACTTTTAGATCACTAACTAATCTTATCTCAAGTTTTTAAATTTTCCCTTTATCTAAGCTTTCTGGAGTCTTAATTTTCAATTGCTTTTCAAATTTTTTCTTAACAAATTCATCTTATCTTATTGATCTATTAACAAGCTTTTCCAAAAAAATCTCTCTCATTCTACTCTATATAAAGGCAACTCACTTAGGACTTTTTCACTAACCATCTTTTCATTCCAAACACACATACAACCTACACAAAGAACATCCTACATACTCTAGCCTTTCCTTTTACACTGCCAATAACCATCATTCATATTTTGCCACCTATAACAACTACTGCAATCACTGGTTCATAGGCAATAGCCTAACCACACTCCCATCATATTCTTCACCATCGAACACCACCATCACCACTATACATTACCAACTATGCACCACCATCATCACCGCAGCCCCTTCAAACATAGCCTACATCAACCTTCATGAACTACGCAACACCACTACACTACCACACACTATAACCACCGCATAGCTCTTCTCCTAGCCACATCATCTTCGTCATCTACCACCAACGCTTCAATCCAGCTTTGATCTTGTAAGGCTTCATCAACACATTCTGGTTGAATTTCAAAAATCAATGCTAAGTTGGATTTGTTTTGAGTGATGATCTAGTTCTAATCCTTTGAGAGTGATCACCAATAATTTGATTTTGAGAGATAGCTTTCAAATCTCTTATTCTAGTGTATTTTCTCTTGATAGGTGTCTTTTTTTATTCTTCTTGTCTATCATCAGAAACATGCTGATGTGTAGGAAATTCAAAATCACCATTGTCATCCCTTGTGGTTATTTGGAGAGATTGTTGATCATGGGCATCATTATTCAGTGACAAATTCTCTAATTCTTCTTTTAGGTCTTGAACTTTCAAATCTACATCTTTCTTTTTTTCCTTGAAAGTTATGTGTATAGTCTCCTCCATAGTCTGACTCTTCTTGTTGTATACCCTGTAGACTTTAGACACAATAGAGTATCCTAAGAATATACCAGGATTAGACTTACGATCAAACTTTGACAGCTTGTCCTTAGTGCTAAGTATGAAACATTCAGATCCAAAAACATTAAAGTAAGAAATGTTGGATTTTCTTCCTTTCCATAATTCATAAAGGGTTTTCTTGATTATTGGCCTTAAGAAAACATGGTTTTAAATGTAACAAGTAGTGTTTACTGCTTCTTCCCAAACACCTTTTGATAAACCACTTTCAAGAAGCATATTTCTGGCTATTTCTTGTAAAGATCTATTCTTCCTTTCAACAACCCTATTTTGTTGATGAGTTCTAGGAGAAGGGAAATTATGAGAAATATCATTTTCATTACAAAAATTTTCAAAGCATGATTTTCAAATTCATCACCATAATCTGATCTGATGAAAGTAATGCAAAAACCTTTTTCATTTTGAACTCTTTTTGAAAATATTTTGAAGGCCTCACAAGCTTCATCTTTATGGATTAGAAATATAACCCATATAAATCTAGAAAAATCATTCATAATGGCTAGATCATATTTCTTACCTCCTAGACTGGCAGTTTTAGTTGGTCCAAAAATATTAAGATGTAAAAGCTTAAGTGGTCTAGTTGTAACATCCCCATAAAACATTATAGGAAATAATGAAAACATCCTTAGGCAAACTTTTATTATTTATAGCCTTGCCCTTGAACTTTTTAGAAAATGATATTTAGGTCCCTTCGTATGATTTGAACTGGCTTTCGATTTTTAGTAGATTTTTACTTTTAAGGGTGCAATTTTGGCCAGCTACAGGGCAGATCGACATAAACTTAAATAACTTGAGTTACATTTATCAAAATTAGATGCGACTAAAGAGTTTATAAAATAGACACATAACACTTCAACATATCTAAAATTCAGGTCTAAATGAGCTAAAATGAATTTAAGGCTTGATTTCTAAAAATGGGCAGAGTTGAAGAATATGAGCAGGATTTCCAAAATTAAAGGATTAGGCACCTTAATGCATATATGAGTTCAATTAAAGTCTAAGTGTTGCAATTCCATGTTGGTGCTTGAAATATTAATGCATTATATTTGATCTCTTACTGTGACTGACTGTCTATTGAAACTGGCACTATTCAGGGGGAAACGGATCTGATCCATTATGCTGCCAAATTTTCAATAGAATTGTAGGGAGGTTATGAGCATTTATATGTTATGAATATTTATGATATGAATATGAAATTCTATATGCAAGGATATATGAAGGTAAATGAGGTAGCATATGAATAAGTGTATTCAGCATGTCTATGTATGATTATATATGAAATAAAAGGATATGAACATATTAAAGGTGGATCCCTTCCCCTGGAGGCAGTTATGAGATCCCTCCTTGTGAAAGTAGTTAAATAAGAGAAGATTGGGTCCCTTTACTTGGGGGCAGTTATTTGGGTCCCTCCAAGTGAAGGCAGTTAAAAAGGATAAAGATGTGGGTCCCTTCACTCGGAGGCAGTTGCACATTGGGTCCCTCCCTGTGAAGGCAGCTAAAACTTTTGGGTCCCTCTATGTTGGAGGTAGTTGGCCAACTGAGTCCCTCCGACCTAGAGGCACGTGGGTCCCCTTGCGGGTCAGCTGTGTGACGATGATCACAAGTTGAGCTCATTCCTAGATCAGACTACCAAAGGGCAGTAAAGACTAAAGATCAAAGCATATGCAAGCCCCTAGGGACGGCGATACGTAACGCCTAGGTGTGCCAAGAAAAGAAAGCAAAGAAAGTTAAAGAAAAACACTAGTGTATTTGCATGAATTCAAGTATGAGTATTTGCATTATCATATCCTATGTTTTATTGATGCTGAGATTGTTCTATTTACTTATGCTATGATTATTATTCTAAATATGAAATATTGCCAATGTGACTCAAGTGCGTGAATAAAATGAACTCTGCTTCAGACAATATATTTTCAAACTATAAAATTGAACCGTCTAGTTAACATGCTCATATTTTTCATAATAAATCGAAGCAGCTGGAGATAATAACGATGACACAGCATATGGTAGTTTAATGAATCCTACTGAGAATTTATAATTCTCACTCCTATGTTTATTTCCGTGTTATCTCCAGATAGTTCAGAAGTTCCGAAGAAGGTCCTCCGAGGCGGAGTTGACTAGTAAGATTGAAAGTGGCCGAAGGTTGCTGCCAGACAAGGTCCGATTAAGTGACAGTAACAACTCCTAGGTGAGGTATTATGACTTAAGCATAGTACCATACTTGGGAGGGTGTTACACTAGTAGTTGAGTCTAAATTTTTGTTGTGGAAAGAACTCTTGGTCTGTTTACCTCTTTGACAGAACTCATAAGTTGAGTGTCAAAACTGATTTTGGGCAAACCTTTGACTAGCTTTTTTTGAGAAATCTCAGAGATTAATTTTATATGAGCACGACCAAGCTTCTTATGCCACATCCACTTCACATTTTTAAAGAATGCCAAGAATTTTACATTCTGATATAGAAGGTTATCTAGGAATAATACATAGTTATTACCACACCTTCTAGCAATGAGAATGATTTTGTCAGATATGGAATCCTTAATGATACATTGAGAAGGTTTAAACACAACTTTGTAGCTTTGGTCACAAAATTGACTAATATTCAGAAGGTTGTAAGTCAATCCTTCAACTAACATGACATCAGTGATTAAGTCAAAATTATCCTTACTAACATTACGTATACCCACGATTCTGGACTTGATATCATTAGCAAATTTCACAACACCTCCATCTTTAGCTTTTAATGTTTTTGAACTAGGACTTGTTTCCAGTCATGTGTTTGGAATATCCACTGTTTAGATACCACTTCATTTCCTTCTAGTAGTGTGATTTAAGACACATCTGCATCAGAAACAATCTTCACTTTAGGTACCCATATTTTCTTGGGTCCTTTTGGGTTAGTTTTCTTTTGAAGGTTTTTTACTTTCTATCTTTTTGCTTTCTTTTTTAAAAAAACATTTTTTAGAAGTGTGTCCCTTCTTAAAACAATAAATGTAAAAATTTTATTTTGGGACTCTTTGGATAATTTGTCATCTTTTTCCTTCTCAAAACCAAGTCCAGTTTTATCAATGTATGGTCTTTGGCCACCAAGTATCAGATCCAGATTTTTGGAGCCATTCACCACCTCTTCAAGACCTGATTTGAGAAGTTTAAATGTTTTCTGAAGTTTAGAAACATCAAAAGATGCTTTTTGAGTAGCTTCAAAAACTTTAGTTTTTAGGGCAGTTACGTCCTTCTGCAGAAGGGTGTTTTCTTTTAAAAGATTGATTTTTTCATGCCCAAGCTTCCTATTTTCAATCTTAAGATTTTCAAATTCAAAGGTAAGTTTTTGAAAATTTTTCTTTAATAAAGTATAATGAGAAGCAAGTATTTGAGAGTCATCCAAGAGCTCATCATATGCTTTCATAAGATCATTATGTGCGAGTTTAGGTTCAGAATCCAATGCCTCAGTTTCTTCTTTAGAAACTATATCTGCCACGAAGCAAAGATTGTCAACTATTTTTTCTTTTTCTTAGGATTCTGCACCTTCCTATTCCTCATCTATATCTTCCCACCTTGACATCATTGCCTTCTTCTTGGGAGTCTTTTTCTTGGAACTCTTCTTCAACCTTGGACATTCTGATCTTACATGTCTAGGTTCTTTGCACTCAAAACAAATAACTTCATCTTGCTTAGCTTTTCCCTTTTTTTCCTTTTTAGTGACAAAGCCTTTCTTCTTCTTTCTCTTAATCCAAGCTTTTGACATCGTCCTTGCCAAATGAGTAATTTTATCCTTCTCATCATCATCATCATCATCCAAGGAGTCTTCTTCATCTGACTCTTCTACAGCTTTCATGGCCTTAGAGGAACTAGTCTTCTTTGAGTGGACTTTAGTGCAATAGATTTTTCTTTTCTATTTGGCTCCTCAGAGGATTCATTGAGTTCAATCTCATGAGTCTTTAGAGACCCAATGAGTGCATACAAGCTGAGCACATCCAAGTCCTTCGCTTCTTGAATAATTGTTACTTTGGAGCGACAGGCCTTAGAAAGACTCCTTAATTAGAATTTTTCTTACCATTTCAGCATTAGTATATCTCTTGCCCAAAGCTTTCAACTGATTTATGATGTGCATAAATCTAGTTGTTATCTCATCAATAATCTCATGCTCTAACATTTTGAACATTTCATATTAATGGACTAACATGCTGATCTTGGTCTCCTTGACTTGATTAATTCTTTCATGGAGAATTTGGAATCTGTCCCAAATCTCCTTAGCAGAGTCACATGATATGATCTTATCATATTCACTCTTGCTCAAGGCACATGTGAGAAGATACTTTGCCTTGGTATTCATTTGAACTCTGGCTTTGTATTGGTCAGTCCATTGGTTTCTCAGGATAGTTCCAACCACTAATAGTGGAGGTTGATTAGGATTAGCAACCACTTGAGGCATAGGTTACTCAATAGTGGGTATATAGTCACCATTCTTTATGATCTCCCATATGTCAATACTTGTAGACTCAATGAAGAATCTCATTCTATTTTTCCAGTATAGGTAGTCTTCACCATTGAAATATGAAGGGCGATTGATAAAGTGCCCCTTGGTAATATGGTTGATTTGTTGTGCCATTTTCTGGATATTTATCCTTTACAACCTTTAGGGAGCTTAACCCTAGAGGCGTGGCTCTAATGCCAATTGTAGATTAAAATAGCACGAGAAGGGATGGTTAAATCGTACTTCAATTAAAATTTAAGTTCTTGAAAATATTTAGAAATAACTTTCTTAAGTCTTAAACTTGAAATGTGGAAGCGATTGAGTTAGTTGTAAGCTCAATAATTTTCAGAAAGTTCTTTGATGCAAATAAACAAATGATTCAATGTATAAAACATTGAAGAGTGGTCAGGATAGAAAGATCACATAGAGAGTTTTATACTGGTTCATCTAACTACTTTGCCTACACTCAGTCCCGAACACATTTGTTGAGATTTTTATAATCATGATATTATTTTTTCAAGCTTCTCCAAGCTTTTACAACAGAGTAATTTTTCTCAAGCCTCTCTAAGCTTTACAAATAAGTAGTCTTTCTCAAGTCTCTCCAAACTTTACAAATGAGTAATCTTTAATCCTCCAAGTTCACAATGACCACTAACAGGTCAAGTTACAATAAGCAGATTATTGAGGTTTGTGTTTGATACACTCACACTAAAACTCTCAAAGGAGTATAATCAAATAAGTACAGCGTGTGTGACTTCTTAATATTCTTAGCAAGAGGATATTATCAAATACAATGTGAATGAGCATATTTTCTAATCAGAAGTTACAACAAGTAACTTTTCGGAAGTTCAGAAAGTTAAGAAGGTTGAAAGATGAAAGTTTTTGTAGGCGTAGAATTTTCAAACAGTCTAACCACTTCTTCTTCGACTTCCAGCTTTTTATAGACTTCAAAATATATCCGTTGAAACTTGCAAATCTTGAGCCTTGAGCCTCTTTAATCCACTAGTCTAAGATTAGACAGAGAAGAAGTTGCCTTCTTTCTTAGCCTTTGAAAATAACATAGAAGAGAAAAAATAATCGTTTGATGGTTCACCAACTTTTCAGACTTGTTAGCGCTTCTTTTGGATCTTGTCATATCACATTTCACTTCTGAACTTGATCTTTGAATCATGTGGAAGAAGCTTTTAAGGTGAGGTACTTCATGAGAAACATCTTTCTGGTGGTCACCCTTCTGGATAGATCATTCTTTTGATGACTTGTTTTCCTTTCTAATGGTGTAAATCCATCTTTCTGAACTTACTGATGTGTTTCTTGATTGAGAAAGATCATGAATATGACAAACTGTCCTTTTTCTTGTGATGTAGAAATGAGATACGCAAAAGAACTAGAACTTTGTACATTCTTGTATACATTTCTGGACGAATTGTTTGATCTAACTCACAGAAACATTTAACCATGTAAATAAACAGTAAGTTCACAAAAGCTTTTTATTAAACATTGATTTGTTGATCATCAAAACTTTTTAGCTTTAAGATACAAACCACGAAGTGGCTTTGACAAGGCATTGGAGTTAACAGCTTGGCCACTCTCTTTTTAGTGGAATCTGAACTATTATTTTCTGTCTTCTTTGCAGCTTGCTCTAGCTCTTGTAACTGCTTCTCGGACCTCAAGGAAATGGCACTGACATTCCTTGGTTAGGAATTGTCTCAGATGGAAGTTTGCCAGAACCTTGGGCTTGAGATTTTCTAAGAGTGGTAGCAAATTACCCAATTTCCTTTTCCAAATTTTGTATAGATGCTTCAGTTCTTTGCTGGAATTGCAAATTATTGGTACAAGTTGCTAAATTAAATCCTCTAATAAGGTATTGGATTATGACTGAACTGATTGTGAAGGTTGCTAGAGGTACTGCTTATTCTAATTCTAAACAGGCTGCTGAATATTTGAATATGGCCTGTTTTACTGGTAATTCTGATTCTACCTACTCTGCTATTGGAAATTCTGATTGGAATTATTTCCCCATCTCAGATTGGGGTAGTCTCTTTAGCTAGGGATGTAAGTGTTTGAAAAAAGGTTGAATTGCTATTGCGATTGTGGTCTCCTACAGAATACTCCTACTATAGCAACTATTTCAAAATTCTAGAAGGGAGGACCTTCTTGTATGGTAGGGCAGGCATCAGTAGGGTGGTAAAGATCTAAACAAATGCCATAACTTCTGATTAGTTGATTGGTAGGGGTGTGATGTTAAGTCATGGCCAATTGCCTCACTAAGGAAGTCAACTCATCAATTCTATTGACTAACAGTGGATCACTGCTAGTTGTTGGCATTGCTGCAAGTTGATCGGTTTGTAATTGAAATACTCGATTGTTGGATGCTCTAGTATTGAACTATTGGGAGTTATCAAGTCTTTTTTAGCTACAGGGATCTTATCTACCAAGGCTCTTCTACTTGCTGCATCTATGATATTTCTGTCCATTGGTAGTAAGCCTTCATAAAAGTATGCAATTAGTAAATGGTCATTGATTTGGTGGTGAGGATAGCTTACACAGAGCCTCTTAAATCTTTCCCAGTAGTCATGCAAACTTTCTCTAGTTGCTTGCCTAATCCCACATATATCCTTCTTGGTCATTACTGTAACATCCGCAACTTCCGACTTCCGAGCCCATCAGTAGTCCCGACATCCGACTTCGTCTTCAAGACTGGACAGACATGATTTCCGATTTCCGATCTCAGTGAGTTTTTAAAATTCCGATTTCCGACCTTAGGAAGGCTCGAACGGATTGCCTCGCATTTACCAATTTCCGGCCTTGTGTAAGCGTGTACGAATTTCGACCTCATCAGTATAAAATTCCGAGTTCCGATTTCATTTCATGTGGCTGTTGTTTCCAATTTCCGATCTTAAGATTTCCGACTTAACACTGAACCCGACGTCCGATTTTATCTCAACCAGGAATGGACGCGAGATCAAATTTTTGAACTTGTCTTCAAGTCTGAGTCAAATTTTCACGAGTTCCGATCTCGAGTTTAATACCAAGAACCCTCATTTCTCTATCTTCCCGAGTTACGATATCAAGGTCCTACAATTCACGACTTCCGACTTTAAGTGCTCGGCTTCACATCAGACTTTGCTTTCAAGTTCCGAATAAACTGGCTACGTTTCCCGAGTTCCGACTTTATATAGAGCACGAGTTCCGATTTACTTTTCAGAATATACTGGAAACTAGTCCCACTTTAGGCGACGTGGAGAGCAATTCTACCACACAAAGAGGACGATGTGGAGAGCAGTTTGGTCACAAAAAGAGAGCAAGGTTGGCTGAAACTCAGCCTTATGTTTTAAGGCCAATCAAAACCTTCCAAGTTAACTACTACTCATGCTTATATAACACATTCTCCCCTCTTCTTCAGACTCTTCTCTCACGTTGCATACTTCACTCCAGCTCCCTCTTTTCTTTTCTTCATTCACCCAACTCCACCACACTTTGAAATTCTACCAAGTTGCAGCTACAAACTTAAACCAAAATCAATTATAGTAAGAGGTAGAGGTTTTAATTCTTGTCTTGATTTTCCTGTTTCTTGGATGATTATTGGTGGTTTAATTCTTCAATTCTGGTATAATGATTGAGTGATCATGATGAATTATGACTGGTCTATTGGCTGTTTGTGAGATTAGAATTGAATTGGAAACAAGAAAGGATGAAGATATGAGGAAGTTGAGAGGCTGGAAAACTCAAAACCCTCGGCGGTCCGTACGGCGGAGTGTACGGCTCCGCCTCCCGCCGTTCAAAATTAATGAAACCATTTTTATGTGAAATTAGACATCCAGGGCTTTCCATACATATATCATGTAAGACCATTGGATTAATATTGAGAAAGATATGAATTTTTGAAGTTAGACCTAGGAATCCAGACATCCACCCGGGCAGTATGGGTTGAAAAGGGTGTAACTCACCCTATATAACTCCAAATTGAGTGAAACTAATTTTGTTGGAAAGCTTACATATAGGAGAACATCCTACCCAGAAATTCCGAGTTTGTTACTATCCTATTTGTTCCCAGTGATTTGAAAAAGTTAACCTATGTCCAAACCGAGCCAATTCAGGACAGTTCAAGAAGGTTAAGTTTCGGGGCTTATAACTCGAGCCCTACCAAGCAAAATGGGATGGGATTTTTTGTAAATGAAACTTCACCCTGTTAACTTTAATATGAGACCAATTTCATATCATTTGAGTCAGTTTTCGATGTTTAGTGGATTTTTACTTTTCGTTGCCTAATTCTGGCTAGCCATTGGGCATGCCGGGATAAAATCTGAATATCTGGAGCTATAGATATCAAAATTAGATTGGACTAAAAGGGTTAGAAACTACACACATAAGGCTACAACATATCCAAAAATCAGGTTTAAAGGAGTTAAATTGAAATAAAGGTGGGATATACCATAACCGGGCAGAATGAGGCAGAATCAGCCAAAAGCCCTATAGAAGCTTGTTGAAACTAATGAATGAATTTATGAATGTATGTGTATATTTGCTGCCTTATACTGAAATTGCAAATTGTGTAAATGTATTGGATGGCTGGCACTATTCATGGGGAAGCGGACTCGTTCCGTTATGCTGCTGAAAATTTGGTAGAACCCATGCACAAGTTATGAATTACATAATAATGCATGTGCATTCTTAAGAAAGTTGTGAAAGTTATGAAAAGGGTTATGCCACTATGAAAGTTCCATGCTACTTGGGCCAGCCCCGGATAAGAAGTTAAGGGGAATAGATCGGTGGGAACGTCGGAGAAAGTAAACCCGGCAATTCCTATATAGGAACGAGCTCGATCCTGAGAAGCAGACTATTACCTAGGAGTCTAAATGGCCAAGAACTCCCAGGGGACCAAGAGATGGAAAATTGATGAAAGGAAATGAAAAGTTTATAAAGGAAAGTTCAAGAATGAGTTTTGCATAATTACATGAATGCATGATTTCATGGCATGGTTATTTCAGAATGTTTACATTTTGTCTTTATACTTACGTACTACTGTATGTTTACTTGCTATGCTCGTTACTCTATGTTTTACTGTTAGTAGCCTATTCTATTTCTTATGTTGTCTAAAGTAAAATTGGACCTTGCCTCGGACTAGATATTTTCTTGAACTCATTAAAATGGATATCTCAGTTTGAATACATGTTTTCATAATTAAGTAAAAACCGAGGCAACTGAGAATGTATGTGACGTCAGTTAACCATTATACCCGCACCCTACTGAGAATTTTCTTGAAATTCTCACCTTGTTTTGTACCTTCCGCACCATTCTCAGATACTAGTGATGGACTCCACCGCGACCCTCTTCATTGAGATTCCCGCCTTACATCTCCACCATGATCCAGAGTTGGATTCCTTGTACATAGCTGGTTCGTGTAACTTTCATTTATACCTCTTCAGCAACAGGAACTTTGATGTTCCTTTACATCATCCCATATTCGACCCTGCTAGTCCCTACATCGCCGTCTCGCTGCACATGGCGCACCCACCTCCTGCTCCTCCTGCACCCGCAGCCCAGGCAAAGACTCGCCGACCCGCCTGAGTCACCACCGCAGGCAGTCCCTGATATCCCATTGAGTTCAGAGAGTGACCCATCAGAGGCCACTGGCTTGTCACCCTCTTCCTCCTCGGGACCTAGTGCAAACTACTCACCGGCCGAGCTTGGCATGGCTAACGGCTATCTGACCGAGTAGCTTCGCAGCAGGAGATGTTGTACAGCATGACCCTTTTTTGGACAGCACATAGCTTTGGGTCATAGACTTGACTGTAGGATTAGCAGTAGGTTATGAAATGTCCTCTGAGGACCATTGGATGTTTTGACTGATACGGACATTATTGTCTTTTTGATATACCAGTCTGCTTATGTATTTTACTTTAAAACTGTGTACATAAACTGAAGCAAAGGCTCCTGATATATATATATATATATATATATATGTTGGTACGTATACAGTAATGTTATTGCACTATTCCTTATCTATTATGATATTATATTGAGTTCCGTAACTCTCACAGTATAGTAGCACGCCGTTTCGACGGTTTTGAAATACAAATTTTGAAATATTAAGCAGAATATTAACACAGTAACACAATCTACTTAATTGAATGCTATGACTTAAGCATAACATTAAATTAGTAGGGTGTTACATTTTTGGTATCAGAGCATTTCGTCCTAGCTAAGGCCTGAGGATTGGACTGACTATGCTTCGCGCATATTCTGTGTTTTTAGCTGATAATATGCACCAGATCTTGCTTGTATGGTTGAGATATAGTTGTGCATGTGTATGAAGTGCCTGACCGTGTGAGCTGTTATTTACTAGCACATTAGACTTAGTATTGAGCTTGATCAACTCAATAACTTTTGTTGTGTGTGCTCAGAACTTAATGGCTTCCGGAAGGCGAGGCAGACCACGTGTAGAACCAGCTCGAGAGGACCCGAACGACCTGATGGCCACAATGCAAGAAATGGCTCACGCAATGCGGGAACAAGCCGCGGGCGCTCACTAGATGATGGAACAGCTAGGTAGACGACCTGCAGTAGGCTATGAAGGGAACCCACGTGGTCTGGAGGGTAACCTGGAATATCTCAAGTTTGCTGAGTTTAGAAAGGCCAATCCGCCAAGTTTCCGAGGGGCGTATGATCCGGACAAAGCTGACGAATGGATCAAAGCCATGGAAAAGATTTTCTCTGTCTTGGATTGCTCAGATCATCAGAAGGTGACTTTTGCCACCTATATGCTCGAGGCAGACGCTGAGTTCTGGTGGAACGGCGTACGAAGACTGTTTGAAGAATCTCAGACAGTAGTCACCTGGGCGCTGTTCAAGGATGTATTCTACCAGAAGTACTTTCCAGCTTCCGTTCGAAATGCCAAGGAACTTGAGTTTATGCAGCTTCGTCAGGGAAACCGGACGATATCTGAATACATTGCCAAGTTTGAAGAGCTGTGCAAATTTTCCACGATTTACCAGAGGAACCCGGATGAAGCGTAGAGGTGCATCAAGTTTGAAGGTGGATTACGAGAGGACATTCTCACTGCAATCGGGCCAATGGAGATCAGAGATTTCCCCATGTTGGTGAACAAATGCCGACTTGTGGAGGATTGCAACCTGAAATTTGCTGCAGCCAGGGCATCTAGTGGATATTTCAGGAGAGGGCTAGCCCCATAGGGCCCAAGATTCAAGCCCAACATACAACAACAGCGGAGATTTCCGCCGGCAGGCAACAAGGGCAAGCGGCTCCAAAGGCCTTTTCCAAATTCAACCTGCACCCAATGCGGTAAGAATCGTGGTGATCGGCCATGTTTGGCAGGCCAGAATGTCTGCTATGGATGTGGCAAGCCAGGCCACAAAATCTATGAGTGTCCGACCAGAAATTCATCACAACCGCCTCGACCCCAACAACAAGGACGGGTCTTTACAATGAGCATAGAAGAAGCTGATCAATCGGAAGGACTAATTCAAGGCACTTGTGATGTAGACGGTGAGACTCTAACTGTACTCTATGATTCGGGTGCTTCACATTCATTTATTTCTCATCGCTGCGTAGCTACTTTGCAATTGTCAATTTCTGAATTGCCTTATGATCTATTGGTTTCTACTCCCACCAATGGACCTGTTAGAACTAGTCAAGTATGCCTCAATGTTCCTTTTCGAATTGAGGGTAGAACCTTTGCCGCCAATTTGATTTGCCTCCCTCTGTCTGGTCTTGACATAATTCTGGGCATGGATTGGCTTTCTGCTAATCGAGTCGTACTCAATTGCTCTGATAAGACAGTGGTACTCCCCTTTGTTTCACTTTCTGAATCCCAGACCACAGCACTTTTCTATCTGAACTCTTTTGGGCCAAAGAAGCAAGGGTATATACTCTTGTCAGCTAATGTGACAGAAGCTGAGCAGGAACTAGAAGAGATTCCAGTTGTTAGGGAATATCCGGATGTTTTTCCAGAGGATATTCCTGAATTTCCTCCAGAGAGGGAGATTGAGTTTACCATCGAGTTAGTTCGAGGTGCAGGACCAATATCTATAGCTCCGTATCGGATGTCACCTATGGAGCTGACAGAACTAAAAAGACAAATCGAAGAGCTTTTAGGAAAAGGATTCATACGGCCAAGCGCGTCGCCATGGGGAGCTCCAGTTCTGTTGGTCAAAAAGAAAGATGGAAGCATGCGCTTATGTGTGGATTATAGGTAGCTGAACAAAGTGACAATTAAGAATAAATATCCATTGCCAAGAATTGATGATCTCATGGACCAACTACAAGGTGCAATAGTATTCTCCAAGATTGACTTGCGTTCTGGATACCACCAAATTCGAGTTCGGGAACAAGATATCCCTAAGACAGCTTTTCGAACTCGTTACGGACACTATGAGTATATCGTGATGTCATTCGGATTGACAAACGCACCAGTAGTATTCATGGATTACATGAATCGAATATTCTGTCCATATCTGGACAAGTTTGTAGTGGTCTTTATCGATGATATACTTGTCTACTCAAAGACGGAGCAGGAGCATGTGGAACACTTGCAATTAATTTTGCAAATTCTAAGAGAAAAGAAACTCTATGCCAACTATCCAAATGTGAATTTTGGATGAAGGAGGTAAAATTTCTCGGCCACGTAGTGTCATCTGGAGGAATCTCTGTCGACCCCAGCAAAGTAGAAGCAGTTCTAAATTGGGAAAGGCTGACCACAGTCTCTGAAGTCAGGAGTTTTCTGGGCTTAGCTGGATATTACAGGCGGTTTGTTAAAGATTTTTCTCGAATAGCCTTGCCCTTAACCAAGCTAACCAAAAAGAATGTTCCATTTGAGTGGACGCCGGAGTACGAACAAAGTTTTCAAGATTTGAAGAGGAGATTAACTACAACACCAGTGTTAGCTTTGCCAGACTCTCATGGACCATTTGAGGTCTATTGTGATGCTTCTCAACAGGGGTTAGGGTGCGTGTTGATGCAAACCGGCAAGGTGGTCGCATACGCCTCCAGGCAATTGAAGCCACACGAAAGGAACTACCCGACTCACGACCTCAAATTAGCCGCAGTAGTATTTGCTCTGAAGATATGGAGACATCACCTGTACGGAGTGAGGTTTGAGGTCTTTTCTGATCATAAGAGTTTGAAGTACCTCTTTGATAAGAAGGAATTAAACATGAGGCAACGGAGATGGATGGAACTCCTTAAAGACTATGAATTTGAACTAAAATACCACCCAGGTAAGGCAAACATCGTGGCAGATGCGTTGAGCAGGAAACCGTTGACTGTCGCCTGGATGATGATTAAGGAGACGGAACTTATTGAAAGCCTTCGTAATCTTAATTTGGGGACTCTTTCGACTTCCAAGACCCTTCAATTGCACCAGATCAGGATAACCAGTAGCTTTAAAGACCAGATTCGGCAAGCACAGCAGCAGGATGCTAATTTCCAACATACGATTAATCTCGTGCAATCGGGGAAGCTAACAGGTTTTGCCCAAGATAAAGAGGGCATTTGGCGGTATCAAGACAGAGTATGTGTTCCCGAAAGGAACGATCTCCGAACAAGAATCTTAGAAGAAGCGCATAGAGGTGACTCATTGTACATCCTGGCATAACCAAGATGTATCAAGACCTCAAGAAGATGTTTTGGTGGCCGGGCATAAAGTCAGATGTAGCAAACTTTGTGGGCAGATGCTTGACCTGTCAGAAGGTGAAAGCGGAACATCAGAAACCTTCCGGGATGTTACAACCCTTGGAAATCCCTGAGTGGAAGTGGGAGAGTATCTCCATGGATTTTATAATGGGGTTACCAAGGACATCAGCAGGATATGATGCGATATGGGTTATTGTGGATAGATTAACCAAATCTGCTCATTTCCTGCCCGTTCAAGCAAATTATTCGCTAGAAAAACTAGCTCAGCTGTGTATTCAAGAGATTATAAGGTTGCATGGGACTCCTTCGACTATTATCTCTGATCGAGACTCGAGGTTTACCTCACGATTTTGGGGAGCTTTACTGCATATGCTCTGCAAAGCTGTGTTTAAGCACTGCATATCACCCGCAGACAGATGGCCAAACTGAAAGAACGATTCAAACCTTGGAAGATATGCTATGAGCTTATATACTGGGGCAACGTGGAAATTGGGATCGATACTTACCGTTGGCTGAATTCGCCTACAACAATAGCTATCACGCTAGCATCGGCATGGCTCTCACGGCTAATCGTATGGACGTAGTGCCAATCTCCCCTATGCTGGTATGAGACAGGAGAATCAACTTTATTAGGGTCTGACTTAGTCGAGCAGACCACCGAGCAGATCAAGAAAATATGGGGCAAGATGCTTGCTACTCAAAGCCGCCAGAAAAGTTACGCGGACACCAGGAGGAAACCTCTGGAATTTCAGGAAGGAGACTACGTATTTTTAAAGGTTACACCTACAACGGGGATAGGTAGAGCCATCAAGGTCAAGAAATTAAATCTTCGCTTTATTGGTTCCTTCCAGATCTTGAGGCGAATCGGATCAGTTGCGTATCAAGTCGCTTTACCCCCACGTTTATCAAATCTTCATGACGTGTTCCATGTTTCTTAACTTAGAAGATATCAGCCTAACCCTACACATGTGCTAGAACCTGAATCAATAAGGTTAAAGGAGAACCTAACCTTCCAGGTTCAGCCAGCATGAATAGTAGACAGGAGTAGCCGACAACTTCGAAATAAATTCGTGCAGTTAGTGAAGGTAGCATGGGGAAAAGAAGATGCTGAAGACTACACTTGGGAGCTAGAATCAGATATGGAAAAGGAGAATCCTGGACTATTCTCTAGCACTAAATTTTGAGGACAAAATTTTTTTTAAGGAGGGTGGTATTATAACATCCGCGACTTCCGACTTCCGAGCCCATCAGTAGTCCCGACATCCGACTTCGTCTTCAAGGCTGGACAGACATGATTTCCGATTTCAGTGAGTTTTTAAAATTCCAATTTCTGACCTTAGGAAGGCTCGAACAGATTGCCTCGCATTTACCGATTTCCGGCCTTGTGTAAGCGTGTACGAATTTCGACCTCATCAGTATAAAATTCCGAGTTCCGATTTCATTTCATGTGGCTGTTGTTTCCAATTTCCGATCTTAAGATTTCCGACTTAACACTGAACCCGACGTCCGATTTTATCTCAACCAGGAATGGACGCGAGATCAAAATTTTGAACTTGTCTTCAAGTCCGAGTCAAATTTTCACAAGTTCCGATCTCGAGTTTAATACCAAGAACCCTCATTTCTCTATCCTCCCGAGTTACGATATCAAGGTCCTACAATTCACGACTTCCGACTTTAAGTGCTCGACTTCACATCAGCCGAATAAACTGGCTACGTTTCCTGAGTTCCGACTTTATATAGAGCACGAGTTCTGATTTAATTTTCAGAATATACTGGAAACTAGTCCCACTTTAGGCGACGTGGAGAGCAATTCTACCACACAAAGAGGACGACGTGGAGAGCAGTTTGGTTACAAAAAGAGAGCAAGGTTGGCTGAAACTCAGCCTTATGTTTTAAGGCCAATCAAAACCTTCCAAGTTAACTACTACTCATGCTTATATAACACATTCTCCCCTCTTCTTCAGACTCTTCTCTCACGTTGCATACTTCACTCCAGCTCCCTCTTTTCTTTTCTTCATTCACCCAACTCCACCACACTTTGAAATTCTACCAAGTTGCAGCTACAAACTTAAACCAAAATCAATTATAGTAAGAGGTAGAGGTTTTAATTCTTGTCTTGATTTTCCTGTTTCTTGGATGATTATTGGTGGTTTAATTCTTCAATTCTGGTATAATGATTGAGTGATCATGATGAATTATGACTGGTCTATTGGCTGTTTGTGAGATTAGAATTGAATTGGAAACAAGAAAGGATGAAGATATGAGGAAGTTGAGAGGCTGGAAAACTCAAAACCCTCGGCGGTCCGTACGGCGGAGTGTACGGCTCCGCCTCCCGCCGTTCAAAATTAATGAAACCATTTTTATGTGAAATTAGACATCCAGGGCTTTCCATACATATATCATGTAAGACCATTGGATTAATATTGAGAAAGATATGAATTTTTGAAGTTAGACCTAGGAATCCAGACATCCACCCGGGCAGTATGGGTTGAAAAGGGTGTAACTCACCCTATATAACTCCAAATTGAGTGAAACTAATTTTGTTGGAAAGCTTACATATAGGAGAACATCCTACCCAAAAATTCCGAGTTTGTTACCATCCTATTTGTTCCCAGTGATTTGAAAAAGTTAACCTATGTCCAAACCGAGCCAATTCAGGACAGTTCAAGAAGGTTAAGTTTCGGGGCTTATAACTCGAGCCCTACCAAGCGAAATGGGATGGGATTTTTTGTAAATGAAACTTCACCCTGTTAACTTTAATATGAGACCAATTTCATATCATTTGAGTCAGTTTTCGATGTTTAGTGGATTTTTACTTTTCGTTGCCTAATTCTGGCTAGCCATTGGGCATGCCGGGATAAAATCTGAATATCTGGAGCTATAGATATCAAAATTAGATTGGACTAAAAGGGTTAGAAACTACACATATAAGGCTACAACATATCCAAAAATCAGGTTTAAAGGAGTTAAATTGAAATAAAGGTGGGATATACCATAACCGGGCAGAATGAGGCAGAATCAGCCAAAAGCCCTATAGAAGCTTGTTGAAACTAATGAATGAATTTATGAATGTATGTGTATATTTGCTGCCTTATACTGAAATTGCAAATTGTGTAAATGTATTGGATGGCTGGCACTATTCATGGGGAAGCGGACTCGTTAGCTATATGCTGCTGAAAATTTGGTAGAACCCATGCACAAGTTATGAATTACATAATAATGCATGTGCATTCTTAAGAAAGTTGTGAAAGTTATGAAAAGGGTTATGCCACTATGAAAGTTCCATGCTACTTGGGCCAGCCCCGGATAAGAAGTTAAGGGGAATAGATCGGTGGGAACGCTTGAGAAAGTAAACCCGGCAATTCTCAGATAGGAACGAGCTCGATCCCGAGAAGCACTATTACCTAGGAGTCTAAATGGCCAAGAACTCCTGGGACCAAGAGATGGAAAATTGATGAAAGGAAATGAAAAGTTTATAAAAGAAAGTTCAAGAATGAGTTTTGCATAATTACATGAATGCATGATTTCATGGCATGGTTATTTCAGAATGTTTACATTTTGTCTTTATACTTACGTACTACTGTATGTTTACTTGCTATGCTCGTTACTCTATGTTTTACTGTTAGTAGCCTATTCTATTTCTTATGTTGTCTAAAGTAAAATTGGACCTTGCCTCGGACTAGATATTTTCTTGAACTCATTAAAATGGATATCTCAGTTTGAATACATGTTTTCATAATTAAGCAAAAACCGAGGCAACTGAGAATGTATGTGACGTCAGTTAACCATTATACCCGCACCCTACTGAGAATTTTCTTGAAATTCTCACCTTGTTTTGTACCTTTCGCACCATTCTCAGATACTAGTGATGGACTCCACCGCGACCCTCTTCATTGAGATTCCCGCCTTACATCTCCACCATGATCCAGAGTTGGATTCCTTGTACATAGCTGGTTCGTGTAACTTTCATTTATACCTCTTCAGCAACAGGAACTTTGATGTTCCTTTACATCATCCCATATTCGACCCTGCTAGTCCCTACATCGCCGTCTCGCTGCACATGGCGCACCCACCTCCTGCTCCTCCTCCCGCACTCAGCCTCAGCAAAGACTCGCCGACCCGCCTCGAGTCACCACCGCAGGCAGTCCCTGATATCCCATTGAGTTCAGAGAGTGACCCATCAGAGGCCACTGGCTTGTCACCCTCTTCCTCCTCGGGACCTAGTGCAAACTACTCACCGGCCGAGCCTGGCATGGCTAACGGCTATCTGACCGAGTAGCTTCGCAGCAGGAGATGTTGTACAGCATGACCCTTTTTTGGACAGCATGTAGCTTTGGGTCATAGACTTGACTGTAGGATTAGCAGTAGGTTATGAAATGTCCTCTGAGGACCATTGGATGTTTTGACTGATAAGGACATTATTGTCTTTTTGATATACCAGTCAACTTATGTATTTTACTTTAAAACTGTGTACACAAACTGAAGCAGAGGCTCCTGATATATATATATATATATATTGGTACATATACAGTAATGTTATTGCACTATTCCTTATCTATTATGATATTATATTGAGTTCCGTAACTCTCAAAGTATAGCAGCGTGCCGTTTCGACGGTTTTGAAATACAAATTTTGAAATATTAAGCAGAATATTAACACAGTAACACAATCTACTTAATTGAATGCTATGACTTAAGCATAACATTAAATTAGTAGGGTGTTACAGTTACAGCCCTTGAGGTAGGGAAGAATTTCTCTAAAAACAACCTCTTCATATCATTCTAACTTCTTATTTCAGAGGGTTGCAGGTAATATAGCCAATCCTTGGCTCTCCCATCCAAAGAGAATGGAAATGCCCTCAGCTAGATGTGTTCTTCATCAATTCCTTATGGTTTCATAGTTGAGCCTACCACATGGAATTCCTTCAAGTGTTTGTGAGGATCTTCACCTACAAGACCATGGAATTTGGGTAGAAGATGGGTTAGTCCAGATATAAGCTCAAAGTCAGCATCAAGATGAAGATATTGAATGCATAGAGATTGGTAATTAATGTCAGGCGAAGTTAATTCTTTCAAAGTCCTAATGGTAGCAAAATAACCTGAATGGATAAAATTAACTAAACTACTTGAAGAAATAGAATCAAAATCAAAACTAGAACTAACACTACCATCAAAATTCAAAATAGGATAGGTAGAATTATCAACAGAGCCACTAGCAATAACACGTAGGTCCTCTACATCAAAACAAGGATCAAGTAACCTTTCCTTGCATACCTAATCAACCTTAAAGCCCTCTCAAGTTCAGGGTCAATATCAACCAAATTAAGATTAGGATCTAACATAGTCATGTATAGGATACAGCCTAAGCTAGCACATACAACTTAAAACACAAAAATGCCCAAACAAGTAAACAAAAATCAATAAAAAAAATTAAAAATACTATCAAATGATTTTTAAAAAATATGGGACCAACACAACTCAACTCCTTGACTATTGAGAAACCCAAAAATGCAAAGAAAACCTTTAAAAATTTTAAAAAGTGGTCAAGATGAAAGAATTTGGACTTAAAATAAGGGAGCACATTGTGTGTCTTCATTAGAAGGCCTTTTTCCTTCAACTTACGAAAAATTAGGTCAATCGAATGATAAAAAACTTTAGCAGAAATACTCGCTACGCCCTAAAACGACCGAAAAACAGTTAAAACATTATGAAAACAATGGAATTTGGCAAAAATAGGGGGGCTTAATCCTTTAAAGGATTGAGCTTTGCTTAGAATGCTGAAAAACTTTAAGGCGGGGGCACCCAAAGGTGATCTAAGCACAATAGAAAACCGAACAACCCTTAAATTAGCTTAATTCACACCAAAATCAAGTAAATAACAAACAAATAGAGAAAAAATAAAGCCAATTGTCAATGCAATGTAATGCTAATCTAATGTTAATTTAAGTTAATTGAGATTGAAAAGGCATCCAAAGATCCTCGGCAATGGTGCCAAAATTTGATAGAAGTGTCAAACACAATCAAATTAAACTGGGCTCTCAATTTCTTATAGCACAAGAATCAACCCAAATCGTTTCCCATGGATTCTTGTATGGTTTTCAATCAATAATTAATGAGTTAATAATAGGGGGGTTGAGCAATTATTAATGGATTAAAATGCAATTAACGAAAATTAACAGATTTTAAAACCACCAATCCAGATTCTATCCAATCATTGAGTAAGATCTATCATAGATCAATATATTAAACACAATTCAGTGGTTAAGAGAATTAGTTGGAATCTCAAATTAATCTTTGGCTCTCTTACTGAGCAATCACTTAGGATTTGGTCAAACACTTGGCATGCATTACATATAATCCATTGTAATACATTGAACTAGTGTTTGAGATAAGATCGTTGAGTCATCTAAGCCAAAATTCAAATCAGAATTAAGTTCCTCTAATCAATCAAGGATGTAATTAAGAATAATCCATCAAAATGACATTCACGCACAATTCGAAATCATCAATTGAAATCATAATTAACTTAGAAATTGGAGAGATGAAGAAAAGAAACTGAACTATATTATTGATGAAGATCAAAGATCTCAAGATCTTAACCCAATAATCTTCAAGGTTTAGATTGGGTTAAAAGATTACACCAACATGGCCAATTAAAAAGCAGCAAAATAAAAATAGAGGTGAAGAACAAGGAAGAACAAAGGAAAGAAAAAAAAGAAGGAGTGTTTTTTATCCTAAAAGCTACCACTTCCAAACTATTCCTATATTTTTGCCTTCGGCCCCTAAAAACTGATCCAAAGTCTTTCAATTTCACCTCCCTTTGGCCCAATTTAGTAGAAGTGTGAGTTAACTTTCAAATGGCTTTGATCTCATGTAATTTAGGCCCAAATTGAGTGAGTTATGGCTCAAAAATTGCTTAAAGGTCAATAGCACCCATAATCTAACTTCCACAACCCAATTGACCCTCAAAATGGTTGAATTGGCTCTGGATGTCTCATGATATTTATAGCCCATTGAATTAACTTTCTTACAAAATAAGTTTGACATTAATTAGACATCTAAAACTCAACATATGATCAATTTACCAAAACAGTTTTAAGAATAAAAAATGCTCAAGAAAAGAACTAAAAATTAATTAGAAACCCAATTAATTATTTGGCCCAAAATTGACAAATTAAACCACTTGGAAGCCCAAAATACTTAAATATAAAGGTTAATTAAATTATATAAAAATGCTAATAATTACATTTTACTTAAGGTTCAACCATAAGGAATGATCTATCCTTCATCTTACAATGGTGCACAGTGACAAATATGAATGGCATGGGCTCCCTAACTGTTCCAGACAGTAGTATAGGAGCCCAACTCGGCCCAAATAAAGCTCGGATTTGTTAAAAGTCTAAGCGTATCTTGGGCCATTAACCCAAGTTGAGACCCAAACTCGAGTTAAGTCCATCTGTTCCCTAACAGCGCGGAACGTTCTTCCCTCGCATGTGGCCGGTAAACTCGGACCTATCTGTTATCCCCCAAGATAATGGACGTCCAGGGTTATCCCCTACAAAGGCGGGATCAAATCCCCCTTATCTCTCAACTGCTCACTCGTATATATATGGGCCCAGCTTCGAACGTCAGGTATCCTTTCCTGAACCTACTTCTAAAACTTTCCTGCACCTACAAACTTGAGCGTTGGAGTCCTTGCAGGTACACCCTCTCCGCCGTGGAAGTACTCATCCGGAGTAGCTTGAGGTTCCATTCTCGGTTCGGGAGCTCCTCAGGTAACCCACCTCCGAACATTGGCGCCGTCTGTGGGAACCTCACGTTGCTTGCCACCGTACCATGGCCGTAGTTGCATGAATATCTTCGCACCCAAGGAGAGAACACACGGCTGGACACGCCCCTATAGGCAACAACCAATTGCTGATGGATGGGCGAATGGCTTCCGATTCGGCTTTGGACATCGGAGACTGACATTGCGAGGAGAACTTAGTTGCCCACCGCTCCATCATCCGGACCGCAGGAAATGTGGTCACCTCCAGGGTTGAAATCTGCCCCCAAGCCAACACCGACCCGCTCGCCGAAATGCTAACCCTGATACGGGAGCAAGCCACCTGCATTCAGAAGCTGGAACAAAACCTGGACCACATGAAGGAATCCGACCAAAAAGCGACATTGAGAATAACACCGATGCCACCACGATAAGAGTCCAGACTATCGTAGAGGTCGAAGTCCAAGAAGACATAGTCGCAGCGCGGAACGACGTCGCCATGGAGATTTGCCACGTGGGAGTGCAGCCCACAGCCATTAAGAGCCACAAATGGGAAGTGTCCACCACCAGCCTGAACATTCTGATATTCGATCCCAACTGCAGTACAATGAAGGGTATGCTAGGCGCGGCTCCGAATGGTACGAGGGCCTCGAAGACGGCGATGCCATACCATTCTCTGACTTCATAATAGGAACGCAGCCACCTAAAGGGTTCAAACCCCCATCCGACATGGAGCCATACGATGGGAGCACTGACCCCCAAGAGCACATGGACGCTTTCAAGTCAAGGATGGCGCTAGCCGGGGTTTCGGATCCCATCAAATGCCAAGCTTTCCCCATAAATCTGAAGAAAGCCACTTTGAAATGGTTCAACTCTCTTCCTCCTAAGTCGATCAATCGATTTTTCGACCTTACTTCAACTTTCCTGGCCCACTTCACTACCAAGAAGTTCAAGCCCAAGCCAGTTTCCAGCCTCCTCGGAATACACCAACGGCAAAACGAGTCGCTCCGAGCTTTCTTGAGCGATACAACTATGAGTCTTTGCTTGTTAATGAGGGGCAGACTCAGGCGGCAATTTTGACGCAGCTGAACGGGTTACGATCGGGGCCATTTAAAACTTCATTATCCAAAAGACCACCAGAATCCCCCGAGGAAATACAAATGAGGGCCGAAAAATATATCTTTCTCGAAGAAACGAAGAAGGCCACAACCAACCCTAGGAGGCACTAATCCAACAGAAAAGTCGACAGCTAAGATGAACACCCAAGGAAGGACGTACGTTCCAGGGCCGGTAGATACAATGACTATACTCCCCTCAACATATCCCTATCCGAGCTGTTCCGAGAGGTCGGCCAAGTCAAAAGGTTCCCCAAGCCAAAGATCCTCAAGATGAGAGCCAACACTAACAAGTGCTTATTTTGCGAGTATCAGAATAGTTTTGGACACATAACTGAGGATTGCTATAACCTCCGAGATGTCGTCAAATAGTTGATAAAGGAAGGCAGATTGGCGAAGTACGTGGCTTCCCAAAGGATTCCACGAAGAAAGGGAGCCCCCGATCATGGGGACGAAGAAAGAAGGAATCCGAGGAGCCAGAGAACCTCGGAGCCAGAAGCAAATCAAGGCAATGACGAAGAACAAATGACAAGGACTATCAACATCATTGCTGGAGGTTTTGCAAGTGGCGGAACCACGAAGTCAGCCCGGAAAAAGCATTTGCAAGAAGTCCTCAACGTTTCCTCTGGGAAGATAAAATAGCCAACGCCGACATCTCAGCCAATACCGGATATCGTCTTCTCAAGCTCCGACTTCGAGGGCGTGGTCTTGGGACATGATAACCCAATGGTGATATCCATAGCCATTGTCAACACCAAAGCAAAGAGGGTATTCGTCGATCAAGGAAGCTCGGCCGATATTCTATTCCGAGATGTGTTTGATAAGCTTGGATTAAGTAACGCCGATCTCCAAACACACGTGGAGGAGCTGATCGGGTTTTCCAGGGAAAAAGTCCACCTCCAAGGTTACGTCACCCTCCACCTAACCTTGGGGTCTCGACTTAAAACTCGGACAATCCAAGTCAACTTTCTAGTTGTTGACTGCCCCTCGACCTACAACGCTATACTTGAAAGACCAACATTGAACAAGATAAGCACTGTTATCTCAATGGCATCCCTAACCATGAAGTTCCTTACCGACAAAGGACAAATTACCACCGTGAAAGCCGACCAGGCCGCAGCTCGACGATGCTATAACGCCAACTTGGAAATACAAAAGCAACAAAAAGTGGTGTCCCAGGCCGATACCCGACCCCCCAATTCTTCGAAAGTCATGATGATAGAGCCAGATGGCAAGTTAGAAGAAATCCAAATCGGGAATGAAAACTGGAAAATAACCCGGATCAATAAAAAACTTTCGGTCTCCCTGAAACAAGGCTTAGTCACTCTCCTCAAGTCCAATGTAGATTTGTTCGCGTGATCTGCTGCTGACATGCCGGGAATTAACCCGGAATTTGTCTCCCATCGACTCTTAGTCTTCCCCGGTTCAAAATCGGTTACTCAGAAGAGAAGGAGAATGAGCCCAGATAGAGCCCTCACTGTCCAAGAGCAAGTTCAGAGCCTCTTGGAAGCCGGTTTCATACGCGAGATCGAGTACTCGACATGGTTGTCCAATGTCATGATAATAAAAAAGTCCAATGGAAAATGGCAAATGTGCGTCAACTACAACGATTTGAACAAAGCCTGCCCAAAGGAACCGTATCCCCTACCAAGTATTGATGGGTTAGGAGACTCTGCTTCCGGTTTCAGATTGCTCACTTTCATGGATGCTTACTTGGGATATAATCAAATCCCGATGTTCAAGCTCGACGAAGAAAAAATGGCGTTCATAACCCCAACGGCCAATTATTGCTACAAGGTCATGCCTTTCGGATTGAAAAATGCTGGAGCAACATACCAGAGCAAAATAAGGTGTTCACAGAGTTGGCCGGAGATTTGATGGAAGTGTATATCGACGATATGTTGTTCAAGTCTCGTGAAGAAGAAAATCTCCTGTCCGACCTCAAGGTCGTATTCGATTGAGTCCGATAGCACAATATGAGACTTAACCCGCACAAGTGTACTTTTACTGTAAAGGCTGGAAAATTTCTGGGGTTCATGCTTACACATTGGGGGATCGAGGCAAACCTTGACAAATGCCGAGCAATACTCGAAATGAAAAGTCCGACAACAGTAAAAGAAGTACAATGCCTCACAGGAAGAATTGCCTCTCTTTCGAGATTCATGGCTGCGTCGGCCAGGAAAGCTATCCCCCTCTTTTTTCTCTTGAAAAAGGGGAATACCTTTGAATGGACGCTGGAATATGAAGCCACTTTCACCGACTTCAAAGACTATCTATCCCACCCGCCTATACTAAGCAAGCTAGAAGTCGGAAAATCATTGTTCATGTATCTATTAGTTAGTGACGTCGTCGTTGCTAGGGCAATACTCCGGGAGGATTCCCGACAACAGCACCCGGTATACTTTATTAGCAAAGTACTTCAAGGACCCGAGACTAGATATCAGAAGATTTAAAATGTCACCTTGACCCTAGTCATTGCAGCACAAAAGCTTCACCAGTATTTTCAAGCCCATACCATCGTTGTCTGAACTGACCAGCTAATCCGGCAAATCCTAGAAAAACTGGGCTTGGCAGGAAGGATGGTATCATGGTCTGTGGAACTTTTGGAGTTTGACATCCAATACGAACCAAGGACCGCCATTAAATCTCAAGTATTGGCAAACTTCTTAGCCGAAATGGTGGACGAGGTGGATACCCCGGAATCGGGATGGACGCTGCACGTGGACGGAGCTTCTAGCTCAAAGGGGAGTGGAGCTGGGACGATTCTTGAAAAGGAAGGTGAGATGATCCTCGAGCTCTCCATTAAATTCGACTTCTCGATTTCCAATAACCAGGCCAAATATGAAGCCCTCATCGCAGGCCTTAAGCTAGCAAGGGACGTCGGCCTATCCCGACTTTTGGTGTGCAGTGACTCTCAAGTTGTGACATCCCAAGTCATTGGGGCATACCAAGCTGAAGATGTTCTACTGCAGAAATACCTGACCAAAGTAAAAGAACTCGTGGAAAGATTTTCGAAGGTAAAGTTCCGACATATTCCAAGGGAAGAGAACGTCAGGATCGACATCCTTTCCAAGCTGGCAAGCACTAAGTCCAGAGGAAACAATTAGAGTCTGATCCAAGAGACTTTGAAGCTTCCCTCAATAATCGATACCCTTCCGACCTTATCCATCGACGGAATTCCGAACTAGATGACTCCTATCGTTCAGTACTTAAGGAGTAGGACCAGACCAGAAAATCCCGTCAATGCCAAGAGGCTAGCCAGAGAAGCCTCCTACTACACCTTCATCAATGATCAACTATTCAGAAGGGGGTTGTCCTAACCACTGCTCAAGTGTGTGGGACCAAATCGGGTTCCTACCATCCTTGAGGAAGTTCACGAAGGATCTTGCGGCCTTCACCTTGGAGGAAAGTCGCTTGCATTAAAGGTTTTACGAGCTGGATACTATTGGCCATCGATGATGAAGGACTTAATAGAGTATGCACGAAAGTGCTTCAGCTGCCAAAAACACGCCGCCTTCCACCTCACCCCTTCCGATGAACTAATGTCGATCATGTCCCCCTAGCCCTTCAGCAAGTGGGGACTCGACCTCCTAGGTCCCTTTCCACTCGCCTCGGGACAAGTGAAGTACCTAATTGTGGCAACAGATTATTTCATGAAGTAGATAGAGGCAGAGCCGCTTTCCACCATCACTGCTACCCAAGCTTAGAAATTCGTATGGAAGAATATCTTCACTCGCTTCGGAATACCCGACTCGATTGTTACGGATAACGGAACCCAGTTTATAGATTAGAAGTTCTGAGGACTTCTTTCTAGCCACAAGGTCAAGCACCACTTTACGTCAGTCGAACACCCCCAAGCAAACGGCTAAGCCGAAACTGCAACAAACTCATCCTACGAGGACTGAAGAAGAGACTCAACGAGGCAAAGGGGGCATGGGCCAACGAACTCGGGAGCATTCTATGGTCCTATAGAACCACCCCGCATTCAACAACGGGAGAAACTCCTTTCAAGCTGACTTACGGGGTGGATGCGATGATACCGATTGAAGTCGAGGAGATAAGTCCATGCGTCATGTTCCAACCTACAGAGCACCATGGACTTCGGGAAGAGTCCAACCTGTCAAACGAAGCAAAGGAAATGGCTCATCTAAGGGAGAAGGCGCTGAAACATCGAATCTTCCAAAGATAAAACGCCAAAGTAGTACCTTGGACTTTCGACAAAGGAGAATTGGTTCTCCGACGAGCTGACATCAGAAAACCTCCCGTTGGCCATGGAAACTTAGTTGCAAACTGGGAAGGCCCATACAAAGTTATTGACGTCGTAGGAAAAGAGGCATACAAACTCTCCATATTATCGGGCACAGAGATTCTGAGGTCATGGAACTTTTCCAACCTCCAGAAATGTTTTATCTGATGTATAGACCACGTTAGATAGTCGTACTCTTTTTCCTACCTTGGGTTTTGTCCCACTAGGTTTTCCCGAGGAGGTTTTAACGAGGCAGAACTCCGTGGGCCAAGCAATAACTAGCAAACTTTTCTCAGTATTTGCTTTTACATGTTACCTTTATTTTGTTTGATTTAACATTACCTCATTATTTTTATGTTGTTAACTTTTCCTTTCACTTCCATTATTTTTATTACACATCACGGTTGACGATTTCAACCCACCTTAATTCTCCTAAGGGATTGATCACTCCTTAGTCGAGGAAAACGGATCCCGGTATGATAACTCGGACACGTAATCTCGAATACAATTAAAGTCAAGTGTCAAACCTCGGGTCAGTTACACTGCACTAACTTAAGCAAACAAAACCTTAAGTTCGGCTAAATCCAACTCAGACAACATCCCGTTCGACTAAATCTAACTCGGATAACATCCAGTTCGGTAAAGCAATAAAGGCGCTGCCAATATTCCCTTCAAGGTCCAACTTAGGCGAAGAACAGGCACACCAATTAACAAGGCAAGCAACAAATAAAACAATGCCGCTGCATCAAATTTCATTACAAAAGGTTCGAACATCGGACAGATATTCAAAAAGAGCCCCTAACAGGGCAATATAATAAAAAATATAAACACGTCAAAGGTCGAAAGCCTAGTCCTTCAGATCAGCTTCAAGGTCGTCGGTGCCGTCGTCGTCCTCTTATGGAGCTACCATGATGTGACCATCAACTACAATTTTGTCCAACTCGACCTCACTGAAATTAGCATCAAGATAAATAATCTGGCATTACTCCAGAAGGGACTTCTTAATCTCTCCGGCCGACCTCGCCCACAGCTGCTCCACCCAAGCCACCTCGTCCTTCGCTCTAGCAGCAGCCTTCAAAAAATTGGCGCAATCTTTATGGAGTTCTGACACTCAAGAATAGGAATCCTCCAACTGCTGGTCCCCCGACTCAAGCACCTCCTTCAACCTATTGATCTCATCTTCCTTAACCTTTTCCAAAGCCAACTTCTCATCTTGAAGAAGGGAGAGCTGAGACTTCAAGACCTTTACCTCCTCCATAGCTCGGACACTGCAGGTAATAATCAGTTCCGAGTATCTGAGTAAGGCCGCCGACTTTAGCATGGCACACCCCGCCCATTGGAATTTTGTAGCCAAGTTCTCATCGTCACCCTGCAGGCGTTCGAGAAGGACGGGGACCATCAACTCCTTATCCATGAAGTTGGGATAAGAAAAATCCTTATCCATAACATGGACCTCGGATCGATCCTTCGGCGAGGGAAGACCCTCATTCTTTGATTTTTGTTTCTTGGAAGGCTGGGCCTCCGGAGCTGCCTTATCAGAAATAGGTGTGAACACCGGTTCCCCGAACCCCACCGATTTTGGGCTGTTACTCCCATCCCCCTCGTGTGACCTCTTTAATATCCTCTGGCGAAACTCGGCTAGGGCGGACTTTGGAGCCATTTGGTCTGCAAAAGAGGCATCAATAATAAGCATCTGATAAAAAAAAAAGAGGGGGTATAAGATACGCAGCAATAACAGAAATGGAACAATCTAAAAGCGCCGCCAACTATGTTCTTTAGAATCCTCCTCGGGCTCTACGCTAACTATGTTCTTTAGATTTAGATGGTCCTTCCCAAAATATTCGAGAAGGAAGTCAACAACAGCTTTTTCCTCGGACTTAAGAGAACTCTCCTCTATCCGGGGAGCGCTAAAATGCTTACACCAAAAGACGTTAAACCGAAGCTCTCCCTCCAAAGTCTCCCAAAAATGAATCGAGTTCGGACACCCGAAAACCTTAAAGTAAACGGGCTTAAAATTACGGAAGGAATCCTTGTACAGAAGAAATATCTTCCGATTGGCATGAGCTCGGAAGGACAACCATCCCGAGGTTAATCCACCACTGGTAGGATGGGTCAGAGTGAACAGGAAAAAGAAAATGTCCGAGGATGGTACTAATCCGAGGTGTTCGCAGATGATCTTGAACCCCCGAATCATCGCCCAGCTATTCGGATGCAGTTGAGAAGGAGCAGCCTCAGTTTGGCGCAAAATCTCTATTTGAAAATGGGTGAATGGAATCCGAACTCCTAGCTTGGAGATGAGGACATCGTAACACCACATCCAACGAAGCCCCCCTCCAAGGTTAAAGTCACTCACCCTCTCGCTCGGACTGGGAGCCTTCAAACGGTATTCCTCCTCGTACTTGCCCTCCGGCGAGATAAGGTTCTCCTCTCTGAAATGAGTTAGGAACTCCGGGGTTACGACCGAGGGAGTCCCAAGGACCTCGGGATTGACCCACTGGTAGATAAAGTTGATTTTGGGAGGAAAAGTTAGAGCTCTCTTTCTGGCCATTTTCGCGATCCCAGCCAACCTACACAAGAAACCACCCCTACGTTACAAACTCGGGAAAAGTCCAAGTCGGAGACCCTCAGAAATGAAATGGAAACCGAAAAGATAGGCTCCCTACAATGGTTTCTTTCCACACAAAAAGCCGCTGGTGGGCGGCGGAAGTGAAAAAACTAAGCAGAATAAGGGTTGAAACTGTCCCAAAGTACGGAACAAAAATGGACTAGTGGAAGCCAAACCACCGCTAACATACCACCCAATGAAATAATATAGGTTACAGAAGCAGAGAATAAAAGGGGTAATGCATACCTGATATTAGCAAGGTAATGATGGCACAAACGATCGCTTCTACACTTCTCCTTTGTTTCTCTTTCACTGCGAACTCTTATGGGTAAGGCGAGGAAAATGGAGAACAAACGCATGAAGCTGTTCTTATAAGGAGTGAAACGCCCCTCTGCCGCGCAACCAAACATCGCCAAGGGCGTGACCCGTCTTTTCGCATAAAGAGAATGGGAGCAAAAATGGAAATAAAGCCCAATTCAAATGATGAGGCGCTCTGAACGAGGCGCCAAAACAGCACGTGTCCACTCAGGGTTACGAGACGTGACCTATGAGGCGAAAGGACATCACCAGTTCGCGGAAACTCAGGATGTTGCTACAGGTAAACGTCAAATCACTTAAATGGCAATCCAATGTCGGAACACAGCTTATTAACTTGGAGACTCATGAAGAACTTGGCACCCGAGGAATCCACCTCTGATACCAAGTTGGGGGCACTGTTTCAGACAGTAGTATAAGAGCCCAACTCGGCCCAATGGCTAGGCCCAAATAAAGCTCGGATTTGTTAAATGTCCGAGCCTATCTTGAGCCATTAACCCGAGTTGAGGCCCAAACTCGAGTTAAGTCTATCTGTTCCCTAACAGCACGGAACGTCCTTCCCTCGCGTGTGGCCGGTAAACTCGGACCCATCCGTTATCCCCCAAGATAATGGACGTCCAGGATTATCCCCTATAAAGGCGGGATCAAATCCCCCTTATCTCTCAATTGCTTACTCATATATATATGGGCCCAGCTTTGAATGTAAGGTATCCTTTTTTGAACCTATTCTAACACTTTCCTGCACGCATACTAACTTAAGTGTCGGAGTCCTTGTAGGTACACCCCCCTCCGCCGTGGAAGTACTCATCTAGAGCAGCTTGAGGTTCCATTCTCGATTCAGGAGCTCCTCAGGTAACCCACCTCCGAGCACTAACCTTTTCCAAGAACAACACCTTGGCGAAGTATATATGTGTATAGATTTGATTTTGCTAGAAATAAATTTGCAATATAAAATAATATTTGTTCTTAGATTTGATTTTGCTAGAAATAAATTTACAATATAAAATAATATTTGTTCTTTAGTAAAAAATATTTTTAGATATATAAACAAAAACAGAGAATATTATATTGTATGTGGTTGATTTGTATTATAAAGATTATAAATCTTTCTTAGATTATACAATCAAGTCTGATTTTCTAAAAAACAAAAAAATAGAAATTGCTTTATCTAAAGTCTAGGGCCGAACTAGGTATGCAACCAAAAAGATAAAACAAACACGAGGAGTACAAGAGGAAAATGGAAAATCGCGCTTTTGTGGCCCAACCGTAATCATTTCATGGTATCAACTATATATGTAACTTTCTTGTACTGGACAGGCGAGGAACTGAAGAAAAGAAAAAGGGGTCATAGCATCAATAATTGAGAGCGATCAACACCAGAAGAAAGAATTTCTGTTACAGTCATTTGACATGTTAATTTTACAGTACATTGACAAGAAGTTTATGTATGAACTTCCAGATACAAACCGCTCATTTCAGTGACACAATACATACTGTAAAGAAATACCAAACGATAAGATAATTAAACAGGAAAGCTCCTAAATACCGTCCATTGAGAAAATGAACCTATCATTCTAGAGTTCATTTGTTATTCTTAGGTGGGTGGTGCATTGGTCGATGGTAATCAGCACTAAAATCCGTAAGACCTCCATCAACCTCATCAGACAAATGGCTTCTCACACTTCTACTGCCTTCTACACTGGAAGAAGCTGACTTGGCATTGCTAGATTTTCTCAGAACCTGCTTCGCACTTGGTTTCTTCAGGTTCCCCGCAATTGCATGTAGGCTTTTCACTGTAGTTTTTCTTGTAGTACTAGTTGCCTGTTCAAGAAGTTTCTAGTATTCTAGATTAAGATGACTAACCTGTGATTTAATAATAGTTCTGTGAAATGCAAAAGGATTCCTTTGTATTTTAATTAATATAATAAGAAACTAACTTGAACTCAAAATGTATACTTCAATACCTCTATAGCTGAAGTTTCATTGACTTCAGCACCTGCAATTTTAACCCTTTTGTGGTCATCATTTGCCTATAATGTCCACTTAAATCTTAAGAGCAAAAATAACGCAAGGAAACATGTATACCAAAAGGCAAGAATGAAGACTATTGACTACCTGTAGGGTTTAACCGAGCAATGGACAGCCAGGCAGTACATAGAAATACAAGAAAAACACAAGCTGTAGCTGTACTCTTCACTAGCACCATGTCCATTTATTGTACTCTCTTGAAAGTATGTTTGTCCAAATAACAAAGTACAGAACCATGCCATAAAAAAAGAAAGAGGGAGGATCAGATCCCACGGTGTGCCACCATTCTTGGGATAGGAGAGCTCGCAAAGGTTGTCAATATAAGCCAATATTCCTCGCAATGATGGAGAATGGAAGGTAAGTGTGTCTGCGTTTGTCTACCACCATGCAATCAACGAGAAAAAGATGTGCTTTAATTTGCCGATGCGGGTATACGCAGTACTTAGAACTTTGCTAGATTCCCGATAGCGAAGAAAATGAACATTTTGCAGTTCAAGGTGAGATGTGTTGTGTCACAGAATTAGAGTAAATGACTAAACGGGATATATTCAACTAGGATTTGGATCCCCTAAAATGAACGTGATTGTAAAGTGAGAAATTGTTTACTTTTAGATTATTTTGATGGTCTCTATATACAACGAAAATTATTCATCTAAAGATAAATAATTCTTTACTTTTTCGCTTTACAATCATTTTTATTTTAGAGGATCCTAATATATCCATACAAGAAAGAGAGAAGGGAAGTGCTCCCTCTTATTCACACAATATATATCAATTGGTTAAAATATAATTTTGGTCCTTATAAGTGTCATTGATTTTAAATTTAGTCCTTATATAAAAAAAGGTTTTAAATCAGTCCCTATACATATAGTTATTTGTAAAGAAGTCCTACCATCAACTGGAGTTATAATTTGGTGAATTTTATGTGATTATATGGCTCAGTATGCATTCTATTGTCAGGTATTTGTACATAATAGCCAACTAATTAACTAAAATATTGAAATTATATTATGTTAACCTCGAAGGATTCATGGAATTATAAATCTTATTGAGAGTAAAAACTCTTCTACAAATAAATGCACGTGTAGTGATTAATTTAAAAACTTTTTTGTTTAGGGCTTTAATTCAAATCAATAACACATGTAGGGATTAAAAGTATATTTTAACCATGTCATTCTAAGGTTTACACATGTATATTAAGAACGTAAATAAATTATCTTGATAATAATAAAAATAATTTTTTTGATAGGGCAAATAAATTATTTTATAAAATTATTCTTATATTAAAATTATAACCTTATTTATATTTTTTACTTACTGCACTAATAAGTATAATTAGTATAAAAATAAAATTAAAAATATTAAATTGTTGATATTTAAAATAGACAAGTTAAAATATGAAAAAAAAAAACTCTGAATATAGAGAGATAGTGGAATCTAAGAGAGTAGTATATAAGGGCGTTTATTTGATAAAACCCAAAATTTTGGAATTGAAAATTGATCCAAAATCTTTACTGATAATAAAGTTAGCCGTAAAGAAGTTATGAATTTAATTTTAATATATTGTTAATGTAAAAAAATTTTATATAAATATTCAATCATATATTATCATATTAGTAAAATTGTTTGACTCAATTGCCTACTATCTTAAAAATCTTGCGAATAGAAGTCTGTAATTAAATAACAATATAAAATTTTTTTACACTAACAATGCATCAAAATTAATCTCATAAGTTATAATGTCTTTCATAACTTGGATATGATCAATGTCATGACTTAAGCCTTAAGCCTAAAGTGGTGAGTTCAATACAAAATATTAGCTTATTTGCTTATTAAGTGAGAGAGTTTTATAACATAAACTATCACAATGAGATTTCTTATTTGCTTGATAAATTTATAACATTGATTACTACACCATAATGTAGTTGATAAATAGTCGTTTTTTGTATTTCACCCAATTTTGAATGAAAATTAATGGGGTGTTTGACAATTTGAAAAACTAAGTTAACATGTATAAAGTAAAACTAGTTATGTTAACATGTATAAAATAAACTAACTTTGTATTAAATATTATTTAGTTTGGCAACTTAAAAATTAGTTTTAACATATGTGTTGTTCTTCTTTTTTTGTACCTCTTTCTTCTTGATCACATCATTAAAAAGTTAATCTAACTCATTTTCTAATCCAATAAGATATAACATACTAGCACAATCTTAACTAGAATTTCAATAGGATAAGGAGATGTTGCTGTTAATATAAGAAATCTAATCTTGTGTTTCAATAGGCAGACAACTGTAGATGGTGTCAACAAATGGGTAGCAAATGGCAGCGGCTAGTGGTGGTGGACAGTGGTGGATGCCAAGGTAGACAGTTTGTAACATCCACATAATTTTATCGTTTTTCGCCTAGTTGATCAATTTTTATCGAATAATTGAGGTTAATTAAAATGCGACTAAATATTTATTTAAGGTTAATTAATTAGCAATTAGAGAGATTAGATGTGAGGGAATTAGATTAGAAGCATAGAAGATTTCATAGAAATTTTCCTAAACCGATTTAAAGGAAATCGGTAAGATTTCGGTATTTTAAATTGTCGAAACTGAAACAACCAAATTCCATACATGAAGACCTGAATTATGAGGCTGAAAATTCAGCCACCTAGCCCTTGGATGGTGGTGCCACATGCATCACAAATGGATGAAGAGACTTGGTTATTTTACCACCACCCATTTCAAGAGCCAATCAACACTTAGAAGCCAACCACTTTAATTAAAGCTTGGATCAGATTTTTTTCTCCTTCTCTACAAGCAGATTTCGCCCTTCCCTTTCCCTTCCAGCCTCCTTCATCTCTTCTCCTTTCAACCTACTCCATCAACCTTCAAGCTTTGATAAGAGTCCATCCACCTAAACTCAAAATCTAGCAAGATTACATACAAAGGAGGTAGAGATTCAACCTCTTTCTTGTCTTCTTGGTTATGGGAGCTGTTTGGAGTTTTCATTTTCTCACTTCTTGATGTGGTATTTGGATGTATATGATGATTATTGGCTGGTTTGATGACTATTGTTGTGTTTAAATTGAAGAGGAAGTGAAAAAGGATGAGAATAGAAAGAAGTGAGGAGTTGGGTGATCAAAACCCTACGGCAGTCCGTACGGCGGAGTGTACAACTCTGCCTACAGCCATTTAAATTTGATAAAACTATTTTTATTGAAACTAGACATCTAGGGCTTTCCAACCACATAAATTATAAGGCCATTGGATTAGTATTGAGGGAGATATGAATTTTGGAAGTTTGACCTAAGTTTCTGAGTTTGATTCTAGGCAGAAAAGGTTGTTCAGGGCAAAACTTGCCCTATACAACTTGGAATTGAATGAAATGAACATTGTTAGAAAGCTTACATAGGAGAACACCCCATAAAAATTTCAATGTTAGATTCAGTCTCAGTTGCTCCCAGTGATTCAAGGAAATCGCCCTAAGTCCAAATCGGGTTAAAACAAGGCAACCTAGAAGGGTCAAACAGCGGAGCTTATAACTCAAGCTCTACTCAAGCAAATGAAATGAGACTTGTTGCAAATGAAAGCTTGTCCTTTTAGCTAATATGATACAAATTTTGTATGATTTGAATTGGTTTTCGATTTTTAGAGGATTTTTACTTTTAAGTGTGTAATTCTGGCCAACTACAGGGCAGGCCGAGATAGAACTTAAATAAATTGAGCTACATTTATCAAAATTAGATGGGATTAAAGAGGTTAGAAAATAGATACACAACACTCTAACATATCCAAAATTTAGGTCTAAATGAATTAAATAGAAATTATGACTTATTTTACAAAAATTAGGTTGGGTGAAAGTGTTAAGACAACAACTATGCTTTAACTACAACTAATATTCCTATGAAATTGATGATTGAATTGTGAATGAAGTGTTGTGATTTCTCTGTAAAATTGGTTGTCTGAGTACTGACACTATTCATGGAGAAGCGGATACGTTCCGTCATGCTGCCGAAATTTTAGTAAAGCCTATGCATGAGTTATAAGATATATTCAGATACATGTGCATTTTTCAAGAAATTCATAAAGGATATGTTATGATAAAAGTTCCATAATACTTGGGTTAGCCCCGGACTAAAGTTAAGGGGAAAAGATTGGTGGGAAGGTCAGGGAAAGTAAACCCGGCATTCCTATATAGGAATGAGCTCGATCCTAAGAAGCAGACTATTACCCAGGAGTTGAATGGCTAAGAACTCCCACGGGACCAAGTAACGAAAAAGCTTATAATACTAAGTTTAAGAATGAGTGTTTGCATGGTTGCATTGCATAGTCATTGTTAGTTGTTTATAGATTGACTATTATGTTTACTTGCTGCTATCTATTTATTTACTCTGTTCATTATTATGTATATTGCTATTTAGCAGTTTATTCTATTTCTTCTACTGTCTTAAGTAAAATTGAACCTTGCCTCGGACCAGATATTTTTTTAAACTTATTAAATGTGGGTAGTTCACTTTGATGCCATTTTTCTTTCTATATAATTAAACAAAAATCGAGGCAACTAAGAATGAATGCGACATCAATTTAATACAGTTTTCAAATCCTACTGAGAATTTCTTCAAATTCTCATCCCGCTTTATGTTTTCCGTATTATTCTCAGACTCTGGCAATGGATACGATAGCCGTACTATTCATTGAGATTCCGGACATGCAGCTCCATTATGACCCTATGTTTGACTCATTGTACATAGCTGGTTCATACCGTTTCCGTCTTTACCTCTTTAGTAATAGGAACTTTGTTGCTCCTCTGTTTCACCCGGCATTCAACCCAACTGTTCCGTACTTTGCTATTTCTTTACATGTAGCACACCCTGCACCTCCTCCAGCACCCGCAGCGCCCACAGCTCCTGCAGCCCTTCCACCAGCGTCACCTCCGCAGGTAGTCCCAGACATCCCACTCAGTCCTGAGAGCGACCTGTCTAAGGCTTCCGGTTCATCCTCCTCCTCTTTTGGATCTGATACTGATCACTCCCCGGCCGGGCCTAATATGACCAACGGCTATTTGACTGAGTAGGCTCCGACCGCAAGCTACATTGTACAGTATGGCTCTCTTTTGGCAGTGTGCAGCGTTGGGCCATAGACTTAGCTAGATGTATGTAGTTATTTAGACCAGCTAGTTTGAAATGTCCTCTAAGGACCTTGTAGGATTGCTTTCCACTAACATGGGCCTTTATGTCTTTTATACCAGCCCCATATATGTATCCTCTTTTGAACCTGTATATAAACTGAAGCGTTAGCTTTTGATATCGATATATATATATATATATATATATATATCCTCTGCACCCCTAAGGTATATTTCATCACAAAAAAAAGAGAGGAAAAGAGCATATAATATAATAAATAAATAATAAACGGAGTACTAACATGGTAACGCAACTACTAAATTTCATTCTATGATTTGAGCATAACATTAAATTGGTAGGGTGTTACATAGTTGACAAGGTCAATGAAGAAAGAAAGGATTAGTGCGAAGTGAGAAGAAAGTAATGCGAAGAGATAAAATTGGAGGAGAAACATTTGGAATGAAATAAAAAATAATTTAAAATTGATTTTTCTAGAATTGATTTTGGGTTCAAATTGGTTTAAATAAAGACTAGTTTAAAAATACTTAGATAGTTATCAAACAATATTTAATAAAAACTACCATTGTACCTAATTATCCGATTTTTTAGTTTGCTAAACACCCCTAATTGTTGATTTAAGTTCATGAGAAGAATCTAGTCTAAAATGTTAGCCTATTTAATAAAAGTGTCTTGTGACTTAATGTATCAATATTTGTAACATCCTAAAGAATAGTGCGTCTGGTTAGCACTGTTAATTGACTTATTTCATCGCATTAGAGGGATATAAGTAATTGGGATTAAAATATGGATGTTAAGATTAGGAATATTTAAATTTGCTATGTAGAAAATTTTGTGAAGACCATTAGTAATGTCTTGCCAAATTAAGAAGGATCGAGTTGATTTCGGTGTTGTATAATGTAAGAACCAAGTCAGTAGAGATTTTACTGTAAAATCACATGAATACCAGTTAAAACCCTAGATTAATTGGCCAAAATTCATCTATTTACACTGTTGGGTTGGCACCATTTCAGTCACACAACAAGGGAAGCTAAATGAAATTCAAGTTAACCAAAAGATCCACCAATCATATTTATATGAGTCACCTTGTTTTATGAATCACCAAAAAACTAAATTTCCCACTCTCTCCCCCCATATTTCGGCCCCCCTAAATTAGACCTCCTTCTCTCATTTTTCTTCTTGTTTCATCCCTTCATCCTTGACTCTTCATCCTACTCTTACACCCTCACCCAAAACCTACTTCCATACTAGCTCAAGTTTGAATTTGAGGTAGGATTATTCTTGAGCTTTGCTAGATATTACGGTTCTTGTAAACTACTAGGGTTTCTTTATTTCTCTTCAATATGATGTTGTGTGATGATCATATAGTTTGTTTCTAATGAATTAGCATGGAAATTCTTGGTTTGGGTTGGAAGATTGACTAAAAGCTCAAGAAAAACACTTAGGGAAGCTGAAAAGAGTAGCTTATGGAAAAAATCAGTTTTTAGATTTTTCTGTTATATATAAAATTTATGTTCCATAATCACTTTTTCTAAACGTTAGAACAAATGCACCCTTAAACATATTTGTTGGAATTGAACCTTAGAAACCTATCCATACCACGAACGGTATGCCTTGTGTAACGTCCCATTTCCGATTTCCGATTTTCGACCTCGTCAGTGAATTTTTAAAATTTCAGATTTCTGATCTTAAGAAGGCTCAAATGGATTGGCTTGGATTTTCCGATTTCCGACCTTATGTAAGCATGTAAGGATTCCGACCTCATCAGTAATGAATCCCGATTTCCGATTTCATTAGCTCAAATGGAGTGGCTGATGCTTTCGATTTTCGATCTTAAGATTTCCGACTTAACACAAAATCCGACATCCGATTTGATCTCAACCAGGAATGGACGCGAGATCAAGTCTCTGAATTGATCTCCAAGTTCGGCTCAAAATTTCACGATTTCCAATCTCGAGTTTAATACCAAGAGCCTTTCATTTCTCTTATTTTCCTGAGTTCGGAGATCGAGTTTGGAGTGCCAGGTCCTATAAGTTCCGATTTCCTGGTACACAAGATTAGTGTTTTGAATTCCGATATCCGGTATTATGCTTAAAATCGATTCAAGTTTACATAATTCCCCCGACTTCCGGGTTTGAGTGTTTTGGTTTCACCTTCTGGCCCTTGACCTTCAATTTTAAGGTGATTGTACCTTACAATTTCCGACGTCCAACTTTACTTTCGAGTTTTGAATAAACCAAGACGATAATTCCGAGTTCTGACTTCATCATGCACGAATTCCGACTTTAAGAACTGTACGAGTTCCGATGTCACGTTCAGATGTGCTGGAAGCGAGTTTCACTTCTTAAGCGATGTGGAGAGCAATTTTGTCACAAAAAAGGGAGACATAGCTGAACTTTGCCCACAAAAATTTCACCCAATCAAAGCCACCCACTCTAACTACCACCTCAAAGCCTCGTTTATATATATTCTCCTCCTGCCTCTTCAGCTCATTTCTTACGTTGCCTTCTCTTCCTCACTTTAGCTCTCTTTTCTCTTCTTTACTCACCCAACTCCATCCAACTTTGAAATTCAGCCAAGTTCCAGCTACAAACTCAAGCCAAATCCTTCATAGTAAGAGGTAGAGGTTTTAATTCTTGCTTGATTCTTTGATTCTTGAAGGATTGGTGGTGGTCTAATTTCTTAATTTTGATATGATGATTGAATGACTATGATGAATTATAGTTGGTTTATTGGCTGTTTATGAGATTAAAATTTGAATTGCAAGTAAGAAAGGATGAAGATATGAAGAAGTTGAGAGGCTGAAAAACTCAAAACCCTCGGCAGTCCGTACGGTGGAGTGTACGGCTCTGCCTCCCGCTGTTTAAAATTGATGAAACCATTTTTATGTGAAATTAGACATCTAGGGATTTCCATACATATATCATATAAGGCCATTGGATTAATATTGAGAGAGATATGAATTTTTGAAGTGTAACCGAGGGATCAAGACATTGACCCGGGCAGTATGGGTTGAAAAGGGTGTAACTCACCCTATACAACTCCAAATTGAGTGAAACTAATCTTGTTGGAAAGCTTACACATAGGAGAACATATACGAAGAAATTTCAAGTTTGTTATCATCTTAGTTGTTTCCAGTGATTCAAAGAAGTTACCCTATGTCTAAACCAGGCCAAAACAGGGCAGTTCAGGAAGGTCAAGTTTCAGGGCTTATAACTCGAGCCATACTAAGGCAATTGAAATGGAACTTTTTGTATATGAAAGTTTGTCCTGTTAGCTTTGATAAGAGACCAATTTCGTGCAATTTGAGCTAGTTTTCGATTTTTAGTAGATTTTTACTTTTGAGTGGACAATTCTGGCTAGCCATAGAGCAGGCCAGGATAAAACCTGAATAACTTGAGTTATGGTTATCAAAATCAGATGGGACGAAAGAGGTTAGAAAATACACACATAACACTTTAACATATCCAAAATTGAGGTGCAAAAGAGTTAAATAGAAATTATGGCATGATTTTAAAGAATCGGGTTGAATGATTTATGTTGAGGCTGTAACTCTGCCTTAAGGAGACTAATGCTTCTATGAGTTCCATGATGAGTTGTGCATGCAATATTGTAATTTCTATGAGAAATTGGTACTCTGATGTACTAGCACTATTCATGGGGAAGCAGACATGTTTCGTTATGCCGCCAAAATTGTGGTAAAGTATATGCATAAGTTATGAAATATAAGTAGATGCATGGGCATTTTCAAGAAAGCTATGAAAGTTATGTTATGATGAACTCAAAGAATATGTTATGATGAAAGTTCCATGATACTTGGGCCAGCCCCGAATAGAAAGTTAAGAGGAATAGATCGGTGGGAACGTCGGGAAAAGTAAACCCGGCAATTTCTGTATAGGAATGAGCTCGATCCTGAAAAGCAGACTATTACCCAGGAGTCTAAAATGGCCAAGAACTCCCAGGGGACCAAGTAATGGAAAAAGTTTATGAGGAATGAGAAAGTTTATGAAGAAAAGTTCAAGAGCAAATTTCCATGATTGCATTAAATGCATAATCACATTGAATGGTCATTATAAGTCATTTACAGTTTGTTTATTAAATTCATTTACTGTTGTATGCTCATTATTCTGTTTATTGTTGATATTAATTTATTATGTCCCTTATGTTGTCTTAAGTAAAACTGGACCTTGTCTCGGACCAGACATTTTTCTCAACCTTATTAAATATGAATATTTAAGTTTAATCTCATATTTTTATAATTAAATAAAACCCGAGGCAACTGAGAATGAATGCGACATCAGTTAAACGTCATGCACGACCCTATTGAGAATTTTCTTAAATTCTCACTGATGAATTGGATTTTTATACTATTTTTTATCCTTCATACTTGTCTCATTAATCCTCCTTTGTGCTTAATTGGTTGAGTTTAGATCATTTTCCTTTTTTGGATCTTAGTGAGACTTAGTTAATTTTTGCAGCATTTCGGTTATTTTGACCTGCTTCAGTGTTTAGATCATATCTTGAGCTCTATACCTCATTTTATTATGCTTCTTGATTTGTAGGAAAGCTAAGAGATAGAAGAGGGCAAGGGCTAATTCTGAGATCTTAAAGCCGAAATTGGGCTCGGAACTGAACTGAAGCGTTTGGGCGCGGTTTCTGAGCAGCCTTCAATGATTGGACTATATCTTGGGCTACAGGGACTCAATTGAGCCCATTCCGGTGGCATTGGAAAGCTAACATCCAGGGCTTCATTTTATGTTCAGAGCACTAAGCCAAGAAGAACCGTTATGAGGCCCAAAAACGTGTTGGAAGTCGCTGCTGAGTCTAAGAGAGCCCATTCAACTTGTTTTGGGCACAACTTTCTCTCTAAGCATCCAAATTGGGCAAATGAGCTATCCAAATTTAGCTTAGGAAAAGAGGATTATTTTAATTAAGTAATTAGTGACTTTTAATTAGAGGTATATATAGAAATTCTGATTATGCTTCAGGGACCTTTTTGCTCATTTTGTAATTTTTAGTTTTATTGAATAAGGAAACTCTCTCTCTCTCTCTCTCTCTCTCTCTCTTTCTTTCTTTTGCGTTTTCCTCCATTAATGGAGGGGTGATCATCCTCTAATCCAAGGCATCAAGAGAAGCATTCAAGCTCTTGAGGATTGGTGCATCAAGACATGGAAATTCCAATTTCGGTTTCACTCCTCTTCTCTTCTTCTTAATCTCGTCATTGAATTGGAGGTTTTCATTCATGCATGTTGATTAAGAGTCAATCAAATCATGCATAATTCGGTTGATATATGTGATTCGATTGTTCAAGAGTGTGATTCATATTTCGGTTCTGAATATGAGATTAGAGCATTGGTTTGGAAGCTAATCCAAAATCAATTCGGTTTTAGAGGTCTCTAAACCGAATTGCTTGAGTGATTAGTTGAATGCATGGAGATTTTCATGTGAATGCTAGGTTTGATTTGAGGTTTCAATTGAATCTAAAATTAATCATCGAATTGGAGTGTGCATGTATATTTGAATCCAATGATTGAGTGTTGATTGCTTTCTTCTTGTGTGTCTTGGATTAGAATTTTAATTCGGTTTAGTCTTTTTGTTTTCTATTTGCTTTGGAATTCAGCATTGCATTTTAAGTGTTTGTTATAAAAACCCCCCTGAATTTTCTGATCAAATAGTGTGTTCATCTTTGGGAAACGATCCGAGTTGGCTACTATACTATAGTCGCTATTCGGTTTAATTTGCTCGTGTTACGACGCGCGAGTCACTCACCCCGTTTTGCATTTCCGCCTCATTCTCAGACGTGGACGATGGACATGACAACTACCCTTTTCATTGAGGTGCCAAACTTGCAGCTCCACCATGACCCTGCAGTAGGCTCGCTATATATAGCTGGCTTTTGCCAGTTCCGTCTTTAACTTTTTAGTGATAGGAATTTTACCGTCCCATTACACCATCCTGCTTTTGATCCTGTGACCCCATATTTTGAGGTCCCGCTACACGTGGCACACCCTCCTCCGCCAAAGACTCTCCTACGCCGCAAAGCACTGTGAGCCCCCGCCGACTCGCACTGCAGTCACCTCTGCAAGTGGTACCTGACATCCCGCTCAGCTCCGAGAGTGACCCTTTAGAGGCCACCGGCTCATCATCCTCCTCCTCAGGACCCAGTACTGACTACTCACCAGCTGGGCCTGATATGGCCAATGGCTACCTGACTGAGTAGGTCAGCCACAGGCAATATTGTACAGCATGACCCTCTTTTGGCAGTATGCAGCTTTGGGTCATAGATCTAGTGGTAGGCTTTTGAAATGTCCTCTGAGGACCACATAGGATCAGGTTGACTGACATAGGCCTTATGTCTTTTTGGTACATGGCCCCACTTATATATCCTATTTTGAAACTTGTACATAAACTGAAACAGTGGCTTCTTACATATATATGTATACATAATTACAGTTGACAGCATATATATTATTGCTCTTATCTTTTTTGTTGCGATAAATTAAACTCTGCCATGTTCAATATACAGAGTTCCATTTCTTCTGTTAAAAAAAAAAAAGAGAGCGTAAACGAAGTATTAATATGGTAACACAATCTACTTAATTTTATGCTATGACTTAAGCATAACATTAAATTAATAGGGTGTTACATTTTTGGTATCAGAGCAGTTCGTCCTAGCTAAGGCCTAAGGATTGGACTAACTATGCTTCACGCATATTCTGTGTTTTTAGCTGATAATATGCACTAGATCTTGCCTATATGGTTGAGATATAGATGTATATATGTAAGAAGTTCCTGACCGTGTGAGCTATTATTTACTAGCACATTAGACTTAGTGTTGAGCCTGATCAACTCAATAACTTTTGTTTTGTGTGCTTAGAACTTAATGGCTTCCGGAAGGCGAGGTAGACCATGCGCGGAACCTGCTCACGGGGATCCCATTGACCTTATGGACACCGTATGAGAGATGGCTCAGGCGATGCAGGAACAGGCCACAGCAGCTCACCAGATGATGGATCAGCTAGGCAGGCGACCTGCGACAGGCTGTGGAGGAAACCCATATGGCCCGGGAGCTAATTTGGATTACCTCAAGTTCGCTGAGTTCAGAAAGGTGAATCTGCCCAGCTTTTGAGGGGCGTATGATCCTGATAAAGCTGACGAATGCATTAAAGTCATGGAGAAGATTTTCTCTGTCCTGGATTGCTCGGATAATCAAAAGGTGACCTTTGCCACCTACATGCTCGAGGCAAACGTGGAGTTCTGGTGGAACGGGGTACGAAGATTATACGAAGAGTCTCAGATAGTAGTCATCTAGATGGTGTTTAGAGACGTCTTCTACTAGAAGTACTTTCCTGCTTCGGTTCAAAATGCCAAGGAACTCGAGTTCATGCAACTACGTCAAGGAAACCGGACAGTATCCGAATATATTGCTCGATTTGAAGAGCTATGCAAATTCTCTACAATTTATCAGAGGAACCCCGATGAAGCCTGGAAGTGCATCAAGTTTGAAGGAGGGTTACGGGAAGATATTCTCACCGAAATTGGGCCAATGGAGATAAGAGATTTTCCCACATTGGTAAATAAATGCCGACTTGTGGAAGATTGCAACTCGAAACTAGTGGCATCCAGGGCATCTGGCGGTGGTTTCAAGAAGAGGTTGGCCCCGCAGGGCCCAAGATTCAAGCCCAATTTTCAGCAGCAGAAGAGATTCCCGCCAGCAGGCAACAAAGGCAAGCAGCCTCAAAGGCCTTTTCCGAATCCAACTTGCACGAAGTGCAGTAGGAATCACGGTGATCGGCCATGTTTGGCAGGCCAGAGTGTTTGCCATGGGTGCAGCAAGCCAGGCCACAAGATTTACGAGTGTCCAACCAGAAATCCAGCATAGCCGTCTTGACCACAACATCAAGGACGGGTTTTTACCGTGGATGCGAAGGAAGCTTATAAGACTGAGGGACTAATCCAAGGTACCTGTGAAGTGGACGATGAGACCCTGACTGTACTTTATGATTCGGGTGCCTCACATTCGTTTATTTCCCGTAATTGTGTGGCTATTTTGCAATTGTCAGTTTCTGAATTGCCTTATGATTTACTAGTTTCTACTCCTACTAATGAACCTGTTAAAGCTAGTCAAGTTTGCATCAATGTTCCTCTTCAAATTGAGGGTAGAGCCTTTGCAACCAATTTGATTTGCCTCCCTCTCTTTGGACTTGACATAATCCTAGGCATGGACTGGCTTTTTGCCAATCGAGTCATGCTCAATTGTTCTGATAAGATGGTGGTATTCCCCTCTGTCTCATCTTCTGAACCCCAAGCCTCAACACTCTTCTATCTAAACTCTTTATTAGTAAACTATAGTGGGTCGAAGAGTCAAGGATACATCTTCCTGTCAGCCAACGTGACAGAAGTTGAACAGAGACTAGAGGAAATCCCGATTGTTAAGGAATATCCTGATATTTTTCCAGAAGATATTCCTAAATTCCCTCCTGAAAGAGAAATCGAGTTCACCATTGAATTGGTTCCAGGTGCAGGCCCGATATCTATAGCTCCGTATCGAATGTCACCTTTGGAGCTGATCGAACTAAAGAGGCAGATCGAAGAGCTCTTGGAAAAAGGATTCATACGACCAAGTGCATCACCTTGGGAAGCTCCAGTCTTGTTAGTCAAGAAGAAAGATGGGAGCATGTGCCTATGCATGGATTATAGACAGCTGAATAAAGTGACGATCAAGAATGAATATCCACTGCCAAGGATTGATTATCTCATGGACTAGCTACAAGGTGCAACGGTATTTTCCAAGATCGATTTGCGCTCCGGATATCACCAAATTTGAGTTCGGGAACAAGATATCCCTAAGACAGCCTTTCGAACTCGTTATGGGCACTATGAGTACATCGTGATGTCGTTCGGACTAACCAACGCACCAGCAGTATTCATGGATTACATGAATCGGATATTCTGCCCATATTTGGACAAGTTTGTGGTAGTTTTCATTGACGACATACTTGTCTACTCGAAGACGGAGCGAGAGCATGCGAAACACTTGCGGCTAGTTCTGCAAATTTTAAGAGAAAGGAAACTTTATGCTAAGTTATACAAATGTGAATTTTGGATGAAAGAAGTAAAATTTCTCGGCCATGTAGTGTCCCAAGGAGGAATCTCTGTAGACCCCAGCAAAGTGGAAGCAGTTCTAAATTGGGAAAGGCCGACTACAGTTACTGAAGTCAGGAGTTTTCTGGGCTTAGCTGGATATTACAGGCGATTCGTTAAGGATTTCTCTTGTATAGCCTTGCCCCTGACCAAGCTAACTAGGAAGAATGTCTCATTCGAGTAGACGCCGGAGTGCAAATGGAGTTTCCAAGACTTGAAGAGAAGGTTAACCACGACACCAGTGTTGGCCTTACCAGACCCTCTAGGACCATTTGAAGTCTATTGTGATGCGTCCAAACAAGTATTAGGGTGCGTGTTGATGCAAACCGAAAACGTAGTCGTTTACGCCTCCAGACAATTAAAGCCACATGAAAGGAATTATCCCACTCATGACCTCGAGTTAGCTGCAGTAGTATTTACCTTGAAGATATGGAGACATCACCTGTATGGTGTAAGGTTCGAGATCTTTTCTGATCATAAGAGTTTGAAATACCTCTTTGATCTGAAGGAATTAAATATGAGGCAGCGGAGGTGGATGGAACTTCTTAAGGATTATGAATTTGAATTAAAGTACCACCCCGACAAGGCAAACATTGTGGCAGATGCTTTGTGTAGGAAATCTCTGACTGTAGCTTGGATGATGATCAAAGACACGGAACTTATTGAAAGCTTCCGAAATCTTAATTTGGAAATCCTTATGACTCCCAAGACCCTTTAGTTACACCAAATTAAGATAGCTAGTAGCTTTAAGGAGCAGATTCGGCAAGCACAGCAGTAGGACGCTAATTTTTAACACACAATTCATCTTGTGCAATCAGGGAAACTAATGGGTTTTGCCCAAGATAAAGAAGGCATCTAGCGACATCATGATAGGGTATGTGTACCCGAGGGGAATGATCTCCAGAGAAGAATCTTAGAGGAAGCACACAAGGGTGAATTCACCATACATCCTGGCATTACTAAGATGTATCAAGATCTTAAGAAGATGTTTTGGTGGCCAGGCATGAAGTCAGACGTAGCGAACTTCGTGAGTAAATGCTTGGTCTGTCAAAATGTGAAAGCAGAACATCAGAAACCCTCCGGGATGCTTCAATCCTTGGAAATCCCTGAGTGGAAATGGGAGAGTATCTCCATGGATTTTGTGATGGGATTACCAAGAACGCCAACAGGATATGATGCCATATGGGTTATTGTGGATAGATTAACCAAATCTGCTCACTTTCTACCCATCCGAGCGAATTATCCGTTGGAAAAATTGGCACAACTGTATATTCAAGAGATTATAAGGCTACATGAAACCCCTTCAACCATTATCTCTGATCGAGATCCAAGGTTTACTTCACAGTTTTGGGGAGCCTTACAAAAAGCATTCGGTGCTAAGTTGTGCCTAAGCACTGCATACCACCCCCAGATGAACGGCCAAACAGAATGGACGATTCAAACCTTAGAAGATATGTTGCAAGCCTATATACTAGAGCAACGTGGGAATTGGGATTGATATTTACCGCTAGCTGAATTTGCATACAACAATAGCTATCACGCTAGCATTAGCATGGCTCCTTATGAAGCATTGTATGGACGAAAGTGCCAATCTCCCCTGTGCTGGTATGAGACAGGAGAATCAACTCTACTGGGGCCTGATTTAGTCGAGCAGACCACCGAGCAGATCAAGAAAATACGGAGTAAGATGCTTGCCGCTCAAAGCCGCCAGAAGAGTTACGTGGATACCAGGAGGAAACCTTTGGAATTTCAAGAAGGAGACCACATATTTTTGAAGGTTACGCCTACAACGGGGATAGGTAGAGCCATTAAGGTCAAGAAGTTAAATCCTCACTTTATTGGTCCCTTCCAGATCTTGAGGCGAATCGGATCAGTTGCATATCAAGTCGCTTTGCCTCCACAATTGTCAAACCTTCATGATGTGTTCCATGTTTCTCAACTTAGAAGATATCAGCCTGACCCTACGCACGTGCTAAAACCCAAATCAATAAAGTTAAAAGAGGACCTAACTTTCCAGGTTCAGCCAGCACAAATAGTAGACAAGAGAAGCAGACAACTTCAAAACAAATCCGTGCAACTAGTAAAGGTAGCGTAGGGAAAAGAAGATGTTGAAGACTACACTTGGGAACTGGAATCAGACATGAGGAAAGAGTATCCTGGACTATTCTGAAGTACTAAATTTTGAGGGCAAAAATTTTTTTAAGGAGGGTGGTAATGTAACGTCCCATTTCCGATTTCCGACCTTGTCAGTGAATTTTTAAAATTTCAGATTTACGATCTTAGGAAGGCTTAAATGGATTGGCTTGGATTTTCTGATTCCCGACCTTATGTAAGCATGTAAGGATTCCGACCTCATCAGTAATGAATCCCGATTTCCGATTTCATTAGCTCAAATGGAGTGGCTGATGCTTCCGATTTCCGATCTTAAGATTTCCGACTTAACACGAAATTCGACATCCAATTTGATCTCAACCAGGAATGGACGCAAGATCAAGTCTCTGAATTGATCTCCAAATTCGACTCAAAATTTCACGATTTCTGATCTCGAGTTTAATACCAAGAGCCTTTCATTTCTCTTATTTTCCCGAGTTCGGAGATTGAGTTTGGAGTGCCAGGTCCTATAAGTTCCGATTTCCTGGTACACAAGATTAGTGTTTTGAATCCCGATATCCGGTGTTATGCTTAAAATCGATTCGAGTTTACATAATTCCCCCGACTTTCGGGTTTGAGTGTTTTGGTTTCACCTTCTGGCCCTTGACCTTCGATTTTAAGGTGATTGTACTTTACGATTTCCAACGTCCGACTTTACTCTCGAGTTTTGAATAAACCAAGACGATAATTCCGAGTTCCGACTTCATCATGCACGAATTCCGACTTTAAGAAGTGTACGAGTCCGATATCACGTTCAGATGCGCTGGAAGCGAGTTTCACTTCTTAGGTGACGTGGAAAGCAATTTTGTCACAAAAGAGGGAGACATGGCTGAACTTTGCCCACAAAAATTTCATCCAATCAAAGCCACCCACTCTAACTACCACCTTAAAGCCTCATTTATATATATTCTCCTCCTGCCTCTTCAGCTCATTTCTTACGTTGCCTTCTCTTCCTTACTTCAACTCTCTTTTCTCTTCTTCACTCACCCAACTCCATCCAACTTTGAAATTCAGCCAAATTCCAGCTACAAACTCAAGCCAAATCCTTATAGTAAGAGGTAGAGGTTTTAATTCTTGCTTGATTCTCTGATTCTTGAAGGATTTGTGGTGGTCTAATTTCTTAATTTTGATATGATGATTGAATGATTATGATAAATTATAGCTGGTTTATTGGCTGTTGATGAGATTAAAATTTGAATTGGAAGTAAGAAAGGATGAAGATATGAAGAAGTTGAGAGGCTGGAAAACTCAAAACCCTCGGCAGTCCGTACGGTGGAGTGTACGGCTTTGCCTCCCACCATTTAAAATTGATGAAACTACTTTTATGTGAAACTAGACATCTAGGGCTTTCCATACATATATCATATAAGGCCATTGGATTAATATTGAGAGAGATATGAATTTTTGAAGTGTAACCTAGGGATCACGACATTCACCCGGGCAGTATGGGTTGAAAAGGGTGTAACTCACCTTATACAACTCCAAATTGAGTGAAACTAATTTGTTGGAAAGCTTACACATAGGAGAACATCATACAAAGAAATTCTGAGTTTGTTATCATCTTAGTTGTTCCCAATGATTCGAAGAAATTACCCTATGTCTAAACCAGGCCAAAATAGGGCAGTTCAAGAAGGTCAAGTTTCGGGGCTTATAACTCGAGCCCTACTAACGCAATTGAAATGGAACTTTTTGTATATGAAAGTTGTCCTATTAGCTTTGATAAGAGGCCAATTTCGTGCAATTTGAGCCAGTTTTCGATTTTTAGTAGATTTTTACTTTTGAGTGGGCAATTCTGGCCAGCCACAGAGCAGGCCGGGATAAAACCTGAATAACTTGAGTTATGTTATCAAAATCAGATTATGGCATGATTTACAAGAACCGGGTTGAATGATTTATGTTGAGGTTGTAACTTTGCCTTAAGGAGACTAATGCTTCTATGAGTTCCATGATGAGTTGTGCATGCAATATTGTAATTTCTATGAGAAATTGGTATTCTGATGTACTGGCACTATTTATGGGGAAGCAAACACGTTCCGTTATGCCGCCAAAATTGCGGTAAAGTATATGCATAAGTTATGAAATATAAGTAGATGCATGTGCATTTTCAAGAAAGCTATGAAAGTTATGTTATGATGAACTCAAAGAATATGTTATGATGAAAGTTCCATGATACTTGGGCCAGCCCCGGATAGAAAGTTAAGGGGAATAGATACGTAGAAACGTCGAAAAAAGTAAACCTGGCAATTCCTGTATAGGAACGAGGTCGATCCTGAAAAGCAGACTATTACCTAGGAGTCTAAAATGGCCAAGAACTCCCAGGGGACCAAGTAATGGAAAAAGTTTATGAGGAATGAGAAATTTTATGAAGAAAGGTTCAAGAGCAAGTTTCCATGATTGCATTAAATGCATAATCACATTGAATGGTCATTATAAGTCATTTACAGTTTATTTATTAAATTCATTTACTGCTGTATGCTCATTATTCTGCTTATTGTTGATATTAATTTATTATGTCCCTTATGTTGTCTTAAGTAAAACTGGACCTTGTCTCGGACCAGACATTTTTCTCAACCTTATTAAATATGAATATTTAAGTTTAATCTCATATTTTTATAATTAAATAAAACCCGAGGTGTAACACCCTCCTCAGTACAGTACTATGCTTAAGTCATAGTGCCATACCTTGGAGTTGCTACTATTACCTGAACGGACCTTATCTGAACAGCAGCTTCAGCCGTTTTCGGAAACTTCTGAAACTATCTGGAGACAACACGGAAATAGGAGTGAGAATTATAAATTCTCAGTAGGATTCTCTAAGTATCAATAATAATGTCATCGTTGTTATCTCCAGTTTGCTTCGGTTTATTATGAAAAAGGTGAACAGGCTATGTAGACTGTTTAATTTTACAGTTCGAAAATACAATGTTCGAAGCAAAGGTTCAGTTTTACTTATAGACTTGTCATCTGGGAGAGCCCATACAACACCAATTCATAAATTATAGTATGAATAATAACTGAAACATAGTAAAGCACAATAGCCTCAATACACTGGATACATAACTTCTGCACCTACCATTTCGTGTATTTGAACTTATGCAAAAACATAAGATTTATGGGAAAAACCCATAAAAATCAATTCCTGAACGATATCATGGATAACAAGTGCAACATATTAAACTAAACATAGCGTTTGCACATAACTTTATCTCTACTTGAATTCATCCATATACATAATATTTGCTTTTCTTTCTTCATCTCTCTTTTCATCATAAAATTTTTACGTGCCACATTCCAGAGTATGATCGCCATGTCATACCCCATCAGAGCGTGATCGCCATGTCACATTCCTTAGGAATGTGGGATCTTCCTTTCGTACTTACACTAGCTGGGTCATGCCATGCCTCATGTAAGTTCTGTCCCCTGTACTCACACTAGCTGGGTCGATGCCATGTCTCATGCGAGTGGGGTGCTTGCATATGCCTTAATCTTTAGTCTTTAGTTTTTACTCTTTAGCTTTTACTTGGCACATCTAGGCGTTACGTATCGCCGTCCCTAGGGTGCTTTTACTGCCCTTAGGTAGCCTGGCCTTGGAGTGAGCTCGTCAGCTTCACCCGTGACCGTTGTCACACCGACTCACTCGCAAGGGGACCCACGTGCCTCTAGTCTTGGAGGGATCTTATTCTGGTCACGTGCCTCTAAGTGAAGGGATCTCTTCTGGTCACGTGCCTCAAAATTGAGGGATCTCATCTGACCACGTGCCTTCAATATAGAGGGATCTCATCTGACTACGTGCCTCCAAGGTAGAGTGTATCTGCCTTCACAAGGAGGGATTCAAGGTGCAACTGCCTCCAAGTGAAGGAATTCATATCTTTATCTTTTAACTACTTTCACCGGGAGGGATTCAATTAACTGCCTCCAAGTGAAGGGATTCACATTAATATACTCATGTCTTTTCATTCTCATACAAGGTCATGCATAGTCACACTGAATGTACCTATATTTCATTTATTTTCATATGTCATTGCACACATGATCTTCACGTACATAGTCGTGACATATAAAGGCCCGTAGCCTCTTACCATTCTACCGGCACTTATACATATGCTTTGTTCTTTACTTTCATACACCTCATCTCATACTTATGTTATTCTTGAATATAGGGTTTCTATATACCCATTCATACTATAATTCATCCTCAATAACTCATATCATCTTCAAATTTATCCTTGCATGTAAACATTCCTAGTTTCATAAACTTCTGCCGTAAATCCGGCAGCATGACGGATCAGCTCCGTCTCCCTATGAATAGTGCCAGTTCTCACAGACAGTTTAGTCATAATAATATAATCAATCTATTCATATATATGGATCAATATAAAACTGGCAATCCTCAACTCAAACCTTATATGTTTCACTAACACCTGTAAAATTATCATTTTGGCCATTCTGCCAACTCTATTCGGTTCTGCCCGAATCTTGTATAATCCACCTTTATCTCTATTCAACTCATTTAAATCTGAAATTTGGATATGTCATAGATCCATATGTCTACTTTCTAACCTCTTTGGTCCCATATCATTTTGATTTATATAACTCAAGATATTCAAATCTTACCTCAACTTGTTCAGTCACTAGCCCGAATTACACTCTTGGAAGTATAAATTTACTAAAAATCGAAACTAAGTTCAAATCTTACGAAATTGGTCTCATATTGAAGCTAACAGGACAACATTTCATTTTCCACAAGTTTCATTCCATTTGCTTAAGTATACCTCGAGTTATTAGTCCTAAAAATCGACCTTCCTGAATAACTCTATTTTGGCCTCAATTGAACATAGGACAACTTCCTCGAATTACAGGGAACAATTGGGACCATAACAAACTCGGAATTTCATATTGTATTACTCCCCTATGTGTAAGCTTTCTAACAAAATTAGTTTCACTCAATTTGGATTTGTATAGGGTGAGTTATACCCTCCTCAAGTCACCCTGCCCGGATGAAAGTCCTGAATCCTAGGTCAAACTTCAAAAATTCATATCTCTCTCAATACTAATCCAATAACCTTATATGATATATGTATGGAAAGCCCTAGATGTCTACTTTAATCTAAAAATGGTTTCATTGGATTTAACTAGCTGTAGACGGAGCCGTACACTCCGCCATACGGACTGCCGTGGAATTCTCACTCAGGCAGCATCCCAACCCATCCATTTCTTCTAGTTTCCTCCTTCTATCTCTAATTTCAACTCATGATTTCATATTAATCCTATCATAATCCATCATAATACATCCAATAATCCATCAAATACATGAAGAAGAGTATATTTTCATGCAATCACAGTGCAAGTAATTCAAGAACAGAATGGAATCCTACCTCTTTGGAGTATGATTTGAGCAAAGTGTTGAAACTTGGAGTGTTAGAACCTTGCTAAGCTTGAAGGAGTAATGGAGTTGATTGAGAGAAGGGAAGAAGGAGGCTGGAACAAGAGGGAGAAAAGGAGGCGTAGATTAGTCAGAAATGAGGGGGAGAGACTGACTTAAATACATGGGAGTAGTTGGGATTATGAGTATTGATTGGTTGAAATTTTGTGATTGAAGTTCGGCCATGTCTCCCACTGTTGTGGCCAAATTATTCTCCACGTCGTTCCAAAAGTGGAACTCGCTTCCACTCTATCTGATCTCGGAACTCGACTCCAACATGCTTGAGATCGGAACTTGTGCCATTTAACTTAAGCTTGGAGCTGAAGCCAGATGTCGGAACTCGTCCTTCTTGCTTGTGACTTAAGGAAATCTTGTTTGCTTTATTTCGAGACTTGGACATAAGGTCGGAGGTCGGAAGTCTTCAAGCTTGCAATCATATAATCTCGGAACTCCCCATTCAAACTCGAGAACACCAGCAGAGATGGAAAGCTCCAGGGAATAAGATCGGATATCAGAACTCATTACATCAAAATCGGACGTTGGCACTTGTATCATTGTTTTAAAGCATCAACTTGGGTTAAGTCCGAAGTCGGGATGAGGATGCTTAAGGTCGGAACTCGGGAATTCGAAATCACATTATCAAATCCAAGTTCTTAAACCCAGAAGTCTGTATTTTATATATAGTGTACTTGACGATATCAGAAATTGGATATATTTCCTTGAAACATGAAGTCGGAAATTAGGAATCACTCCATGTTGTTCGGACTTGAAGGTTAAACTCGGAAGTCGTGGAAAACAATCCAGATGAAGTCGGAAGGTTAAGATCGGAAGTCGGAAATTATACGGAAAGGTGGAGACGAACTCAAAAATCGGGAATAATCTCATTGAGACTAGGACATAAGTTTGGAGATCAAAAATCATGTCCCAGTATACTTTAACTTGAAGTTGGATATTAGAACTCGGAAGTCACCCATTTAACTCAAAACTAGAATATGAAGTCGGAAATCATGAATGATCAAAATAAGATGAAGTCGAAAATCAGACACTAGAAGTCAAGACAAACTCGAGACTAGGAAATAATCCCATCTGTCTGGAATTGGAAGATAAAGTCGGAAATTGAAATTGATCAGTCCTGAGGGCTAAGTTAGAACACGAAAATCGGGATATTACACGAGGCAACTGAGAATGAACACGACGTCAGTTAAATGTCATGCACGACCCTACTGAGAATTTTCTTAAATTCTCATCCCATTTTGCATTTCCGCCTCATTCTCAGACGTAGACGATGGACACGACAGCTACCCTCTTCATTGAGGTGCCAGACTTGCAGCTCCACCATGACCCTGCAGTAGGCTCGCTGTATATAGCCGGCTCTTGCCAGTTCCATCTTTATCTTTTTAGTGATAGGAATTTTACCATCCCATTGCACCATCCTGCTTTTGATCCTGCTACCCCATATTTTGAGATCCCGCTACACATGGCACACCCTCCGCCAGCACCTCCTGCGCCTGCAGCACCTGTAGCCCCTGCTGACCCTGCACCAGAGTCACCTCCGCAGTGGTACCGACATCCCGCCACTCCAGTGACCCTTCAGAGGCCACCGGCTCATCATCCTCCTCCTCAGGACCCAGTACTGACTACTCACCAGCTAGGCCTGATATGGCCAATGGCTACCTGACTAAGTAAGTCAGCCACAGGCAGTATTGTACAATATGACCCTCTTTTGGCAGCATGCAGCTTTGGGTCATAGACCTAGTGGTAGGCTTTTGAAATGTCCTCTGAGGCCACATAGGATCAGGTTGACTAACATGGGCCTTATGTCTTTTTGGTACACGGTGCCACTTATGTATCCTATTTTGAAACTTGTATATAAACTGAAACAGTGGCTTCTTACATATATATATGTATACATATTTACAGTTAACAGCATATATATTATTGCTTTTATATTTTCTATTGTGATAAATTAAACTCTGCCACATTCAATATACAGAGTTCCATTTCTTCTGTTAAAAAAAAAAAAAAGAGAATATAAACGGAGTATTAATACGATAACACAATCTACTTAATTTCATGCTATGACTTAAGCATAATATTAAATTAGTAGGGTGTTACACCTTGACCTATAGAGGTCAAAACTTAATGAAACTATTTTTAGATGAAACTAGACATCTAGAGCTTTTCAACCATGTAAATTATAAGCTCATTAGACTTGAAACGAGAGTTATGAATTTTTGAAGTAACCCCTTGAATCCTATATAGTGTTCTAACTAGTATAGGTTGTGAAGGGCATAACTCGCCCTATGCAACTTCAAATTGAGTGGAACGAATTTTGTTAAAAAGCTTACATATAGAATATTATGCCATGAAAATTTCAGATTTATATCTAAATTGTGTTGCTCCGAGTAATTCTTTAAACCTGATCCAAGGCTCTATCTGAGTGAAATAGAGCAATTACCTTTAGTCTAATTTGAGAGCCTATAAACTTGGGCTCTATTTACCCATTCAATATTAAACTTGTGGGAATGAAAGATGGTTCGGTAAGCTTCTGGATATAATTTTTGGATAAAACTACCAAAGATTGGATTTTTAATGAATTTTTACATTTAAGTGCTCAAAACTGCCCTACATTAGGGCAGTTTTAAGTAAAATTTCAATAACTCAATATGTTCTCATCAAAACTTAGTAGGACTAAAGAGAATTAAAACTAGACTAATAATGCCAATATATTAAATTTTCAGATTTAAAGGAGTTTAAATAAAATTATAGTGTAATTTATAAAATAGGATAGATTTAAAAGTTTTGAAGTGCATTGATAGATTTCACATAATAGGAAGCTCTTGTATCATGAATAGACAATGAATAAGATTATTGCTAAGATTCTGTATTAAACTGCTGTAAATATTGATGTATGGTTGTGATTGCTTTTAGTATCTTGACTAGCTGGCTAAGAATTACTTTGTTACATTTCAGGAAGCTTTATATTCGGTCATTATTCTGTTGAATTTTCGGCAGAAATTATATGAATTATCCATTATGATTTCAAGTCATTCAAACATGTTGATCATAAATAAATTATTTGTGCAAGTATGATTCCATATGACTTGGGCCAGCCCCTAAATAGATTTAAGGGGAATAAGTCGGTGTGAAAGTTGGGAAAAGTAAATCCAATAATCACGCATAGAAACTAGCTCGATCCTGAAAAGCAGGTTATTACCTAGAGATGAGAGAGGCCATTTACCTCTAGGGGACAAAGTACGGATGAAAGATAAGAGTAAATACCCTTGGGATAATGATACGTAATGCCTAGGTGTGTTAAGTAAAGCAAGAGCAAAGTAAGGTTACTAAAGTTAAGCGCATGTATACGGTTTAGCATGTGCGTTCCCATATGCATACCATATAATTATCATCATTATTATTATGGTTGAAATTACCTGTTGCTATTCTTATATTTGCTCTGGAAGCTACCAAGTGATTGTTAAAAATTAATCTGCTTCAGTAGAATATGTTTTCCAAATTTAATAAATGAATATATATATATATATATATATATATATATATATATATATGAGACCACTTTTTTCTAAATAAATCGAAGTAGCTAGGACGGTGATGATGAAATGAATTATCAGGTATGTAACACTCTAATAATACCATACTATGTTTAAGTTATTTTATGGTATTACTAGTTGTTACTCTTAACTAGCAAAAGTTCTTATAGTTGAAATTAGTGTAATATACGAAAATAGATTGTAAATTTCTTTTGTAAAACATTTATGCTTGAAAACTGAGTCTTTAATCGCTTACTTACTCGCATACATATAGACGTTGTTCCTCATATTGCAGAGTTAGTAGAAAGACATATGACAAAATTGAAATAATATAATAGAATACCTTAAGACAATAATGTAATCATATATAATCAAGAGTTATCATTACACTTAATAATTATCACATATGTAATAGGTCAAATTAAGTAGCATGACTTCCCACATACTCTTAATTACACATAAATTACCCAACTAAGGCTCTTAAGAAAGTGAAAATACTATGCTATTCTCTTGATCCTCCTTAGCTAGGTGAAGTAACATGACAATTCCTCGTCTTATCCAATCAGGTACCACCAAAAGTGCTGCCATGGATGCTATCAACTCCGTCTAAAGATGACACGAAAACGTAGGAGTGAGAAATACAAGATTTCTCAGTAGGATCCTAACTAGACTATTAATGTGTCATCATCATCGTCCCTATAACATCCACCACGAGTCCCGACTTCACCTTCAAATTTCCATGATTTCCGACTTCATGTCCGATTTCCGACTCAATCTTGACTATTCCCGATTTCCGATTTCATGTTCTAGTTTCAAATTAACTGGAGTGGTTTCCGAGTTCCAATATCCGACTTCGAGTTTCAAGTATATTGTACATAATTTTCGACTTCCGGGTTTAAGTATTTTAGGTTTAGGTTTAGATTTGATATTCTTGTCGATGACTTTCGATTTCAAAGTGTTTTATGTGCTTGTGATTCCGATTTCCGACATTAATCTATATTGGTCTTCCAAGTTATGAATGATTCCGAATTCCAGAGTTTCGACCTTTTATAGTATTCCTCATTTCCGACTTGCGACTTAATGTTTCAAAACAAGCTGTACATGGTTTCCGCCCGCCGAGTTGATAGTGATGGTCATGAGTACCGACCTCTGGGTTTAATGTTACGAGATCCAACCTTAGAGTTGAACTCAACTATAATGGACACGAGTTTAGATGTTTGAGTTGATTTCCAAGTGTTGCATGAGTTCCGATATCTGCGTTTATCCTAGGAGCTTTCCACTTCTGTTTGTGTTCCCGAGTTTGAATTGGGAATTCCGAGATTATGTGATTGTATGATTTTTGACATCAGACTTTGCTTCCAAGTTTCGAATAAACCAGACATGATTTTCGACATCTGATTTCATCTCCGAGTGTCAAATAAATTGCGCGAGTTCCGACTTTAAGCAGAATCGAGACGAGTTCTAATTTCAAGTAGAACGGAAGCGAGTTCCACTTTTGGGGCGACGTGGAGAGTAATTTAGCCACAACAGCAGGAGACATGGCCGAACTTCAATCACAAAATTTCAACCAATCAACACTCACAATTCCAACTACCCTCATGTGTTTAAGTCAGACTCTTCTTCTCATTTCTGACTGACTTGCGCCTCCCTCTCCCTCTTGCTCCAGCCCTCCTCTTCTCTTTCCTTCTCAACCTACTCCATCAAATCTCCAAGCTTTGTCAAGGTTCTATCAATCCAAACTCAAATTCAGCAAGATCACACCTAAAGAAGGTAGGATTTCATTTCTATTCTTAAATTCTTTGAACTATGGCTACATGGAATTTTACTCTTCTTCATGTATTTGATGATATATTGGATGTATATGATGTATTATGGTTGGATTAATATGAAATCTTGAGTTGGAATTGAAGTTAGAAGGAGAAAAATTAGAAGGAATGGAGGATTAGAATGCTGTCTAGGTGAAGAGTCCACGGTAGTCCAGATAGCGGAGTGTACGGCTCTGCCGACAGTTGGTTAAATCTGATGAAACTATTTTTATATGAAAGTAGACATTTAGGCTTTCTATACATATATAATATAAGGCCATTGGATTAATATTGAGAGAGATATGAATTTTTGAAGTTTAACCTAGGAGTCAGGACTTTCATCTGGGCAGTGTGACTTGAGAAGGGTGTAACTCACCCTACACAACTCCAAATTGAGTGAAACCAACTTTGTTAGAAAGCTTACACATAGGGGAACATATCTAAGAATTCTGAATTGGTTAGTTTAAATAGCCCCGGACTGTGGAACAAAGGAGTATCCCAAACCTACACCGAGGTATTGACGGCGATTCTCAAATATCACAGAACAGAACGGGATACGATGAGATAGAATGCAATAGAAACAAAGACAGGGGGAACGGGTTACCTACTCTTAACGGTCAAAGCAAACCCCATAATGAAATTTCGAGTTTGTTATGATCCCATTGAAGTTGCCCTATTTCCAAACCAGGCCAAAACAGGGTAGTTTAGGAAGGTTAGATTTCAGGACTTATAAATCAAGCTATACTAAAGCAAATGAAATGAAACTTATTGTAAATGAAAGGTTGTCCTGTTAGCTTTATATGACACCAATTTCGTATGATTTGGATTTACTTTTGATTTTTAGTGAATTTTCTACTTCCAAGAGTATAATTCAGACTAGTGACCGAATAGGCTGAGGCAAAATTTATATATCGTGAACTACACATATCAAAATGAGATGGGACCAAAAGGGTTGAAAACTAGACACATAAGGCTATGACATATCCAAAATTAAGGTTTAAATGAGTTGAATAGAAATAAAGGTGGATTAGACAAAGTTCGAGCAGAACTGAATAGAATTGGCAAAAATGACCACATTGATGGTTTCACAAGTGTTAGTGAACATATGAGGCTTGAGTTGATGGTTGTAAGTTTTACCTTGATAGATATGTTAGATTGATTATACTGCTATGATTGATTTATCCGTGAGAACTGGCACTATTCATGGAAAAACGGATCTGATCCGTTATGCTGCCGAATTTATGGCAGAAGTCTATGAAACTATGAATGTTATATTACAAGAAATTTATTATATGAGCAGTTAAACAATTATGAATATGTACATGGAAATTCTATATGCTAGAATGATATAAGCATGATATGAGATATATGAAAATAAATGATGAAGCATATATATGAGTATATTCAATATGTCTATGCTTGATTATACATGAGAATGAAAAGACATAAGTATATTAAATGTGAATCCCTTCACTTAGAGGCAGTTGCACATTGAATCCCTCCCTGTTATGAGATCCCTGTACCTTGAAGGTATGTAGTCAGATGAGACCCCTCTATATTGAAGGCACGTGGTCAGATGAGATCCCTTCAATTAGAGGTACGTGACCAAAATGAGATCCCTCCAAGACTAGACAAATGTGAATCCCCTTGTGGGACAGTCTGTGTGACGATGGTCATGAGATGAGCTGACGAGCTCACTCATAGATCAGACTACCCAAGGGTAGTAAAGACTAAAGACTAAAGACTAAAGATTAAAGCTTATGCAAGCACTCCACTCACATGAGGCACGGCATCGACCCAGCTAGTGTGAGTATAGGGGATAGGGCTTACATGAGGCATGGCATGACCCAGCTAGTGTAAGTACTGAAAATATATGGTGGCATGTGAAGACTTTATGATGAAAACTATAATGATGAGTCTATATTCCTAAGGAACGTGACATGGCAATCACGCTCTGATGGTGTATGGCATGGCGATCATACTCTGGAATATAGCATAATGATCCCACACCCTAAGGAATGTGACATGGCGATCACATTCTGATGGAGTATGACATGGCGATCATACTTTGGGACGTAGCAGGAAGAACATATTCCTAAGGAATGTGACATGACGATCACATCTCGATGGGATATGACATGGCGATCATACTCTGGAATATGGCATGATAAGCAAAAGATAAAGAAAGAAAAGTAAATTTTATGTATCTGCATAACTCCATGTACAAGTAAAGTCATGTGTAGATGTTATGCCCCTAGTATATTGATGCTATAGTATCTTAATATGTTTGCAGTTATCATTCATATTATAATTTATGGATTGACTTTGTATAGGCTCTTCCAAATGCCAAGTGTATGAGTAAAATGAACCTTGCTTCGGATAGTATGTTTTCGAACTACAAAATTAAACAGCTGATATAACATGATCACCTTTTTCATAATAAACTAAAACAACTGGAGATGACAACGATGACATTATGTATGATACGTGAAGAATCCTACTGAGAATTCAAAATTCTCACTCCTATTTCCGTGTTATCTCCAGTTAGTTCAAGAAGTTTCGAAGACGGCTAAAGTTGTTGTCAGATAAGGTCCGCTCAGGTAACAGTAATAACTCCGGGGTGTGGTACTATGACTTAAACATAGTACTGTACTTAGGAAGGTGTTACAGTCCCAACCACTTTGAGTTTAATTATAAAAATAGTGAGCATGCATAGATTCCATTTTTAAAGGGTTTATAATCATAAGCTCCCAAAGCGGATTTCTTTTAACCTTTCTCATATAAACATAATATAAAGAAACTCAAAGCTACAATATAAGAGTGCAACACCCTCTCAAGTACAATACTATGCTTAAGTCATAGCACCACATTCAAGAGTTGTTACTATTACCTGAGCGGACCTTATTTCACAGCAACTTCAATCGTCTTCAAAACCTTTCGAGCTATTTGGAGATAACACGAAAATAGGAGTGAGAATTTAAAATTCTCAGTAGGATTCTCTAAACTGTCACACATAGTGTCATCGTTATTATCTCCAGCTGCTTCGGTTTATTATGAAGAAGGTGATCATGCCAAACAAATTGTTCAGTTTTATAGTTTGAAAATATATTGTCTAAAGCAGAGTTCCTTTTATTCATACACTTAAGATATAAGAGTTATTATAATATAAATTTACAACTCATAACTTAAATAATAGTTGCAGTATATTCAAATATAATAATTCCAATATAATGAAGAAATAGAACAGATCATGCATATGCAAATACGTTCACTTGAGTTCATGCAAAATGCACTTGGGTTTCTTTAACTTTCTTTGACTTCCTTTCCTTAGCACACCTAGGCGTTACGTATCGCTATCCCTAGGGTGCTTGCATATATTTTAATCTTTAGTCTTTACTGCCCTTGGGTGGTCTTATCTAGGAATGAGCTCAACTCGTGACCGTTGTCATATAGTACTGACCCGCAAGGAGACCCCCGTGCCTCTAGGTCAAAAGGACTCAGTTGCCCATCTGCCTCCAACATAGAGGGACCCAAAAGTTTTAGCTACCTTCACAGGGAGGGATCCAATGTGCAACTGCCTCCGAGTGAAAGGGACCCACATCTTTATCTTTTAACTACCTTCACCTAGAGGGACCCAAATAACTACCTCCAAGTGAAGGGACCTCAATATTACATAATCATGTCATCATACAATATTCATCTTCATATCATTAATCTTCATAATATAAGCTATTATAATTTCATATGCTTCTGCCGAAAATTTGGCAGCACAACGGAATGTGTCCACTTTTCCATGAATAGTGCCAGTACTCAGACAACCAATTTTATAGAAAATTCACAACACTTCATTCACAATTCAACATCAATTTCATAGGAACATTAGTTGTATTTAAAGCATAGTTGCTGTCTTAACACTTAGACTAAACCCGATTTTTGTAAAATAAGCCATAATTTCTATTTATCTCATTCAGACCTAAATTTTGGATATATTGGAATGTTGTGTGTCTAGTTTTTAACCTTTTTGGTCCCATTTAGTTTTGATATATATATATATATATATATATATATATATATATATATATATATATATATATATATATAGTTATTAATATTTATAGTTATTAATATTTTACTTGGGTATATCCTGTTTTTTTAGGCAGATTTGCATTCCCAAAAATATAAATTCACTAAAAATAGAAATTTAGATGGATTCCAACAAAACTTATATTGCTTTAAATCTAATGAAGTAAATTTTCATCTCCAAAATGTTTCATCTCATTTTACTAAGTAGAGCTCGAGTTACAAGCTATTAAAGTTGGTTGTTTATGGCTGCCCTATTCCAGCCCGATTTGGACTTAGGGCAACTTCATTGAATTACTGGGAGCTATTGGGATAGAATTTGACTCTAAAATTTTTATGGGACTTTTCTCTATGTCCTAGATTTATAATAAAATTTGTTGCACTCGATTTGAAGGTGTGGAGGGTGAGTTATATCCCTCGAATTCCAGTCTACTCGGAATCAAGGACAGAATTTTGGGGTTAAATTAAAATATTCATATCTCATTCAATACTAATCCAATGGCCTTATATTTTATATGGTTGAAAAGTCCCAGATGTCTAGTTTAATCTAAAAATAGTTTCATGAAGTTTCAGTGGCCTTAGGTAGAGCCGTACAATCCGCAAGTAAGGATGCCGTAAGGTTTTCAAGGTTTCAGCTTTTGTTTTGCATCCCTTTTTGAATTCTCACCCAATTTCTCACCCAAACTCAACATTTATATATCACTCCAGCCATAAGAATTCATATAAACACCGTATATCATCAATCTAATGGAAAGAAAAGAAATTATACTAAGCCACAATAGCACCAATAATAGAAGAAATTGAAGAATTCTACCTCAAAATTAAGTTTTGAGCTTAAAAGATGGAAGCTTTAAGTATGGCAAATGGTGTGGGATGAAGAAGTAAGAGGAAGAGGATGAAAAGGGGAAGCAATATGAGGGAGAGAGCATAGCCCTCTTGATGCATGAAAATAAGGAGGGGAAATGAGGAATTGGGAGATTTAATGACATATAGTAGTTAGGAGTTTGGCACATGATTGGTTGTTGGGTTTGTGGTGATTGTTGAGCCACTTTTCCCCATTCTTTGGCAGCAACTTGTTGCCACTTTGGTGGGAAATGGTGGCTGAATTTCAACCACTTATCCTAAGGTTTTTAATTTGTAATTCTATTGATTTGATTTCGGCAGTTTAAAATACCGAATCTTTACTGATTTCCCTCAAATCAGTAAAATATTACTAAGTAAATTTGTGAGATTTTCTATATCTCTATTCTAATTTTCTCAAGTCTAATCTCTTCAATTAACACTTAATTAACTCCTAATCAATATTTAATTAACTTCTACTTAATTCTACACAGTCAATTAGATAAATAGATTAACATCGTAATTTAAATGTATTATAATTCGGGACACTATACTGAATAATTTCTCATAGTCTTTTATATAACAATCTAAATTTCCTTTAGCTCTAGTATTTGTAATTCATCCCTAATTACCCTTATTTTTCTAATAAATTGATTAACAGCACAAATCAATTGCACCGTTTCTTTGGAATTGTTATATTTTCGCTTTTTCGTAAATCCTTTAGAAATTTCTATTTGGTTTCCATAACTAGTGGCATTTTTGTAATATTGAGTAAGTTTAGGGGTATCCTATGTCATTTCACATATGGATACCTCTGTGGCTCAATCAGTCGAGGTTTAGGTTTTAACATTTTCGCTATGTGATTCTGCTTCATTTAAAATCTTATTCTACTAATCCTATTGATATAGGGATCTAAATGCCATTTTCTAAAAAGTTCAGGGGCAAGGTTGTAAATAATAAAAGTTTGTCCAAGGACATTTTCATCATTTCCTATTATGTTATATGGGGATGTTACAAAGAGCATATACATGTGAGAGCATAGTATAAACATCCATGACCATACAATTGAGAGAATGAAGATATATGCACATTCACGTAACTTCTTAGACTAGACCTGAGTATTTCTTTAACTTTATTTTCATATTTAGCACATGCTTAACATTCTTTGCTTTTCCTTTGAAATAGACTGCTTTTGGACATGAGCTCATTCCGTGACCGTCATCACACAGTGCTAAACCAATTTAGACTAAGTTGATATTAGTTAACTCTAAGTTAGAGGGTCCTCCATGTCACCCTTACCTCCCTCATAGAGGTTCCTTGAGTCTCTGTGGATCATCGTCTCTCACTTCCCTTACCAAAATGATTGAAGGGTCAAATCCCATTCTTTCTTTTTTTTTTTTTTTTGTTATGAACACATTTTATTTGCATTGCAATCATTGACAAAACACATGTGGACATGCAATGGTATGACCAAGTCCAAAATTTTGACAAAAATCCAGCAGTATGACAGCTAGACCGGAGCTTTTCTAAAATGCCAAATATAAACTTTCAACTAACAACCCATTATATCCATCTCATATCATCATATCAATCATGAGACAATGCTCAATCAAGCTTGTCATATATCATACCTAATGGCATCATATATTCATACCCTAAAAGGTGTTCATAGTTGTGTTATGTTAGCTCCAATGCCTTTCAAAAGCTATTCTAAGGCTATGAACCGAATTGATTTTTTAAGGGTTTTGATGAAAACGAAATCAAAATACAAGCAAATCTTTTTGACCAAGAAAAGGTTAATTCGAATAATAAATTCTTCTATGAGAATAAAATTCAACAAATAACTTAAGTGCTTCAAAAAGCCTTCAAAGCATCATTATCCATAGCTTTATACTATAATATACTTTATTTGGAATATATGCTTTGTGTCTTTCGAGCTATTTTGTTTAGAAATAGAAAAGAAGAATTTCAGAAGGTTGAAGCTACACTTCAGATGAGCCAAGAAAGCTAAAATATGCCAATTCAAAAAGATGACTCTGTCCAGAAGGAAAACCCTATCTAGAAGGGATGTCACCAGAAACATACTTCTCATATTTGTCATACCTTCAAAGCTTCCTCAGCACGCTTCATAAAAAAATTCAAAAAGGCAAAAAGGTGATTTGATAAAAGACAGAAGAACTGCTGACAAGTCTGCACAGTTAGTGAATCAACAAACGGCTACTTCTCTATCTCTGCAAAAATTTCGAAGAATGAGAAAAAAGAAGACTATTGCTTTTTTGTCAAGTCTTAGACCAGCAATTCAAAGAGAACTTCAAAAGTTAAGAACTGAAAGCTTCAACGGATATATTTCAAATGTCTATAAAAGGTTGGATGTCGAAGAAAGAATGTTAGAACTACTGAATATTTTCTTCGCTTGTAGAGCTTCACTGTCAACTTTCTCAACCTTCTAAACCTCTAGAAAGTTACTCATTGTAACTTTTGTTAAATAGAAAATCTTCTCTTCTGCTTTGTATTTGATAAGATTCTCTCTTTGAGAATTTAAAGAAGTCACACACACTAAGAAAATATTGTTTATCCTCTATAAAGAGAGTTAGTGTGAGTGTTCACAAACTATATTTCAAATCTCAAAACTTGCACACAGACCCAATAGTGGTTAGGTAGAGCTTGGAGAAGCTAGGATAAAGAATACTCGAGTTAAAGATTGGAGAGGCTTGAGAAAAGACTACTCTATTATAAGAAGCTTGGAGAAACTTGAACAAAGAATACTCAAGTTTTTATAAAATCACAACAAAAAGTTGGAGACTAGAAGTAGGCAATTGGTTGGCCAAACCAATATAAAAATTTCTTGTGTGGTTCTTCCATAGCTACTTAGCTTTCTAACTTGATCACATAAGTTATACTATCTATGTGTTTAATTTTAATCTGTTCATCATTTTAAATAATTATAAACATATAAGCCTTCTTTAACTAACATAAAGCTTCCTCAATCCAATTATAGGACTTGAGATAGATTTTCAATTTCAAATTTTTAGATTACTCTTAAGTTTGAAACAACACGATTCAACCCCCCTTCTCGTGTTATTTCTTCCAACATGTTATTCTTTGTGAAAAGTCTTATGAGCCATCATATGATTTCTCATGTTTACTCATGAGATAATCACATAGTAAAAATGAATGTGTGTGTAGGATTTTAGTTACTCAATGCTTAAGTGAAGTTACTCTTTACTTAAGTACATATCTTATGGAATACTTTGTTCAAGCTAACTAAGTTAGGTAATTATTTCCTTTTCTTTCCTTGAGATAGTGCACTAAGTGATTCCTACGTTCATGGTATGCTCAGAGGTTCTAATCATACTTCTATTTCCAAGGGATTTCGAGATCCCTCTAATCCCTTGGGTTATGACAATGCATAACCATACTCATGAACCTAACAACACCATGTTCACCAATCATCAAAAGATAGTTTTTATTTTCAACAAGTTATAAGATTCAAACTTTAGTGAGTGGAATAGCAAGATTTCACCTTTATGATTATAAAGTTGCGTACTTTATGAAAGTGATTATAAAGTTTGATCATTTATGAAAGTATGAGTCTCTAAAATTATATCCTTGTCTTAAAGATTCAACCTTTATAAGAAAATGGTACAAGATGCTAGCTTTATGGCTAAAAAGTATTATTCTTTAAGAAAGTTAACACTTTTAATCGTTATAAGACCATCAAGGTTCCACCTTTTTGATTTAAAGCTGTTTTAAAGTCTAAAAGATTCTTTCTTGAAGAAAGATTAGAACTTTACTCAATACTTCCATTTCAAGATTCAACCTTTACAAGATTAGAGTGCAAATCTACATCTTTATGACTTAAAAGTAGTAATGACAAATGGGCCAACCTGCCCCGCCCTAGGCCAAGCTTTATGTGAGGCAGGGCGGGCCAACCTGCCTTAGTAATTTGGGTTGAATACGTAAACCCGCTCCGCCGCTGCAGGTTAGCAGGTTGGCGGGTTGGCCCACCAAAAAATAGAAAATAAAGAAAAAATATTTTTTATATAAATTAATTCATATAATTTGAAAAAAAAATAAAGAAAATTTTAATTAGATGCAACAAAAGAATATCTATATAAAGAAGTTTATTTCATTTACTCATCAAATATTAAATCATTCACTCAACTCTAAAATGGTTAAAAATTACAATTCGTAATAAGAATAAGATGGAACTTCTAACTAAAATAATCACAACAGAAAAGCTCACAAGCGAATATTCAAATTCAAATACATTAAAAAATTCACACGCCACAAATTAATCATGTCCACAATAAAATATAAAATTCATAATCAACAAAATAATAATATAGTCCATAAAGCAAATATATAATCAATAACATAGTAAAAAAAACAAGCTATAGAGTCCACCAATATTACATAAATATCAACAAAAAAGTCTACATATAATGTATATTATGTAGGAAAAAAAATTTGACCCGCAGGCCGAACCCGCCCCGTTCCACTTCAACCCGCGGGTTATGCGGATTGAAATTTTTTTGCGGGTTGAAAATATCAACCCAACCCGCCAAAAATTGCGGGTTATGCAGGTTAATCCGGCGGATCCGACCCATTTTGCTATCTCTACTTAAAAGTTATATTTTTTATTAAAGTTTGAAACTTTATGAAAGGTCATGTCGTCAAGATTCAATCTTTAAGACATAAAGTGACAAGTTCTCATTTTTGTAACTTAGAAAGCTTCATGTTCTAAAAGATTTAGATTTTTACATATATTATTATCTTTAAGAAGAACAAAATGAAACCTTGTGACATTTATAATAATAGCGCCACTTTTTATGCATCAAGAAGCAAATAAAGCTTTATACTTTTGGAATGTTCATAATTTTATCAAAATCATAAGAAAGATTTAAAAATAAGAACTTTTCCAATCTTAAGCTCATAAAAGGAAAGAAATCAACTTTAAACCAAAAGCACCAAGAATCATCATTCTTTTTCAACAAACCATAAGAAATATCAAGAACTCATGCATCAAGAAAGAAAAATGGAAACTTTGAAGCATTCAAAGAGAGAAACTTTCAATAAATAAGAACAACTCATGAATAAGGTAAGAACATATTTTGCTAAAAATGGAAACTTTTAAGGCATTCATGAAGAAAACTCAAGACATCCACATGAACACTCATGAACAAGGTTCAAGAAGCAAACTTTTTCACAAAAAAGGAAACTTTCTCAAGTTCTCACTTGAAGATTTTGGCCATGGTAAGAGCCAAGCTTCAAGTTTCTTGAGTAACAAAAAGAAAAAAAGTAGAGATCACTACCTAGGGCTAAAAATTGGCGTCTTTTGCAAGAGAAGGAGAAGAAGATGAAGGCTCCTCCTTGATGATAATGGTGGCGGTTTTGAATGAGGAAGGAGAGAGCTCTTGAGTTCTGGATGAAATGGAGTTTGTAGTGTGTAGATCTTGTCTCCACAGATCAAAAGATGTGGTCTTTGAAGGGCTTAGTGAAAGTTTGTTGGTTATGGTGGTAGTGGAGAAAGGAAGAAGAAGCTGAAGAAGAATGAAGAAAGTATAGAGAGAAGTTGGAGAATAAGAGACTTAGAGAGAGAGTGAAGAGTCACAAAATGAAAAATGGATGTGCATGTAGGGGGGGAGTGGCGATAGCTTATTAAACAAGGAGGAGAGATATTTTGCTTCACTTTTGTGTTAATTAAGGATTAAGGAGACAAATGGGATGATAGGGGGACAAAGTATGTACAACCTCTTACAAAAAAGCACTATTGTCTCATGCTTTATACTTTTGTGACATCACTCTTTACTTTATTATCTAGTTGACTTAATTTGAATTTTAATGATATGATTAAGTGCTCTTACAACTTAATTAACATGATTAAATAAATATTATTGATTAACTCAAGTGATTATGATTAGCAAAAATTAATTTTGGGATTAAGTTTAATTATCCTTAAACTCGATTAAGCTAGTTATGTGTGATTAATACTTAATTAAGCTATTAAGGGCTTGATTTGCTTAATTAGAGATTATCTAATCTTAATTAAGCATTCTTTTAACTTTTTTCCTCATAATTAACTCATAATCACTTCGTTAATTCCTTAATTAAGCCTTAATATCATAATTTCTCATTAAATGCCTAATTACTCAGGGTTACTAAGGTAATTTAGCACAACAGAAAATTAAGGATGTTATAAGGTAACTCAGGAATCTTACTAAGAATGAAAATTCTCATGCCTACATATTTCTCGTGTCGTCTCCAGAGAACTCATGGGAGCTCAATAAGGATCCACTCAATAGAAGTTAATTGTAGCTTAACTGTTTGTCGAAAACACATTGACAAACATCCTCATTTACTAGTACTAGCGATCTGTTTTATTAGCTGAAATTTCAAGTAGTCTTGCTTATGTACTTGAGAAAAACCATATTATTGTAACATACCTATTCATAGAATGCTAGAGATGTTGTATTTTCTGAAAACTTAAAGCAAATAATGAATCAAAGTCCATTCAATTTAATTGTAACAACTCGTCAAGATAATATTATAACTTAAACATAGTATTATATTTGAGAGGATGTTACAATATTGAGCTTTCATATTTATTTCAATGTCATATATAAAAAGAAATTATTACGACTTAAGTTCATTATGAGTGCCTAACAAAAGAATATTAACTTTCTTTTTTATCGAAAATATGAATCTTTGAATTATGAAGAATAAGAATAAAAAAGCAAGAGAAATAAAGTCCGATTGATCTTCACCTACACATTGCTAACATCATGCTAGCATGATGGGCCAGAACATCCTCCAATGAATATTTGTTTCTATAATTACTGGTATTTTTGTAATTTTTTATTTTTTAAGGATATTTTATATAATTTCTCACATAGGTACCCAGTGTCTTCATATTCAAGATTTGGATTATTTAGGCAGCTTTGCTTACAGTAATTTGGTAGAGTTCAATTTCTAATTAAGGATATTTTATATAATTTCTCACATAGGTACCCAGGTGTCTTCATATTAAAGATTTGGATTATTTAGGCAGCTTTGCTTACAGTAATTTGGTAAAGTTCAATTTCTAAGACCGAAGACCTATCTATGATTTTTGAAATGTGTTCAGACCTAAATATAATTTTCTTAAAAGTTCAAGAACCTAATTATAGAATTTGGGCCATTTCTGCAATTTCCTAAAACATAGGGGATAATTGTAAATTTAAAAATTTGCTATTGTTCATATTTCACTAGGGATTTTTATATGCTAAAGTTTGGGATGTTATATCAAGCACTTTTAATATATATCAATATATAATTAAATATCTGTAGAAAAAAATTATAATAAAAATATATCAAAATTAAATCCTATCATTTATTATATAACAAATCAATTTTTAACGTTGATGAAATATTATAAATTTTAGACAAAACACCCATTTTGATCCCTAATAAAAATTTTGAGAGACAAATTAATCCCTCAAGATTTGAAAGTTTACAAATATTCCATCGCTATTCAAAAAATGGGACATATTAGTCCCTCAATATAGAATCTATATAGACTTTTTGGCAGTATGGATCTATACAGATTCTGTATGGAGGGACTAATATATCCATTTTTTGAATGATAAGGACTATTTATGGACTTTCAAATCTTGAGGGACTAATTCGTCCCCCGAAATTTTCGTCAAGAATCAAAATGGGTATTTTGTCTAAATTTTAAAATTTTAACAAACCCGTACATTGCAATGGTTAATATACAAGTTACTAACTAAATTGGCAGACAAAATTGCACCCCCAAAAACAAAAAATGGTAGACAAACTAGAATGTAATTAAATGGAGGAAAATCGGGTAATTAAGAAAGTTGTTTACGCCACCATTCTTATATGGAAGAAGTTATGAATAATTTGACATATTTACATCTAATTGTTATCCAAATAATATTTTTAAGTATACAATTTATCACTACTAGAAAATTGGCCGTTTGCGACCGAAAAATCGGTCGCAAATTGACAAAATTCGGTCGCAAAGACCATTTGCGACTGATTTTGCGATCGAAATTGTCCGTTGCATAATGGAAGGTTGCAAATAAATTTGCGACCGATTTTTTCGAATGCAAATTTCTGCGACCGAATTTGCAACCGATTCCCAATGCACATATATTTGGTAGTTCGTTGACTAATTTGCGACCAAAAATCGATCGCAAATATCGCATTCAAGATCTAATTTTGCGACCGATTTTGCTGTCGCAAAATTTGCAACTGATTTTTCGATCGCAAAATTAGATTTTGCGACTGATTATTCGGTCGCAAATTTTGCGATAGAAAAATTGGTCGCAAAATCAGATCTTGAATGCGATATTTGCGACGAAAAATCGGTCACAAATTTTTAATTTAATGTCCAAATTTGCGACCGATTTAATTAGCGACTGAAAATCGGTCGCAAAGTTTACACGTGAATTATATATTTGCGACCGAAAATCGGTCGCAAATTTCACAACTGCATAACCAGAATGAACAGAATGTTGTAAAATCCAAAATATATTGTACCTGTATTCAGCAACAACCCAGAAATCAGTATCCAATAACTAAAAGCTAACAAGTCAATATTACATTTCATTACATATTCGTAGTTAATTATACAACATCACAAAATATAAAAGTCAAGTACCTAAAGTTCAAGATAGACAAAGTTAGATAAAAGTGAGTAGTTTATAATTCAAACTACATCTAACATGAAATAGAAGTACTAAGTTCATTCAGATTCTTCTTCGTCATCAGTTGATCCATCATCCTCAGCTTGGTTTGCAATGATGGGTTAGAAATCAGTTGGTTGAAAATTCATCCTTTGCATCATCTGTTGCACAAGTAGATTGGTGGCCTGAAGTTGCTTCTCATTAGTCTCTAATCTAGTTAGTAGCACCCTATTCTCTTCTGTCATTTTCTTCATTAGCTCTTCATGCTTTGTTCTTTGTACCCATGCATTGGACTGTGAACCAAAACCATGATAATATGACCTTTCATCAAGAACAGTTGATTCTAATCCAAGGCCATATATCCTTCCCTTTTTAACTCCAGCTGTTTCACGCCACACATCTAACTCAGTAGGTGGAGCATTTCCATCCTAAGAGGCTTTCTAAGATGCCTCATCCATGGCACGAATAAATTCAGCCTGCCAATAAGAATATTATATCAATTAACACAAGAATTTTAATTTAGGGGTACTTATAACGTGTAAATTGACATCATACTAGAATTTAACACAATTATAGACCTATAACTCTATTCTAACATAGAAACTAATGTAATATGTAAAATAAAACATTAACTACTTACATCTACATGCTCTGCTCTCCTATCCACCCATGTTTGATCCTTATGCATGTGTGTGTGGCGAAATAACTCTGATGGAATAGGAGCTCTACCATACAATTTTGTCTGTCAAAATAATAACAATAATTTGAGTTAAAAATAATATAAGAATAGATACCTTAAGTAAAATATCACAATAAAAATTAGTTTGCAAATAACGTTAATAGTGGAAGAACTTTACCAAATTGGCTCTATGTTGTGAAGCAGTAATAGAGCCACCGATATGAAGTAAACCACCAAAGCCTAATGAGTCAGAAGAGCGATTCAATTTTGCTTGTCTACTCTTTTTTTTTTAAGCTTTCATCCTGCCACTGTGCACAAAGTGCATCCCATACACTATCTCCAAGAAAACTTGGCCTATCTGTGGAGGAACGAGCTCTTTGAAGCATATTCTTCAGTAATGCAGCTCCTCGGCACTCAAAATTCTTCTTCGCCCAATGGTAATCAGGAGGATGAACATCAAACTTTCTCTATTATAATCAACAAAAATATTAAGTAAATTAATAAAGTATATAGATAATAATACTAATCATTTCAAGAGGTTTTAAGTTACTATAAATTCTTCAAATAACAACTCTCTGACTTTAGGTGGTATTTTTTTCCAAGAAAGCCATGATTCAATATAATGGCTTTTGATAATGCTAGTAATCGCTCGAGCTGCAGTGTTGGAGGGAAGAAATCTATAGAGAAAAGATTTATTCAATATCAAACCAAATAAAATAATCAAAATAACTAAAATTTTTCATTACATACCCAGCTCCATCAAGATGCAAAGCTTTCTTCCTAGTACTTGACTGGTTATTTGAGGAATGATGAGAGTTACTTGATCCAGGTGTAAGCTCAGGATTGTTTTGTGGGGTAGGTGAGTTTGCACCTCCAATTGATGCTGGTGTTGATGAAGAATTGCCTGCCGGAGAGGATGACGTAGCTGCAGGAGATGTGCATGGGTTCTGGTCAGTTTCAAGAGGAGGCCAGAGTATTGGAAGTTTGTCTGGATGCCTAGAGCCCGACCCCTTTCCTTTGCCTTTACCCCTGTCAGACATCTTCAATGAAAAATAAACATTAGTAATAATAAGATGCTATAGTGACAAGTTAAAGTAAAGTAAAAACTATACTTTTTATAACAAGTAAATACAAGCACTAATAACCATCATCGTCATCATCATTATCCTCCTCATCATCATCTAGTAATGCCTCCAATTCAGCATTCTCATCATCATTTTCAGAATTATAGGCAAAGTCAAATTCTTCCTCCTCTTCCTCGCTTACAGTTTGTTCTATGTCGTCATCTTCTTCCTCATCTTGATCATGTCCTATATTGACCTCTACTTCATCACATGCACCTTCTTCATCTCTCAATGTTTCAAGGAGATCATCATTTGCCACAAATCCGACAAAATTCGACATATCTTGATATGCAAGTTCCAATGTATATCGATCATCGACTGTGGCTCTTGGTTTTGTTTTAATAACAAACCATCAATCTTTCTTTTCTTTCATATTTTCTGGATATGGGACATAGTACACTTGAATGGCATTAGTTGCAAATATGAATGGATCATACTTAGAATACCTTCTTGTATGGCGAACCTCCACAAGATCATATTGTTTGTGGATCTTCACACCACGATTAAGAACAGCATCAAACCATTCACAGTTGAATAATACAATTTGTTTTGATGGTTCTCCTGGGTATTCTAATTGTACTATTTCGTTAATAATCCCATAATAATAATTATCCTCATTTCCACTGTCATCACCATTGACACAAACTCCACAGTTAATAGTTTTTTTGCCGATACTCCATTCTTTTATATGGAACTTATAACCATTGACAAAGTACACAGGCCAACTATTAACCTTCTTCTTAGGGCCCCATGCCAAATGATGCAAATTGTGGTTAGATACCAAATTATTTGTATCATGAACCTAGCATTCACAATAATCAAGTAAGGTTAGTGTTTGTAACCACTTTGTGACATGCATAGAATCATTTGCGAAGGAGAAAAAACTTACATAATTTCGAAACCAAATAGAAAATTTAGATGTTATCCTTCTATCAATCTCAGCACGATTGATATTTGGGAAAGCTACCTCCATATTGTACAAAATATCTAAAATGCAGAAAAATAATTATTCCTTCGATTGTGAGTAAGAGTAAACAGAACCTAACAATGAAAATTGCTGACATACCCAATATATGGTTGAACTTCTTCACAATTAAGCAAAACATGTAAGTGTGCTGCAGCGAATTCCCTATCATTCAAGTACCAACTTCTACAAGATCCAGCTTCTGGGCCAGAAAACTTGAATATTGACAAATTTGGTTGGGTTGTTTCATGAAACCCCCCGGCATCATTACGGCCGACCTTATTTCTCAGTGTTTGCACATGAGATTCAAAATAATATGAGCAAAAATGTGAAGTCTCTTGACACAAATATGCCTCACATATTGACCCCTCAACATGTGACTTGTTTTTCACCATTCGTTTCAATCTATTTAAGAACCTAGAGCATCATGATATAAAAATATAATTACTAGAGAAACAAAGGTATTAACATTTACGCAATTTAAAATTGATATAAAAAATTTTTAGTACCTTTCAAATGGATACATCCATCGATATTGAACAGGACCTCCAACTCTTGCCTCATACGGCAAATGAATAGGTAAATGCTCCATTGAGTTAAAAAATACCGGTGGAAAAATCCGCTCCAATTCGCAGGTTGTGATGACAATATTCTACTCCATCATTAGCAAATCATCCACTCGCAATATTGTTGAACATAAATCTTTAAAAAGTTTGCTTAACTCAGCTACTGGCTTCCACACTTGATCTATAAGTACTGCAAATGCAATTAGTAGCAAACGCTCCATAAACACATGACAATCATGAGATTTCATCCCATGAAGCTTCATATCCCTTATATTCACACATCTATGCAAATTAGAAGCATATCCATCTAGCATTTTTAGTTCAGTAATCCATTTACAAACTGCCTTTTTCTGATCCATAGATAAAGTGAACTTTGCCTTCGGCTTGAGATATCTTCCATTAGCCAATTGTTGCAATTCTAAATCCTTTCGCCGACAATACTCTTTCATGTCCATTCTTGCTTTAATATTGTCCTTTGTTTTATCCTTGATGTTCATTACCGTATTGAAGACATTATCAAAAACATTTTTCTCAATGTGCATTACATCAAGATTATGTCTTATCAAATTGGTTTTCCAATACAGTAATTCCCAAAATATGCTTTGTTTTGTCCAATTATGATAATCACCAAACCCAGGACATGAATAGAATCCAACCTTTGTGATTTTTGGAAGATTAGAAACTTCTTCCCATATATCATCCCTAGACAATCTAACTGGAGGTTAAGATTTTTCAACTCGATTTTTTAAAAATGCATCTTTATTCCTTCGATATGGATGATCTAAAGGTAAGAATTGACGATGTAAGTCAAACCACGAACATTTGCCACCATATTTCAAACTGAAAGCCTTTGATTGACTCATGCAATATGGACATGCCAACCTCCCTGCTGTGCTCCAACCAGACAACATTGCAAATGCAAGAAAGTCATTGATAGTCCACATTAATGCAGCTCTCATTATAAAATTCTGTTTTTTCGAAATATCATATGTAAGGACACCTTCATTCCACAACAACTTCAACTCATCCATCAAAGGCTGCAAATACACATCTATTTTGCCTTTTGGATTACATGGACCAGGAATTATCATGGAAAAGAACATATAGGGAGTGGTCATGCATAATTCGGGTGGAAGGTTGTAAGGAGTAACGATAACTGGCTAGTAAGAATAAGGCGTTGCAGATTGGCTATATGGTGTAAAACCATCAGCGCATAAGCCTAATCTAATTTCGTGGCTCAGCAGCAAAATATGGATAAGTATTATCAAAGTGTTTCCAAGCTTCTCCATCTGATGGATGGCACAAAACACCATGTTCTTGCCTATTTTCATAGTGCCATCTCATATGTGGAGCAGAACTCATCGATGCATACAATCTCTTGAGTCTAGGAATGAGGGGTAAATAATGCATTCTCTTCACGGATACCTCTTTGTATCTCCCATTACCAACCTTCCTTAATTTATATCTTGCTGAACCACAAAATATGCACTCTTTTAAAGCTTTCATCTCTTCAGTGTAAAACAACATACAACCATTCACACAATAATCAATCTTTTTGGCAGTAAGACCAAGTTTAGAAACTATTTTCTTTGCCCTGTAATAATCTCCATGGACAAGATTATCTGCCGGGAGTGTTTCCCACATTAGTTCAACTGTTTGATTGAAAGAACGTTGAGAAATATTTCCTTCTGACTTGATCGCTAGTAGTCTAATAGCAACTGACAATTCAGTGTGACCAACACAACCCGACCACAACTGCTTCTGTGCTGCATTCAACAAATCATAAAATTTTTTTGCATCTGCATTTGGAGCCTCATCTACCTCTTCATTATTATATATTCCAAAATCAGGACCAACACCATCATACACCATTGCATGCACCCTATTTAAGTGCTCATTATTTTTACTTTCTACCATATTCGAGCTAGTACCTTCCTGGGTAAATATTCTATGCAAAGTGGGATCGGTTTCTCCATGACATGTACAATACCAATAATCAGGAACAAACCCTTTTTTATAAAGATGAACTCTAACTTCATCAGGCATAATGTAGTTCATATTCCTACACTTAGAACAAGGGCATCTAATTTTTCCCTTTGCCAAATGCGCTTGTTGGCATGCAAAAGCAACAAATTCTTCTAATCCATTCAAAAATTCATTAGTATAACCCTTCCAACCCGGCATAAGCCTATTATACATCCAATTACGAAACTGATACATGTCCATATTCTGTAATATCATCATTAAACAAAATACAGTTTATTTAGTTTGTACAAAATTGAATAAATCAAGTGACGCATAACTTAAAACAAAATTAAAACAAATAAAATAAATCCACAACCAAAAGCTATCAATCAACTATAACAATGAACTAGTTTAATCTGTTTATTGATAGAAATGACAACCCAATAATTATTACTAATCCAAATATTATTAACACCAATATTATTAATTTTAACTCAAAAATTAATATTCCTAATCCAAATTAATAATTCTAACTAAATAATTAACACTATTAACTCATAAGTTAATACTTGTAAAACAAACATTAATTATGTTAATTGAAATAAATAATTATCATTCAAAACATTAACACTTTTAACTCACAAATTAGTGATTTTAACCAAAACATTCCTTCAACAAAAGTAAAAACCTAAAAATCAATCTAATCAAACTCTCTCTATCAACATCATCAACCAATTTACCAACACAAACAAACCAACACAATAACTAAATATACCGAAACTCTCATTATACTAGAAAAAATAACATATATCAAAAATACAAAACAACAACCTTTGACACCAATAAATTCTCTATCAACTAACAAAATCAAACTAAACTAACAAACTAATTTAACAACATGTCAACTAATTAACAACATAATTATCTACATAATGTAATTTAATAAATTAAACTAATAAACTAACAACCAAATCCCATAATCTTAAAAAAAAAAACCAAAAAAAATAAAATATAAACAGACCAGCCAAAAAATAAAAGAAACATAATAGAAAAAAAGAAACAAAGCAGAAAAATAAAAAACAGAACAGAAAAAAAAACAGAACAGAAAAAATAGAATAGAAAAAAAAATAGAACAGAAAAATAAAAAACAGAACAGAAAAATAGAACAGAACAGAAAAAATAGAATAGAAAAAAAACAAAACAGAAAAACAGAACAGGAAAAAAAAAACAGAACAGAAAAAATAGAACAGAAAAAAAAAGAACAGCAAAAGGAAAAATTCAGCGTGGAGAAGGAGAACCAGAATGGCGGCGGTGCAGATCTGGCGAGTCAGCCGGCAAAGTTAACCGTGACGACGCAGACGGAGATCTGATGGCGACGGACTGTAGGTGGCGATGGATAGCTGGCGGCTATGGACTGCTGGCTGTGTAATATCCACCGTTTTTCGCCTAATTATTCAGTTTTATCGAATAATTGAGAATAATCAAGATTCGGTTAAACAATTAGTTAGACTCAATTGATTAGCAATTACTTGAGTTTAGATAAGAGAGAATTAAGTTAGAGTATAGGAGATTTCACAAAATTTTGTTGAAAACCGATTTACTGGCTTAAAGGAAATCGGTAACATTACGGTATTTTAAACTGTCGGAACCGAATCAATAGAATTACAAGCTTAAAACCCTAGAACCTAAGGCTGATTACTCAGCCAAATTATCACCCAAAAGTGGCGCAAAAGTGGCCACAACTCATGGGAAGGCTTGGCTGAATTTCAGCTTTGCAAATCCTACCAATCAAAAGCCAAAGTGAGTCAATTAAAACCACTCAATGTAATCAGATTTTTCTCTCCTTTTCTCACCCATTCAGACCCACACTTCTACGCCACTTTCTCCTCTTCTTTCAGCTCTCTTTCTCTTTTCTTTACACACACAACTTCAGCCAACATCAAGTCAATTCAAGCCTTGCTCACCCAAACCTTCAAAATCCAACAAAATCACTTGGAACAAAGGTAGGAGTTCTATTCTCACATCAATTCTGTGGTCTTGCCTGGCTGAGCTTGGATTATTTTCATGATCCTTGATGTGTTAAATGAATGATTATGATGATATGTGATTAGTTTTGGGCTGTTTGTTTGGTTAAAACCGAATTTGAAGCAAGAAAGAATGAAAATAGGAAGAGATGGAGAGCTGGAGAACCCAAAACCCCTCGGCAGTCCGTACGGCGGAGTGTACGGCTCTGCCTACAGCCGATTAAATTTGGTGAAACCAATTTTAAATGAAACTAGACATCTAGGGCTTTCCATAGATATATCATATAAGGTTTTTGGACTAGTATTGAGAGAGATATGATTTTTTGAATTTCAACCTAGGGTTTTGACTCTGATTCTGGGCAGACTGGGTTGTTCAGGGTAGAACTCGCCCTATACTACTCGAAAATGAGTGAAACTAACTTTTTTAGAAAGCTTACACATAGAAGAATGTCCTATAAAAATTTCAGAATTAGATAACGTACCAGTTGCTCCCAGTGATCCAAGAAAGTTACCCTATGTCCCAACCGGGTCAGAACAGAGCAGCTTAGGAAGGTCATAATTCGGGGCTTATAACTCGAGCCCTACCAAATCAAATGAAATGAAACTTTTTGAAAATGAAACTTTACCCTGTTAATTTTAATATGAGTCCAACTTCGTATCATTTGAATCAGTTTTCGATTTTTAGTGGATTTTTACTTTTGGGTGTCTGATTCTGGCTAGCCACTGGGCAGGCCGAGGTAAAATCTAAATATCTTGATCCATAGATATCGAAATTAGATGGGACTAAAGAGGTTAGAAACTAGACACATAACACTTTAACATATCCAAATTTGAGGTCCAAATGAGTTAAATAGAAATAATGGCTTGAATTACAAAAATCGGGTTGGTTGATTATGCTGAGGCAGAAACTCTGCCTTAATGAATTTAATGTTGTTATGAGTTCAATATTGGATTATGTATGTAATGTTGTGATCCTTGTGATAAATTGATGTTCTGGTATGCTGGCACTATTCATGGGGAAGCAGACACGTTCCGTTATGCTGCCGAAATTTCGGTGGAATCCATGTATAAGTTATGAATTGCATATTAGTGCATGTGCATTTTCAAGAAAGCTATGAAAGTTATGATAAGGATTATGTACTATGAAAGTTTCATGCTACTTGGGCCAGCCCTGGATAAGAAGTTAAGGGGAATAGATCAGTGGGAAGGTCGGGGAAAGTAAACCCGGCATTCCTATATAGGAACGAGCTCGATCCTGAAAAGCAAACTATTACCCAGGAGTCTAAATGGCCAAGAACTCCCAGGAGACCAAGAGATGGAAAAATGATGAAAGAAAATGAAAAGTTTATGAAGGAAAGTTCAAGTATGAATTTGCATAATTACATGAATGCATGAATACATGGAATAGTTATGTCAAGATGCTTACAGTTGTCTATTATGTTCGTTTACTACTATTTATTTATTTATTCTGTTTATCGTTCTATATATCATTATTAGTAATCTATTCTATTTTTTGTGCTGTCTAAAGTAAAAATGAACCTTGCCTCGGACCAGATATTTTCTTGAACTCATTAAAATGGATATTTCAGTTTGAGCACATGTTCTTATAATTAAGTAAAAACTGAGACAACTGAGAATGCATGTGACGACAGATAACCACTAAACATAACCCTACTGAGAGTTTCTTTAAATTCTCATCTCGTTCTGTATTTCCCGCATCATTTTCAGACGCTGGCGAAGAGCTCAACGGCCACTCTTTTCATTGAGATCCTAGACCTGCAGCTTCACTATGACTCCGAGTTGGACTTGTTGCACATAGGCTGCTCCTGCTAGTTCTGCCTCTGCTTTTAGCACTAGGAATTTTGCTGTTCCTTATTTCATCTGCTGTAATACATACATACATACATATATATATATATATATATATATAGACTAAAGCAATGACTTCTATCATGTAAATATACATGTATGTATACAGTTGATGTTATTATACTATTCCTTATCTGTTGTGGTATTATGTTGAGTTTCGTTACGCTCATAGTATAACAAATAGCGCTTTGTCTATTAAAAAAATATATATATATATATATATATATATATATATATATATATATATATATATATATATATTAACATGGTAACACAGTCTATCTAATTTTATGTTATGACTTAAGCATAATATTAAATTAGTAGGGTGTTACAGGCTGCGAGCTCCTTCCGGTAGCGAGCTCCTTCTGGCAGCGATGGCGCTTGTAGTGGGGGTGGGGGTGGCTTGTGGTGGGGGAGAAGGGAGGTACACAAAATGGAAAAGGGGAAAAGAAAGAAACGGAAAGAAGAAAGGAAAGAAGAAAGAAATGAAGTTACAGACGTATAATTTGGCTAAGTGTGGAAATTTGCAACCGATTTATAGGTCGCAAAATTGGACTCTAAATTGGTCGCAAAATCAGTCGCAAATTTTTTATTTTATGACCGATTTTGCGACTGATTTTTATTTAAACATGAAGGATATATATTACAAAATTAGTTGCAAAATTAGAATTTGCAACCGATTTTACGATCGATTAGACAAACTAAAATTTTCAACTGAACATCCAAAATCGGTCGCAAAATTGGTCGCAAATTCTAAATTTTGCGACCGATTTTTATAAAAAAGTAAATGGGATATTAGATGGCAATTAGTCGCAAAATCGGTCGCAAAAATTAGAATTTGCGACTGATTTCGGAAGTTTAGTTTAATAATTCAGGTTGTCTAATCGGTCGCAAATTCTAAATTTTGTGACCGATTTATTCTAAATATTGAACAAGGTGTGTCGGTCGCAAAATCAGTCACAAAATTAAATTTTGCGACCGATTTTTTCCTAACTTTTTGAATCTCATATTTTCAAATTCGGTCGCAAATGCAAGTTTTTCGCGACCAATAAAATCGATCGCAAAATCGGTCGCTATTTCGACAATTTCTAGTAGTGTATAGGACATTTTAACTTGACATGATAGGATAAGAAATTTGAGGGATTTTAACTTAATTAGGCTTGAAAACTACAGTGAAAATTAGAACATGTTATTATTTGATTTTTATTTTTATTTTCAGTTTATATTAATATAAAAAATACTTTATTTTTATTTTGTTTCTTGCTCTTATGTTTTTGTGAAGATAAAAGTAAAATTGTTATTTTTACTTTTTTTAACAAAGCTTCAAAATAGAAACTAAAACAAAAATAGTATGGCATTTTTGTATTATTAATAAAAATATAATGAGTATGGAAAACAAGCTAATCGAAAAAATTCTACTTAGCCAATGTCATAATATACTAACAAGTCCTAATTTTAACAGAAAATAATGGTATTTATTAAATAAAATAAAATAATATAACCCACTTATCCATTCAAAAATTATCGAATATATTATATTATGTTGACAATTAAATTCAAACAAAAATTCCGTTTCTCTAATAATTTTTCATCTCTCACATTAGTCAATGGAAGGATCCTTAAGAGATTTCTCTATTTCTAGAGACTTTTATAGAGAAATACTTATCAAACAGACATTTCTTTCATGTTAGTCAATGCCATAATCTCTCGTAATTATGCATGGAGGAGCACTTTACTCGATTGAAGGATTCTAGCTTAATAAGCCAGAAAGATAATTGGGCAAATGGATCCTTAAATTCTTAATGCATTTCTTTCTAAACGCTAGCTCTTTCACAGTGAATTTCACTTTTCATCTTTGTTTTAACACAGCTTAAGCTTGAGTATCGAGCCCACATGGCCATATGTCTAAAAAGATTATGTGTATCTTCGACCTAATTGAAGGATCAAAGCTAGCCCTGGGCTTATGCTCAAGTTGAAAATGATTAGCAATATAACGTTTTGTGGATGGTTAAATTAGAGGCATTGACTGCCTACACAACTGAAATGAAACATGTCCAGTGGTGTAATATAAGAAAATGCTCTTGTACCCACTGTATCTAAACCACTCGAGTTCCTAGCTAGTCACCTAGTAATTAAATGCTCGGAGACATTTAGCTCAATCTCTTTACTTTATGTGCCAGTTTGCTTGGGTTTGGATTAGTAACTGCATTTTATGTCTTACGAAATTGGCAACATAGATTCATAATTAAGTATAGTATACTTGGTGTAAGATAAGATGCATTGTCGTTAGCATCACTTAAACTTGCAGTGGTTGAGTCTCTTATGCCCAAGCGAACTAACACATGGGTGGTGCAGCTTGTATGGTCAGCACGTGGGTCCTTAACTTTTGTGCAGTGTATTTGCACGATTTAGGGGAGATGAATTTGATTTTGCACCACAAGTCTAATCATATTGGTTTATAAAGAAGAATGGAGCAGGACTTCTCATTGTTCATCGATTGGTTACCAAGGGAGATGAATTGGAGCTGGTTAAGGCAAATCTTTAGAGGGGAAGAGGAGGTAAGCAATGTTTATGTTTCTCATAAAATTAGAAGGTTCAAAAATTGCAAATTTGGTTTTGTTAGATATAAGAAACTTGAGGAGGCTTCAAGAGCAGTCAACAACCTGAATGGAATATGGGTTAAACGGAAGAAGATAATGATGTCGTTTGCCAGATATGGTAGGAAGAAAGCTTTTTGGAATGGATTGACCATCGTGGAGACAAACAAGAAGAAGGATCATAGTGGGGAAAGAGAGATTTTCAGGTCTAGTGCAAGGATTGAGAGGAGCTTCAAAGAAGTGGTGAAAGGTTATCCTCAACCCCCAAAGCTGGATGATCAGCGTAGGCAGAACTCAAGTGAGGTGGAAGCTTCTATCAATGGTGAGACAACTGGACAGGTCCACAAGATGAAGCTCAAAGGAAGGGTGTTGAAGGTGATTGATGAGATGTTCAGCGCAAGAAACTCAAAAGAGATCATACAACTTCTTGGCGCCATACTGGAAGGAGCGATCAGTGCCATTGAAGATAAGAATCTTTGTTGCAGAATGGGAGAATCAGTGCCATTGAAGATAAGAATCTTTGTTGCAGAATGGGAGAAGGAAATGTGCGAGAGGAAGAAGATGAAGTGCAGGGAGGGTGTTTCTGGAAGAGAAGTTGCTGGATTCGATGATGCACAGTAAAGGACGTGATCACTACATCCCCATTGGTGAGGGTGAAGCCCTTAGGTCAGAATGGTAGAGTAGTGCAGTGGTGGACCCATCTCAATGGCGTGTGAAGGGAGCCTCCCTTCAAGGGGCCAAATCAAACTAACTTGTCCCAGTGAATGTTTTGGACAGCGAGGAGATGGGCCATCCGAAATCAATGAGAAGTGGGCCTTCTTACCCACCAGGTTTCAAACCCCCCAAAGATGCAAATGGACCCTCAAACTCATCACATCTGCAGATTGGGCCAATGGAATATTGTGGAGACATTAATTACATGGAGGTAGGCATTGGAGTTGAGCAAAATCCCAGCACCTCTCATGGTTCTTCCTCAGAATTAGTAGAGTTGGCTCCACAATCACCGATGTCTATGACCAATCAAGTTATCCAAGGTGGTGAAATTGAGATTGTGCTTCCATTCTAAGAGGAGCTAGTGCAAGCACAAAATACATGGAATATTGCGAAGGCCATGGGATTCAAGATTAACAATGAACTAGAGGTGATAGATTATTTATCTAGAATTAAAGAATGTCAAGACTCCACCCTACCTAGAAGAAGGGGTCGTAATAGAAAAATTAGAAAGGGAGCATCCTAAGGCTGGTGGTTATTTTGGCTTGGTGTTGAGCGGTTGGTTAGTTGTGGGTGAGTTAGCCTCATCAAAGATGGCCCAGTAGTTTGGTGTTGGTGTTGTGGTTGTCTCTACTACTGGTTGTGTTGTGGTGTTGTGGTTTGTGTGTTGGCTTGTTTCGGTTGCCTAGCTTCTTACTGCTTGGCCTAATTTTTTGGTTCGTTCTCTTGGGGGCCCCCCACCTTTTGGTGTTGTGATTTCCGCGCGTTATTTGGTTTTTTTTTTTTTTTTTGGCTTGGATGCTTGGTGTCAGGTGTTGTTACCAGGTTTGCTATTTCTTTCTTTTGTGTTTTCTAGTCTATGTTGTTACCGTTGTTGCTTTTGTTGGCTCCTCACCTATCGTGAGTCGGAGCACTTTTACCTATAAAAAAAAAAAGGATGCATTGTCTTTCATTATTAACTATACTGTTGAAAGCGTGCCATGTCATGATCAACTAATAATTATTGCGTTGTCTTTTTTTTATTAATGTTATTTTTACACTATTAAAAATATTTAATTTTTCATGATAATTATCTTTTATATATATATAACAATTGCTTATACTTGTACTGAGAGATGTGGTAGTTAGATAAAACTCTTTCAAAGCCTATTTCTATTGCAACTAATTATTTTTGAATGAAAAATTATATAAATAATAATATATAATTAACTAAAGATAACTGAGAAATTTTTTTTTCTAAATTTTAGTATTCAATCAGGGGTATAGCCAGAAAATTAGTAAAAGATTTGTCAAACTTAACATATATAACATAAAATTTTAAAAAAAAAATGCCATGCGAAAAATATTATATAAAATAATTAACAAAATATAAATTACACAAGCATATTTATGGTCAATATAAATTAATATCACATATTTATATAACTTACATGTATATTTGTGTTATTTTACTAATTTTTGTTTTTTATTTTTTATCACTAAACTAATGTATAAAAAAATTTGAAAAAAAAAAAGTCTAAGCTGGATGACCATGATCCCCTTGGCTCCATCCCTGCATTCAATGACAAAGACAAAGGAGTAAATTAAAAGGATAGATAAAAAATAGTACCTAAGATTTGATTACGTTACCTCGTGGTCAAATCTGTTTTTATTTTCATAATTTCATTATCTGTGCATGAAAAAGAATAAATCCGTCCGTACGTAATACGTAGCATGAGTAAGTAAAAAATTATAAGGTCCACGTTTAGATGTAACAGGTAGAAACTTAAGGAAGCAAGCAAATCGGTTGTTAGCTGACATATAATGAGGAAAATCGCGACTGTCACTGTTAATGGTGACATCAGTAACGTTCTATATAGCCCATATATAGGTTAAGCCTGCTTCAATTTTTATATGGTCGAGATCGGGAAGCTGGTCTACCCGACAGCAAAGCTGAGTTGAAGAAGCAATTAATTCCCTCCTTTGAACGCAATAGCAATTTATTATCTCGCTGACTTTTGGTAATATAACTTGTCTGTTTTTTTCCTTTTTTAAGCTGTCAATTTCTAAATTTGTTTGATTCTTACTAATTTAATTTCAGTCTAATTATCTTATTATAGGGTTAAATGTTTTTTTTTTTTTTTTAAATCTTTAAGAGTCTAACTCAAAACCTTACTTAAAAAAATAAATATCAAATCAATTGAATTAAATAAACATTCCTAACTTATGCAAATCACGCATCATTGTTCTTTATTTTTACAATTGTTCATGTACCTTTAAGTTACGGTAATAATCAAATCATTTTGTCTACACTAATGATTTTAGAATTTTTATTAATATTATGGATATTATAGACAAAATTTATCTAAAATTGCAGTTTATTTCTATTATAACTAATTACTATTATGTTAAAATATTGTTACATTAAATACAATGTAGTACATTTTATATAAAAGTTTATGTAATTATTTAATATAAAGCAAACTATTTTCCCGAAGAATTAACGTTGTTCACACAACCTGGTGATAATTAAGTCTTAGCAAGAGTGTATTATGTCCTAGACTAGGGAAATATTAAAAAGACACGGGAAGTAAGGTAGGGGGTGAGAGATTTAGGTAATTTGCATAAGATTATAAGTTCAAATTTTAAGACTATTGATGTACCAAAAAAATGCTAGAAAATATTATTTGAATACACTATATAAATATGAGTGTGGTAAGTATCAAAGTATGTGTATATCAAGCTAAAAAAAAAATCATCTATATGAAAGAAATATTGTATTTAGTCTTAAAAAGTTATATACAAATAACGTAACTTTAACACTAAGCGATGATGGCAAACATACGCTTTATTTTACAATTACATATATAATTTTAACAATAATAATATGTACGAGGGCGCCCTTATGACGAAAGGAAGATCTTTTGAGATGAGGACGCAGTAATTCCATCTGATTAAGGATATTTAATAACTCTTTCAACACACGTATGTAGGTCTATAATTTTTTTTAGGCTCAAGCATAACTCTCCACCGAGAGGAGCCAAGCAATACTAAGTCTGAACAAGTAATACTAATTTTATTATGTAATAATTTTTTTAATTATAATTAACTTCTCATGTTGAATTAAAAGGTCATATTAAACAAATTACATGTTCATAAATTTTTTTCTAGCTTGTACATTTTTTTGAAACATTAGTGTACAACAAGGTATTTTAAAAAATAAGAAATTATTGCTAATTTTGTCAAAATCCGTGTGCTGAAAGAGATTGAGAGACACTAAAGAAACTCTATTTACAAAAATGAAGAAAATTTTGTTATATCTACAATAGTCTTCAAATTTATATGTAACTTATGTACAACTATGATAAATATAGCTAACTTCAGACCGTTCTATACGCATCTATGGCATTCTCCATCCACAGTATACTTTGCGAGATTGTTGAACTTAAGTTATGAGTGATCTAAGATAGAACAAGCTTGTTGCAGCACCCCATGCTACATAAAATGGATCAGTGATGTTAGGTTAAGAAGGAGAACAATCTACAAACTACAACGCATAGCTCCTGCCTATCCATGGCAATTGCTGCCAGTGAGAATAGTAGAGACAAGAACATTCCCTTTATTCTCATTGGACTGTAGATAATAGGGCCCAGTGGGATCCGTACGTAGCAGGATGTGCCATTGTTGAATCTCAAATTGATGAAAGAAAATGGTGACAAGAATGAAATAGATTCTCCAACTATCAAAATCTAATAGAGAAAATTGCAACAAATATAAAAGCTAGAAATGCAAATCAAGAATCGTCTGCTACGAAGCACGTATACTCCTAATAAATGGCTGCCATACTCGTACTCAGTTGGGAAAAAATGTCATTTTTCCCTTGAAAACTTTCCAAAAAATAGAGAAATAAAATATACTAAGAATTCAATCACAATACAAGAATTAACGTGGAAAGCTTTAAAATGGAGGAAAATCACGACTATTGTCTAAAGACAACAAGAGAATACTATTATGTGAAAATTGTTACAACACACAAATTTTTTTTTCAAACACCCCATGACCTTAGTATATCTACACTTTCTAAAGCAAATATCAAATCTACATCTCACAATACTCTAAGACAAGAGTATAAAAGAAAGAAGAAAGTTAGATACAATCTTGAAATGTTTCTGATTGGTGCAAATTGAAACAAAGGACTTGATCCATATATAGCCTTGGCCTGTCCCTTTCCTTGCAATCCTAGGTGATGTGGGACTTGTTCCAAGATGTTTTATTATAATCTCGTGTGCAATTGTGGATCCGCTAGTAATAACTTATCCTTTTCCATGGCAATGCAGTAATGTCATGAGGATACACTTCTCATCTTTTAGAAAAAAAAATCATTCTCTCCCATAACGAGAGAAACATTGCTAGCATCTAATTTAGGGCTTTTTTCTTTATATTTTGCACTTGGACAATTTTCCATTTTAACGTTGTGTGTAATCCTGATTTTATCAACACATCCTTGACTTGTATTTACCACAAGCCAAAATTGATTCTTCCATCAAATTTCTATATGTCAAACTTCACAGCACTTGAAAAACTTGACATTACAATCATATGCTAAAATAGTGTATGGAGACTGTAAACCGTGCACCAGGTAGGTTTCCAAGAAAGAGAGGGAGGTCACAATAGACACGTTTAAGTACCAAGAATTTCCTAACCATAACCTTTCCAAAACAGCTCTCTCATAATATCTCACTTCTTTCCAGTAATCAAGGATAATTCTCAAATGACAAAGAACAATTCTTTTCTGATGTGGAAGATCAGACAATACTATAATCACAGAGCATACTAAGAATTTAATATCCGACCGAATCATAAGTTCTGATACCACTTGTTAGAAAAAAACATCATTTTCCCCTTGAGAACTTTTCTAAAAATAGAAAAATAAAATATACTAAAAACACAATCACAACAAAAGAATTAACGTGGAAAACTCCCAAACCGGATAAAAACCAAGCCATTGTCTAAAAACAACTAAAAAATAATACTATGTGAAAATTTTTATAACACATAAACTTTTTTCTCAAACATCCTATGACCTCAGTAAACCCACACTCTCCAAAGCAAATATCTGATCTACATCTCATAACACTCTAAGATAAGAGTATAAAGAAAAGAAGAGAGTTAGATATAAGCTCAAAGTGTTTTCGACTGGTGCAAATTGAAACAAAGGACTAAAGTTCATACATAGCCTTGACCTCCCCCTTCCCTTGCAATCCTCAGCTATGTGAGACTTATTCTAAGATGTTTTATTTCAATCAACTCTAATATATTGGATACTTGCCCAATACCAGTACTTATGGATACTTGTTGGTCAAGCAATACACTAAATAAATGTTATCTAAATACAAATTAGACTGTACAAAGTATCCATTTGATTTGCTTTTAAATAAAATATACTACTACTTCATTCCTTTAAAACTTGGGTTTCTTTAAATATTTTTACTTCAGCATAATTATTTTATTGTTTATGATTTTATATAATATATCTTTATATATCCATGCCCTAACTTTTACAAAATTTTTGTATCCCATACCTCTACTCATACTTGATACCAATATTGTATCCGCACCTTTGTATCTAACATAAATCGTTTAGAATTGAGTAGAGTTATAAAGGAATCAACAGACTCGATGAGAAAACCTTGAAACTGCAGATGTGATATATCAAGTAATTGCAAATAACTTCGATCACGAAACCATGCATTCTGATATTGATTTCGATTAGGCAGAAATCAACGACTCGACCAGAAATAATAATTTGATCATAAAAAAATCACGAACTTCAACTTTAAAATCGATTAGAGTGGCACAGCAAAGTTTCTCACTGAAGGAGCTCTAATACCCTGTCAAAGTCCGTGTGTTGAGAGAGACTGAGGGAATTTGAAGAAACTCTATTGACTGAAATGATGAAGAAAAATGTAAAGTTTATTCTATCCACAGTAGTCTTTAAAAGTATATACACCTTATGTACAACTAACTATGATAAATACAGCTTACTACCTGCAAATACTTGCTAACTCATTATTTGCATTAACTAACTAATTTTGGATTGTTGCAAACCTCTAATGATAAAATGATGGACGTGATGGACTTGAGGCTGATATAGTTAACAAATTTCTTGTGTGAAATGAGAGAGTGAGTCTTTCTTATTAGTACGTACTTTGTTCTCATTATTTTTGTTCTCATTATTTTGGAGAAAAAAAATCACTCTTCTCTCCAAAAGATTATTTTAAAAAAATTAGTTAAAAATATTTTTATACAAATAAAATAGTAAATTTTTTTTTTTTACAAAATTAAATCAATAACTTAAAATTTAATTGATTATATATATGTGTTAAATTTTATCCCTTTGAGTGAAGGTTAGCAACCTTTAATCTTGAAATATCTCTTTTGTCTTTTCTTCATCAACTTAAATGATGATATCCATTCAATAACTTTTTATAAATATTGAATTTTATCAATTCAACAATTGAGTCATGTGATATTAACTTGACATAAAATATATCAAGTTTCCAAAAAAAAAAAAAAAAAAAGATGTTAATAGATATATAATCTAATAATTGACATTTACTTATATTTTGGAAAAATATATTATACATCATAATAAATTGGGATGATGAACTATCAAATCTCATTTTGAAATTATATGAAATTTTATACAGTTAATCTTAGTGAAAACTTTTAATTCAATTGTTGATTGTTTATAAAATAATAAGTATATCAAGACTTGCAGTCTTGCACTTGGAATAAGTGGATTACCGCCTATATATAATCATTTTAAAAGTTATGCCTCATGAATTCCAAAATAACGCTAGATTTCTCGCTAGATCCATCACAAAAATTTATTTTTAAGTTTGTAGTTGGTAACCAGTACTTTTATCTATAATAGATTTGTTTAAATTGTGAATTTAATTTTAATACTGTGTATTAAACTAAATGATCATTCAACTTTATATGAATAATGATTTATGGTACGAAGATCATTTCATCGATTTTGCTAGAATAGGCTTTATACCCACATTCTTCCATTTTTTCTGCCCAGTCCCTACTTATCCACATTTGCCTTGTGCTTTTTATCCAATTAAATTACTGCTTTTGTTTTCATAACTCTTTCATAAAATTATTTTGAGCTAAATAGCTTTGTTGATTTTATATTTCCATGACATTTGATGAATTTAAGTATGTTATCAATTACATAAAATATTCCCATAAAAAAAATTACACAAAATAATGATATAAGAAAATATCATTGAATGTAAATGTAAACATCATTTACATCAAAATTAAATCTACTAAGAAAAAAGGGCGGCATGCATCTAAGAACCATCAATTAATGTCTTCCATATATATATATATATATATACGAGAGAGAGAGAGAGAAATGCTATATGTACCTAATGTAATACATGATTGAGGAATTGGGTGATTGCAATTGTAAGTGATAATGTTATCACCCGACTCCTAATTATACACATAAATTCTCCATTCATTTGTATATGAATCTCTAGTCATGATTATAGAAAAATATTATATGTATCTAATGTTTTGAGATATCCATCGATATTGAGGAGTCATGTACAAATGACAATGGAATTCACGTCGTATATATAATTGAGAAATTAGTCATTGTAATGGTAGGTAATAATGTTGCCATCTAAGTCTTAGTTATATGCATAAATTTCCACTAATTTTCTTATGAATCTCTAGCCGCGATTAGTAATAACATTGTCATCCTAATTCATTTGTAAATATCCAAGTAACTTCCATATGATTCTCTAGTGTCAATAATTTTTTTTTTTTGACGTGTCTAGTGTCAATAATATATATATATATATATATATATATATATATATATATATATATATATATATATATATATATATATAAACATTGAGCTTTCAAGAGGGTTGGAAATTTAGAGAGCGTACCGCACCAACTTATTGTCTAACAAGCACCATGGATGGTCAATGTGTCTTAATCCCTCGTTTTCTTTTCTTATGGAAAAATCATCAAGATTTTTGTACGTGATATCAGTTAGTTTTGTTGCTTGCTACATGGTTTTGATCACCAACATCTAATAATATGGTTGAAAATAGATCGGTCGTGTTTGTAATATTATATATTTATATAAGGGCGGATTCTGTGATGCACCTCACAAAGTGAGGTGCATCACACACCTTATAGAATAAACGGTCAGATCTGAGAGTGCACAAATACACCCTCACATCTGACCATTAATCTCACAGGATGTATTTGTGCACCTTCAGATCTGACCGTTTATTCCATAAGGTGTGTGATGCACCTCAATTGTGAGGTGCATCACAGAATCTGCCTTATATATATAAGTCCTCAACTTTCTAGGCTTTTAGCAATTCAACTTTGACAAGGGCTTATATGTCATTTCGCATAAGAAGATGTATCCTTATTTTTCGCTAGCACGTCAGTCTTAACCACTATTGTGTAATTGTGAGTTGTTGTGGCACACGTACATCAGGTTCTGCTTATAAAAAGGCTACTATCATCTTAGGTTGTATGCGTAGGAAGCATCCACCCATAGGATAGTTTCAATTTGAAGGAAGTGAGCCAGCTTCCTTCTTTGAAGGATGAGAAGCTAAGTTAGAAAGATAACTAGGATATATATACTATAAAATTAACAGAAATGGGAAGATCTCCACGCTGTGATGAAAGTGGTTTGAAGAAAGGTCCTTGGACACCGGAAGAAGATCTGAAGCTTGTTAACTACATTGAAAAAAATGGTCATGGGAGCTGGAGGGCTCTTCCAAAGCTTGCAGGTATTCTACTAGCTATAGCTATGTATAGGTCCATAACTCCATATCAAAAAACTTATCATTTCTCTTCTCTTTGGTCCCTCTTATTATCTCTTATACTCTTAAGCATAATGGTGATGCTGATCATTTGTGCGTATTTCTTATCACAGGTCTTAACAGGTGTGGTAAAAGCTGTAGATTAAGGTGGACGAACTACTTAAGACCTGACATTAAAAGAGGGAAGTTCTCCGAAGAAGAAGAAGAAACAATTCTGAATCTCCATGCCATCCTTGGAAACAAGTAAATTTTCAACCACAATTATTTTTTATGCATTGACATTTGTTGGCAACTTGGCGTTATTCCACATATAAAATAGCGGAAAGTGTAAAACATTAAGAGCACTGAAAGAGTAAGATATTAAGAGAAGTTGTTACTTGCTTTCTGATCGAGCAAGCCATTTCTAATTCATTTACAAGTCAGTTTTGTGGGGATTAACATTTACACGAATAAGTGTAGTAAGTAAAAGTGACAATCAGAACAAAAAAAAAAAAAAAAGCTTATTTTGAGAACATATAAAAAATTTTCTTTTATATTTAGATTATTTTATTATGTATATAAAATAATTTAGGAAGATAATATTTGTATGCACCAAAAGTGTGCATCCATCAACACAAATAGAGAGATCAGGAGGAAAAAAAAAAAGAGAAAGAAAAAGAAAAAATTGAAAAAGTAAGGGAGAGAGATGAAAAATAGAGAGAAGATGTTGGGTGACCTACGAGTTTGGGATTTAAATATCTTTTCTCAATAGTTTATAATTATTTAAAAAAAAAGATTATTTTTTGAAAAATAATCAAATCCAGACATACTATTATTAGTTAGTTTGAGTATTTTGAAACTTATTTATAGTTTCAAAACTCCTTTTGGCAAGATGGTCAGCAATCGCTAGCCACTTACCAGGTCGGACAGATAACGAAATCAAGAACTTTTGGAACACTAGTCTGAAGAAGAAGCTGATTCAAATGGGTTATGATCCAATGACACACCAGCCTCGAACTGATATCTTCTCAGACCTGTCTCATCTCATAGCACTGGCTAATCTCAAAGAGCTTTTCCATCATCAACTATCCACGCTCCAATGCTTACAACAACAACAACTCCTGCAGCCTCAAGTTTCAACTAACACAAGCAGCATCAACAGCACCTTCACAAATATCGACACCACTATTAATCTTTCACAGGAGCAGTTTCCAAACACTATCTCATCTATTGGAATTGGAGGTCTCCAATTGGTCAATGATTGTTCTTTCTCTCATATGCCTGAACTGAAAACATGTGCACCACGTTGTTCCGATGAAGCACCATCGAGTGATCATGACACGGTCCAAGTCACTGAGAGTACCATAGCGTTTTGTAATGGAGAAAGCTCTCCAGATTCTCCGTGGCTTCTTTCATGCTCAAGCACTATTCCATCTCCTTCCCATGTGGCTCCAACTGTGACGGGGACTTTGTTGACTGATATGACCGATAATTGCAATGCTTCTAGTTTATGGCCTGAGCTCCTGGTAGAGGATCCTTTGTTTAATGTGATTGCTTAGTTTTAGATTAACCTGTGCAACATGACAAGAGTATTATTATATTAGCTAGTCCTAGTGTCAAAAGATTTACCACTACATTAATTTTGCATGTGTGTGCTTTTGTATACAAATACAATGTTCATTGTTATGAGTACATGGTACTCTTGTGGGTTATTTTTATTATTTTTATTTTTTTTCCATGAATGCATGAAATTGATCTGGTGGCTTTGCCTTGTAGGTATCTTCTGATCAATACACACTTCATGCAAAGAAAAATTAAAAAATAAAATTCTATCGGTGGACTTCAATCAAATTAAATACTATCTCTATATCAATCAACGGTAGACTAATCTGTAGGTTTTCTTATGCATAATTAACTGTTATCACGTTATAAATTTATAATCTTCTACTACGAAATCTTAAACATTTCAGTTACATTAAGTTACCGTAAAAAGACAATAAGAGGAAATGATTGCCAAATTCAGCTTATTTTTATTTTATATTATTTTGTTTTATTTTTTTCAACGTATCAGCTTTTCCTGCCCAACTTTGATAGTTGTTGGTAATTTATCTTAATATGATTAACTAACGTAAGAATACCCAGTGATGGAAAAGGGACCCAGTAGTTAGCATTCTCAACTACACCAACCTCAAAGTAGCTGGGATGGTTTAACTCAGTTTGTGAGAAAGAGCACGGTTTATGAGATTAATTTCTTTGTTGTATTTGTGTATATTATTTATTAGGATTTTTTAATGCTGATTAAGAAATTAAAAGTTAAAATAAAATTTTTAATACATTTAATGTATTAAAAATTTGAAAAATTTTAGTCCAAGTCAATTTTTTTCCTATTTATTAATGTAGTATTGGTTTCTGAAACTCGAAAAGCCTTTGAACCCTGAAAATAAAGCATGAATTCGTTTTTTGACCTAGCTAGCTAGAAGGGTAATATTCTATAATTATCAAGATAATATTTTTTTCCTTTAAATTCAACGCAAAAAATTTCTATTCGTTGAGCCATTTGACTTCTGCTCTCCATGGGATTATTTAAGAAATATTCATTGAAAGTAATATTAAACAATATGGCTTTCTTCATCCAATAGAAACGAAGACCAAAACCCTACATTTCCTTTTGAGCAGGTGGATAACTATCCTTTTCTAACAAGGAATTGACATTACTCTTCTAACTAGTGGATTCCGAACCATCTTAATCAAATTTTTTCATGTATCCGTGGTGACAGGAGCAGCCAGAAGGTCGTATTCAAAAGAGACAAAGTGCAGAACTATTGAATTACACGTGAATCATGATGAAAAGTTTTAAGATAAAACTTAACAAGTATAATTAAATTTACTGGTGCAAAAACATTTGTCCATTTTTGTGTGCTTAGGTTGTTGGTGATATAACATTACTCAAATAATATTACTCTTCAAGTCAATTAGAAGTAGGGCATGTTTGTCAAAGCAACAGGGACAAATCATCGTTAAACATGATGTTAAATCATAATTTAATAGCAAGAGATGCCAAACAACCTAATCCGACACCTTTGATTTAATTATCAATATAGCTTGCATGTTATTTCCCCTTGGTTGTCACGTTTCATTTGATTTTCAATTATTTATTGGTCTGTTTCCTATTTAATATTTTCAATAATCTGTAATATAGATCTTCTCATGTTAAATTTTTATATTACTTTATTATGTGTAATCTCTCACCATTGATTTAAAATTTGAGATTCAAACATGACATATGATGTAAGACAATTAATTATGAGTGATTACACATGATAAAATTATGTGAAAATTTAATGAGATAATCCATTCTCAAAGATTAATAGTATTGATAAGAGTAATTTGTTTAAGTATTTATATTAACTGTTAATTATATGTAACAAACTTTTAAATATTTACGACGCAACAAATTGCTAATAAATATTTAATAATTCACATTGAATACAACAAAGGTAGCATAGCAGCTCAAGCGTAGCGGTTAATCCTTATTCTACTTCAGTTGTCTTATATGCCCAAGTTTCTTCCTCTGTCATTATTCAAATAATTTTCAATGAAATTGAATCCACCAAGTCTATGGTCCATATAAGATAAAAGTCGAAGATAAGTTCAATTAGTAGCCTGTACCTTCAAAAAGAAGATATCTAGATAAATGGGAAGGCTTCTTATTGTAGGCTGTTTGATAATTGAATAATTAGCAACTTGGATTTTGAAATCATTCTCTGCTTGAAGTTAGTCGAAAAATATAACTATACGTCTAAGTTAATGCTTAAATTTATAAAACTCGTATTGTTTTTATTTCTTTTTTAATTTTATTTTAATTCCTTGTTGAAGAGAACGAACTTAGTAAATTTAAGAATTAACTCATATAATAGATAAACTAGGAGAGTACACGGCATGTAGAGAATAATTTTAGAGAATAAATTGTTAATTTATCCTCTAATTACTACTTAAATTTAAAACAATGCAATGGTTCTTATCTTAGTTGAATTTGAAATAAAACTGATTTTTAAAATGTTCAACTGCGATTTGTTTTCTTTTTATTGTACAAATTATTTCATACTCTCATTATCTTCCAATGGTTTTTGGATGTGATAAAATAATAAGGATTACTTATCTATATAAGTCAAGTCCAACAACCCGTTCTTTCAAAAATTACGGCAAAAACATTCTAGCTATCCTGCATTTATTTTTAATTATTTATTTTCTAATATGAATAAAATATTATCATTAAAAATATGCATGTGAGAAAATATAAAATAATCTAGCTTCATTAAACTCAGATAACAATAATCGTTCATATTTATATAAATAAATTCAATACTAAAATTGGATTTTGCATGAATTTAAAACTAAACTAAATTTAATTTAATTTATTTTTATTTGAAATTATGTAACTAGTTTCATTTTGTATATATTAACCAATAAAGTAGTTGAGATAGTGGTAGAGACACATTATAATCCTAAGGAGGACTTAGATTCAATTGTTGGACAAAACTCCCATTAGGAAAGTAAGTTTGACTACGTCCAAAAGAAATTAGTCTCTTTCCCCAATAATAAAAAAGGGGAATACCCTTAAAAAGACAAAATAAAAATAAAAATGAAAATAAAAATAAAAAACTAGTTCTAAGATTGCTACATTAGAACTCTGAAAAACTCGTTTGGCTTTTAATTAGAGTGGGTGAAATTGAGTATGTACATAGTCAAAGTGGATAAAATCATGCTAGCTATACAATCTTGGGTTTAAAATTGCTGCAATAGGTGCAGGTCAAATTAGAACTCTGAAAAAGTCATTTGGCATTTTGTTAGAGTAGGTGAAATTATGTATAGTCAGAGTGGATAAACTATATAAACTAAGTTTTTATAACGACTAAAATTTTCAAAAGCAAGTTATTTTAATTAAAAATTAAAAATTTTAATTTATTTATTATTAACAATTTTTTTTTAAACTTCATCTTTTAACTAACATCTTTAAGAAAATGATTTAAAAAACTCATAATTTTTTTTATCCATTTTATTTATCATTTTAATAAAATGCACAAGTTGAGAAACTTAAAATCGGGGTTTATATACTTATAATTTTTATTAAAATATATTTAATCAATTTTTAGTATTTAATTATGTCACTTTATTAATATTAAAGTACAATTTTCAATTAACTATATTACACAGAGTAAAATTAAAAAATTAGCTATTAATTAATTTCAGTGGCAAATTCTATAACTTGTCACTAAAAATTTTGTGTAGTTGACGACTTTAAGAGCTTGTCACTAATACTTAGGTCTATAGTGATGACTTAACTAGGTTGTCACAAAATATAGATTTTGGCGACGATTGACAATAGTCATCACAAAAGTATTACTTTTAGTGATAACTTTTTAGTCTTCACCAAAAAAAAAAAAAATCATCACAAATTTATTAATTTGTGAGAATAATAAATATTAGTATAAACTAAAATATTTTTCTTAAAGTGACCATTAAAGTAAACAAAAAAATACAATATGAGGTATATGTTGGTTTACGAAATCCAAGGGAAGTATAGGTATTAAGGCCATCCTAGAGAGAAAAGGAATAGAGAGAAAGGAGAATATATATATATATATATATATATATATATATATATATATATATATATATATATATAACAAAATGTAACTAACTTTACAACTAACTAAGTGCCAAGTCAGCTAACTAACAACTTCACAGTTGCTATCCCTTACATCCCTCGTAAACTCAAGGTATGAGCATTTTCAACCTTAAGTTTGGAATGAAAAATAGTAAATGAAGTAGTAGAAACTGGCTTGGTTAATTTGTCAACAACTTGAACATCCCCTGTAATATGACTGACTTGAATGCGGACTTTGGCAACATAATCCCTTATAAAATTAAGGTCCAACTAGAAATGCTTTGACCTAGAGTGCAAAATTGGATTGGCAACCAAGAGCCTTATGTTGAGGTTATCATAATACGCCAATGGAGTACAGGGAATGGAAACTTGCAACTTAGCCAGGAGAGTTCGAAGCCAAAACATATCAGTAGTGAGAAAGGCCAAACTCTAGTATTCAGCTTCAGTTCTGGATCTAGAGATAGCATGCTATTTCTTAGAGGTCCATGTGATGAGACTGGGGCCAAGAGAAACACAGAAGCCACTAGTGGACTTTGGATCATCTAGATCTAAGCCCCAATCCAAGTCACTATAGCCAATTAGGCGAAGATTAGTGGATTTTTAGATGTGTAAGCCAAAAAAACCTGTGCCACCAAGGTACTTGAGGATTTGCTTGACAACTTTCCAGTAAGACTCGAGTTGATTCTGCATAAATTAACAAACTTGATTAACACAGTAGGCTAAATCAGGTCTAGTCATAGTGATATATTAAAAATTGCCCACCACTAATCTATACAAACTTGGATCATCAAAGGCAGCCCCACCAAAGGAAGATAACTTCATGGATGATGGAATTGGAGTAGAACACGGCTTACAGCTAACCTTATGGCATTTTTGGGCAAATCATGCACATATTTTGATTAGGAAGGACCAAGCCACTAAAGGAAGTAGGAGTTACTTGAAAGCCAAGGAAGTAATGTAAGGCACTCATGTCCTTAAGAGTAAAGGAATTGTTAGGTTGCTTAATCAAATCAATGATGTACGAGAAGGAGCGTCTGATTACGATGATGCTAGCAACATAAATGAGGTGTAGGTAACTAAAGTGGAAGTCATTCGAGTGACCAAACTAGCATCAGACTTGGTTGAGAAGAAGCCAAGTTGATGAAGAGTAGTGGTGAGTTTGTGGTACCATGCCCGAGGTGCTTGCTTCAAGCTATAGAGAGCTTTTGTTAGTTCGTATACTAACTTGCTATCACCAATTTCATAGCCCTAAGGTTGTGTCAAATAAACATCCTCTTGAAGATCGCTATTCAAGAAGGCATTATTAACATCAAGCTGTTGTGTGCACCAAGAATTTGCCATTGCAAAAGATAGAATCACTTCAATAAAATCAAGCTTTATAACTGGACTAAAGGTTTCAATGAAGTCAAAACCAGGTCTTTGGTTAAATCTGTTTACCACCAACCGAACTTTGTACTTTTGAAGTGAGCCATTTGAGTTATATTTGACCCAGAATGCCCATTTTGAGCCAATTACAGTTCCACCAGGTGGAGGTTCTACTAGAGTCCATGTTTTGTTTCTCATGAGAGCAGCATAATTATCACCTATTGCCTATATCTAGTGAGGAATGCTTAAAGCTTGTTTGACAAAAGTAAGCTCAACAGCAATATTATAAACTTTTGGTTTGAACACTCAAGCCTTGGCCTTGGTGGTCATTGGGTGAGTAGTTTGAAAAGGGATAGCAGGTGGAGGTATCTCAAGTTGCATGATAGTAGGTTGCAGGCCAGTAAGTCAAGTTACATCAGAAACCTCAACAAGCAAGTAGGCTCAGGGTGATGAAAAGGATGTGTAACTGAAATAGCCCCTTCATGTTTAGATGAAGGTGAAAAGGTAGGAAAGTGGGTTGTTGTCTCAACAGATTTACGTAACAAAGGAATGAAGGGCATGGTAGTTTGACCAACAGGGAAAGCATTAACACATGGAGTTGAGTTAGAGCTTAGATATGGAAAGTGATTAGATTTAAAGGGAAAGGAAGACTCATCAAACAAAACATGCTTGCTAAGAGTGAATTTCTCTAAAGGTGTAAGATGTCTATAGCCTTTATGTTGAGTACCATACCCCAAGAAGATAAAGCAGAGACTTGAAATCTAACTTGTGTTTATTGTAGGGCCTAGTACAAGGGAAGCATAGGTAGCCACATACTTTGAGAGACTCATAAGGTGGTTTTATATTAAACAAAATTTTAGTGGGAGACTTGTTATTTAGCAAAGGGGAAGGCAAGGAATTAATGAGTTGGACTGTAGTCATGAAAGCCTCATCCCTAAAGGAAAGTGAAAGTTATGCTGTTGCTAGTTAAGTCCCACCACAATATGCCAACATTTTCTTTTAGTAGTACCATTCTGTTGATGTGTGTATGGACAATAAAATCAATGAACAATGCCATTAGCTTGCAAAAGCTTAGACAAAGCAACATACTCCTTACCATTGCTAGATTGAAATGCCTTAGTCTTGGAACCAAGTTGTAATTCAACCATGTGTTGGAAATGAATAAAAACAAATCTAAGTTGAGATTTAGAGGACGATAAGCAAATACAAGTATACCAAGAATAATCATCCGTAACATGGACATAGTAAACAACACCATTTATTGAGGAATATGGGGCTGGACCCAAATGTCACTATATACAAGTTGTAGCGAGTAGTGTATACTGTAACATCCTCAAATTCTTATTATGCTAAATTATCTCAGTAACTCTAAGTAATTAGGTACTTAATAAGAAATTATGAGATTAAGGATTAATTAAGGGATTAACGAAGTGTTTATGAGTCAATTCTAATAAGAAAAGCTAAGAGAATGCTTAATCGAGATTAGATAATCTCTAATTAAGCAAATCAAAGCCTTAATAGCTTAATTAAGTACTAATCATCCTTAGTTAGCTTAATTGAGTTTAATTAAGGATAATTAAGCTTAATCACGAGATTAATTTTTCTTAATCATGTTCTTGTGTATTAATCACTAATCCTTGGTTAATCATGTTAATTAAGTTGCAAGAGCAATTAATCACATGATTAAATTCAAATTTAGTCAACTAGATAATAAAGTAAAGAATGATGTCACTAAAGCATAAAGTATTAGACAAGAGTGCTTTATATAAGAGTAAGTACTTGATTTATTCCCCCATCATCTAGTTTGTCCTTCTAAACCTTAATTAATACAAAATTAAGAAAATATCTCCCTCCCTCCCTTTGTGTAGTTGATGCCACAACACAATACACACACACACACACACATTTTTATTTTGTGTCTTCCTATTCTCTCTCTAACTCTCATATCCTCTCACTTCTCTCTAAAACTCTCTTCTTCTTCTTCTTCATCTTCTTCTTCCATTCTCCACCTCCATAACCAAACCTTCTTCACTTAGCCCTTCAAAGACCACATCTTTTGGTCTTTGAAGAAGAGATTCAAACACTACAAGCTTCATTTTCAAGAGAACTCAAGAGTTCCCTCTTGGTTCATCCAAAATCGCCACCATCAACATCAAGGAAGAGCCATCATCTTCTTCATTTCTCCTTCAAGAACACGCCATTTTCAAAGCTTAGGTAGTGATCTTCACTCTTTCATTTTGTTTACTCAAGAAAGCTTGAAGCTTGGTTCTTCTCATGACTAAGATCTTCAAATGAAAACTTGAGAAGATCTTTCATGCTCTTCATGAGCAAAAGTTTCTATTTTTGGTAAAATATGTTCATGAGTGTTCTTGAGTTCTTGAAAAGTTCCTTTTTTTAAGTGCTTCAAAGTTTCTATTTTTCTTTCTTGATGCATGAGATATTGATGTTTCTTGTGAGTTGCTTGAAAAAGAATGATGTTCTTGGTGGTATTTTGTTTAAAGTTTGTTCCTTTTTTTATGATGAGTTTATGATTAGAAAAGTTTCATCTTTACATGTTTTTCATGATTTGATAAGACTATGAATATTCCAAGAGTTTAAAGCTCAAAAAGTTTGCTTCTTAATGTATAAAAAGTGGCGCAAGTTTTGGTGCCTTCATAAAGTCTTATTTTGTTTTGTTTTGAAGACAAGACTACATATAAAAGTCTAAGCTTTTTGAAATATGAAGCCTTTTTAAGTTATAAAAATGATATCTTGTCACTTTATGTCTTAGAAATCAAATCTTGAAGACAAGACCTTTCATAAAGTTTCAAACTTTAGTCAAGAATGAAATCTTTAAGTTATAAAAATGTTGTTTTGCAACCTTTAATTCATAAACTTTAGATCTTGAGTCAAAACAATGCTTAAAAGTGTCAACTTTTATAAAGATTAAGACTTTCTAACTTTAAAGTTAATGTTTTATTTCCTTAGTTCATAAAGTAGGAACCTTTTTGACTTTAAGACAACTTTAAATCATAAAGTTGAGACCTTGATGGTCTTAGAATGAATAAAAGTGTCAACTTTTATAAAGAACAAGGCTTTTTAGTTCAAAAGTTAGTATCTTGTATCATTATTTCATAAAGATTTAATCTTTAAGTCAAGAATATAATTTTAGAGGCACTTACTTTCATAAAGAATCAAACTTTATGACTACTTTATAAAGAATGATAACTTTTATAATACTTAAGGTAAGATCTTGTCATGATAGTAATAAAAGCTTGAAACTTGCAACTTGGATAAGTTAAAAATCACCCTTGGAGATTAGTGAACATGGTGTTGTTGGGTTCATGAGTGTGATTATACGTTGTCATGACCCAAGGATTAGAGAGATCTCAAAACCCTTGGGAACAGAAGTATGATTAGGGGCTCTGAGCATACCATGAACCTAGGAATCACTAAGTGCGCTATCTCAAGGAAAGGAAACAACTACTTAACTTAATTAAATTGAACAAGTGTTCCATAAGACATGTAATCAAGTAAAGAGTAATTTCACATGAGAACTAAGCGACTAAAAGACGACATACATATATTTTAACTATGTGATTCTCTCATAGTAACCACAGGAAATCATATGATGATTCATAAGATTCTTCACAAAAAATAACATAACTATGAACCCTTCTAGTGTATGAATATATGATGCCATTCGGCATGATGAATGACAAGTTTGATTGAGTCTTGTCTCATGATTGAATGATTAGTGTAATGATATGATATGGATATGATGGACTATTAGCTAAAAATTTGTGATTGGCATTTTGGGGAAGCTCTAGTCTAGCCATTATGCTGCCAGATTTTCGTCAAAATTATGGACTTAGTCATATCATTGCATGTGTTTAGTCAAAAGAGTATTACGCATGTAAAGTATAATGATAAGAAAAAGAATCATGGGATATGACCCTTCAATCACTTCGGTAAGTAAATGAGAGATGACGATCCACAAAGACTTAAGAAACCTCTATAGAGGAGGTAAGGATGACATGGAGGACCCTCCAACTTAGGGGTAACCAATATCGGCTTAGTCTGATTTGGTTTAGTATTGCATGACGACAGTCACAGAATGAGCTCATGTCCAAAAGTAGTCTATTTCAAAGGAAAGTGAAGAATGTTAAGCACATGCTAAAAATGAAAGTAAAGTCAAAGTATAACCATAGTTAAGTCAATGAGGTTGCGTGTCATTGTATGTATTTATATTATCCATGTCCATTATGAATGTTTATTCTTTGCTTTCGCATGTATGGTTATGATGTTAAGTTTAAAAGCAACCCGCTTCGGGGTTTAAGTTTTCAAAATCATTAAAATAGAACCTATACATGTCCACTATTTTTATAATTAAACCCAAAGTGGCTGGGACGATGATGATGATACAGTGTTTGTCTAGTCGCGATCCTACTGAGAAATCTAGTATTTCTCACTCCTATGTTTCCATGTCGTCTTCAGAAGATGTCCATGTCAGGCACGGTGGTGATTTTCATTGAGTTTCCAGTATGACATTGGCACTTCGACCAGGTGCTAAATGCCTCGGTGATGTCTGCGAGCGCAGCGATGAGGGTCTACATCTTCTATGACCATCCGTTTCAGACTCCAGTGATGAGCCCATTTTTTTGACCACATCAGCCATATAGCGAGGTTACCTTGGATGACATCCATCATTACTTTCAGCCGCCGAGATACCCTACTGATGATGAGACCAACTTGGATACTCGTCTGACTCCGACCATTTCATTGGATTCCGATCCTTCGAAGCCTTCCTATCCGAGCTATCATGTGCAGGCTGACCCATCTGAGCCCTCTTACCTATCTGGGATATGTCTGATGTCTGATTCGTCTCCTTCAGCAGCTCCTCATCACACTCCATCGCTGGTTAGCGGTCACGGGTTCATTCGTACCCATGCTGTGTCTTGTGGGCATGGGCGTGCCCGAGGAGGAGGACGTGGTGATGTTGCTCCCAGTGGTTTCGGGAACGGTTTCCTCCCACCTGATGAGTGATGTAACACTTTACCAGACAAGATACTATGCTTAATTCATAATATATTACCTGATAAGTTATTACGTGTGGCTGTATACTTTAATTTAATTTCTAATTCAATTCCAACTACTCAAATAGAGTTAGCTGTTTATCTATTTATTTCTTTTGGTTGTAGAATAAACAATGGGATTATATTGTGACAGAAATAAACCTATGGAATATACAGAAACTAACGAGCCATGTTATATATACATGTACATAGATGTCTGTTGCAAAGTTTGCCAAAAAGATACATAAACAGTACAAGGCATATAACGGATGAGGCAGCTAAAATAAAATAATCCGGCCGTCTTTACAAAACAAACCCTATATGGTCCCCACGGGACATTTCATATGTTAACTCCATCCACTAACCATCTGCCTATGGCCCAAACTGCCAAAAGAGGGCCACTCTGTACACCTCCTCCTGTTGCACTACGTAAGCTCTCTAGATGGATTCCGAGGAAAGGAATCCATTGGCCATATCTGCATCTGCCGGGGCATAGCTGCCACTGGGTGTAGAAGACGATGATGATGAACTCGCCGCCTCAAAAGGGTTCTCTTCCGCAGAAAATGAGATGGAGGGAGCCTGCGGAGGTAATGCCACCGGTGGTACTACTGCGGCTATTGCTGGAGGTAGGAAGGGATGTGCCATATAGAGTGGAATGGCAATATAAGGTGTGGAGGGGTCAAAAAGCAAATAAGTCAGTAGGACGGTAAAATCCCTATGGAAGAAGAAGTAGAAATGGAACTGACAGCTACCATATATATATAGTCTAAAAACGGGTTAAGGTGGATATGCAGGTCAGGGAACTCAATGTAGAGAATGCCAGTTGCCGCGTTCGCCATGATCTGAGAATGACACAGAAACATACAGTAGGGTGAGAAATAAAAATTTCTTAGTAGGAATCCTAATTCTATACACATCTGTCATCGCCGTTATTCCCAGTTATTTTGGTTTTTCTTAAATTTAAATGATAACATAATATTCAACTTAATTTAAATTGTAGGAAATAAAACCTAAAACAAAGCTAAATTTTAAATTAGAGCAATACAAATATATTTAACAGGCACACTAACAAAGCTGAAATAGTAACCATAAGCAAAGAGTAATATAACATAAGGAATATATAATTAACTATGACCTTAACTTAGAAATTCAGAAACAGAGCATATATATGTAAAATGGAAAAATGCATGTAGCCTTTGGAGATTTTTAACTTATGCAACATATATTTTCCACTCTTGGTCCCCTGGGAGTCTTTGGCCATATACTCCTGGATAATAGTCTGCTTTTTAGGACTGAGCTCGTTCCTATACAGGATTGTCGAGTTTACTTTCCCCGACTTTTCCACTAATCTATTCCCCTTAAACTTGGGCTGGCCCAAGTAATATGGAATCCTTTAATAATCTTCATATGTTAACATGCATATCTAATTTATTAGGAATGTTTCATACACATTTGAATATCTTGTTTAGTATAATAAATTTTCTGCCAGAATTTCGACAATATAACGAATCAAGCCCACTTCCCCATGAATAGTGCCAGGATACCAATAAAACCAATCAAGCAAAAGATCAACATGGACTACCAAATATATAACAATAATATCAAATATGTAGTGTGCTAACATCAATAAGGTTTTTTGCCCATGACACTCAATGTTACCGATTTTGTGAAATGCATCATTATTTCTATTCAACTCATTTAGGCCTATATGCTATAGTTCTATATGTCTAGTTTCCAACCCTTTTCATCCCATCTCATTTTGACTTGTGTAACTCAAGTTATTTAAATTTTACCTCAGTCTGTCCTACTCTTGCCTCTATATCACCCTTAAAAGTAGAAAATTACCAAAACTAGAAACCTAGGTTAAATCATACGAAACTTATACCAAATTAAAGCTAATAGAATAAAATTTTATTTGAAAAAGTTGCACCTCATTTGCATAATTATAACTCGAGATATAAGTCCCGTAAATAGACCCTTCTGGACTACCCTGTTCCAGTCCAGTTTGGATTTAAGGCAACTTCATCAATTTACTGGGAATAATTGGGAATGAATCTAACTTTAAAATTTTTATGGAATGTTCATCTACATGTTAGCTTTCAAACAATGCTAGTGGCACTCAATTTGGAGTTTTGTAGGATGAGTTACACTTTTCTCAACTCATACTGCCCAGAAAAGGGACCATAATTTCTGGCTAAACTTTAAAAATTCATAACTCACTCAATACTAATCTAGTGGCCTTATATTTTATATGGTTGGAAAGCCTAAATGTCTAGTTTCATGTAAAAATAGATCCATCAAGTTTTGATGGCTGGATTTTGGTCTGTACAAGATGAACATATGGACGTCGTAGGGTTTCTTACCCAACAGTACCTAACTTCTTTCTATCTTGAAGTTCTTCCATTCCAACTTCAATCCAAATCATATCATACATACAAAATCAACCCTAATTCATCATTTCTACTCAAGATAACATCATAATTATGAAAGAAGGAGGAGTTCCAACTAGCAACAATCCAAAGAAAACAAGAAGATAAGTTGAATTCCTACCTTCCTTGGTGTACTCTTGCTAGCTTTGTGTCTTGGATTGAAGAACTTTTGTTGAAGCTTGAAGGTTTGATGGAGATGAAGATGAAATGAGATGAGATGAGGAAGAAGAAAGATGAAGGAGCAATCAGCAGAATATGACCGAGACTTTCAAGGGAGTAGGAAAGAAAACAAGTGAAAACTTTTGAAAGAAACTAGCTTTTGATTGGTGGATATGTCTCACTCTTTCAACTTGACTTGGCTGCCTATATGAAAGGCTGAGATTGCACCATTTGAAAGGCTAATTTGCCTGAATCTTAGCCATCCATCCTAGGTTTCTCATAATATAATTTCTATTGATTCGGTTCCAATAGTTTAAAATACCGAAATCTTACCGATTTCTTTTAAATCGGTAAATCGGTTTTTAGAAAAATCCTATAAGGTTTCCTATGTTTCTAATCTAATCCCCTCAAATTTAATCCTTCTAAGTGTTACTTAATTGGCTTTGGGTAAATACTTAGTCGAATTCTAATGAATTCTAATTATTTGATAAAAATCGAACAACTTGGTTAAAAGCAATGAAAATTTTCGGATGTTATATTACTACTCTCCTAAAAAAAAATTTTGTCCTCAAAATTTGGTACTTGAGAATAATTCAGATACTGCTTCCTCATATCTTACTCTAATTCCCACATACAGTCTGCTAAGTCTTCGTTTCCCTATGCTACCTTCACTAACTTACGACTTTGTTCCAAGGGTGTTTGGTGCTCCTGTACATGAAAAGTTAAGTTATCCTTAGCTGAATTGATTCAGGTTCCAAGAAATGAATGGGGTCAGGCTGATATTTTCTGAGTTAAGAAACATGAAAAACATCATGGAGGTTTGACAGATACGGAGGTAAGGCGACTCGATATGCAACTTGCTCGATTCGCTTCAAGATTTGAAAAGGACCTATAAAGCGAGGGCTTAGCTTTCTAACTTTAATAGCTCTACTTACTCTGGTTATGGGTGTGATCTTCAGGAACACATGGTCTCCTTCTTAAAACTCTAATGGTTTTCTCCTGACATCCACATAGCTTTTTTGACGGCTCTGGGCTGTAAGTATCTTGCTACAGATCCTTTTAATTTGCTCTGTAGTTTGCTTGAATAAGTCCGATCCTAGCAGATTCTACTCCCCTGATTCATACCAGCAGAGCGGAGATTGGCATTTCCGTCCATATAATGCTTCGTAGGGAGCCATGCTGATACTTGCATGATAACTATTGTTATATGCGAATTCGACTAGTGGTAAGTATCGATCCCAGTTCCCATGTTGCTCCAAGATATATGCTTGCAATATATCCTCCAAAGTCTGAATAGTTTGCTCGGTCTGACCATTCATTTGCAGATGGTACGCAGTACTTAGATAGAGTCTAGTGCCGAATGCTTTCTGGAATGCTCCCCAAAACTGTAAGGTAAATCTTGGATCTCGATATGAAATGATGGTTGAAGGAATGCCATGTAACCTCACCATTTCCCAAATATACAATTAGGCTAACTTCTCTAAAGGATAATTCGCTCGAGTGGGTAAAAAGCGAGCAGATTAGTCTATCCACTATGACCTATATAGCATCATATCTCGAGGGTGTCCTTGGTAAGCCCATTACGAAATCCATAGAAATGCTCTCCTATTTCCATTTTGGAATCTCCAAGGGTTGTAGTGTCCGTGCAGGTTTCTGATGCTATATTTTTACTTTCTGGCAGGTTAGACATTATTCACAAGACTCGCCACATCTGTCTTAAGGCCTGGCCACCAAAACATCTTCTTGAGGTCTTGATCCATCTTGTTAATGCCAGGATGTATAGTGAACTCACTCTTATGGGCTTCCTCCAAGATCTTCTTCTTAAGCTTGTCTTCCTTAGGCACACATATCTTTCCCTGATATTGTCATACTCCTTCTGCACCTTGAGTAAAACCTATTAGTTTTTTGGATTGCACCAGTTGTACTGTATGCTAAAAGTCAACATCCTGTTGTTGTGCCTGCTGGATTTGGTCTTTAAAATCACTGGTTATCTTAATTTGGTTTAATTGAATAGCATGAGGGGTTATAGAGATTCCCAAGTTGAGGTCTCAGAAGTTCTCTATAAGTTCCGTCTCCTTGATCATCATCTATCCCACAGTTAAAAACTTTCTACTTAAAGTGTCTGCTACCATGTTTGCCTTGCCAGGATGGTATTTTAGCTCAAATTCATAGTCTTTAAGAAATTCCATCCATCTTCCCTATCTCATGGTTAGTTCCTTCTGATAAAAAGGTATTTCAAACTTTTGTGATTAGAAAATACTTCAAATTTTACTCCATAGAGATGGTGTCTCCATATCTTTAGGGTAAATACTACTGCCGCTAACTTGAGGTCATGCGTTAGGTAATTTCTTTCATGAGTCTTAAATTATCTGGAAGCATATGCGACTATATTCTTATTCTGCATTAACACACATCCTAATCCTTTCTTGGAAGCATCACAGTAGACTTCGAACAGTCCATGGGGATTTGGTAGAGTGAGCACTAGGGCTGTCGTCAGCTTTTCTTTTAAATCTTGGAAACTTTGTTCACATTTGGGTGTCCATTCAAATGGGGTGTTCTTCCTGATTAACTTCCTTAAGGGCAGAGCTATTTGATAGAATTTCTTGACAAATCTCCTATAGTATCCTGCCAGACCTAGGAAACTCCTGACTTCCGTGATTATGATTGGTCGTTCCCAACTTAATATGGCTTCTACCTTACTAAGGTCTACTGAAATTCCTCCATGGGAAATCACATAGTCGAGAAATTTTACTTCTTTTATCCAAAAATCACATTTGGATAGCTTGGCATAGAGTTTCTTCTCTCTTAGGATTTGCAGAACCAATCTCAAGTGTTCTGCGTGCTCCTATTCCATCTTTGAGTAAATAAGTATGTTATTAATGAATATCATCACAAATTTGTCAAGATACGGTCGGAATATCCGATTCATATAATCCATAAATATTGTTGGCACATTCGTCAACCTGAAGGACATCATAGTGTATTCATAATGTACATAGCGAGTCCGAAAGGCCGTCTTAGGAATATCTCTTTCTCGAACCCAAATCTGGTGATATCCAGACCATAGATCAATTTTGGAAAATACAGTTGCTCCTTGTAGTTGATCCATAAGATCCTCAATCTAAGCAGCGGATACTTATTCTTGATGGTCACCTTGTTCAACTTTCTGTAATCTACACATAGTCACATGCCCCCATCTTTCTTCTTAACTAATAGAACTGGGGCCCCCCATGGTGATGCACTTGGCCTAATAAATCTCTTTTCCAAGAGTTCTTCAATCTGCTTTTTGAGTTCGGTTAGCTCCAGTGACATTCAATACGGTGCTATAGATAGTGGTCCTGCTCCTGGTACCAATTAAATGGCGAACTCAATTTCACTCTTGGGAGGAAATTCCAGGATATCTTCAGGAAGCACATCGGGATATTCCCTAACAACTGGAATATCATCTAACTTCTGATCAACTTCTGTTACATTGGTTGATAAAAGAATGTATCTTCGACTACTATCCCTATGTTAGTGTACTGCTAAGGAGTTTAGATAAAAGTTTACAGGGGTTATCGATTCTGGGGACAAAGCAGAGGGAAACACAATGACTTTATCAGAATAATTTAGCATGACTCGGTTGGCAGAGAGCCAATCCATACCCAAAATGATGTCAAGTCCAAACAAGGGAAGATAGATTAAATTTTTGAAAGATAGATTAAATTGGCTATAAAAGTTTGACCTCCTATTTGAAGGAAGACATTCATACAAATATGATGGGTTTTATTTGTGGGAGTGGAAACTAACAATTCATAAGGTAACTCAGAGATGGGCAATTTCAAAGTTGACACGCAATCATGAGAAATGAAAGAGTGTGAAGCACCTGAATCATATAAAACAATTAAAGTCTTGCCATTCACTTCACATGTATCCTGAATCAAATCTTCAGATCCTTCGACTTCTTGTATGTCCATGGTGAAAATTCTTCCCTAGCATTGTGGCCTAGGAGTCGGCTAAAGGTTTCTGGCCGGACATTCATAGATTTTGTGGCCTAGCTTGCCATATCCAAAATAGACATTCTGACCTACCAGGCATGGGCGTTTGCCATGATTCTTGCTGCACTAGCTATAAGTCTGGTTCCCAAAAGGCTTCTGGGGTTGCTTGCCTTTATTGCCTGTTGGTTGAAACTTTTTATGTGGCTGAGAGTTGGGTTTAAACCTTGGGCCCTACGGTGCCAAGCCTCTCTTAAAGTTACTACCAGCTGATCTAGTAGTGGTTAACTTCCTGTTACAATCCTCCACTAATTGGCACTTGTCCACCAAAGTGAGAACATCTCTAATCTCCATCGGCCCTATGGCAGTAAGAATATCTTCTCGCAGTTCACCTTCAAATTTAACGCATTTCCAAACCTTATCGGGGTTTTGTTGATATATTGTGGAAAATTTACACAATTCCTCAAATTTAGCAATATACTCCGATATGCTACTGTTCCCTTGACGGAGGTGCATAAACTCCAGCTCCTTAGCATTGCGGACAGAGGCAGAAAAGTACCTCTGATAGAATGCGTCTCTGAATACATCCCAAGTGATCTTTGTTTGGGATCCCTCCAATAGCCGTCGTACACCATTCAACCAGAACTCTATGTTCGCTTCCAGCATGTAGGTGGCAAAGGTCACTTTCTGGTGGTCTGTACAATCTAAAATAGAGAATACTTTCTCCATAGCTTTGACCCACTCATCAGCTTTATCAGGATCAAAGGCTCCTTTGAAGCTAGGTGGGTTAGCTTTTCTCAACTCGGCAAATTTGAGGTACTCTAGGTTCACTCATGGACCATTAGAATTCCCTCCATAACCAACCTCAGGTTGCCTTCCTAATTGGTCCATCATCTGGGTTGCCGCAGCTGCTTGTTCGCACATGGTGTATGCCATCTCCCGCATTGTATTCATGAATTCAGTAGATTCCTCCTGAGCTGAATCCATTCATGGCCTTCCCTGCCTTTCGGAAGCCATCAAGTTCTGATCACACCAAATAAGAGTGATTGAGTTAATCAGGCTCAATACTAAGTCCAGTGTGTTAGTAAATAATAATATACGGTGAGGCAATTCCCTCACATGTATCCTATCCAGATGGACAAGACTTAGTGCATGATAATATCTAAGGAACACAGAGCATATGTGAAGCATAGTCAGTCCAATCCTCAGGTCTATATTAGGACGAACTGCTCTGATACAAAAAATTTAACACCTTACCAGACAAGATACTATACATAAGTCATAATATATTACTTGATAAGTTATTACGTGTGGCTATATACTTTAATTTAATTTCTGATTCAATTTTAACTACTCATATAGAGTTAGCTGTTTATCTATTTATTTCTTTTGGCTATAGAATAAACAATGGGATTATATCATGACAGAAATAAACCTGCGGAGTATACAGAAACAAACAAGCAATGTCATATATACATGTACATAGATGTCTATTGCAAAGTTTGCCAAAAAAATACATAAACAATATTGGGCATATAACATATGAGGCCGCTAAAATAAAATAATCCGGTCGTCTCTATAAAACAAACCCTACATGGTCCCCACGGGATATTTCATATGCTAACCGCATCCACTAACCATTTACCTATGGCCCAAACTGCCAAAAGAGGGCCACTCTGTACACCTCTTCCTGTTGCACTATGTAAGCTCCCTAGATGGATTCCGAGGAAAGGAATCCATTGGCCATACCGGCATCTGCCAAGGCATAGCTGCCTCTGGGTGTAGAAGACAATGATGATGAACTCGCCGCCTCAGAAGGGTCCTCCTCCTCAAAAAATGAGATGGAGGGAGCTTGCGAAGGTGATGTCACCGGTGGTGCTACAGGGGCTGTTGCTGGAGGTGGGAAGGGATGTGCCATATAGAGCGGAATGGCAATATAAAGTGTAGAGGGGTCAAAAAGCGGGTGAGTCAGTGGGAAGGCAAAATCCCTATGGAAGAAGAAGTAGAAACAGAACTGACAGCTACCAGATATATATATATTGTAACACCCTACTAATTTAATGTTATGCTTAAGTCATAGCATGAAATTAGGTAGTCTATGCTACTGTGTTAACACTCCACTTAAATTTCGTGATTGGTATCACAAAACAATCGAAATGGCGCGCTGTCATATAATAAACGTAAGTAGCATTATAAAACGTAATAAAGTTTAATATAATATAATAGAAAAGATACGAATAAGTGATATATTATCGACTGTTTACGTACATATGTAGGTCAGAGGCCAACGCTTCAGTCTATACATATATATAAATATATATTAACAGCAGATGAAATAAGGAACAGCAAAATTCCTATTGCTAAAAGCAGAGGCAGAACTAGCAGGAGCAGGCTATGTGCAACAAGTCCAACTCGGAGTCATAGTGAAGCTGCAAGTCTAGGATCTCAATGAAAAGAGTGGCCGTTGAGCTCTTCGCCAGCGTCTGAGAATGATGCGGGAAATACAGAACGAGGTGAGAATTTAAAGAAATTCTCAGTAGGGTTATGTTTAGTGGTTATCTGTTGTCACATGCATTCTCAGTTGCCTCGATTTTTACTTAATTATAAAAACATGTGCTCAAACTAAAATATCCATTTTAATGAGTTTAAGAAAATATCTGGTCTGAGGCAAGGTTCATTTTTACTTTAGACGGCACAAGAAACAGAATAGATTACTAATAATGATACATAGAACGATAAACAGAATAAATAAATAAACAACAGTAAACGAACATAATAGACAACTGTAAGCATCTTGACATAACTATTCCATGTATTCATGCATTCATGTAATCATGCAGATTCATACTTGAACTTTCCTTCATAAACTTTTCATTTCCTTTCATCATTCGTCCATCTCTTGGTCCCCTGGGAGTTCTTGGCCATTTAGACTCCTGGGTAATAGTCTGCTTTTCAGGATCGAGCTCGTTCCTATACAGGAATGCCGGGTTTACTTTCCCCGACCTTCCCACTGATTTATTCCCCTTAACTTCTTATCCGGGGCTGGCCCAAGTAGCATGGAACTTTCATAGTAACATAATTCTTAATATAACTTTCATAACTTTCCTTGAAATGCACATGTATTAACATGTAATTCATAACTTATGCATGGATTCTACCGAAATTTTGGCAGCATAACGGAACGTGTCTGCTTCCCCATGAATAGTGCCAGCATACCAGAGCATCAATTTATCACAAAGAACACAACATCACATACACATTCTAATATTGAACTCATATCAACATCAAATTCATTAAGGCAGAGTTTCTGCCTCAGCATATTCAACCAACCCGGTTTTTATAACTCAAGTCATAATTTCTATTTAACTCATTTGGATCTCAAATTTGGGTATGTTAAAGGGTTATGTATCTATTTTCTAACCTCTTTGGTCCCATCTATAGCTTAAGATATTTAGATTTAACCTCGGCTTGCCCAGTGGCTAGCTAGAATCAGACACTTAAAAGTAAAAATCTAGTAAAAATCGAAAACTGACTCAAATGATACGAAATTGGACTCATATTAAAGCTAACAGGGTAAAGTTTCATATGCAAAAAGTTCCATTCAATTTGACTTAGTAGGGCTCAAGTTACAAGCCCCGAATTTTGATCTTCCTAAACTGCCCTGTTATGGCCCGGTGTGGACATAGGGCAACTTTCTTGGATCACTGGGAGCAACTAGGACCTTATCTAGTTCTGAAATTTTTATGGGACATTATCCCATGTGTAAGCTTTCTAACAAAGTTGTTTCACTTATTTTTGAGTAGTATAGGGCGAGTTCTACCCTGAACAACCTAGTCTACCCAGAATCAGAGTCAAAACCCTAGGTCGAAATTCAAAAAAATCATATCTCCCTCAAAACTAATCCAAAAGCCTTATATGATATATCTATGGAAAGCCCTGGATGTCTAGTTTCATTTAAAATTGGTTTCACCAAATTTAATCGGCTGCAGGCAGAGCCGTACACTCCGCCGTATGGACTGCCGAGGGGTTTTGGGTTCTCCAGCTCTCCATCTCTTCCTATTTTCATTCTTTCTTGCTTCAAATTCGATTTTAACCAAACAAACAGCCCAAAACCAATCACATATCATCATAATCATTCATTTAACACATCAAAGATAATGAAAATAATCCAAGCTCAGCCAGCCAAGACCACAGAATTGATGTAAGAAGAGAACTCCTACCTTTGTTCTAGGTGATTTTGCTGGATTTTTGAGGGCTTGGATGAGCAGAGCTTGATGTTGGCTAGAATTATGTGTGTGAAGAAAAGAGAAAGAGAGCTGAAAGAAGAGGAGAAAGTGGCATAGAAGTGTGGGTCTGAATGGGTGAGAAAAGGAGAGAAAAATCTGATTACATTGAGTGGTTTTAATTGACTCACTTTGGCTTTTGATTGGTTGGATTTGCAAGGCTGAAATTCAGCCAAGCCTTCCCATGAATTGTGGCCACTTTTGCGCCACTTTTGGGTGGTAATGTGGCTGAGTAATCAGCCTTAGGTTCTAGGGTTTTAAGCTTATAATTCTATTGGTTCGGTTCCGACAGTTTAAAATACCGTAATGTTACCGATTTCCTTTAAATCAGTAAATTGGTTTCATGAAAATTCTTATGAAATCTTCTATACTTCTAACTTAATTCTCTCATATCTAAACTCAAGTAATTGCTAATAATTGATTCTAAATAATTATTTAACTGAATTTTAATTAATCTCAATTATTCGATAAAAACCGAACAATTGAACGGAAAATGATAAAAGAATTTCGGAGGATGTTACATTACCACCCTCCTTAAAATAAATTTTTCCTTAAAATTTAGTACCTAAAAATAGTTCAGGATACTCTTTCCTCATATCTGATTCCAGCTCTCAAGTGTAGTCTTCAATGTCTCCTTTTCCCCATGCTACCTTTACTAGCTGCACGATCTTGTTCCGAGGTTGTCTGGTGCTTCTATCTACGATTCGTGCTGGTTGTAAGCGGAAAGTAAGGTCCTCCTTTAACTGTATTGATTTGGGTTCCAAGAAGTGTGTAGGGTCAGGTTGATACTTTCTGAGTTGGGAGATGTGAAAAACATCATGGAAGTTTGATAGATGTAGAGGCAAAGCGACTCGGTATGCAACTGATCCGATTTGCTTTAAGATTAGGAATAGACCAATAAAGCGAGAATTTAGCTTCTTGACTTTGATTGCTCTACCAATCCCTGTTGTAGGAGTAACCTTCAGAAATACGTGGTCTCCTTCCTGAAATTCCAGAGGTTTTCTCCTGGTATCCGCGTAACTCTTCTGGCAGCTCTGAGCAGCAAGCATCTTGCTCCGTATTTTCTTAATCTGCTCGGTGGTCTGCTCGACTAAATCAGGCCCCAATAGAGTTGACTCACTTGTCTCATACCAGCACAAAGGAGATTGGCACTTTCGTCCATACAAAGCTTCGTAAGGAGCCATGCCGATGCTAGCGTGATAACTATTGTTGTATGCAAATTCGGCCAACGGTAAGTATCGATCCCAATTTCCGCGCTGCTCCAGTATATAAGCTCGTAGCATATCTTCCAAGGTTTGAATCGTCCTTTCAGTTTGGCCATCGGTTTGTGGGTGATATGCAATACTCAAGCACAACTTCGCACCGAACGCCTTCTGTAGAGCCCCCCAGAACCGTGAGGTAAATCTTGGGTCTCGATCCGAGATAATAGTTGAAGGGGTTCCATGAAGCCTTATAATCTCTTGAATGTACAGTTGTGCCAATTTTTCCAACGGATAATTTGCTCGGATGGGTAGGAAGTGAGCAGATTTGGTCAATTTATCCACAATGACCCATATAGCATCATGTCCTGTTGGCGTTCTTAGTAATCCCATCACAAAATCCATGGAGATACTCTCCCATTTCCACTCAGGGATTTCCAAGGGTTGAAGCATCCCAGAAGGTTTCTGATGTTCCACTTTCACCTTCTGACAAGTTAAGCATCTGCCCACGAAGCTTGCTACATCTGACTTCATGTCTGGCCACCAAAACATTTTCTTGAGGTCTCGATACATTTTGGTTATACCAGGATGTATAGCGAATTCACCTTTATGTGCTTCTTCTAAAATTCTTCTTCGGAGATCGTTCCTTTCGGGAACACATACTCTGTCGTGGCACCGCCAGATGCCCTCTTTATCTTGGGCAAAACCCGTTAGTTTCCCTGACTGCACAAGATTAATCGTATGTTAAAAGTCAGCATCCTGCTGTTGTGCTTGTCGAATTTGGTCCTTAAAGCTACTAGTTATCTTTATTTGGTGTAACTGAAGAGTCTTGGGAGTTGCAAGGATTCCCAAATTAAGATTTCGGAAGCTTTCAATAAGCTCTGCCCCTTTAATCTTCATCCAGGCTATGGTCAATGATTTCCTGCTCAACGCATCCGCCACGATGTTTGCCTTGCCTAGGTGGTATGTCAATTCAAACTCGTAGTCTTTAAGGAGTTCCATCCATCGCCGCTGCCTCATGTTTAATTCCTTCTGATCAAAGAGATACTTCAAACTCTTATGATCAGAAAAGACCTCGAATCTCACTCCGTACAGGTGATGTCTCCATATCTTCAATGCAAATACTACTGCTGCTAATTCGAGATCGTTCGTAGGATAGTTCCTTTCGTGTGGCTTCAATTGCCTGGAGGCATACGCGACCACCTTTCCGGTTTGCATCAACACGCACCCTAATCCTTGCTTGGAAGCATCACAATAGACCTCAAATGGTACATAAGGATCTGGCAAGGCTAGCACTGGTGTCATAGTCAACCTCCTTTTCAAATCCTGAAAACTCTGTTCGCACTCCGGTGTCCACTCAAATGGGACATTCTTTCTGGTTAGCTTGGTTAAGGGCAAGGCTATTCGAGAAAAATCCTTAACGAATCACCTGTAATATCCAGCTAAGCCCAGAAAACTCCTAACTTCAGAGACTGTGGTCGGCCTTTCCCAGTTTAGAACTGCTTCTACTTTGCTGGGGTCTACAGAGATTCGTCCAGATGAGACTACGTGGCCAAGAAATTTTACCTCCTTCATCCAAAATTCACATTTGGATAGTTTGGCATAGAGTTTCTTTTCTCTTAAAATTTGCAGAACTAACCGCAAGTGTTCCGCATGCTCTTGCGCCATCTCCGAGTAGACAAGTATATCGTCGATGAAGACCACTACAAACTTGTCCAGATATGGACGGAATATTCGATTCATGTAATCCATGAATACTTCTGGTGCGTTCGTTAATCCAAACAACATCACGGTATACTCATAGTGTCCGTAACGAGTTTGAAAAGCTGTCTTAGGGATATCTTGTTCTCGAACTCGAATTTGGTGGTATCCAGAACGCAAGTCGATCTTGGAGAATACTGTTGCACCTTGTAGTTGGTCCATGAGATCGTCAATTCTTGGCAGAGGATATTTATTCTTAATCGTCACCTTATTCAATTGCTTGTAATCCATGCATAGGCGCATGCTCCCATATTTCTTCTTGACCAACAAGACTGGAGCTCCCCATGGCGACGCACTTAGCCGTATGAATCCTTTTTCTAAAAGCTCTTCGATTTGTCTTTTTAGTTCCGTCAGCTCCATGGGTGACATTCGATATGGAGCTATAGATATTGGTCCCGCACCTGGAACCAACTCGATGGTAAACTCAATCTCTCTCTCTAGAGGGAATTCTGGAATATCTTCTGGAAAAATATCCGGATATTCCCTAACAACCGGAATCTCCTCTAGTTCCTGCTCAGCTTCTGTCGCATTAGCTGACAAGAGGATATACCCTTGCTTCTTTAGCCCAAAAGAGTTCAGATAGAAGAGTGTTGCGGTCTGGGATTCAGAAAGTGAGACAGAGGGGAGTACCACTGTCTTATCAGAGCAATTGAGTATGACTCGATTGGCAGAAAGCCAATCCATGCCCAGAATTATGTTAAGACCAGATAGGGGGAGACAAATCAAATCGGCGGCAAAGGTCCTACCCTCAATTCGAAGAGGAACATTGATGCATATTTGACTAGTTCTAACAGGCCCATTTGTAGAAGTAGAAACCAATAGATTATAAGGTAATTCAGAAATTGGCAATCGCAAAGCGACTACACAGCTATGAGAAATAAACGAATGTGAAGCACCCGAATCATAGAGTACAGTTAGAGTCTCACCGTCCACGTCACAGGTGCCTTGGATTAGTCCTTCCGACTGGTCAGCTTCTTCCGCGCTTATTGTCAAGACTCGTCCTTGTCGTTGGGGTCGAGGCGACTATGATGGATTTCTGGTTGGACACTCATAAATTTTGTGGCCTGGCTTGCCACATCCGTAGCAGACATTCTGGCCTGCTAAGCACGGCCGATCGTCATGATTCTTGCCGCATTTTATGCAAGTTGGATTTGGAAAAGGCCTTTGGAGCTGCTTGCCTTTGTTACCTGCCGGCGGAAATCTTCGCTGTTGTTATACGTTGGGCTTGAATCTTGGGCCCTGTGGGGCTAACCCCTTCTTGAATTTCCACCAGATGCCCGGGCTGCAGCTAATTTCAGGTTGCAATCCTCCACAAGTCGGCATTTATTCACCAGTGTGGGGAAATCTCTGATCTCCATTGGCCCTATTGCTGTAAGAATGTCTTCTTGTAACCCTCCTTCAAATTTGATGCACTTCCAAGCCTCATCCGGGTTCCTCTGGTAAATCGTGGAAAATTTGCATAGCTCTTCGAACTTAGCAATGTATTCAGATATCGTCCGGTTCCCTTGACGGAGCTGCATAAACTCGAGTTCCTTGGCATTTCAGATGGAAGCCGGAAAAGTACTTCTGGTAGAATACATCGTTAAACATCGCCCAGGTGACTACTGTCTGAGATTCTTCAAACAATCTTCGTACGCCGTTCCACCAGAACTCGGCGTCTGCCTCGAGCATATAGGTGGCAAAAGTCACCTTCTGATGATCTGAGCAATCTTGGACAGAGAAAATCTTCTCCATGGCTTTAATCCATTCGTCAACTTTGTCCGGATCATACGCCCCTCGAAAACTTGGTGGATTTGCCTTTCTAAACTCAGCAAACTTGAGATAGTCCAAGTCAACTCCTAGGACATGAGGGTTCCCTTCACAGCCTGCCGCAGGTCGCCTGCCTAGCTGTTCCATCATCTGGTGAGCTGTCGCGGCTTGCTCCCGCATTGCGTGAGTCATTTCTCGCATTGTGGCCATCAGGTCATTCGGGTCCTCTCGTACGTGGTCTGCCTCGCCTTCCAGAAGCCATTAAGTTCTTAGCACACAAAACAAAAGTTATTGAGTTGATCAGGCTCAATATTAAGTCTAATGTGCTAGTAAATAACAGCTCACACGGTCAGGCACTTCATACACATGCACAACTATATCTCAACCGTACAGGCAAGATCTGGCGCATATTATCAGCTAAAAGTACAGAATATGCGCGAAGCATAGTCAGTCCAATCCTCGGGCCTTAGCTAGGACGAACTGCTCAGATACCAAAAACGTAACACCATACTAATTTAATGTTATGCTTAAGTCATAGCATGAAATTAGGTAGTCTGTGTTACTGCGTTAACACTCCACTTAAATTTCGTGATTGGTATCACAAAATAGTCAAAACGGCGCGCTGTCATATAATAGACGTGAGTAGCATTATAAAACGTAATAAAGTTTAATATAATATAACAGAAAAGATACGAATAAGTGATATATTATCGACTGTTTACGTACATATGTAGGTTAGAGGCCAACGCTTCAGTCTATACATATATATAAATATATATTAACAGTAGATGAAATAAGGAACAGCAAAATTCCTATTGCTAAAAAGCGAGCGTAACTAGCAGGAGCAGGCTATGTGCAACAAGTCCAACTCGGAGTCATAGTGAAGCTGCAGGTCTAGGAACTCAATGAAAGAGAGGCCGTTGAGCTCTTTGCCAGCGTCTGAGAATGATGCGGGAAATACAGAACGAGGTGAGAATTTAAAGAAATTCTCAGTAGGGTTATGTTTAGTGGTTATCTGTCGTCACATGCATTCTCAGTTGCCTCGGTTTTTACTTAATTATAAAAACATGTGCTCAAACTAAAATATCCATTTTAATGAGTTTAAGAAAATATCTGGTCTGAGGCAAGGTTCATTTTTACTTTAGACGGCACAAGAAATGTAATAGATTACTAATAATGATACATAGAACGATAAATGTAATAAATAAATAAACAGCAGTAAACGAACATAATAGACAACTGTAAGCATCTTGACATAACTATTCCATGTATTCATGCATTCATGTAATCATGCAGATTCATACTTGAACTTTCCTTCATAAACTTTTCATTTCCTTTCATCATTTGTCGATCTCTTGGTCCCCTGGGAGTTCTTGGCCATTTAGACTCCTGGGTAATAGTCTGCTTCTCAGGATCGAGCTCGTTTTATACTGAGGAATGCCGAGTTTACTTCCCTCGACCTTCCCACCGATCTATTCCCCTTAACTTCTTATCTGGGGCTGGCCCAAGTAGCATGGAACTTTCATAGTAACATAATTCTTAATATAACTTTCATAACTTTCCTTGAAATGCACATGTATTAACATGTAATTCATAACTTATGCATGGATTCTACCGAAATTTCGGCGGCATAACGGAACGTGTCCGCTTCCCCATGAATAGTGCCAGCATACCAGAGCATCAATTTATCACAAAGAACACAACATCACATACACATTCTAATATTGAACTCATATCAACATCAAATTCATTAAGGCAGAGTTTCCGCTTCAGCATATTCAACCAACCCGGTATTTATAACTCAAGTCATAATTTCTATTTAACTCATTTGGATCTCAAATTTGGGTATGTTAAAGGGTTATGTGTCTATTTTCTAACCTCTTTGGTCCTATCTAATTTTGATATCTATAGCTTAAGATATTTAGATTTAACCTCAGCTTGCCCAGTGGTTAGCCAGAATCAGACACTTAAAAGTAAAAATATACTAAAAATCGAAAACTGACTCAAATGATACGAAATTGGACTCATATTAAAGCTAACAGGGTAAAGTTTTATATGCAAAAAGTTCCATTCAATTTGACTTAGTAGGGCTCGAGTTACAAGCCCCGAATTCTGACCTTCCTAAACTGCCCTGTTCTGGCCCGGTGTGGACATAGGGCAACTTTCTTGGATCACTGGGAGCAACTGGGACCTTATCTAGTTCTGAAATTTTTATGGGACATTATCCTATGTGTAAGATTTCTAAAAAAGTTAGTTTCACTCATTTTCGAGTAGTATAGGGCAAGTTCTACCCTGAACAACCCAGTCTGCCCAGAATCAGAGTCAAAACCCTAGGTCGAAATTCAAAAAATCATATCTCTCTCAATACTAATCCAAAAGCCTTATATGATATATCTATGGAAAGCCCTGGATGTCTAGTTTCATTTAAAATTAGTTTCACCAAATTTAATCGGCTGCTAGCAGAGCCGTACACTCCGCCGTACGGACTGCCGAGGGGTTTTGGGTTCTCCAGCTCTCCATCTCTTCCTATTTTCATTCTTTCTTGCTTCAAATTCGATTTTAACCAAACAAACAGCCCAAAACCAATCACATATCATCATAATCATTCATTTAACACATCAAAGATCATGAAAATAATCCAAGCTCAGCCAGCCAAGACCACAGAATTGATGTAAGAAGAGAACTCCTACATTTGTTCTAGGTGATTTTGCTAGATTTTTGAGGGCTTGGATGAGTAGAGCTTGATGTTGGCTAGAATTATGTGTGTGAAGAAAAGAGAAAGAGAGCTGAAAGAAAAGGAGAAAGTGGCGTAGAAGTGTGGGTCTGAATGGGTGAGAAAAGGAGAGAAAAATCTGATTACATTGAGTGGTTTTAATTGACTCACTTTGGCTTTTGATTGGTTGGATTTGTAAGGCTGAAATTTAGCCAAGCCTTCCCATGAGTTGTGGCCACTTTTGGGTGATAATGTGGCTGAGTAATCAGACTTAGGTTCTAGGGTTTTAAGCTTATAATTCTATTAGTTTGATTCCGACAGTTTAAAATACCGTAATATTACCGATTTCCTTTAAATCGGTAAATCGGTTTCGTGAAAATTCTTATGAAATCTTCTATACTTCTAACTTAATTCTCTCATATCTAAACTCAAGTAATTGCTAATCAATTGATTCTAAATAATTATTTAACCGAATTTTAATTAATCTCAATTATTCGATAAAAACCGAACAATTGAACGGAAAACGATAAAAGAATTTCGGAGGATGTTACATATATATATATATATATATATATATATATATATATATATATATATATATATATATAGTCTAAAAACGGGTCAAGTTGGATATGCAGGTCAGGGAACTCAATGTAGAGAATGTCGGTCACCGCGTTCGCCATGATCTGAGAATGATGCGGAAACATATAGTAGGGTGAGAAATAAAAATTTCTCAGTAGGAATCCTAATTCTATACACATCTATCATCGCCGTTATTTCCAATTGTTTCAGTTGTTCTTAAATTTAAATGATAACATAATATTCAACTTAATTTAAATTGTAGAAAATAAAACCCGAAACAAAGCTAAATTTTAAATTAGAGCAATACAAATATATTTAACAGGCACACTTACAAAGCTGAAACAATAACCATAGGCAAAGAGTAATATAACATAAGGAATATATAATTAACTATGACCTTAACTTAGAAATTCAGAAACAGAGCATATATATGTAAAATGGAAAAATGTATGTAGCCTTTGGAGATTTTTAACTTATGCAACATATATTTTCCACTCTTGGTCCCCTGGGAGTCTTTGGCCATATACTCCTGGATAATAGTCTGCTTTTAGACCGAGCTGCTCTTATATACTGATTGTCGAGTTTACTTTCCTCGACTTTTCCACTAATCTATTCCCCTTAAACTTATTCAGGGGCTGGCCTAAGTAATATGGCATCCTTTAATAATCTTCATATGTTAACATGCATATCTATTTTATTAGGAATGTTTCATACACATTTGAATATCTTGTTTAGTATAATAAATTTTCTGCCAAAATTTTGGCAGTATAATGGATCAAGCCTGCTTCCCCATGAATAGTGCCAGGATACCAATAAAACCAATCAAGCAAAAGATCAACATGGAGCACCAAATATATAACAATAATATCAAATATGTAGTGTGCTATAACATCAATAAGGTTTTTTGCCCATGGCACTCAATGTTGCCTGATTTTGTGAAATGCACCATTATTTCTGTTCAACTCATTTAGGCCTAAATTTTGGATATGCTATAGGTCTATATGTCTAGTTTCCAACCCTTTTCGTCCCATCTCATTTTGACTTGTGTAACTCAAGTTATTTAAATTTTACCTCAATCTGTCCTACTCTTGCCTTGAATTGCACCCTTAAAAGTAGAAAATTACCAAAACTAGAAACCTAGGTTAAATCATACGAAAATTATATCAAATTAAAGCTAATAGAATAAAATTTTATTTGAAAAAGTTGCACCTTATTTGCATAATTATAACTCAAGATATAAGCCCTGTAAGTAGACCCTTCTGGACTACCCTGTTCCAGTCTGGTTTGGATTTAAGGCAACTTCATCAATTTACTGGGAACAATTGGTAATGAATCTAACTCTAAAATTTTTATTGAATGTTCATCTACATGTTAGCTTTCAAACAATGCTGGTGGCACTCAATTTGGAGTTTTGTAGGATGAGTTACACCCTTCTCAACTCATACTGTCCAGAAAAGGGCCCATAATTTCTGGCTAAATTTTAAAAATTCATAACTCACTCAATACTAATCCAATGGCCTTATATTTTATATTGTTGGAAAGCCCTAAATGTCTAGTTTCATGTAAAAATAGATCCATCATGTTTTGATGGCTAGATTTTGGTTTGTAAAAGATGAATATATGGACACCGTAGGGTTTCTCAGCCAACAGCACCTAACTTTTTTTCTATCTTCAAATTCTTCCATTCCAACTTCAATCCAAATCAGATCATACATACAAAGATGGAGGAGTTCCAATCAGTTCCAATCCAAAGAAAACAAGAAGATAAGTTGAATTCCTACCTTTCTAGGTGTACTCTTGCTAGCTTTGTGTCATGGATTGAAGAACTTTTGTTGAAGCTTGAAGGTTTGATGGAGATGAAGATGAAATGAGATTAGATGAGGAAGAAGAAAGATGAAGGAGCAATCAGCAGAATATGACCGAGATTTTCAAGGAAATAGGAAAGAAAAAAAAGTGAAAACTTTTGAAGGAAGCTAGCTTTGATTGGTGGATGTGTCTCACTTTTTCAACTTGACTTGGTTGCCCATATGAAGGGCTGAGATTGCGCCATTTGCAAGGGTAATTTGGCTAAATCTTGGCCATCTATCCCAAGTTTCTCACAGTATAATTTCTATTAATTTGATTATGATAGTTTAAAATATCGAAATCTTATTGATTTCTTTTAAATCGATAAATTGATTTTTAGAAAAATCCTATGAGGTTTCCTATGTTTCTAATCTAATTCCCTCAAATTTAATCCTTCTAAGTGTTACTTAATTGGCTTTGGTAAATACTTAATCGAATTGTAATTAATCCTAATTATTTGATAAAAACCAAATAACTTGGTTAAAAATGATGAGATTTTTCAGACGTTACAAGTGATGTGGTGATTGGATGCGGAGTCGAGCACGAGGATAGCCCTTTTTGGTTGTAGTATAGTGTTATCATTCTATTGTATGGCATACTTGGGCAGTAGGGATTTCTGATGTATTTTCTTTCATTATGTATTTGGTAGGTTTCTTGTGTAGGGTCGACAGTAGGTATCGGACCCATCATTATCTTTATGTATGACTGCTGGTAATATTCTTCCCGTTTCTATTTATTTTATTCGCACAGTATGTAGGGGATAGCGATATTTATATTATGCATTCAAGATGAGCTCATGGCTCTTGGTTTGTTATTGTTAAAAAAAAAAAATTACCCATATTTTCATATAATAGTATTTTCAAATGGTAATGTTAGTTCCGCGAGCAAAAATAACAACTAGTAATTTCATAATATAACTTAAGTATAGTATGAGATTATTAGGGTGTTACATATACTAATGTAGAATTATCAAAGGGAAGCTGATGAAACTTTTCCATGCAGCAAAACCCACAAATGGACTTATCAATAGGAAAAGGAAGATTATAGGATTTAAGAACATTAGATACAATAAAAGGGGAGGGGTGATCTAATCTTAAGTGCCATAGTTTAAAACCCAAAGTATTAGCAATAGAAGAAAGAAATGCAGCTAACTTAGAAGATGCAACAAGATGAAAACTATCAAGTTTGCATAATCCATTGCTAATGGTCCCTTGGAGAAGGATCTCCTTGGTAACCTAACATTTAACAAAGCAAGTGTAATGCCCATGCTCTAACTTTTGAATCTTTTTCTTGTTAACCTTTCTGTTGCTGCATTTTCCTCATTTGTAATTGATTACAAGGGGCTTATAGTCGATTAAAAATGCTTGAAATGGATTTCGAACCGTTCTGTTTGCTCGCAAGTTGCAATTTTTGCAATTGTAATCGATTACAAGGGTCCTATAATCGATTTCCAGCGACCAGTGTTCCAAGAAATCCAACTTTTTCCAATTGTAATCAATTACAATTGCCTAGATTAGGTTTCTAATTTACCTCATGCTCTCGGGTAATCGATTACACAGGCTAGTAATCAATTACAATTTCTAGATAGGTGCTAATCAATTACAAAGAATTGTAATCGATTACCAGCCGTCTATATAACATTCTGGAATGCTCTCTCTCTCTCATTTCTCACATTTTCTTCTCTCTCTAAAACCCGAAAACACTTCTCTCTCTCTCTAAACTCACCCCATCTCCATCCTAATACCTCCATATCAAATCCTTTCACTTAAACCACCTCAAAACATGCATTAAACACTATAATCTACTTTAAATCATCATCAAAATCTGCCATTCTCTTTCTCTCTACTTCCTCCATTGGAGACTTTGGAGCTTGAAGGAGGAAGATTCGAAATCCATCTCCTTTCTTGTCTTCATTGGCTTGCTAAGGGTAATTTCTTTCATCTTTCCTTTTTCCTTTTCCAAGAATCTCGAATTTCTGCTAGGATTGATAATTTCTTCTTAACCCTAGGTCAGGAAATTTGAGAATTTGTGAGTTTGAGGATGCCTAGGGTAAATCCCTCATGTTATTAGTTCATATGTGGCTAAATTGATGTGGTTATGATGCCAGATTATTCCCAAGATCATTCTCACAACTTTGTGGCTCCTAAAAATTAATCTAAATCCTTGAGATAGTATATTCTTTCACTGTTTAAAATTATGTTGTATCAGCATGTTTTCCATAATTAAATTGTTTTAGAATGTTGGTCATGAGTCAATGAATAAAATATCTAAAAATTGATACTTGATGGACATATGAAAAAGGGAATAGGAAGGTTTATAACAAGATCTGTTTGCTAACGACAGTAAACGTTAGCCCTGGTGCACTTTGAGTTATCATAATTTACACAGCCACTCAAGGGAGTGGTGTGTGACGAATATTATACAACCATCATATAGTGTGGTGTGTGATGGATATTACACAGCCACAGAAAAAGTGGTGCGTGATGGAATACAGGGTCACACAAAGGAGAGGCCACCTAAGTATGACTTCTAACGGATTATCCTGTTGGACAATTCCTAGAGTTTTTATTTTGAAATATGTTTTTATATATACATTGACTCATGAGGTTCAAGGGTGTCTTGTTTCTCATTGAGTTTCATAAACTCACCTCCTGGTTGTTCTATCTTTTTCAAATACAAGTTCAGACTTGGGGGTTGATCCTCCTTCTTTGCAGCAGTAGTTCTCCATCCTCGATGAGCCTTCATAAGTAAGGGCCTTGGGTAGTTATTTTCAATTATTTGTAATTGTAGTAAGTGTTGCTGTAACACCCTACTAATTTAATGTTATGCTTAAGTCATAGCATGAAATTAGTTAGTCTGTGTTACCTTGTTAACACTCTGCTTATCCTTCGTAATCAGTATCACATCATAAAACAGACGAAACGGCACGCTGTTATTTAATAAACGTGAATTGCCTTATATAACGTAATAAAGTTTAATATAACATAACAGAAAAGATACTGATAAGTGATATATTATTAGCTATTTATGTACATATGTATGTCGGAAGCCAACGCTTCCGTCTGTTTTTGTATATAGATTAAAACAGAGGAAATAAAGAGACAGCAAAATCCCTATTGCTAAAAAGCGGAGGCAGAAATAGCGAGGCAGCCTGCTCAACAAGTCCAACTCGGAGTCCTGGTGAAGCTGCAGGTCTGGGATCTCAGTGAAGAAAGTGGCCGTTGAGCTCTTCGCCAGCATTTGAGAATGATGCGGAAATATAACACGGGGTGAGAATTTAAGGAAATTCTCAGTAGAGTCCACATGTGGTGTTTGACTGACGTCACATTCATTCTTAGTTGCCTTGGGTTTATTTAATTATAAAAATATGTGTTCAACTAAACTAACCATTTTAATGAGTTCAATAAAACATTTGGTCCGAGAGTAGGTTGGCTTTACTTTAGACAAAGATAAGAAATGTAGCAGGCTACTAACAGTAAAACATAGAATAATGAGCATAGCAAAGAAACATACAGTAGTGCATAGATATAAAAGACAAACTGTAAACATCCTGAAATAATCATGCCATGTAATCATGCATTCATATAATTATGCAAACTCATACTTGAACTTTCCTTCATAAACTTTTCATTTCCTTTCATCATTTTTCCATCTCTTGGTCCCCTGGGAGTTCTTGGCCATTTAGACTCCTGGGTAATAGTCTGCTTATCAGGATCGAGCTCGTTCCTATACAGGAATTGCCAGGTTTACTTTCCCCGACGTTCCCACCGATCTATTCCCCTTAACTTCTTATCTGGGGCTGGCCCAAGTAGCATGGAACTTTCATAGTGGCATAATCCTTTTCATAACTTTCATAACTTTCTTAAGGATGCACATGCATTAACATAGAATTCATAACTTGTGCATGGGTCCTACCGTAATTTTGGCAGCATAACGGAACGTGCCCGCTTCCCCATGAATAGTGCCAGCCAACCAATACAGTTACACAATTTGCAATTTCAATATAGAGCAGCAATTATGCACATACATTCATAAATTCATTCATAGCTTCAACAAGCTTCAATAGAGCTTTTGGCTGATTCTGCCTCATTCTGCCCGATTATGGTATGTCCCACCTTTATTTCAATTTAACTCCTTTGAACCTTATTTTTGGATATGTTGTAGCCTTATGTGTCTAGTTTCTAACCCTTTTAGTCCCATCTAATTTTGATATTTATAGCTCAAGATATTCAGATTTTATCCCGGCATGCCCAGTGGCTTGCCAAAATCAGGAAACTAAAAGTAAAAATCCACTAAAAATAGAAAACTGACTCAAATCATATGAAATTGGACTCAAATTAAAGTTAACAGGGTAAAGTTTCATTTGCAAAAAGTTCCATTTCATTTGGCTTAGTAGAGCTCGAGTTATAAGCCTCGAATTCTGACCTTCCTGAACTGCCCTGTTCTGGCCCGGTTTGGACATAGGGCAACTTTCTTGGATCATTGGGAGCAGCTAGGACCTTATCTAATTCTGAAATTTTTATGGGACATTCTCCTATGTGTAAGCTTTCTAAAAAATTTAGTTTAATTCATTTTCAAGTAGTATAGGTCGAGTTCTATCTTGAACAAGCTAGTCTGCCCAGATTTAGAGTCAGAACCCTAGGTCAAAATTCAAAAATTCATAACTCCTTCAATACTAATCCGAAAGCATTAATGATATATCTATGGAAAGATCTAGATGTCTAGTTTCATTTAAAATTGGTTTCATCAAATTTGACTGGCTATAGGCAGAGCCGTACACTCCGCCGTACGGACTGCCGAGGGTTTGTGATTCTCTAACCCATAAGCTCTTTCTATTTTCATGGTTTCATGCTTCCACTTCGGTTTGAATCAAACCAACAGCCCAAAATCAATCACACATCATCATAAACATTCATTTAATACATCAAGGAAGGTGAAAATAATTCAAGTCCTGCCAGCCAAGTCCATGGATTTGATGCAAGAATCAAAACTCCTACCTTTGATCCAAGTGTTTGTGCTGGATTCTTAAAGCTTGGATGAACAAGGCTAGAGTTTGCTTCAGTTTTTGGTGTGTGAGGAAGAGAGAAAGAGAGCTGAAGGAGAAGAGGAAAAGTGGCGTTAGATGTGGGTCAGAAATGTGATCAAACAGCAGAAAATCTGATCACATGGTGGTGTGTAGGTGGCTTTCTTCTTGCAATTTGATTGGTCCATAATGCTTAGCTGAAATTCAGCCAAGCTTCTCCATGAAATGTGGCTATTGTTGCGCCACTTTTGGCTGGTAAGTGGCTGGGTTATCAGCCACTCAAAATAGGGTTTAGAGCTTGTAATTCTATTGATCTGGTTCCGACAGTTTAAAATACCGTAAAGTTACCGATTTTCTTTGAATCGGTAAATTGGTTTTCAATAAAAAGTTTATGAAATCTTCTATATTCTAACTTAATTCTCTCTTACCTAAACTCAAGTTATTGCTAATTAATTGAGTCTAACTAATGGTTTAACCAAAATCTATTTATTTTCAATAATTCAATAAAACCGAATAATTAGGCGAAAAACGGTGGATGTTACATTACCACCCTAAAAATTCATAACTCCTTAAATACTAATCCGAAACCCTTATATGATATATCTATGGAAAGCTCTAGATGTCTAGTTTCATTTAAAATTGGTTTCATCAAATTTGATCGATTATAGGCGGAGCTGTACACTCCACTAACGGACTCATTTAGGGTTTGTGATTCTCTAACCCATCAGCTCTTTCTATTTTCATGGTTTCATGCTTCCACTTCGGTTTGAATCAAACCAACAGCCCAAAATCAATCACACATCATCATAAACATTCATTTAATACATCAAGGAAGGTCAAAATAATTCAAGTCCAGCCAGCCAAATCCATGGATTTGATGCAAGAATCAAAACTCCTACCTTTGATCCAAGTGTTTGTGCTGGATTCTTGAAGCTTGGATGAACAAGGCTGGAGTTTGCTTCAGTTTTTGGTGTGTGAGGAAAAGAGAAAGAGAGCTGAAGGAGAAGAGGAAAAGTGGCATTGGATGTGGGTCAGAAATGTGATCAAGCAGCAGAAAATCTGATCACATGGTGGTGTGTAGGTGGCTTTCTTCTTGCAATTTGATTGGTCCATAATGCTTGGCTGAAATTCAGCCAAGCTTCTCCATGAAATGTGGCTATTTTTGCGCCACTTTTGGCTGGTAAGTGGCTGGGTTATCAGCCACTCAAAATAGGGTTTAGAGCTTGTAATTCTATTGGTCCGGTTCCGACAGTTTAAAATACCGTAAAGTTACCGATTTTCTTTGAATCGGTAAATCGGTTTTCAATAAAAAGTTTATGAAATCTTCTATATTCTAACTTAATTCTCTCTTACCTAAACTCAAGTTATTGCTAATTAATTGAGTCTAACTAATGGTTTAACCAAAATCTATTTATTTTCAATTATTCGATAAAATCGAATAATTAGGCGAAAAACGGTGGATGTTACATTACCACCCTCCTTAAAAAAAAATTGTCCTCAAAATTTAGTACCTGAGAATAGTTCAGGATACTCCTTTCTCATATCTGATTCTAGCTCCCAAGGGTAATCCTCGCACGTCTCCTTTTCCCCATGCTACTTTTACTAGCTACACGGTCTTGTTTCGAAGTTGCCTGCTACTTCTGCCTACAATTTGTGCTGGTTGTACGTGGAAAGTCAGGTCCTCTTTTAACTGTATTGATTCGGGTTCTAGGGAGTGTGTGGGGTCAGGTTGATACTTTCTGAGTTGGGAGACATGGAAAACTTTCGTGAAGGTTCGAAAGATGTGGAGGCAAAGTGACTCGGTATGCAACTGATCCGATTCGCTTCAAGATTTGAAAGGGACCAATAAAGCGAGGATTTAGCTTCTTGACTTTGATCGCTCTGCCAATCCCTATTGTAGGAGTAACCTTCAGAAATATGTGGTCTCCTTCCTGAAATTCCAAAGGTTTCCTCCTGGTATCCGCGTAACTCTTCTGGCAGCTTTGAGCGGCCAGCATCTTGCTCCATATTTTCTTGATCTGCTTGGTGGTCTACTCGACTAAATCATGCCCCAATAAAGTTGATTCTCTTGTCTCGTACCAGCATAGGGGAGATTGGCACTTCCGCCCATACAGTGCTTCGTAAGGAGCCATGCCGATGCTAGCGTGATAGCTATTGTTGTATGCGAATTCGGCCAACGGTAAGTATCAATCCCAATTTCTGCGTTGCTCCAGTATGTAAGCTCGTAGCATATCTTCCAAGGTTTGAATCGTCCTTTCTGTTTGGCCATCTGTCTGCGGGTGATATGCAGTGCTTAAACACGGCTTTGCACCGAACGCTACGTAAAGCTCCCTGCACTGTGAGGTAAACCTCGGGTCTCGATCAGAGATAATAGTTGAAGGAGTCCCATGCAACCTTATAATCTCTTGAATATATAGCTGAGCTAGTTTTTCCAGCGGGTAATTTGCTCGAACGGGCAGGAAATGAGCAGATTTGGTTAATCTATCCACAATAACCCATATCGCATCATATCCTGCTGATGTCCTTGGTAACCCCATTATAAAATCCATGGAGATACTCTCCCACTTCCACTCAGGGATTTCCAAGGGTTGTAACATCCCAGAAGGTTTCTGATGTTCCGCTTTCACCTTCTGACAGGTCAAGCATCTGCCCACGAAGTTTGCTATATCTAACTTCATGCCCGGCCACCAAAACATCTTCTTGAGGTCTTGATACATCTTGGTTATGCCAGGATGTACAAATGACCACCTCTATGCGCTTCTTCTAAGATTCTTGTTCGGAGATCATTCCTTTCGGGAACACCTACTCTGTCTTGATACTGCCAGATGCCCTCTTTATCTTGGGCAAAACCTGTTAGCCTCCCCGATTGCACGAGATTAATCGTATGCTGAAAATTAGCATCCTGCTGTTGTGCTTGCCAAATCTGGTCCTTAAAGCTACTGGTTATCCTGATTTGGTGCAACTGAAGGGTCTTGGGAGCTGCAAGAGTTCCCATATTAAGATTGCGGAAGCTTTCAATAAGTTCTGTCTCCTTAATCATCATCCAGGCGACAGTCAACGATTTCCTGCTCAACACATCTGCCATGATGTTTGCCTTACCTGGGTGGTATTTCAGTTCAAATTCATAGTCTTTAAGGAGTTCCATCCATCTCCGTTGCCTCATGTTTAATTCCTTCTGATCAAAGAGGTACTTCAAACTCTTATGATCAGAAAAGACCTCAAACCTCACTCCGTACAGGTGATGTCTCCATATCTTCAGAGCAAATACTACTGCAGCTAATTCGAGGTCGTGCGTCGGGTAGTTCCTTTCGTGTGGCTTCAATTGCCTGGAGGCGTACGCGACCACCTTTCCTGTTTGCATCAACACGCACCCTAACCCTTGTTGGAAGGCATCACAATAGACCTCAAATGGTCCATGAGGGTCTGGCAAAGCTAACACTGGTGTTGTAGTCAATCTCCTCTTCAAATCTTGAAAACTTTGTTCGCCCTCCGGCGTCCACTCAAATGGAATATTCTTTCTGGTTAGCTTGGTTAAGGGCAAGGCTATTCGAAAAAAATCTTTAACGAACCGCCTGTAATATCCAGCTAAGCCCAGAAAACTCCTGACTTCAGAGACTGTGGTCGGTCTTTCCCAGTTTAGAACTTGTTCTACTTTGCTAGGGTCGATGGAGATTCCTCCAGATGATACTACGTGGCCGAGAAATTTTACCTCCTTCATCCAAAATTCACATTTGGATAGCTTGGCATAGAGTTTCTTTTCTCTGAAAATTTGTAAAACTAACCGCAAGTGATCCGCATGCTCTTGCCCCATTTTCGAGTAGACAAGTATATCGTCGATGAAGACCACTACAAATTTGTCCAGATATGAACGGAATATTCGATTCATGGAATCCATGAATACCGCTGCTGCATTCGTCAGTCCAAACGACATCACGATGTACTCATAGTGCCCGTAACTAGTTCGAAAAGCTGTCTTGGGGATATCTTGTTCTCGAACTTGAATTTGGTGATATCCAGAACACAAGTCGATCTTGGAGAATACCGTTGCACCTTGTAGTTGGTCCATGAGATCGTGAATCCTTGGCAGAGGATATCTATTCTTAATTGTCACTTTGTTCAGCTGCCTATAATCCACACATAAGCGCATGCTTCCATCTTTCTTTTTGACCAACAGAACCGGAGCTCCCCATGGCGACGCGCTTGGCTGTATGAATCCTTTCTCTAAAAGTTCTTCGATTTGTCTTTTTAGTTCCATCAGCTCCATAGGTGACATTCGATACGGAGCTATAGATATTGGTCCCGCACCTGGAACTAACTCAATGGTAAACTCAATCTCTCTTTCCGGAGGAAATTCAGGAATATTTTCTGGAAAAACATCAGGATATTCTTTAATGACTGGAATCTCTTCTAGTTCCTGCTCAGCTTCTGTCACATTAGCTGACAAGAGTATATACCCTTGCTTCTTTAGCCCAAAAGAGTTCAGATAGAAGAGTGTTGCGGTCTGGGATTCCGAAAATGAGACAGAGGGGAGTGCCACTGTCTTCTCAAAGCAATCGAGTACAACTCGATTGGCAGAAAGCCAATCCATGCCCAGAATTATGTCAAGACCAGACAGAGGGAGACAATCAAATTGGCGGCAAAGGTCCTACCCTCAATTCAAAGAGAAACATTAATGCATACTTGACTAGTTCTAACAGATCCATTGGTAGGAGTAGAAACCAATAGATCATAAGGTAATTCAGAAATTGGCAATTGCAAGGCAGCTACACAGCTATGAGAAATAAATGAATGTGAAGCACCCGAATCATAGAGTACAATTAGAGTCTCACCGTCCACATTACAGGTGCCTTGGATTAGTCCTTCCGACTGGTCAGCTTCTTCTGCACTCATTGTAAAGACCCGTCCTTGTCGTTGGGGTCGAGGCAGCTGTGATGGATTTCTGGTTGGACGCTCATAAATCTTGTGGCCTGGCTTGCCACATTCGTAGCAGACATTCTGGTCTGCCACACATGGCCAATCGCCATGATTCTTACCGCATTTGGTGCAGGTTGAATTTGGAAAAGGCTTTTGGGGCTGTTTGCCCTTGTTGCCTGCCGGCAGAAATCTCCGTTGTTGTTGTACGTTGGGCTTGAATCTTGGGCCCTGTGGGGCTAACCCCCTCCTGAAATTCCCATCAGATGCTCTGGCTACAGCTAATTTTGAATTGCAGTCCTCCACCAGTTGGCATTTGTTCACCAACGTCGGGAAATCCCTAATCTCCATTGGCCCTATCGCGATGAGAATGTCCTCTCGTAGTCCTCCTTCAAATTTAATGCACTTCCACGCTTCATCCGGGTTCCTCTGATAAATTGGGGAGAATTTGCATAGCTCCTCAAATCGGGCAATATATTCGGATACTGTCCGATTTCCTTGACGCAGCTGCATAAACTCAAGCTCCTTGGCATTTCGAACCGAAGCCGGGAAGTACTTCTGGTAAAATACATCCTTGAACATCGTCCATGTAACTACCGTCTGAGATTCCTCGAACAATCTTCGTACGCCGTTCCACCAAAACTCGGCGTCTGCTAAAAGCATGTAAGTGGCAAAGGTCACCTTTTGATGATCCGAGCATTCCAAGACAGAGAAAATCTTCTCCATGGCCTTGATTCATTTGTCAGCTTTGTCTGGATCATACGCCCCTCGAAAACTTGGCGGATTTGCCTTTCTAAACTCAGCAAACTTGAGATAATCCAGGTCAACTCCTAGTCCAGGAGGATTCCCTCCATAGCTTGCCTCAGGCCGTCTGCCTAGCTGTTCCATCATCTGGTGAGCTGCCGCGGCTTGCTCCTGCATTGCGTGAGCCATTTCTCGCATTGTGGCCATGAAGTCAGTTGGATCTCCTTGAGCAGGTTCTGCACGTGGTCTGCCTCGCCTTCCGGAAGCCATTAAGTTCTAAGCACACAAAACAAAAGTGATTGAGTTAATCAGGCTCAATACTAAGTTTAATGTGCTAGTAAATAACAGCTGACACGGTCAGGCACGTCATACACATGCTCAACTATATCTCAACCATACAGGCAAGATTTAGTGCATGTCATCAGCTAAAAACACAGAATATGCGTGAAGCATAGTCAGTCCAATCCTCAGGCCTTAGCTAGGACGAATCAAGCTCGATATCAAAATGTAACACCCTACTAATTTAATGTTATGCTTAAGTCATAGCATGAAATTAGTTAGTCTGTGTTACCGTGTTAACACTCTGCTTATCCTTCGTAATCAGTATCACATCATAAAACAGATGAAACGGCACGCTATTATTTAATAAACGTGAATTGCCTTATATAACGTAATAAAGTTTAATATAACATAACAGAAAAGATACTGATAAGTGATATATTATTAGCTGTTTATGTACATATGTATGTCGGAAGCCAACGCTTCCATCTGTTTTTGTATATAGATTAAAACAGAGGAAATAAAGAGACAGTAAAATCCCTATTACTAAAAAGCAGAGGCAGAAATAGCAGGGGCAGGCTCTGTTCAACAAGTCCAACTCGGAGTCCTGGTGAAGCTGCAGGTCTGGGATCTCAGTGAAGAGAGTGGCCATTGAGCTCTTCGCCAGCATCTGAGAATGATGCGGAAATATAACACGAGGTGAGAATTTAAGGAAATTCTCAGTAGAGTCCACGTATGGTGTTTGACTGACGTCACATTCATTCTCATTTGCCTCAGGTTTATTTAATTATAAAATATGTGTTCAACTAAACTAACCATTTTAATGAGTTCAATAAAACATTTGGTCCGAGGCAAGGTTCAGTTTTACTTTAGACAGCATAAGAAACAGAATAGGCTACTAACAGTAAAACATAGAATAATGAGCATAGCAAAGAAACATACAGTAGTGCGTAAATATAAAAGACAAACTGTAAACATCCTGAAATAATCATGCCATGTAATCATGCATTCATGTAATTATGCAAACTCATACTTGAACTTTCCTTCATAAACTTTTCATTTCCTTTCATCATTTTTCCATCTCTTGGTCCCCTGGGAGTTCTTGGCCATTTAGACTCTTGGGTAATAGTCTGCTTATCAGGATCGAGCTCGTTCCTATATAGGAATTGCCAGGTTTACTTTCCCCGACGTTCCCACCGATCTATTCCCCTTAACTTCTTATCCGGGGCTGGCCCAAGTAGCATGGAACTTTCATAGTGGCATAATCCTTTTCATAACTTTCATAACTTTCTTAAGGATGCACATGCATTAACATAGAATTCATAACTTGTGCATGGGTCCTACCGTAATTTCGGCAGCATAACGGAACGTGTCCGCTTCCCCATGAATAGTGCCAGCCAACCAATACAGTTACACAATTTGCAATTTCAATATAGAGCAGCAATTATGCACATACATTCATAAATTCATTCATAGCTTCAACAAGCTTCAATAGAGCTTTTGGCTGATTCTGCCTCATTCTGCCCGGTTATGGTATATCCCACCTTTATTTCAATTTAACTCCTTTGAACCTGATTTTTGGATATGTTGTAGCCTTATGTGTCTAGTTTCTAACCCTTTTGGTCCCATCTAATTTTGATATTTATAGCTCAAGATATTCAGATTTTATCCCGGCATGCCCAGTGGCTTGCTAGAATCAGGAAACTAAAAGTAAAAATCCACTAAAAATCGAAAACTGACTCAAATCATACGAAATTGGACTCAAATTAAAGTTAACAGGGTAAAGTTTCATTTGCAAAATGTTCCATTTCATTTGGCTTAGTAGGGCTCGAGTTATAAGCCTCGAATTCTTACCTTCCTAAACTGCCCTGTTCTGGCCCGGTTTGGACATAGGGCAACTTTCTTGGATCACTGGGAGCAGCTGGGACCTTATCTAATTCTGAAATTTTTATGGGACATTCTCCTATGTGTAAGATTTCTAAAAATTTTGGTTTAATTCATTTTCAAGTAGTATAGGTCGAGTTCTATCTTGAACAAGCTAGTCTGCCCAGATTCAGAGTCAGAACCCTAGGTCGAAATTCAAAAATTCATAACTCCCTCAATACTAATTCGAAAGCCTTATATGATATATCTATGGAAAGCCCTAGATGTCTAGTTTCATTTAAAATTGGTTTCATCAAATTTGATCGGCTGTAGGCTGAGCCGTACACTCCGCCGTACGGACTGCCAAGGGTTTGTGATTCTCTAACCCATCAGCTCTTTCTATTTTCATGGTTTCATGCTTCTACTTCGGTTTGAATCAAACCAACAGCCCAAAATCAATCACACATCATCATAAACATTCATTTAATACATCAAGGAAGGTGAAAATAATTCAAGTCCAGCCAGCCAAGTCCATGGATTTGATGCAAGAATCAAAACTCCTACCTTTGATCCAAGTGTTTGTGCTGGATTCTTGAAGCTTGGATGAACAAGGCTGGAGTTTGCTTCAGTTTTTGATGTGTGAGGAAGAGAGAAAGAGAGCTGAAGGAGAAGAGGAAAAGTGGCGTTGGATGTGGGTCAGAAATGTGATCAAGCAGCAGAAAATCTGATCACATGGTGGTGTGTAGGTGGCTTTCTTCTTGCAATTTGATTGGTCCATAATGCTTGGCTGAAATTCAGCCAAGCTTCTCCATGAAATGTGGCTATTGTTATGCCACTTTTGGCTGGTAAGTGGCTGGGTTATCAGCCACTCAAAATAGGGTTTAGAGCTTGTAATTCTATTGGTCCGGTTCCGACAGTTTAAAATACCGTAAAGTTACCGATTTTCTTTGAATCGGTAAATCGGTTTTCAATAAAAAGTTTATGAAATCTCCTATATTCTAACTTAATTCTCTCTTACCTAAACTCAAGTTATTGCTAATTAATTGAGTCTAACTAATGGTTTAACCAAAATCTATTTATTTTCAATTATTCGATAAAACCGGATAATTAGGCGAAAAACGGTGGATGTTATAGTTGCTCCGTAGTACTATGGGCCAGGTCCGACCCTTGCTAGTTTGTAATGACCTTAATGTTGGAAAATTATGTATGTTGATTGACTAGATTGCTCTGTATTGAAATTTTGAATTAAATGTGGAGGTAGTATGTATATTTATGTATTGGTCTATGTATATGGTGTGCTTGGATATGCCTAATAGATAAGTAGATTCTGTGCTAAGGGGTGCATTATGAGAATGCCTGGATCCCCGATGGAAGAGTGTGGTTGCTGATTTTGCAGGACGAGTACCCGTATTTGGGGAATATTCTAAATACAAATGGGACTCTGTCTAAGTTTTTGTAAAATTTGGTGGTGTGAGGCTTGCATGGGGACTTGTCCCTGATGCACCGATCACAGTCTGATTTGGGTTATGACAGTAAGAATTAGAATGAAATTCAAAGAAAACCTTATTGTCCCTAGCAAATTAAGATGCATTTAATAGGTTCTTAGAAATGTGTAGCACATGAAGTAAATTTTTGAGATGAAATGAATGAATTTGGATATGTTTTAAATACTGAATTTCCAACATGCTGAATAGACAAACCTAATCTATTACCAACAATCACCCTTTTTAGAACTAGTGCAATCTGACTTGTCCATGAGATTCAATGATGAGGTGTCATGTGGTGTATAGCACCTAAATCTAAGTACTAGTTTGAGTCATGAATTATGGTAGGTGTGACAAGAACATAGCTAACAGACATATGAGCTCTTAGCCTTGGTGTAGCAGGAAAAGATTATAAGCCAAAACCACTATCAAAGTTGTAGTTAGGGTCATATTTCTACTAGCAAGAGATGGCAATATGGCTAATTTGGCCACATACTTCATATGTTGGCTTATTAGAGAAAGATTTGCCACCTCTGCCATGTCTTCCTCCTCTTCCTTGAAAACTTTGACTATTTCCACCAAATCTTTGAGACTGATCTGCAAAATTTCTTGAACCAAACCTTTGTTGTTGAGACTGTGGATAGAATTGAGTCATATTAGCTTATATGAAAATCTCACTTTTCTTGAATTTCTCAATTAACTCTTCGTGAGCCATGAGTAGAGCTTCAAGCTCTTCCACACTAATAGAACTAGATCTAGCATTAATAGAAGTAATGAAAGATGTATATTCTTCTGTAAGACCTCTAAGAATTACTTCCACACAATTTGAGTTTGTCATAATAGCACCAATAGAAATCAAAGCATCAAGATTTTTCTTTATTTTTAACAATTAATCACTAAGGACCCTCTTTCTTTGTGTTCCCATGCTTGTTCATTAGTTGCCTCACTCTAGCCTTGATCTAAGATGCAAAGAAAGTCTCTAATCTAGTCCAAATCTCATGTGTGAACTCATAACCTATCATCCTTGTGGTGAAAGGTTTAGTCATGGATACTAGAAGTAATAATTTGAGAAGTGCATCCTATTTCTTCCAATTCTGATAATCTTGGTTCATAGTGCCATTAACACAGTCATCTTTTGAGACATATTTCTTTGGGATATCCTCACCGGTGATATGCTTAATTAGATCATAACCTTCGATAGCATCCACTTGCTACTTCCATGGCAAATAATTCTCATCATCTAGCTTTAGAGCCACTGGATTAGAAACATTTTGGATCACAAACTAACATGAAGAAAGAGTGCTTTGAGAAGTCTGTAAAGAACTATGAGATGCCATTGGAGTGCTGAGCTTTGATACCATATAGGTATTAGGGCCAAGGTAGAGAGAAAAGGAATAGAGCGAAAGGAGAAATTGAAGAGAGAAATGAATGTGTTTGTATTACTAAATCACCTGATTACAACTAAATTGGTTACAAGATATATTTACTCACACTAAAACAAGTGATAAGCTAGAAGGGGAATAATAGAATGTAACTAACCTTGCAGCTAACTAACTAAGTGCTGATTTAGCTAACTAATAGCTTCACACTTACTATCCCTTATAGGAAGAAAAGTTAAGCAAAATGTACTTTGCTTTTGTCAAAATGTTTTATTATAATAATTAAGGATTGAGGAATAGATTTCTCTACTTGTAGATAATTTAGCCCTTAATATATAAGGTCGTGCCTATCATGTTTTTTTTTTTTTTTGGGATAATTAATAAGAGCTTAAAACTCTCAAGAAAGAGAGGAGCAAAGTCAGGTATAGCACAAAGTAACCTAGAAAAAAAAAACAAAAATAACATCTCTAGAAATAATAACAAACATGAAGCATCAAAAGGAAAACACATAGTACCCCTAAACCAGTATCTAAGGGCACACACAAACCAATAAAACTCAAAAGGACAAGCAAAATCACACTAAAACTATTGTATAAGCCACACAAATCATGCCAACAATTTGGGCAATGCTAAGAGCATTGTTGAGCAATGCTAAGAGCATGCCAACACTCCGAGAACCCTTTGATAAGGAACTGGCCACTCCAAAAGAACATGAACTGTCATGATCCAACCTCATGGCATGACCGGTGCATAGAGGACACATCCCCTAGTAAGCCTGCACTAAATATTTTCCTTAAAATTTGGGCAAAGTCTCCTTTATATTTAGGACTATTCCCAAATATGGATTCTCTCCCTACATAGATATCACAAACACATAAAACCATTGGGGATCTAGACATTCTTAGAATACACCCCACAACACACAATATAAGAGTTTAAAACACATTCATACTTATGAAAATATATACATATCCATTCAAGAAAACTTTAATCCATAATCATTAAGATTCAAACTTATCTTAAATAAAAATAAACATACTTTTATTACAACAGATAAACCAACATAGGTAGGACCCTACCTGTAGCATTATGGAGCATCAGGACATATCTAAAGAATACATAAAATGTCCTCGAAGAAAGAGGGCTCACCCAACAATAGAGCTTATCTACAAAGAAGCCAGAAGATCGAACCCCTACTTGGTACCTGTATCTGAAAAGAGAGAAATGGCAACGAGTGAGTTTTGTAACTCAATGAGCGATAAAGCGTCCTTAACCCGCATGAGATAATTTGCATAAAATAAATATTAAACTAATATATATATATATATATATATATATATATATATATATATATATATATATATATATGTATATATGTATGTATGTATGTATGTATGTATGCATGTATGTATAGGAAAAATCAAATAGAAATCTTAACTTCAAAATATTATTTAATTTTCTAAAAACCCATGAAAAATTATCTATTCCAGGATGTTTCGTCAAGATCACACTTAGGCGGTCTTTTCCTTTATGTGATCCCGTATTCCATCACACAACACTCCTTAAGTGGTTGTGTATTCCGTCGTGAACCACACTGTGTGTGGTTGTGTAATTAATCATTCGAGGTGCACCAAGGCTAACATATACTGCTGTTAGCATGCAGATCCTATCATAGGCTTTCCCAAGTCTTTCCTTTTCCATTATACATAACACTTAATATGGATCCTCATAAAACAAGTCATCATCTCATGCATAAAACTTAAAATCATATCATTAAAGAAAAATAAAAGCTTTAACATCATAATACGTTGAAAATTAATAAGATTTCTTAGCTTTCCCACATATATACAAACAATTAGCAAAATTTCATCGAAACTCCATTCATTGTCCCATGTGATAACTTGAATAAAATATGCATAAGAGAAACAATTATCCTCATAAAACATGTAACCAAGATCTCAATAATGATTTCCATGTTATATCAAATCATTTTCACATATATAAGGTAAATATACTAGAAAACAAGATAGGGATACACTATCTACTCATAATACACCGGCCAAGAGGGAGGATTTTGATTCTTCGAAGCCACGGAGCTAAGGGAGCATATCTTGGGGACAATCTAACACCACAACACGATAAATTAAACAAATATTAGTGACTAGTACAAGAGATTAACACCAATTACTCCCAAAGCTCAAAACCCCTAATTCTCTAACCTAGGGTTCATGAGGAACCCCTCACTATGCAAGATTCGGAATTCTTAGCAAGAGAAAATGAAAAGATGTTAAGAAGTACCTTTAGAAAGCAAATAAGGATGAGGATGGAAGTGGATTCTTTGATATCTCCTCCTCGAAGCTCCAACTTCAACAATGGTGGAGGTAGAGAGAGAAAGGGATGGATTTAATGGGGATTTGATGTAATGGGGAGGATATAATGTGTAGTTGGAGTAGATTTTGATAAAAAAAACTTAAAATGGAGGTAGCGTATGAGGAAAGGAATGATTTTAGAGAGAAGGGAGAAAGTGTGTTTGGATGCTATATAGTGCCCTGGTAATCGATTACCTTGGACCTAGATAATTGTAATCGATTACAATTACAAAAATTTTAGCCTGAGGACATCCAAAAAGGTGGGCAACTTGATTCAAGCAATTGTAATCGATTATGTAATTTATTACAATTAGGAACAACACAACAATAGGAGAGAACTCAGAACTTGGGGCACACACACACTTATTTATTTTAATTTAACACTCCATTAACTTTAAAATATAAATATAAATAAGGGAATACCCTTCATTTGAATTTAATAAAAATATCAAACAAATCAAAATCATTAAGAATCAAAATCCAACTTTTGGGTTTTTATACAATTTTCTGAAAACTTGTGTTTTTATAAACTTTTGGGTTGAAAACAAGGGTACCCATTTTCTAAAATTTGTTAAAAATCACTTTATAAGTCATTGATATCTAGGAAACCATCACCGGGATTTTTGATCTTATGAAAATATCTCAGTCCTATATCTTTCCAAGGAGATATAAGGTGTAGAATTTTCAAGATTCGATATTGACAGACAGCTGCAACCCGCATTGGGGTATTACACGAATAGACCCACACTGAAAGAATATGAACTCACTAGTCTACTCATGACCTTGCCACGGCTCACAGTCCATTCTCACCATCGTTCTTTGAAAGAACACTAAACATGAATTGCTCACAAAGCCTTCACCAAGCCCCGACCATAGAACAACCCCACTCCTCTCGGATGCCCTCCTTCATCACCATATCATGAAGCTCCTACTCACCAATACCACGAAAACATATCACCTCCATCATAGTGAGCAATCGCATGATCATCACCTAAGCCAGCCCTCACTCTAACAAATCTAGAAAACCCCTTTAAACACTACAATCAGCAACATCCTTCACCTAAGCAAAGGGAACACAAAAGGACATGGTGCTCATGATGACGTAAGATGGCACACTCTTAATAGGGAAGGCAAAAGGGATAGCTAGTACACGAAGAAAGCTCATCGAAAGGGATGACAATGATTGATTCATGAAGGAGCCTTGCAGGAGGGGACGATAACTACATTAGAAGGCAAATCTACAATGGTATGTGATGACAAAGGCATTGGCAAAGAAGATTCAAGGAGAGGAAGGCAACCTAAAAATTAGCTAATAACTAGTTATTTTGTACTTTCTTTCCCTATTTTTTCAGGGAAAAATTTCCAAATCCTATACAATAACTTAATGAGCACATAATATCAAGCACAAAATAATTCCAAGTGCAATTCGAGACTTCTATAGACTATTTTGCAGCCACACTAGGGGAATGTTTAGATAATTTTTTTAAAATACATTGTTAATAGCAAAAATAGAAGCAAAAGTGCAAATAGAAGAAAGTATTTTTCTTATACAATTACAATTAAAGCCAAGAAAAATCACTTGTCAAAAATATTTTCCTATATGATAAATTTTTTTCAAAATTTTTTTAACTATTTTATATTTTATATTTTATATTTTTTATATAAAATAATTTAACTAAATAGATAGTTAATAAAAATTAATTAAAATAAAATTAAAAAGGAAGAGCCCATGAAAAACATAGAGGAAGAGAGTGATCAAATAGAGAGAAAATGAGAAAGTAGTACGTGGTCATTTTTTAAAAGTTTAACGGTAAATTCGTAAAAATAAATAAATAAATAAATAAAGTGCATGTTTAAATTTTAGGATAATTTTCCTCTCTTTTTCACCGCTCTCAAAATAAGTGAAAAAAGCTAATTATTTTCTAGTTTTGCTTTTTCTTATAAGTATAAATAAATAACTAACCCATCTTTAAAAGTACTTAAAAAAGTATTTTCTCTCTCTCCATAAACACGACCAAGCAAGCTCTAACTAATATACAATTTCCTTTTCACAATCTAAATTGGACTAGGGCCTAGAAAATATTTGTTCATAAGAGCATCACAATGAGAATTCCATTTTGGATTCCATTATTTGCTACATCAACCCACCTAATCAAGGCATCATAAAAAGTAAAAGTGGGCTAAAATTGACACTTTTCTCTCCAATGAAAAGGGCCAACTTTGATCCTAACTTTGGTCCCACATGATTTTTAAATTAAAAAAAAATATATTTATCGAATACTTTGTTAAAAATATTTTTAGTATGCAATTTATTTTCAGATTAGATAAAAATGTAAAATTAATTTTTTTTAATAATTTTATTAAAAATTATTTTTAAAAAATAAAATTTAAAAAATTTAATCTATTTTTTTCGTTAACTAAAACAAGTCTTCAAAATACTTAAAAAATGTTACGTGATTAACAACAATATTTGCATAATTTTGAATGCATTACATAATTGAAATGTGGCCAACAACATTGCATAATTGTAACAATATATAACTAAAAGCATTACTTAACGAGCATTGTGGAATTGCTGAATATGTTCCATGTACCAAGTCTACTTGTAATTGTTGATGATTTTATATATCACGAAATTGGATATTGTTTTGGATATACCTCATACAGAGAAAGAGTCTCCTCCCCCAGCTTTGATTGTGATATGTCATTGTCCATATCGTTGCAAAAGGGAAGCTGAGCAAAGTTTCTCACTTATGTGTCTCACTTATCCTCAATTATAATATTATGCAATATGATGTAGGCTCTCATTATTCTCCCATTTTACCAAACTTCTTCTCTAGAATTGTGCTAGGCTACGTATAATTGTGAAGTAAGTTTGCAACACTCCAAATGCTCATTCCATGTCCTTTCATTTTCCTTCTTGATATTTTGCAAATAGCTTCTGCTTATCTCCTTGCGCTCAGGGGATTATTTTGATGAATGTTACACATTTAAGATATGCATCATTTGTTAAATAGTACCCCATAGTGTAATTTAGCTTTGGAGCACAACTGTCTAGAACTTCATCAAATACCGATAGATAGTGTAACACATTGATGTCATTGCTCAAACAAATGACTCCAAAAAATGCATATCATATCCAAAGCTTAGATGAAGCCACAACTTCAATTACTATAGTTGGAACCCCAAAGTAACCACTTAAGTACATACATTTCCATGCTTTCAAGCAGTTTTCCAATGCTAATGCATGTAGTCAATGTTGCTTATCATGTGAAGGAAGCCACAATCCTCCCTTATCTATAGTAGACGTTGGACATCATTTAAGTTTGGCTTTTTCAAATATTCAGTCTTGAATACCAAAATCACATATTCGACGAACTTCTCCAAGCACTTAATCGTGATGTTTTCGCCTATCCGCACATAATCATCAATGGCATCAACTAATACTTCGTATGCCAACATATGCATCGCAGCTATGCATTTTTGTAGTAAGGATAAGCCTTTCTTTCCTTCTGCATACAATTCAAAGGAAGACATGCCTTCCTATTCAAAAACTTCACCGAAATGTCTCAGAAAGATATACTAGATTAGGTGCAAAATAGTCCCTAAAAAGGTGTTTGTGTTTTCTTCACGGCCTCTATCTATCCTCCAATGAGATTTAGGGGAATAGCTTTGCCTATGCAACTTTAGAATGAGTTAAAGTTGGAGGTCATTTGAATCTTCTAATATAATCCTCAATCCAGTCATCCAAATACATTGTATCGGGTTAGTATGAATCATTGAACACAATATCTGATAACTGATGAAAATATACTATTTTTCCCCATATTTGTGTATTAAATTGTTCCAAATTTATTCTCATAATGATGATTTTCTTGGATTAATTTATTAAATCTTTATTATTGATGCTTTTATTGAGAAATTAATTATTTTGAATTTAATTGGCAATTATTCTCACTAAATTTATTTGATTACAGAATTGATTTTTAGCATCAATAATTTGAAGATTAGAGGGGAATAATTGGATAAAGATTTGAAGATTTGAAAGAGTAAAAAGAGCATTTTTGAAAGATTTGATTTGAGTCAAAGAAGGGAAAAGATAGAAGAGATTACTTGAAGATTTGAATCAGATTTTTTTAAAAAAAGATAAAGATAAGAGAATGGGAATAAATATTTGAAAAAGGAGAAAATCAAGGAAATCGGTTTCTTTCTGCTTTTGATTTAAATTCTTTTATCCATTAGAGGGTGAGGGATCCATTGGGAAAGAGAAGGAAACATGGGCTAAGGTTTGGAGACTCTAGAGAGCTATCAGATGCCTCTTCCAATTGACATGACTCTGAGTATTGTTTTCTTTTCTTTTTTCATGCCTTTCTAGGTTTCTTCTAGGTGTTTTTTTAATTATCTTTTTAGTACATTACTTAATTCTAGTGTTCTTAATGCTATTTTTGGCTTGATCACCCATTAACTGATGTATGGTTTTGTGACATTGAAAGCCATTTCACTTCATAAAATAAGCTAAACTTGAAATTAACATAGGTTAGAGTAGCTAGGAGTGGAAGTACTCATTGATGCGGCCAATTGAATTCTTATTTTTCATCCTTAGAATAGGTTTAGAATAGTCTAAGAAATTAAACTATTCAACTTGTCCTAAGAGGGTCCTAGTATCAAGCCATTGAGCTTTGACTATAATTAAGAGTAATTCAACCGGTAATGATATTGTCAAGGAATTAATTTAATAATTGGGTAATACAAAATTCAGGAAACTTTGATGAAATCAACCCTTAACACCTGCTTTCCATCCATTGCGTATTCCTATTTTCTATAGCTTGTTAAATTATAATTTCTAGATTTATTTAAATTCCAATTTTATCTCAATTTGTGTTTGTTTGAATAGTGATGCACCCAGGTGAACTGGTAATTGGTTTAGTCCTCGTGGGAACGACAATCCTATACTCATTTTCCTTATTACTTGTGACTCAGTATACTTGCTGGAGCTAGTTTTCTAAATTGGCTAACAATATCCTTAATCAAGTCATTGAAAGACATGTTATTGGGTTGATCAAGGTTTCTAGCCATCTATAGTAATAGATATTTAAGTGGTGATCATTAGTGGAAAAGTGTTTTGAGAGGAGATAGTGAGTGCACATGGATTTAAGACTTTTAATAAAGGGAGGAGGAAAGATATTGTGAGCAAGTATGGAAGAGTGGTGCTCCATATCTATAAGCTAGTTTTTTGTAGGAGCTAGTTTGTAATGGTTAGTTTTGTAATGGATAGATTTTTAATGGCTAGTTTTATTGTGACACCTTCCCAAACATAGTACCATGCTTAAGTCATAGTACTTTACCTAAGAGTTGTTACTATTATATAAACGAATCTTGTCTAACAGCAGCCCTCGGCTATCTTCTAATCTTAAAAAACTTTGCCCAATATGATTATCTTCTATACCTCTTGAGCTATGTGGAAACAATGCAAAAACATACATAGGGTTGAGAATTACAAATTCTCAGTAGGATTCCCTAAACTACTACAAATAGTATCATCGTCATTATTTCCAGTTGCTTTAGTTTATTTTAGAAAAGTATGAACAATATAAAGGATAGAGTAGACATTCCAATTTTATATACATTCCAATTTTATAGTTTAAAACCATATTATCCAAAGTAGAGTTCATCTTATTCATACACTTGTTAAATAGAGAAAGAATCCAAACATAAGCATAGCAGATTAGAGAACAAATAAATAATATGTATATATGAATGCAACTAGACTCTTGGTGTAAGTGCTCCTGTCTTTCTTTAACTTTCTTTACTTGAAACACTTAGGCGTTACGTATTGCCATCCCTCGGGTGCCTATAAGGGTTTGCATTTGAGTGTTACATATCGTCGCTCTCAAGTGCATCATTTACTTATCTTTCCTTTACTTGCATCTTACTTCTCTGTACTTGGTCCCCCATAGGGGAATGGTCTCTCTCACCTTTGGGTAATAGACTGCTTCTTAGATTCGAGCTCATACCTATACATAAGTGATGGGTTTACTTTCCTTGACTTTTACACCAGTCTATTCCCCTTAAATCTAATCGAGGGCTAGCTCAAGTCTTAGACAATGCTACCTTGACCCACTATGAGGTAGAGGCTCAATACGTCCCTTTGCAAGCTCTTATTGTCTTTTTCTTTTTATACATGATCATGCATGCAAATGCTTTACATTCATGCATATGTCTCATATCATATTTCAATCATACTTGCATGCATAATTATCATGGATATATATACATACATACATATATATATATACTCATAGCTTCATATACTTTCGCTGAAAATTCGGCAGCATAACTATTATATCATAATATTTCCAAAAATGCAAACAGAATAATTTTAGCCAGCCAATCAAAAACTAGAACCATCCTAATCATATATCAGCGTTCACATCAGTCCAATAGAGAATTTTTAACAATAATCTCATCCATTGACTATTCATGGTTCAAGAGCTTTCAACTAGGCGAGATCTATCAATATACTTCAAAACTTCTAAATCTGCCATGTATTATAAATTGTCCCATAATTTCATTTTAACTTATTTAACTCTAAAAATTTAGTATGTTATGGAATTATTAGCCTATTTTTAGTTCTCTTTGCTCCAACTAAGTTTAGATGAATATAAATTGAGTTATTCAAATTTTACTCAGAGCTGCCTTGATGTTGGGTAAATTTGAGTATTTAAATGTAAAAATCCACTAAAAATCCAATCTTTATTAGTTTTATCTAAAATTTATTTCTAAATGAAGCTTATTGAACTATCTTTCATTCCTCACAAGTTTCATATCGAATGGTAAGTAAAGCCCAAGTTATAGGCTCTCAAATCGAACAAAAGGGAACTGCCCTATTTCACTAGAATAGAGCCTTAGGTCAGGTTTAAAGAATTATTAGGAGCAGCAGAATTTAGATCTAAATATGAAATTTTTATGGAATAATACTCTATATGTCAGCTTCTTATGAAAATTTTTTGCACTTGATTTGAAGTTGTATAGGGTGAGTTATACCTTTCAAAACCCATATTGGTCAGACACTTGATAAGATTTAAGGGGTAATTTCAAAAATTCATAACTCCCTCATTTCAGGTCCAATAGCTTATAGTGTATATGGTTACAAAGCTTTAGATGTCTAGTTTCATATAAAAATGTTGTATTAAATCTTGACCTCAATAGGTCAAAACTCATTTGGTATGGACAATTTCCTAGGGTTTAGTTTTAGCAACTCTATTTAAGTGTATTCCTTAAGCTCTTGATAAATTTTCCAACACAAACCAAGAATTTTCACGTTAATTAAACTAAAACAAGTCAGATAATCATCATACAACATCATGTTAAAGAGGAACAAAGAAATCCTAACAGGTTACATAAACCCTAATATCCAACAACACTCAAGAATCCTGCCTCAAATCTCAAGTTTGAGCTAAAAGGAAGCAAGTTTGGGTATGAGTGTGGAAGTAGGATGAAGAAACAAGGATGAGGAGATGAAGTTGAGGAAGAAAAATGTGAGAGTGAAAGGGGGATGGTAGGTCAAAAATGGGAGGAGAGAATTAGGAAAAATTATGTGTTGAGTCATAAAGTGAAGATGACTCATAGGCTTGTAATTGGTGGAACTCAATGAGTTAAATTAGTCTTGAGCTCCTCATTTTTGTGGCTATCCTTTGGCCAACAAAGAGGTGTGGGTGTCTAGTTTCTAGCCACATGTTTTAGGGTTTTAAACTAGTACTCATGTTATCCTATAATATAAATTTCTACTGATTCAGTTCTTGCATTCACAACATCGCAAATAAACCGATTTTCCTTAAATTAGCAAAATATTGCTAATAGTTTTCGTGAAATTTTTCTACAAGGCAACTTGGATTTTTCTAACCCTAACGTTCTCATCTCAACACTAATTACTCATATATCTCCAATGCAACGAAATAAATCAATTAACAACACTAATCAGACATATTGTTCTTCGGGATGTTATATTTGTAATGGCTAGTTTTAAAAATTACATTGTAAAATACAATACATGGCTAACAACATTGAATAATTGAAACATTACACAATTAAAAATACAATTAACACTTAAATTAAAAATATGTTGCCTTAATTTTCTCTATACGCTTAGCATGAAAGGATCATTATTCTTCAGTCATCGTAGAGGTGTTGCATAAAGGATTGGCATGTTTGTTTCTCTTTCCTTGATCGCCATCTCCTTTTTCTTTAACGTTATCACCTTTTCCTTTACACACTGTTTGGTTTGAGAGAAAACAAGCAGAAAGAAAATAGGTAGAGAGAAATTGAGTGGAAAATGTGTTTTTCCTCCATTTGGTTTGGGAATGAAAAAAATGAGAAAAGAAAATATAACATATGGGTCCTACAAAAAAATATTTCTACGCACAAATGGGAAGAAAATAAGGGGAAGATCACTATCAAATATTACTTTCTAAGATTGCCCCTTTCTTCAACCTTGTGCAAGTAAACTGGTCGTAACTCCTGAACAAAAGACGACTTTTGATTCTCTACAAAAGCTTGTTCTTTTCCCATTAAAATAGACAAAGTAATAGCAGTAGAGACCAGTATTGAGCTTTTTCTTGTCTGGTATGTTCTTTCATATAGGTATGGTACTCCCCCTATCATTTGCTTCTTCTTCTTTGTTTTTTTTTGTTTTTTTAGGATTGCCCTTTCCCATAAAACCCGCTGTGCTTGTGTTACTCTTTGGTCTTCATTTTTTTGTACATATTGTTTCTACTATTAGCTTGCTTTTCTTTATTGTTGGGGTTTGTAATGAAAAACACACAGGCCCAAATGTTGACATTTTAAAAAATGAAAAAAACTATTGATAGTGAGTAGTAGACCATCGCTTGTGTAGATTATTTTATAGCAAGCTAGTTTTAATTTTTGCAAGTACATGATATATACAATACATCCCACTTCCTTTGATGCTAGAATTGAAATAAAAAATGATGATAAAACAATGCCAAGTGATAATGGTGTGTGTTGGGGGGACCACAACTCTTGTTACCTATCAAATGATATTGGGATGAAATTGTTTAGAAAAGATTGCTAGTGACAAAGTACCATTTTCTTTTTAGTATGTATATATAGATGAATGCTTGCATGTCATTACTAATGAATCCCTTCCTTCTCATGTTCAAATACTTTTGTCTCAATTAAGAACTACATGCATGAGACTATTAAGATGGCAATAGATTTTCGAAAACCTTCAATGATGCAACTAACTAATTTCAAATGTAGTAAACTTTTGTCTTTGTAAGAGCAAAACAACATTATATTGGTGTTCTGGCCAACTCTGATTTATTTAAGCATTGTGTTTCAAGTAAAAAAAAAAAAAAAAACAATACAAGTCATAGAAAATTGCTACAAAAAATGAGTGCTGCATATTTCAGAAACTCCACTTGAAACAATATTAAATTTGCAGCAAGTTCTGCTATGGTGAGTTATACTAAGCGTAGTAGGGGATAAAACAAAACTTCCAACCATATGATAACTACTCATAGCGTGAGAACTTAAATACCTATCAAATTGTTTCTTTTGTTATTTTTGTTTATAATTTTCCATCTTCTTTCCTATTTCTAATGACATCAATGGAGGATGGACTATTATTTATTTTCACTTTCTTGTCCAACCCTATAAGCATATATGCATTTTAAGAACATAACCAATGTTTAAAACTTATCTTTCTAAGGAAATGATGAATAACTAGCATCACTTTAGTTACTCAAGTCTCCTCAGTAGGTTCTATATCATGAAATTTCATATTGTCTTATATTTGTAATTGATTTTTTGTCAAGAAGTAAATGTATTAATTAATTTAAAAACCTTTAACTCAACACAAAAAAAAACTTTACATTATTTTACCTCTCTTACTCACTCTTCTATCAACACAAACCCTTGCATTTGACTTCAAATTATTTTATATTGGAGCTGTTATAAGCTAAAAGGGTTAATTAGTCATAAACCTAGAAAGAGTATCAAAATAGACTTCAAATTGTTATGCATATTTGTTCAGAGATATATTATATGGTATGTTCTTACTATGATAGGACTAATTGATCTAATCTCTTTTTTAGGGCTGTAAATGGGTTGGTTCGGATCGGGTTTGGGGGGAAAACAAATCCGAACCGATTAATCATATCTCTCTCAATACTAATCCAATGGCCTTATATTATATATGTATGGAAAGCCTTGAATGTCTACTTTCATATAAAAATAGTTTCATCGGATTTAACTGGCTGTAGGCGGAGCCGTACACTCTGCCATCCGGACTGCCGTGGATGTTTCACCTAGACAACATCCCAATTCTCCACTCCTTCTAGTTTTCTCCTTCTAACTTTAATTCTAACTCAAGATTTTAATTCTAACTCAAGATTCCATATTAATCCAACCATAATCCATCATATACATCCAATATATCATCAAATACATGAAGAAGAGTAAAATTTCATGCAGCCAAAGTTCAAAGAATTTAAGAACAGAAATGGAATCTTACCTCCTTCGGGTGTGATTCTGCTAGATTTTGAAGTTTGGATGGAACCTTGTCAAGCTTGGAGGTTTGATGGAGTAAGTTAAGAGGAGAAGTGTAATAGCCTCCCAAGTATGGCACTATGCTTAAGTCATAATACCTCACCCAGGAGTTGTTACTATCAATTAATCGGACCTTGACTGGCAGCAACCTTCGGCCACCTTCAATCTTACTAGTCAACTCTGCCACGGAGGACCTTCTTCAAAACTTCTGAACTATCTGGAGATAACACGGAAATAAATATAGGAGTGAGAATTATAAATTCTTAGTAGGATTCATTAAACTACCATGTGCTGTGTCATCGTGATTATCTCCAGCTGCTTCGGTTTATTATGAAAAATGTGAGCATGTCAAATAGACTGTTCAGTTTTATAGTTTGAAAATATATTGTCCGAAGTAGAGTTCATTTTATTCACGCACTTGAGTCACATTGGCAAAATTTCATGTTTAGAATAATAATCATAGCATAAGTAGATAGAACAGTCTCAACATCAATAAAATATAGGATATAATCATGCAAATACTCATACTTGAATTCTTGCGAATGCACTGGAGTTTTTCTTAATTTCCTTTATTTGTCATGCACATTCCAGAGTATGATCGCTATGTCATACTCCATCGGACCGTGATCGCCATGTCACATTCCTTAGGATGTGGTCATCAGGCCATATTCCAGAGTATGATCGCCATGTCATACCCCATCGAGATGTGATCGCCATGTCACACTCCTTAGGATGTACTTATCATACCATATTCCAGAGTACGATTGCCATGTCATACCCCATCGGGGTGTGATCGCCATCTCACACTCCTTAGGATGTGCTTATCATGCCATATCCCAGAGTATGATCGTCATGTCATACTCCATCAGGATGTGATCGTCATGTCATACTCCTAAGGAATATGGGACCTTTATCATATCATTTAACTGCCTTCACAGGGAGGGATTCAATGTGCAACTGCCTCCAAGTGAAGGGACCCACATCTTATCTTATTTAACTACCTTCACAAGGAGGGATTCTCTCCAGGTGAAGGGATTCACATTTAATATATTCATATCCTTTTCTTCTCATACATAATCATGCATAGACATGCTGAGTGTACTCATACATATGCTTCACCATTTACTTTCATATATCCTTGCATATAGAATTTCATGTTCATATCATGAGTATTCATAACATATAAATGCTCATAAGCTCCTTACAATTTTACCGAAAATTCGGCAGTGTAACGGATCAAGTCCACTTCCCTGTGAATAGTACTAGTACTCAGAAAATCGCTTTTTCAGAGATATCATAACATTTCATTCACAATTCAATCATCAATTTCATAGGAACAATTGTTGCATTTAGAACATGGTTACTGTCTCAATACTTGCATTCAACCCGATTTTTGTAACTTAGGCCATAAATTCATTTTAACTCATCTAGACATAAATTCTAGATATGTTAAAGTGTTATGTGTGTATTTTCTAACATCTTTGGTCCCATCTAATTTTGATAAATATAACTCAAGTTATTTAGGTTTTATCCCGGCCTGCCCTGTAGCTAGCTAGAGTTACACACTTAAAAGTAAAAATTCACTAGAAATCGAAAACTGATTCAAATCATACCAAATTAGTCTCATATTGAAGCTAACAGGACAACCTTTCATATGCAAAAATTTCCATTCCATTTGCCTTAGTAGGGCTCAAGTTACAAGCCCCAAAATTTGACCTTCCTGAGCTACCCTATTTTGGCCTAGTTTGGACATAGGGCAACTTTCTTGAACCACTGGGAGCAAGCAGGATCTTATCTAACTCTAAAATTTTTATGGCATATTCGTCTATGTGTAAGCTTTCTAAAAAAGTTATTTTCATTCAATTCCAAGTTATATAGAGCGAGTTTTACTCCAAACAACCTAGTCTGCCTAGCATCAAACTCAGAAACTTAGATCGAACTTCCAAAATTTATATCTCTCTCAATACTAATCCAATGACCTTATATGATATATGTATGGAAATCCCTGAATGTCTAGTTTTATATAAAAATGACTTCATCAAATTTAAACAGCGGTAGGTGGAGCTGTACACTCCACCGTACGGACTGCCGAAGGGTTTTGGTTTTTCAGCTTCTCACATCTTCCTACTTTCATCCTTTCTTGCTTCCTAATCGATTTCAACATCACAAATAGCCAACAAAGCAGCCAAATATCATCATATACATCCAATTATCACATCAAGAAGTAAGAAACAAAAGCCCCAAATTAGTCACCCATGCCCAAGAAAACAAGAACAAAGTTGAATCTCTACCTCTAGATTGAAAGATAGCTTGACTAGATGAAGAGTTTTGATGTTAGAGGTGCTTGGAGCATGGAAATGGAAGAGAAATGAAGTGAAAAGGAGGGAAGATGAGAGGGAATGATGGGAGATCTGTGAGGGGGAGAGGGAGGCCAAAAATTTGAAGAAGTAAGAAGAGATTATATGGAAAAAGATATAGAGGTGGTGGTTAGAAGAAGTAGCTCATAAGTGAGCCAACCATGCTCAATCTTTGTGGCCTCCTTTGCGCCACTAATGGCTAAATGAATGGCTAAGTATCCAGCCATTGGGTTATAGGATTTTGGGCATATAATTCTGTTGGTTCGGTTCTGACAGTTTAAAATACTGAATCTTTATCGATTTCCCTCAAACCGACAAATCGTTATTGAATAGTTTTGTAAGAATTCTTATATATCCATCTTAATCTTTTCTAAACTTAATCCTTATAATTGACACTTAATTAAAGCCTAATTAATCTCTAATTAATTTCTAATTAACTTTACTTATTGACTAAAATCGAATTAATCGATTAAAGGTGTAAATTAAACGTTTTGCAAATTGAGGGCCTTTCTGTTTTCTATTTTTCATGGCTAATAGCATTTTCGTAATTATGGGTAAGTCTAGGGGCACCTCATGTCATTTCACATATGGATACCTTCGTGGCTTAATCAGCCGAGGTTTAGGTTTCTATGTTTTTGCTACGTGATTCTGCTTCGTTTAAAACCTTATTCTGCTAATTCTATTGATCGAGGGACCTAAATGTTATTTTCTAAAACGTTTAGGGGCAAGGTTGTGAATAACAAAAGTTTGTTTTTATTATTTCCTATTACGTTATATGGGGATGTTACAAGAAGAGAAGAAAAGAAGAAGAAGGCTGAAACCATATAAGAATGAGACGCAAGTTAGCAAGGAGAAGAGAAAAATCTGATTTTAAGTATTGAAGAGGTAGTTGGCTTTGTGTGTTTTGATTGGTTGAAATTTTGTGATTGAAGTTCAGCCATGTCTCCCTATTTTGTGGCTAAGTTATTCTCCACATCACCCTACAAGTGGAACTCGCTTCCATTGTATCTGAAATTGAAACTCGTATATATTCTGTGTAAAGTCGGAGCTCACGTCCATTTTATCTGAACTTGGAGTTGAAGTCGGATTCCAAAACTCGTGCCCACCTTATTTGAGACTTGGAAATAAATTTGGAGATCGGAACTCATGTAAATCTTAATCGAACTTCGAGATCAACTCAAAGATTTGAACTCAGGTCTATTTTAGTTGAGTTCAACTCTAAGGTCGGAACTCGTGGTGGATATTACAACTAACATAACAAGATCTTATCTTAAGTATTATAAAAGTTATCATTCTTATAAAGTAGTCAGAAAGTTTTATTCTTTATGAAAGTAAGTGCCTTTAAAATTAAGCTCTTATATTAAAGATTAGATCTTCTTGAAATAATGATACAAGTTACTAGCTTTTTAACTAAAAAGTCTTATTCTTTATGAAAGTTGACTCTTTTAAATATTCTAAGACCATCAAGTTCTCAACTTTATGATTTAAAGTTGTCTCTACATTAAAAAGATTCCTACTTTATCAACTAGTGATATAAGACATTAACTTTAAAGTTATAAAGTTTTGATCTTTTTAAAAGTTAGCATTTTTATGATCCAAAAATGACCTTTATGATTTCAAGTTTCAAACTTTATGAAAGGATTTGCTTCCAAGGATCAATCTTTGAAGCATAGAGTGACATGACATCATTTTTCTCACTCAAAAAGGCTTATTATTCCAAAAAGCTTAGACTTTTACATGTAATATTGTCTTCAAAACAAAACAAAATAAGATTTTTATGAAGGCACTAAACTTGCGCCACTTTTTATGCTTCAAGAAGCAAACTTTTTAAAGTTTTAAGCTTTTAGGATGTTCATAGTCTTATTAAATCATGAAAAACATAAAAAGATGAAGCTTTTCTAATCATCAACTCATCATAAGAAAAGGAACAACTTTAAACAAGATGCCATAAAAAACACTCAATAATAAGAACATATTTTTCCAAAAGTTGAAACATCAAGAACACTTGAAGAACATCAAGAACCTATTTTGCCAAAAAGGGAAACATCCAGAACACTTGAAGAACAATAAGAACATATTTTTCCAAAAGTAGAAACATCAAGAACACTTGAAGAACAACAAGATCATATTTTGCCAAAAATGGAAACTTTTGCTCATGAAGAGCATGGAGGATCTTCTCAAGTTTTCACTTAAAGATCTTGGTCATGAAAAAAACCAAGCTTCAAGCTTTCTTGAGCAAACAAAATGAAAGATAAAGATCACTACCTCTTCTTTAAGGTGGCCCAAAAATAAGAGAAGAGAAAGACGAAGATGATGGCTCCTCTTGATGATGATGGTGGCGATTTTGCAAGGAGGAAGGAGAAGCTCTTGAGATCTCGTGGAAATGGAGGTTTTAGTGTTTAGATTTTGTCTCCCAAGACTGAAAGATGTGGTCTTGGAAGGGCTAAGTGAGAGGTTTTGGGTGGTGGTGGTGTAGAAAGGAAGAAAAAGATGAAGAAGATGAAGAAGATGAAGAGAGAATTTTAGAAAGAAGTTGGAGGAGTAGGAAACTTAGAAAGAGAATAGAAGTTGAAAAATGAAAAGTGAATGTGTGTGTGCATGTGTGTGTGTGTGTTGTGCATGGCTGCAAGTTGTATGGAAAGAAGGAGGGAGATATTTTCTTAATTTTGTGTTTATTAAGGTTTAGGGGGACAAAATGGATAATGGGGGAACAAAGCATGTACTAACTCTTACATAAAGTACTCTTGTCTTATGCTTTATGCTTTTATGACATCACTTTTTACTTTATTGTCTAGTTGACTAAATTTGAATTTAATCATGTGATTAAGTGCTCATACAGCTTAATTAAGATGATTAAGCAAGGATTAGTGATTAACACACAAGAACATGATTGACAAAAAATAATCTTGTGATTAAGCTTAATTAACCTTAATTAAACTCAATTAAGCTATTTAAAGGCGATTAGTGCTTAATTAAGTTATAAAGGCTCCAACTTACTTAATTAGAGATTATCTAATCTCGATTAAACATTCTCTTGACTTTTCTCATCCGAGTTAACTCATAAACTCTTCGTTAATCCCTTAATTAAGCCTTAATCTCATAATTTCTTATTAAGTACCTCATTACTCAGAGATATTGAGGTAATTTAATACGACAAGAATTTGAGGATGTTACAAACATCAAGAACACTTGAAGAACAACAAGAACATATTTTTCCAAAAGTAGAAACATCAAGAACACTTGAAGAACAACAAGAATATATTTTGCTAAAAATGGAAACTTTTGCTCATGAAGAGCATGGAGGATCTTCTCAAGTTTTCACTTAAAGATCTTGGTTATGAAAAGAACCAAGCTTCAAGCTTTCTTGAGCAAACAAAATGAAAGATGAAGATAACTACCTCTTCTTGAAGGTGGCCCAAAAATAAGAGAAGAGAAAGAAGAAGATGATGGCTCCTCTTGATAATGATGGTGGCAGTTTTGCAAGGAGGAAGGAGAAGCTCTTGAGATCTTGTAGAAATGGAGGTTGTTGTGTTTAGATCTTGTCTCCAAAGACCCAAAGATGAGGTCCTGGAAGGGCTAAGTGAGAGGTTTTGGGTGGTGGTAGTGGAGAAAGGAAGAAGAAGATGAAGAAGATGAGGAGATAATTTTAGAGAGAAGTTGGAGGAGTAGGAAACTTAGAGAGAGAATAGAAGTTGAAAAATGAAAATTGTGTATGTGTGTTGTGCATGGCCGTAAGTTGTATGGAAAGAGGGAGGGAGATATTTTCTTAATTTTGTGTTAATTAAGGTTTAGGGGACAAACTGGATGATGGGGAACAAAGCATATACTAACTCTTATATAAAGCACTCTTGTCTTATGCTTTATGCTTTTATGACATCACTTTTTAATTTATTGTCTAGTTGACTAAATTTGAATTTAATCATGTGATTAAGTGCTCATACAACTTAATTAGGATGATTAAGCAAAGATTAGTGATTAACACACAAGAACATGATTAACAAAAATTAATAATGCGATTAAGTTTAATTAACCTTAATTAAACTCGATTAAGCTAATCAAGGGCGATTAGTGCTTAATTAAGCTATAAAGGCCCTGCTTGCTTAATTAGAGATTATCTAATCTCGATTAAGTATTCTCTTAACTTTTCTCATCCGAGTTAACTCATAAACTCTTCGTTAACCCCTTAACTAAGCCTTAATCTCATAATTTCTCATTAAGTGCCTAATTACTTAGGGATACTGAGGTAATTTAACATGACAATAAATTGAGGATGTTACATTTCTCACTCCTATGTTCTGTGTCGTCTTCAGAGGATGCTCTCGGCAGTGTGGTGATTTACGTTGAGTTTCCGGTCTGGCATTGGCACTTTAACCCAATGCTAAATGTCTCTATGATGACCACGAGAGTAGCGATGAAGGTCTACATCTTTCATAGCTGCATATTCTATGGAGCCCAATCCCTCGAAGTCGTCCTACCCTTCGATGATTCATTTGTTGTTGGATTCTTCTGCTTCTTCTTCTGTTGGCCATGTACCACCCCTAATCTGTGGATGTAAGTTCATTCACACCCGCACCATACCCCATGGACGTGGGCATGCCCGTGGAGGGGGATGTGGAGATGATGTACCCAGTAGCTTTAGGAATGGATATCTTCTGTTCGACACATGATTTGGATAGCACATGTCAAGCCATACGTGAGGATAGCCCATTTTGTTGGTGGTTTTAGGGTTATCATTTCTTTGAGGCATGTATGGGTGGTCGAGATTTATGATGTATTTTATTTTTAGTTGTATCTTGTTAGGTTTGACTTTGGGGGGGACCAACAGTAGATAACGGTACCATAGTTGATTATCTGAGACATGAATGATGTTATGTTACTTATACTTATATCTAATTACATTGACTGTGGAATGCTTACTATTATGACTAAGTGTGATTATTGTTCTTTATATCGCTTTTATTTATCTTAATGCACTGCTGGTATATATGTAATGACATTTGAATTTATTTGTTCACGATACGTTTACGGCTCTTGTTTTCCAAAATGGTTTATTTCATTATTTTCTAAAAAAAATTTACCCTTATTTTTGATATAAAATAATTTCAAGTAACAAATTTAGACTCCATGAAGAAAAGTAATAACTAGTAATTACATAATACGACTTAAGCATAATATCATACTATTAGCATGTTACACTTGGTGCAATTTGTATGAACCCTAGCTAGTGGGGGAGGTACTAGCTCGACGTGTTAAGTCGGCATGACTAGATTATAGTTCACTAAGGGTTGTGCCAATGATGCCGCTCAGTGCCTGAAGGTTGTGCTGAGGACACCGCTCAGGGTATTACAATAAAAATTCTATAGGTGCAACCTCCCACTAGGTACAAATGCATGTTTTAACTCCTTATATTTTATGAATATATGTTCTAAAAGGATTTTAGAAAAGAGAATAAGATTGTTTTTATTTCTTTCTAGTCGACTCAAATGATTTCCACATAGACTAGATGCCTTGTAAGGCAAGCAAATTTTTAGTTGTTCTAAAAATATTTTATGAGAATTATTTCTCTAGTAGTTTTTAGGATTAAATAGGGGACTATTTTCCCTAAGTATTTTATATGTGAGACATATTTTTAATGACTCTTTTGTTTCAAGGATATTTTTTATATATAATTACTACGTTAAATAAGTATATTTTGACTTTGTCTGATGCTAGTTATAGATAAATTTTGTCTCATTGAGTTGTTTAATTGACCCAGTTGTCTTCCGATGTTTCAGGTGCCAGGTTAAGTTAGAGTTTAATTGCCAGTTACCTTCCAATAAGCATAAAGCTTGATTGGGCCTTCTCTTATCATCATAGGGATTATAGTATATGATATGGTCTAGTGCTCCATTGAGCTACAAACAGGGTCCCGAACTTTGGAAGTTATGGCCCTATTTGTGTTAAATAACTTATAAGCGTAAATATTTGTATACATGTACACTCGATTAAGTATTTTGGATGTTTGTGGACAATTATATTCAAGGATTATTTATGGAAAATATCATTTTTCTTTTTAGCAAACCCTACCAATTTTTCAATGAAGTTTCAATTAAGGTTTGCTAGGGAATCAAGGCTTCCTACGCACCAGTCATGGCTGGGTTGGGTTGTGAAACACCATCATGGATATTGGATACTAGTATGACTATTAGTGAGTCATTAAAATTTTTTAACCTAGTATCTTGAAGTATAGCGAGCATAGGTATACTCACTCTTATTCTTAATTGAGATTTTATTGCAAATTATATAAGTCCTAAATGAATATATTTATAACCCTCATGTAAGTGTTTATCTATAAAGTCTTTGTTTAGAAGGTTTATAGATGTATAAGTGTCATCAAGTGAAAGGGATCATTCTATTGTTTGGATTACTTCAATAGTTTTGAAGTTAAAAGTATTATGCTTATAAATTTCTTTGGGTTTTACAATAGATATTGACAATTTGGAAGTCTATTTTCAATTTCTGCTATGACTAATTCTTGATTTTGATAATTATCTTGATCATGACTAACTTCTAAAGGGGTAAAGAAGGATGCGGCTAGAGGTTTTGCTAACATTAATTTTTTGCCTCGGCTAAGGCTACTAAGTGCTTTTAACAAGTGTGCCATTTGTTTAAACTTCTTTTGTCAAAATTTAGTTTTCTCTATAATCATCTTATGATGATGCCCTCTTGTATGAGATATGATTATCCACCTTTCATGTATGTTGTTCTTTCATTATTGCTTTATCCCATGCATAGCATGCATATATATATCTACACATTAATAGCTCATGGTTTTTTTTTTTTCAATATTTTCAATATAAAACGTGCCATGTTTAACAAAAAAAAAAAACAAAAACCCTATTTTCATATAAAATATTTTCTAAAATAAGTTAAGTATCCACAAAGCAAAAGGTAACAAACCAATGACGCGCCACAATACGACTTGACATAGTATGGGCTTATTAAGGTATTATTGTAACACCCAACCAATTTAATGTTATGCTTAAGTCATAGCATGAAATTAAGTAGACTGTGTTACTGTGTTAACATACTGCTTACCTTTCATGATTCGTACCACACTTCATATCTTATTTATTATTATTATTATTATTATTATTATTATTTTGTGTAAACAGACGAAACAGCGTGCTGCTATACTATGAGCGTAATGAAACTGAACTAAATACCACAACAGATAAGAAATAGTGCAATAACATCATCTGTATATATATATATATATATATCAGAAGCCATTGCTTCAGTTTATGTATAGAGTTTCAAAGTGGAACACATAAATGGGGCCGGCGTACCAAAAAAACATAAGGCCCATATCAGTCAAAATGATCCTATGGGTCCTTAGAGGACATTTCAAAACCTAGTGCTAGTTCTACTGTTACGTCTATGACCCAAAGCTACGTGCTATCAAAAGAGGGTCATACTGTACAAAGCCTCCTGCGGCTAGCCTACTTCGTTAGATAGCCGTTGGCCATGCCAGGCCCTGTTGGAGAGTAATCTGCACTGGGTCCCGAGGAGGAAGAGGGTGACGAGTCGGTGGCCTCAGAAAGGTCACTTTCTGAACTAAGTGGTATATCTGGAACTGCCTGCGGAGGTGACTCGGGTGCAGGGTCAGCAGGAGCTACATGTGCTGTGGGTGCAGGAGGAGCTGGAGGTGGGTGCGCCATGTGTAGTGGGATAGCGATGTAAGGAGTCGCTGGATGATGTAGAGGGACAGCAAAGTTCCTATTGCTAAATAGGTAAAGGCGGAAGTTACAAGAACCAGCTATATACAGAGAGTCTAATACTGGATCGTGGTGAAGCTGCAAATCTGGGATCTCAATGAAAAGGGTGGCCGTGGAGTCCATCACCTGTGTCTGAGAATGATGCGGGAAATACAAAATGAGGTGAGAATTTAAAGAAATTCTCAGTACGGTTCGTGTATAGTGGTTATCTGACGTCACATACATTCTCAGTTGCCTCGGTTTTTATTTAATTATAAAGGCATGTGTTCAAACTAGACTATCCGTTTTAATGAGTTTAAGGAAATGTCATCCGAGGCAAGGTTCAGTTTTACTTTAAATAGCATAAGAAACAGAATAGATTACTAATAAGGATTTACAGAATAATAAACAGAATAAATGAACAAATGAACAAATGGCAGTAAACAAATATAATAGACAACCGCAAACATCTTAACATAACTATTCCATGAAATTATGCATTCATGTAATCATGCAACTCATTCTTAATTCTTTCTTCATAAGCTTTCCCCATTACTTTTCCTCATTTTCTATTACTTGGTCCCCTGGGAGTTTGTGGCCATTTAGACTCCTGGGTAATAGTCTGCTTTTCAGGATCGAGCTCGTTCCTATATAGGAATGCTGGGTTTGCTTTCCCTGACCTTCCCACCGATCTATTCCCCTTAACTTTTTATTCGGGACTAGCCCAAATAGCATGGAGCTTTCATAGTAACATAATTCTTATCATAACCTTCATAGCTTTCTTGAAAATGCACTTGTATTAACATGTATATCATAACTTATGCATAGATTCTACCGAAATTTTGGCAGCATAACGGAATATGTCCGCTTCCCCATGAATAGTGCCAGTACACCATAACACCAATTTATCATAGAGGTCACAACATTGCATACATTTTTTAACATTGAACTCATAATAACATTAATCTCATTAAGGCAGAGTTTCTGCCTCAATAAGGTCTGTCAACCCAGTTTTTATAAATCAAGCCATAATTTCTATTTAACTCATTTGGATCTCAATTTTGGGTATGTTGAAGTGTTATGTGTCTATTTTCTAACCTCTTTGGTCCCATCTAATTTGGATAACTATAGCTCAAGATATTTAGGTTTTATCCCGGCCTGCCCAGTGGCTGGCCAAAATCAGACACCTAAGAGTAAAAATCCACTAAAAATCGAAAACTAATTCAAATCATACGAAATTGGTCTCATATTAAAGCTAACAGGGTAAAGTTTCATTTACAAAAATTTTCATTCCATTTTACTTAGTAGGGCTCGAGTTATAAGCCCTGAATTCTGACCTTCCTGAACTGCCCTATTCTGACCCGGTTTGGGCATAGGGCAACTTTCTTGGATCACTGGGAGCAAACGGGACCTTATCTAATTCTGAAATTTTTATGGGATATTATCCTATGTGTAAGCTTTCTAAAAAAGTTAGTTTCATTAAATTTCAAGTAGTATAGGGCGAGTTCTACCCTGAAGAACCCAGTCTGCCCAGAATCAAAGTCAGAAACCTAGGTCGAAATTAAAAAATTCATATCTCTCTCAATCCTAATCCAATGGCCTTATATGATATATGTATGGAAAGCCCTAGATGTTTAGTTTCATATAAAAATGGGTTCATCTAATTTAATCGGCGGTAGGCAGAGCCGTACACTCTGCCGTACGGACTGCCGAGGGTTTTTGGTTCTCCAGCCCTTCAGCTCTTCCTATTTTCATTCTTTCTTGCTTCCAATTCGATTTTAACCAAACAAACAGCCAATAACCAGCCATATATCATCATAATCATTCAATAAATACATCAAATATTATGGAAATAATCTACCCTCAGCCAGCCAAGATCACAGAATTAATGCAAGAATTAAACCTCTACCTTTGTTATATGTGATTTGGCTTAGTTTTTGGGGCTTGGATGAGCAAAACCTGGTTGAACTTGAGAGTTTGATGGAGTTATGTGAGTGAAGAAGAGAAAAGAGCTGAAAGGAGGGGAGAAGGCAGTTCAGTCTGAATGAGTGAAAAAGGAGAGGAAAAATCTGATTAAAGGAGTAGGAGTAGTTGGCTTCCTTGGCATTTGATTGGTTGAATCTTGTATGGCTGAAATTCAGCCAAGCCTCTGCATGGATTGTGGCCAAAGTGGCGCCACATTTAGGTGTTAAGTGGCTGAGGTCTCAACCACTTAAAGTAGGGTTAAAGAGCTGGAATTCTATTGGTTTAGTTTCGCCAGTTTAAATTACTGTAATCTTACCGATTTCCTTTAAATCAGTAAATCGGTTTTCAATAAAATTTTATGAAATCTCCTATACTTCTAACTTAATTCCCTCATATCTAAACTTAATTATTTGCCAATCAATTGATCCTAAATAACTATTTAACCGAATTTTAGTTAATCTCAATTATTCGATAAAAGCGAACGATTGATCGAAAAAAGATAAAAGAATTTTGGTGGATGTTACAGTTATAGTATTGGATATGAATATGGTGGTGAGAGGTAAGGATAGCATGGTGGTGCATAAGGATATGGATATGGATGTGGTGGATAAGAAGTGGATGTTGGCTATGACAGTGGGACAGCAGCAGTATAGTATAGTGATCTCGGCCTCAGCAATTTGTTGTCTTGAAGAAGCAGTTATGCCCATTCAAACTCGAGTTCAATGATCTGCTAGTCTAGACCTCCTTCTATGATGCATTTCCTAGTGTTCATTTTCAGGTGGTGGTTCAATGTTAGTTGCAGGAGGAGTAGCTACCTGAAGATGCTATATTTAAATCCAATCATGCTCCTCCAACTTAAATAAGATCTGCTCGGCTGATTGGTGAAGATTATCCATGCTAAATCCAAAAGCAGAATCAGTAGACCAAATATGTTGCTGCTCTGCAATGTTAGCCTAACAAATAGAGATAATGATTAACATCAAGAAAATGAAGTACATTAAGTGAAAAAAAAAAAAACTATTGGCATATAACTTGCCACACACCCAAGAGTAGCTGACTTAGGAGAAATCTATCATCGAGTGATTCTCTTATATCACTGCATGTATCCTAAATGTGGGATAAGAGGTCTATCCAGTGGCCTTTTAGTAACGCATCACTACCTATGATCTTCCCACATCTAAATTTAGTCCCTATGCACATCTGGCCAATTGTCATCAATTTGTCCTACTAAAGTAATAGTGTGCAAATGGTCAGGCTGATGCGGCCTCATGGGTATAAGCTGATCTTGGCCAAACTGACGCATGACTCTATTGAGTTAGTGCCATTCAACAATGTGGAAATAAATCTTAGGGACTAATGATCATCATATGTTTGCACCAACAGTACAAAAAACAAGGAGGGCTGCCATATAATCGAGAAAATAATGTATGTACAAAATAAAATTATTTAAATATATTTAAGAATAAAATCTCAAATTGGTCATCGAAAGAGTTGTGAGACATTAATTTAGTCTTCGAAAAAGTCGTGGCATCAATTTGATCCTTAAAAGAGTTATGACATTAATTTAATCCTTGAAATATTAAAATTAATATTAAGTTAGTTAAAAAAATTTAAAAGAAATTTGGAATAATTTAAAATAAATTTTAATTTTTCAATAATCAAATTGATATCGCAAATTTTTTTAGAATCAAATTAATATTTCACAACTCTTTTAAAGACTAAATTGATGTCCTGTAATTCTTCAAAGACAAATTTGAGATTTTCCTCCATATTTTAACTACACGCCCCTCGTGTTAAAAGTTCTCTCTCTTTCTCTCTCTCTCTCTCTCTTTCTCCACATACCCTTACTGTCGTGGCCTCCGCGAAAGTTCACTTCCACTGTCCTAGGCCTTCACTGTCACTATCTTCTAGCAAGATTCTACAAAAGCTATCTTCAAAAAAGTGTGATTTGATTAATCTATGCCTTCTACTCCATTCTCGTATGACCCTGAGTTGCTTAAAAGTGGAATCTTTTGGGACTCCAAACTTTGGTCAAATGATTTCTTCATTTCTTTATGAGATTGCTTCTGTCTTTCTATCTTTTTTTTTTTCTTGTTAGTTACATTTCTTATGGTTTTACTGTTGTGATAAGCTTCATGCATTTCTTGTTGTGCTCTAACTAATTTCATCAATCATCAAGAACTTTGTAGGATTACTTTGAATTGATGTTTTTCTTTTAATCTAAGTGTTTTAGTTTCGATTCAATATGAGAAGATGATAGAAGTAGTATTAGCTAGTTGTGATAACATCTGATGACATTTTGATTCTTCTTTCCAGTCCGTTCATTTTGATTAGTATTATTCATTCTAGATGTCTAAGTTGACACTTTTATACTCCATTGCTTGTGGCATACCTATCAATGTGAAAAGGGATTAAGAAATTAGAAGGGAAAACTTCTTCAGATAAGGTAAACAATTGCTTACAACAGTTTGACACATTTATTACTTTGCATGTTCCATGCTTAATCTTTTGTTTATTACTTGGCTAGTAAGTGAGTTTGAAACACCTGTCTTTTTTTATAAACAAGGATAAGGAGCTTGTGATTTCTTCGTTCAAAACAAGAACACAAAAGTTTGCTATTTGTTGTCTATTTTCTTTATATGATGCAAGAATGATTGACCTTATTCTTCCATGTCTTTTTTCTCAAGGATAACATTAAGGACAAGCATTTAGTAAGATTTATATGTAAATGAACAATGGAATTACGAGGTTGCTAATAAAACCTCTTTTCAATTGGGTTACTTGTAGTTACTATTTAGATGTCGTGTGTGCTTGTTGATTATTTCAGAATTGAAGGTTTGAAGAATGACATGGTCAACTTTTATTTTGTTTGCATATGGAATCTGTCAAATTTGTTCAAATAGCTGTATCGCATAATCAGAAAGATTGCTTTTCTTGTTTGCAAGTGAAAGCTTTGAGTGTATCATCCAAATGAAAATGTATTGCCTACAACATATGGAGAATTACGACCTCTACTTGGGAAGCTTTATTAAAGGTTTGTTATTATGTTTTTATTATGAATTTGATGTGCATGGCTATCCCCATTAGAACTAGGTTGCAGTTTGATTAGTTGAGGCTAAATCCTTTTTCAGATCAACCACCTTCACTATTACCTCAAAGTTCAAACTTTTTAACACAATTATATGTGTTCTTACCCAACGATAACACTAAATTGAACTTTGAAAGTATTTTCTTTTCTAACCTATCTACAATTTATTTCAAGTTGTCAAGTTTATGGTAGTACGTTTAAAAACTGGAAATGAAGTAGCCAAAAAAGAAATGGCCAACTCAGGCAAGCATTCAATAAGTTATTGATCTTTTCTTTGAGTAAGCAACTAGTAATTTTCTTTTCATTCGACGGAGTTGTAGATATTTAGAGAAGCCTTGATATTTTCTGCGAATCTGTGTTAATATTGCTTAATTTCACTAAGGATGACACTTTTTTAAACTGGTCCATGTGTGCTTTACTAATACAGGTATCCATACTATAAATTGTTACACGAACATATAGAAATGAATCATATTGTCATATTTGGAGAGCGAAAATGATGCCATTATCGATCATTTACTTAAAGAGTGTGATTTAGTTGGAAAAGTTATTCAAGCAGATAAACATTCTATTCTCTCTACCGACAAAAATTAGGTAAATGAATGCTTTAAACTGATTCATGGGAGGTTGTGTCTTGTTCATTACTTCTTTTCATTTTGTTATGTTGAACCTCAATCATGGAACTCTTAAACTTTGGATGTGAAGAAACATAATTTGCTTGTAAGGTTTACTTTATAGCATCCTAGGTTTTTGTTATGTTGATTTTCTTCAATATTTTATTGAAGTAAATAAAAGAAAGCATGGATAAGCTAAAGTGATAGCATCTATATGCAGTGCAGAATACTTTATCTACACGCTACCATTGAGTTTGTTAATACCTCTTCATTAAACTTGTGTTGACGAGCAGGTAACATTAGGTATTGCTTGAATTGCTAATGAACTTGTTCACTTGCCATGTAATTGAAGCAGCATACTATGATGTCTTCAGTGCAGGAAATGGTCATGATTTTCACAGTAAACTTCTACTATTTGTATAAATTTCTTAGCATCTCATAGGAACTCCTCTTCTGCTCTAATGATTAAATTTCCTTTGTTTCCTTTTCATTTCCTTTGGGAATCTATTCTTGCTATACCCACAAGGAGCAGGATTTAGGCTATGGTTTTGTATGGTATCAAGTTACTTTTTTCCAACAAAAAAAAAAGTTCTATATGATTTTTTGCTACTTGATTATAGGCTCTAGTCAATATTCATGTTGTTATAGCCTTCAAGGAGAAATGTGGTCCATCTGTGTCTGATACTCTTGTCAGACATGTTGATAAACATAATGAAGCGAAAAAACAACTAGCTTGACCCCCTGAGAGTAGTGAATTGCTATTTTCATATGTTATTCATCGAGAATATAGTCTTGAGGTTTACCTTCTTTTGCATTCCATTTTTATTTGCAGTTTACCATTAGTTGAGAAAGACTTCAAAGCCATTAAACAAGCATTAGAGGAGTCATTTGTCTAAGATGACATGAAGTTGTTATAGTGGTTGGCCAATACACTAGTCTACAATGGATAGTCTCCACAAAATGCGTCTAATTAAATGGTTTCCATATGATTTTAGATTTGGTATGACTGCATTAATGGTTAGACAGTATTTCATTTTGAAAGGCTCAAATGAAAGGAGAGGAGGACAAATTAAGTGCTACAGCAATTGGAGTGTTCATAGGAGATGAGTAAGCTACTTATTTCTCATATTGGTGACTCCTCTATGGTATGATGTATTATCAATCCTTATCATGGCCCCCGGATGTTACATTTCCAGATTTTGCTAAAAAGGATGTACTTCTTCATGTAACACTCTCCCAAGTATAGTACTATACTTAAGTCATAGTGCCACACCCTGGAGTTGTTACTGTTACCTGAACGGACCTTATCTGATAGCAGCTTCAGCCGTCTTCGGAAACTTCTAAAACTATCTGGAGACAACACAGAAATAGGAGTGAGAATTATCAATTCTCAGTAGGATTCTCTAATTATCATACATAATGTCATCGTTGTTCGATTTATTATGAAAAGGTGAACATGTTATGTAAATTGTTTAATTTTACAGTTCAAAAATATACTATTCGAAGCAAAGTTTAGTTTTACTCATAGACTAGTCATTTGAGAAAGACACCAATTTATCAAATATACTATGAATAACAACTGCACATATTAAAATACACATCAATATATTGGATACATAACATCTGCACTTGCCTTTACTTGTATTTGAACTTATGCAAAAACATAAGATTTACTTTTCTCTCTTTATCTTAATTTTCATCATAAAATCTTTACGTGCCATATTCCAAAGTATGATCGCCATATCATACCCCATCAGAGCGTGATCGCCATGTCATGTTCCTTAGGAATATAGGATCTTCCTTTGGTACTTACACTAGCTGGGTCATGCCATGCCTCATGTGAAGGGGGTTTCTTGCATCTGGTTTAATCTTTAGTCTTTAGTCTTTAGCCTTTACTGCCCTTGGGTAGCTTGGCCTTGGAGTGAGCTCGTCAGCTTCACCCATGACCGTTGTCACACCGACTCACCCACAAGGGGACCCACTGCCTCTAGGTTGGAAGGATCTCATTCTGGCCACGTGCCTCTAATTGAAGGGATCTCTTCTGGTCACGTGCCTCAAACTGAGGGATCTCATCTGACCACGTGCCTTCAATATAGAGGGATCTCATCTGACCACGTGCCTCCAACATAGAGGGACCCAAGTTTTAGCTACCTTTACAAGGAGGGATTCAATGTGCAACTGCCTCCAGGTGAAGGGACCCACATTTTTATCATTTAACTGCCTTCACAAGGAGGGATTCACATTTAATATACTCATGTCTTTTCATTCTCATACATGGTCATGCATAGACATGCTGAATGTGCTCATACATATGCTTCATCATTCATTTTCATATACGTCATAACTCATATCATACTTAAATTCATCCTTGCATATAAACATTCCTAGTTTCATAGATTTCTGCCGTAAATCCGGCAGCATAACGGATCAGTTCCATTTCCCCATGAATAGTACCAGTTCTCACGGACAAATCAGCCATAGCAATATAATCAATCTAACATATTTATCAATGTAAAACTTGTAATCCTTGACTCAACCCTTATATGTTTATTAACACTTGTGAAACCATCAATTGGTCATTTCTGCCAATTCTATCCAATTCTGCCCGAATTTTGTATAATCCACCTTTACCTCTATTCAACTCATTTAAACCTGAATTTTGGATATATCATAGATCTATATGTCTACTTTCTAACCTCTTTAGTCCCATATCATTTTGATTCATATAACTCAAAATATTCAAATTTTGTCTCAGCATATTTAGTCACAGGCCCGAATTACACTCCTGGAAGTATAAATTCATTAAAAATCAAAACTAAGCTCAAATCATACGAAATTGGTGTCATATTGAAGCTGATAGGACACCTTTTCATTTGTAAGAAGTTTCATTCCATTTACTTTAGTATAACTCGAGTTATAAGTCTTGAAATTCCACCTTTCTAAACTACTCTATTTTGGCTCTGTTTAGACATAGGGTAATTTCCTCGAACCACTAGGATCAATTGGGGTCACAACAAACTCGGAATTTCATATTGGGATGTTCCCCTATGTGTAAGCTTTCTAACAAAGTTAGTTTCACTCAATTTGGAGTTGTCTAGGGCGAGTTACACCCTCCTCAAGTCACCCTGCCCGGATGAAAGTCCTAACCCCTAGGTCAAATTTCAAAAATTCATATCTCTCTCAATACTAATCCAATAATCTCATATTATATATGTATGGAAATCCCTGAATGTCTACTTTCATATCAAAATAGTCTCATCAGATTTGATTGGCTATAGGCAGAGCCGTACACTCTGCCATACGGACTGCCGTGGAATTCCTCACTTAGGCAGCATCCCAATCCTCTACTTCTCCTAGTTTTCTTCTTCTAACTCTAATTTCAACTCAAGATTTCATATTAATCTAACCATAATCCATCATATATATCCAATATATCATCAAATACATGGAGAAGAGTACAATTTCATACAGCCATAGTGCAAAGAATTCAAGAACAGAATGGAATCCTACCTCTTTGGAGTGTGATCTTGCTAAATTTGAGTTTGGATTGAATGGAGCCTTGACAAAGCTTGGAGATTTGATAGAGTAGATTGAGAGAGGAAAGAAAGAAGAGGCTGGAGAAAGAGGGAAAGAGAGTGGCATAAATCAGCTAGGAATGAGGAGGGGAGTCTGACTTAAATACATGGGGGTAGTTGGGATTGTGAGTGTTGATTGGTTGAGATTTTGTGATTGAAGTTCGGCCATGTCTCCTACTTTTGTGGCCAAATTGCTCTCTACGTCGTCCTAAAAGTGGGACTCGCTTCGATTCTATCTGAACTCGGAACTTGTCCCGATTCTGCTTAAAGTCGGAACTCGTGCCATTTTACTTGAGCTTGGAGTTGAATGTTGGAACTAGTCCCATCTTATTGGTGACTTGAGGAAATCTTGTCCGGTTTATTCGAATCTTAGAAGCAAGGTCGGATGTCGGAAGTCATACAGCTTACAATCACATAATCTCAAAACTCCCCATTCAAACTCGGGAATACCAACCGAAATGGAAGGCTCCTGGGAATAAACACGGATATCGGAACTAGTGTATGATTGGAAATTAACTCAAAGATTCGAACTCATATCCATTGAGTTCAACTCTAAGGTTGGAACTCGTTACATTAAATCGGAGGTCGGTACTTGTTACATTGTGTTAACTTGTTACATTGTGTTAAACTATCAACTTGGAGTCAATTCGGAAGTCGGAATGAGGATGCTGGGTATGGTTAAGGTCGGAACTAGGGTACATCTGCTGAAACTGGGAGATAAATTTTGAAATCGGAAATCGAGTATATTGTCTTTGAGACATAAGTCGAATATCGAGAATCACGTTCATGTTGTGCGGACTTGAAGGTTAAGTTGGAAGTCGGTAAATTATGCTGACATTCGAAGATGAACTCGGAAGTCGGAAATAATACCATTTTATGTGAAACTCGAAGGTGAAGTCGGAAGTCATGGAAACTTGAAGGTGAAGTCGGATGTCTGACCTCTTGCTCACCTCATTGGAGACCTAGACATAAGCTTGGAAATCGGAAATCATGTCCATTTTTATGTGAAGCTTCGGAATAAAGTATGAGGTCGGAACCCATATAAATTTTGGTCGAACTTGGAGTCCAACTCAGAGATCTGATCTCGCGTCCATTAACTCATATTATTAACAATAAATCATGAAGTCAGAACTTGTATCCTATGTGTTTGAAGCATAAGGTCGGAAGTCGTAGATTAACGTGAAACCAACTCAGAAATCGGGATATTACATTACTACCCTCCTTTAAAAAAAATTTTTGTCCTCAAAATTTGATCACAAAACTAACTATTTATTACCATATGATTTTGAAGAAAAAGTTAACACATAAGCACACTAAAGTTGAACAAACATAGTCAAAGAAAATATAGTAAATCTAGTTATATAATTCAACATAACATAGTTAGCGAAAAGTGAATCTTTGTTCTGGGTTATCCCTAATTTTGTTTCAGCTCCTTTGGGGAGGTAGTCTTTTCAGTTTTCAACCTTGGATGTTACGGCTTAGGAATAGGTAGCTGATGGTTGAGGCATTCTCTAATCATGTGTCCTGGCTTTCCACACTTAAAGCATACCTTCTGCCCAACCAAACAAGGCCTTCCTCCATGATACCTTCCGCACTTTGAACATTCTTGATTTGTGGTTAGCCCCTGTAGCTGCTTACCTTCATTTCCGTTAGGTTGAAATGGCTTCTTTGGTGGGGGAATATACTGAAACTCTTGGTCTTCAGGTGCCAGTCTCTTTCCACAAACATCCGTCCTAGCATTAGCGAGCTTCTTGTTATATTCTTCAACTAATCGACTTTTGTTTGCTAATGCAGCGAAATCTCTTATCTTCATTGGTCCCAACGAGGCTAAAATCTCCGCATTTAGTCCTCCTTCAAATTTGATGCATTTCCAGTTTTCATCAGGGTTACGCTGATAGATGGTGGAAAATTTATAGAGTTCTTCAAACTTAGCAATATACCTTGAAACATTCATATTTCCTTGTTAGAGCTTCATAAATTCCAATTCCTTAGCGTTTCGTACAGATGCAGGGAAATATTTCTGATAAAATGCCTCCTTGAATATGTCCCAAGTGATATCAACTTGGGGTTCCCCCAACAGTCTCTTCGCGCTATTCCACGAAAACTCGGCGTCCGCTTCTAACATATAAGTGGCAAAGGCCACTTTCTGTTGGTCAGTGTAGGCCAAGACAGAAAAGACCTTCTCCATTGCCTTGACCCACTCCTCGGCTTTATTTGGGTCGAAGGCCCCTCAGAAGCTAGGCGGATTCACTTTCCTGAACTCAACAAATTTAAGATAGTCCAGGTTTGCTCCTAGGCCATGTGGATTTCCTACATGGCTAGCCTCGGGCCGCCTACCCGACTGGTCCATCATTTGATGAGCTACAGTGGCTTGCTCCCGCATTGCATGAGCTAGTTCACGTATCGTGTCCATAAAATTAGCAGGATTTCCTAGAGTGGGTACAGTTCATGGCCTACCACGCCCCCTGGAAGCCATTAGTTCCTAATCACACGCAACAAAACGTTGAGTTGATCAGGCTCAACAATAAGTTAAGTGTGATAGCAACTAATAACATTCATAGTTAGGCGGTCATGCATATCTAATTCCCTATATCTTATCTGGACAGATAAGACTTGTCACATGACATTTTTTAAGGATTCCAGAGTGCACTGGAAACGTAGTCAGTCCAAATCCTCAGGTCTGGGTAGGATCGAACTGCTCTAATACCATTAATGTAACACCCTATCAAGTATAGTACTATGCTTAAGTCATAGTGCCACACCCTGGAGTTGTTACTGTTACCTGAACGAACTTTATCTGATAGTAGCTTCAACCGTCTTCGAAAACTTCTGAAACTATCTGGAGACAACACGGAAATAGGAGTGAGAATTATAAATTCTCAGTAGGATTCTCTAATTATCATACATAATGTCATCGTTGTCATCTCCAGTTTGCTTCAGTTTATTATGAAAAAGGTGAACATGTTATGTAAATTGTTTAATTTTACAGTTCAAAAATATATTATCAAAAGCAAAGTTCAGTTTTACTCATAGACTGGTCATTTGGGAGAGATACCAATTTATGAAATATACTATGAATAACAACTGTACATATTAAAATACACATCAATATACTGGATACATAACATCTGCGCTTGCCTTTACTTGTATTTAAACTTATGCAAAAACATAAGATTTACTTTTCTCTCTTTATCTTCCTTTTCATCATAAAATCTTTACGTGCCACATTCCAGAGTATGATCGCCATATCATACCCCATCAGAGCGTGATCGTCATGTCGCGTTCCTTAGGAATATGGGATCTTCCTTCGGTACTTACACTAGCTGGGTCATGCCATGCCTCATGTAAGTTCTGTCCCCGATACTCAAACTAGCTGGGTCGATGCCATGCCTCGTGTGAAGGGGGTTTCTTGCATCCGTTTTAATCTTTAGTCTTTAGTTTTTAGCCTTTACTACCCTTGGGTAGCCTGGCCTTGGAATGAGCTCGTCAGCTCCACCCGTGACCGTCATCACACCGACTTACCTACAAGGGGACCCACTGCCTCTAGGTTGGAGGGATCTCATTTGGCCACTTGCCTCTAATTGAAGGGATCTCTTCTGGTCATGTGCCTCAAATTGAGGGATCTCATCGGACTATGTGCCTTCAATATAGAGAGATCTCATCTGACCACATGCCTCCAACATAGAGGGACCCAAGTTTTAGCTGCCTTCACAAGGAGGGATTTAATGTGCAACTGCCTCCAAGTGAAGGGACCCATATTTTTATCATTTAACTGCCTTCACAAGGAGGGATTCACATTTAATATACTCATGTCTTTTCATTCTCATACATGGTCATGCATAGGCATGCTGAATGTGCTTATACATATGCTTCATCATTCATTTTCATATACGTCATAACTCATATCATACTTAAATTCATCCTTGCATATAAACATTCCTAGTTTCATAGATTTCTGCCATAAATCCGGCAGCATAACGGATCAGTTTCGTTTCCCCATGAATAGTACCAGTTCTCACGGACAAATCAGCCATAGCAATATAATCAATCTAACATATTTATTAATGTAAAACTTGTAATCCTCGACTCAACCCTTATATGTTTACTAACACTTGTGAAACCATCAATTTGGTCATTTCTGCCAATTCTATCCAATTCTGCCCGAATTTTGTATAATCTACCTATACCTCTATTCAACTCATTTAAACCTGAATTTTGGATATATCATAGATCTATATGTCTACTTTCTAATCTCTTTAGTCCCATATCATTTTGATTTATATAACTCAAGATATTCAAATTTTGCCTCAGCCTATTTAGTCACTAGCTTGAATTACACTCTTGGAAGTATAAATTCACTAAAAATCAAAACTAAGCTCAAATCATATGAAATTGGTGTCATATTGAAGCTAATAGGACAATCTTTCATTTGCAAAAGTTTCATTCCATGTGCTTTAGTATAGCTAGAGTTATAAGTCCTGAAATTCCACCTTTCTGAACTACTCTATTTTTACTCGGTTTGGACATAGGGTAAATTTTTTGAACCACTGGGATCAATTGGGGTCATAACAAACTTGGAATTTCATATTGGGATGTTCCCCTATGTGTAAGCTTTCTAACAAAGTTGGTTTCACTCAATTTGGAGTTGTCTAGAGAGAGTTACACCCTCCTCAAGTCACCCTACCCGGATGAAAGTCCTAACCCCTAGGTCAAACTTCAAAAATTCATATCTCTCTCAATACTAATCCAATAACCTCATATTATGTATGTATGGAAAACGCTGAATGTCTACTTTCATATAAAAATAGTCTCATCAGATTTGATCGGCTATAGGCTGAGCCGTATACTCCGCCATACAGACTGCCGTGGAATTCCTCACTTAGGCAGCATCCCAATCCTCTACTTCTCCTAGTTTTCTTCTTCTAACTCTAATTTCAACTCAAGATTTCATATTAATCTAACCACAATCCATCATATATATCCAATATATCATCAAAAACATGGAGAAGAGTACAATTTCATACAGCCATAGTGTAAAAAATTCAAGAACAGAATGGAATCCTACCTCTTTGGAGTGTGATCTTGCTGAATTTGAGTTTGGATTGAATGTGTAACGTCCCATTTCCGACTTTCGACCTCGTCAGTGAATTTTTTTTTAAATTTCTGATTTCCAATCTGAGTAAGGCTGAAATGGACTAGCTGATCTTTTCGATTTCCGACCTTATGCATATACTGTACAAGTTCCGACCTTGGGTGAATTAGAATGTATACGAGATCCAACTTCCCAATTTATCTAAATTGGTCTCCAAGTTCAACCAAATTTTCCCGACTTCCGATCTCGAGGCTATTCCCAAGAGCTTTTCATTTCTATGATGTTCCCGACTTCCGAGATAAAGTTTGGAGTTCCGAGATCCTATAAGTTCCGATTTCATGGAACATAAGATTAATGACTTGACTCCCGATCTCCGGTGTTATGCTTAGAATCGATTCGTGTTTATCTAATTTCCCGACTTCCGAATTTAAGTGCTTGGTTTCACATCTGACTTTGCTTTCAAGTTTCGAGTAAACCAGACAATATTCCGAGTTCTGATTTCATCTCCAAGATGTGCACGAGTTCCGACTTTAAAAAGAGTACCAGTTCCAATGTTATTTTCAGAATATACCGAAAACGAGTGTCACTTTTAGGTGACGTGGAGAGCAATTTTGCCACACAAAGAGGATGACATGGAGAGCATTTTGGTCACAAAAAGAGGGAAAGGTTGGCTGAAATTCAGCCTTGTGTTTTGAGGCCAATCAAAACCTTCCAAGTTAACTACCACTCATGCCTATATAACACACTCTCCTCCTCTCATTCAGACCCATTTTCTGCGTCACTTTTCCTCTCCCTTACTCAGTTCTCTTCTTCTCTTCTTCACTCTTCCAACTCCATCAAACCACCAAGCCTAATCAAGTTTTGTTCATCCAAGCTCCAAAATCAAGCCAGATCACAACATAACCATAGGTAGAGGTTTTAACTCTTATCTTGATTTTCTGATTCTTGGATGATTATTGGTGGTTTAATTCCTTAATTCTGATATATTGACTGGATGATTATGATGAATTATGGTTGGTTTATTGGCTGTTTGTGAGATTAAAATTGAATTGGAAACAAGAAAGGACGAAGATAGGAAGAGTTCAGAGGCTGGAAAACTCAAATCCCTTGGCAGTCCGTACGGCGGAGTGTACGGCTCCGCCTCCCGCCGTTTAAAATTGATGAAACCATTTTTATGTGAAACTAGACATCTAGAGCTTTCTATGCATGTATATATAAGGCCATTGGATTAATATTGAGAGAGATAGAAATTTTTGAAGTTTGACCTAGAAATTAGGATATTCACTCGGGCAGTATAGGTTGAAAAGGGTGTAACTTACCCTATACAACTCCAAATTGATTGAAACTAATTTTGTTGGAAATCTTACACATAGAAGAACATCATACAAAGAAATTCCGAGTTTGTTATCATCCCAGTTGTTCCCAGTGATTCAAAGAAGTTCCCCAATGTTTAAACTAGGCCAAAATAAGGTAGTTCAGGAAGGTTAAGTTTTGGGACTTATAACTCGAGCCCTACTAAGGAAAATGAAATGGAACTTTTTGCATATGAAATTTTGTCATGTTAGCTTTGATAAGAGACCAATTTCGTGAAATTTGAGCCAATTTTCGATTTTTAGTAGATTTTTACTTTTGAGTGGGCAATTCTGGCCAGCCACAGGGCAGCTGGGATAAAACCTGAATAACTTGAGTTATGGTTATCAAAATCAGATGGGACTAAAGAGGTTAGAAAATAGACACATAACACTTCAACATATCCAAAATTGAGGCCCAAATGAGTTAAGTAGAAATTATGGCATGATTTAAAAAAATCGGGTTGAATGATTTAGGTGAGGCTGTAACTTTGTTTTAAGGAGACTAATGCTTCTATGAGTTCCATGATGAATTATACATGAAATATTGTAATTTCTATGAGAAATTGGTATTCTGATGTACTGGTACTATTCATGGGAAAGCGGACGCGTTCCGTTATGCCGCCAAAATTGTGGTAAAGTATATGCATGAGTTATGAGATACATGTAGATGCATGTGCATTCTCAAGAAAGCTATGAAAGTTATGTTATGAGAAAACTATAGATTATGTTATGATGAAAGTTCCATGATACTTGGGCCAGCCCCGAAATAAAGTTAAGGAGAATAGATCGGTGGGGATATTGGGGAAAGTAAACCCGGCATTCCTGTATAGGAATGAGCTCGATCCTGAAAAGCAGACTATTACCCAGGAGTCTAAAATGGCCAAGAACTCCCAAAGGACCAAGTGATGGAAAATGAGAAAAGTAATGGAAAAAGTATATGAGTAAAGGAAGGTTCATGAGCAAGTTTTGTATGATTGCATTAAGTGCATAATTACAAGTTATTGACAATTTAACTATTATGTTTACTTACAGCATATGTTCATTTATTCTGCTCATTATTCTGTGTATCACTGTTAGTAGTTTAGTCTGTTTCTTATGCTGTTTAAAGTTGTTTAAAGTAAAACTGGACCTTGCCTCGGACCAGACATTTTCCTAACATTATTAAATATGAATAGTTAAGTTTGATCTCATGTTTTTATAATTAAATAAAATCCGAGGCAGCTAAGAATGAACGCGACATCAGTTAAACGTCATACACGACCTTACTGAGAATTTTCTTAAATTTTCACCTAGTTTTGTATTCCCGCCTCATTCTCAGACGTGGACGATGTACTCGACGGCTACCCTCCTCATTGAGATTCCAGACCTGCAGTTTCACCAGGACCCCGAGTTGAACTCGTTGAACCTAGCTGGCTCCCACCATTTTCGTCTCTACTTTTTGACAAAAGGAATTTTGTGTCCCTTTACTTCACTTTGCTCTTGATATGTATATTTATAAACTGAAGCTTTGGCTTCCAACTTATATATGTATATATATGCAACTAATGATATTTCTATGCTAATCACGTTTATTATATAGAGCGCCCTGTCTCGCAGATATATTCGTCCGTCATATACATATATATCAGAATATAAAATAATGAATACAACTTTAGACAGCAGACTAATACGGTAACGCAACCTAACCAATTTCATGCTATGACTTAAGCATAACATTAAGTTGGTAGGGTGTTACAGAATGGAGCCTTGACAAAGCTTGGAGATTCGATAGAGTAGATTGAGAGAGGAAAGGAAGAAGAAGGCTGGAGCGAGAGGGAGAGAGAGTGGCGTAAATTAGCTGGGAATGAGGAAGGGAGTCTGACTTAAATATATGGGGATAGTTGGGATTGTGAGTGTTGATTGGTTGAGATTTTATGATTGAAGTTCGGCCATGTCTCCCATTTTTGTGGCCAAATTGCTCTCCACGTCGTCCTAAAAGTAGGACTCGCTTCCATTCTATCTGAACTCGGAACTCATCCCGATTTTGCTTAAAGTTGGAACTCATGCCATTTTACTTGAGCTTGGAGCTGAATGTCGGAACTCGTCCCATCTTATTGGTGACTTGAGGAAATCTTGTCCGGTTTATTCGAAACTTGGAAGCAAGGTCGGATGTCGGAAGTCATACAGTTTACAATCACATAATCTCATAACTCCCCATTCAAACTCGGGAATACCAACAAAAATGGAAGGCTCCTGGGAATAAACACGGATATCGGAACTAGTGTATGACTGGAAATCAACTCAAAGATTCGAACTCATGTCCATTGAGTTCAACTCTAAGGCCGAAACTCGTTACATTAAAATCAGAGGTCGGTACTTGTTACATTGTGTTAAACTATCAACTTGGAGTCAATTCGGAAGTCGGAATGAGGATGCTGGGTATGGTTAAGGTTGGAACTCGGGTACATCTGCTGAAACTGGGAGATAAATTATGAGATCGAAAATCGGGTACATTATCTTTGAGACATAAGTCGAATATCAAGAATCACATTTATGTTGTTCGAACTTGAAGGTTAAGTCGGAAGTCGGTAAATTATGCTGACATTCGAAGACGAACTCGAAAGTCGAAAATAATACCATTTCATGTGAAACTCGAAGGTGAAGTCGGAAGTCATGGAAACTTGAAGGTGAAGTCGGATGTCTGACCTCTTGCTCACCTCATTGGAGACCTGGACATAAGCTTGGAGATCGAAAATCATGTCCATTTTTATGTGAAGCTTCGGAATAAAGTATGAGGCCGGAACCCATATAAATTTTGGTCGAACTTGGAGTCCAACTCAGAGATTTGATCTCGCGTCCATTAACTCGTAGGTCGGAAATCGTGTCTTATTAACAATAAATCATGAAGTCAGAACTCATATCCTATGTGTTTGAAGCATAAGGTTGGAAGTCATAGATTAACGTGAAACGAACTCGGAAATCGGGATCTTACACTTCACATATTCTATTTCCAAGAATTATCAAGAAAAATCTATTATGATCCAGATTATTCTAATTTTTTTGAAAAAATTATATCTAGGGGAATGTCTTCTTAATTGCATGACTTCTATTTGAGCTCATTTCTTTTTACAGGTTCTATCTAGAGCTCAAAAGGCAGAAGTGCTAAATATTCCTCACAGAACATATGGGAGCAACAAGGCTTCTCTTCAAGAAATCAAAAGAATCAGAGAAGTAGGTGTATGGGTGTGTTTTCCTTGTTCCTTAGTTATGTTTATAACTTTTGATAATCTTTGCTAGTCAATATAAGCTCTATAATGAAATTAAAAATCTTATTTGAAAACTGTGACAATTTAGGGCGAGATATAACTTGGTATATTATGGAGCATATAAGCATTTGTTTTTCCCTCATAGTATTATTATTGTGATATTGTGGTTGGAGAAACTACATGTTACATAATATGGCTTTTCCCATAAGGAAACCATGGTAAAATAGTTTCACTCTAACATCAATATAGCTTTTTCCCACCATAGCCTATCATGTGAAAGGAAAATGGTTGCTTTTGAATTTTATTGATATTTAGGTTTTCTTCCCACCAATTATTGTAGAATATGCCCATAACACCTGACTTTGTATTGCTTTACCTAGAGCTTCCTTCTAGTGTCTTAATGGTTGATCCAGTCCAACCATTGACTGATGTAGCAAAGTAAAATCTTGCTACATTTTTTATTTTTTTTCCTTTTATATGTAAGTATATGATAGTTTTTGTAAGTTATTATGGTTTTTGATTTAAGTATAAACTGATATGTTAGACAGATGCAAATGAGACTCACAAAAGGAAGAAGCAGAGGATCACAAAAGACAAAAGCAGGGGATCCAATGGAAGGAGATGGAACTTGAAACGGATATAAAGTAAGACTCAGAATTTCCCTACATATGGAGGTAACGTAATGAAGTTTTCACTCCAAATGGCTTAGGTAGGTCTTGAGTGTTCTATCCAAATTATTGATAGTAGTTACAAATGGAATATTGGGAGGAAAGAATATGATGGCCTCCATATTCAAGTTTGCACCCCAAATGGCTTAAGTAGGTCTTGAGTATTCTATCCAATTATTGATAGCAGTTACAAAATAAGTACATGGAGGAGAGAATATGATGAAGTGAGAATGGGGTAAGATCAACAAAGAACCAATAACCTTTGCATGGTGGTGAGGGCAGAGTCCATCAACAGTTACATCACAAGCATGGCATAGGTGGGTATGTAGAACTGCAAGTAGGTGGTGGATGTGCCCATGCATGCAAGGTCCATATTCGAAGTGAATTACAAGAGTTTAACAAAGGGCATTAGAGAAGTTGGGGTGGCAACGTTGCAGTGTTGGATTGCATTGGAGAGGTAATGGTGCCTGAGCATTGTAGTTAGTGAGTTATACAATGAGGCACCGGGAAGGAAAAAGGGTGCTTAATTACCCCGATAGTATACTGCAATCCCAAAATATGCGTCCTCTCCAGTGATTAAACCAGCAATGGTGCAGCAAAGTGGAGCAGGTGGGCTCATGAGGGTTTCATATATGGTTTGTGGGGACTGAGTTCGTCTACTAGTGGTGTTATTACTAGCATTCCTATTTCATGGAATTACACTGACAGTAATGTTTGAACTTTGAAGACTATTATGGTGGACTTCTCTTTTTCGTTTGCTTCTATCTTCTTGTGCTAAAGAATTTGACTATTCATAACAATCATCTATATACAACAATCATATATATCGAAACACATTAATAAAGGAAAAGAAAGAAAGAAAAGCAATTGGAAAAAAGAGAGCATATAGTTCCAATTGAGAATAAAAGGCTAGCTTCTTAAATGGTTCTTGTTATAATGGTCCCTTGTAGTGGTGTTTAGTAAAAAATATGATAAAAGAATACTTAAATTACCATTTTACCCATACTAATAGCCACAATATTACTGGTCTATCCTTGCAACGTTCTTCTCCCTCTACCTTTCTCCTTTTCACGTTGCTCCGTCACTGAGCTTGTTTTTTGTTTGGGGCAACCCCAACAACAAACACCACAAAAAGGTAGAGACTTTGGAAGGTAGAAATACCAAAAAGGTAGAGACTCTAGCCATAACTCATCATCTCAAGAAGAAACAAACAAGATCATGCAAATCTAGAGGGAGGGCCTGGATGAGCGGTGGCCATTCGAAGCACCTTCACCCTGTTCCTCTTCATCTATCCATGGTTGGAAACCGTGACCATGACGTGTCTTTGGGAGCTAAGGAGCTTGTCGGCGATGGGGTTGCATATGGTGGTTCTGGGCTTGCGGACGGGGTTATGTATTTTCTTTTCTTTTCTTTTAACTTTTTATGTTGCCTCTAATCAAAGGCAAATTATGTTTTGTTAGATAAATCCATGGCAATGAAAACCGTGTTGTCTTGTTCAAAGGAGAATTCAAGATTGTACCTATCCTTGTAAAGACTATTGGCTGCCTATTGATTTATTTCTTTCTTGCAAAGGATATATCTATAGCACCTCTTTCATCCAAAGAAAGGTGCTTCACACAGATAATTTTCATTCTTTTGATCATTAAACATTAGTAATAAATGAATCGTGGAGTTGGGTGGGGATCTGAGTGGAGGAGAAGAGTTATAAAGGTAAACGGTGTAATGGGCAATCGACATTTCATCAAACATTAAAATATGAATTTAAATTATTATGGGATTACTTTTTCATAATAAAAACTTTCCATCTCAACCATTGATTATAGATTTAATGGTTGAGATTCAAGGACCATCAAAGTCATTAACTCAGCCAAGACGTAGAATTAGGCAGAAAAGAAATTGCTTGAAATTGCTTATATGTTCACAAATGTATAAAGACAATCCCCTTAAAATAATTATATAACAGTAGTTTAGCAATGTTACAGTAAAATAATCAGTCTTGAGAAATTTTTAGTGACTCTCAAAATAAGGAAAAATTTATTAATTTAGTATTTATTATATTATTTATATGAATTGTTATTTTTTGCTTTATTTATATTTTTAGTATTATAATTAAATAAAGAATAATTATCATGTACCAATAATATAAAATAACTTCATATTAATATTCAATAAAAATTTAGTAGATTGTCAAATCATCTCTTTTAAACTAAGTTATGTAAATTCCTATCATGATTTAGTAGTTTTTTAAATTTTTATTTTCCAAACACATTAAAATCAGCAGGTAATAGTGCGCACACACACACATATATATATATATATAAAACAATTTTTTCTCATAAAAGTTACTTTTAATACAATTAAATATGTCTGGTAAATACAGATCGAATTGGTTATATTTTTTTGTTTATTTTATTTCTACTGAATTTTAAGTCATGTAATAATGAAGTTGAGATTGAACAAAGTTTAATCTCTTTTCTTTTCCTATCTCGCATTTCATTTTTTTTTTTTTTAACATCTTTTGGAAATTATTGAAAAAAGGTAAAATTTTGACTTAATTTTAGGTTTGAAGATTCTATTAACTAGTTTTAGCAACCTAAAATTTGTATTTGAAATACATTAATATAATTTATGAGTGTTCTTATTATTTTGTTTTACTATATATTGGCTGTTTCAGATTTGTAATAATAGATTGAAACTAAATTATTTTATTAAAATTTAATACGATACTTAAAAAAAAAAAGAGAAACAATATTCATTCAATTTAGATTTTTTTTTTTTTATACATTAGTGGTACTGAGGTTTAAACTTATAACCTCATGCAAACTACCCAAATATCTCACCACTAACCCAATCTTAATGGTTTTTATTCGCTTTGGAGTTTAAAACTACTTGCATATTATTTTAAATTCAAACATTTTCTCAACAAACTGAACGTACATGAGTTTGTAAGAAATGTTTTGACACATTTTTTTATGAAATCTGTGCTGACAAGATAATGTAACTAACTTCTCTTTATTTTTAAAATCACTTAAACATTAACGCATTCATTTTGATTAAATTGGAGAGGGTTAGTTGAGTAATAAGATAACTCAACCACCCTCTCTCTTAGTTCCGAAGGAATTAAAGATTCCTTCCATTTCCTATATAAATGAAGACCTATTAGTATCATTATTAATAAAATTGCTACTATAGAAAATACACTAGCTAATAAAATTGCAACTTGATGTTCAGCAGGGACAGAAGTATAATCGACCGGCATATTTCCTAAAAAAATAAATATAAAAATAGTGCTATCATTGATCAGCGATTTTTCTAACAACCCAATCTTAAAGGAAAAACATAAATAAAGCTTTTTCAGTACATATGTAAATTATTCTTTTTTATTGTATTATATGTAAATTATGCTTCACATCCTAAAGTTTTTGACAAATTAAAAGGCATGCACTATGGCCCCTTCAATACTTAGAAACACGAGTAGTAATCCTTCTTGCATCACAAAGAAATTACCAGATGCATTGAGAAGTGTAAATACTAGCAAGAGATAAGTTTCTGTATACAATCAGTAGAGGAAAAAAAAGACAATATAAATTCTGATTGTATATAGTAAAAAACAAAGGAATTGCAAAAATTTATGTGCTCTGAATTTTTGGCAAAGAAAAGCACTGCACGCACAACAGACGAAGTCTCCAAATCTTGGTTCCACACATGCATGCACTATTGAAACAATAAACTTATATTGCAACACATCCATATGGCAGCATACTTTTTATGCAAGTTAAGAGCATAGTAAGCTTTAACTTGTCGGCAAATACTAGTCCAAATTCATTAACTTAATACTGTAGATAGATGGGCATTACTGTAAAAGAATATTGAAACATTCCTTGAGTAGCTCATGCGCTTAACTACTTATCACGTTCACAATACACAATTTCTTTGGAGAATTTCTAAGTGGTCTTGCACGCTAAGATCGAACCAAAATGATCCTTGTTAATACTTAATATAAAAAATTAAAATATCAGTAAAATCATGTTTTTACCGCATTATTATTTCGCTCTTACCACCACTTTCCATCGTAGCCTCCCCCAACTCATCCTCTTCCATCCACCACAGGACAGCCTGTCCAAGGCGAAGTTTGAAAGGTGTGACAGAAAGAAACACACACAAGGTCTGCTTGTTATTTCCGGAAGGCTCTACCATGATCTGAAAGGAATTTTTTTCTTTTTCAAATTTTTATGTAGACACTTTTGAGAATTGGTGTTCTTTGTTCTTTCTCTGATCAAGATAGAAAGTTGGCCTATGGGGGGTTTTGTTCCCGTGCAGCAATACACACAATGTGGATGTAATGGTTGATTCTTGCAGAGATATTTATAGGGAATAAACTAGCAATGAGGGCCAAATTCCCCCCCTCTAATAAGAATTAACCATTTTCACATGTTTTAGGTTGCTGAATAGCATAAGCATGATGTAAGTTATCTGATACTATAGGTCAGGGATAAGATTCCGTAATGGTTGAAGTGAAGGTAGGTGTGTTGGATCTTAATGGGTTTGTCCCTATTCTATATGAAGAAGAAAGAAGAAGATGATGTGGAAAGAAGATAGGGGTGGTGGCGCCGGCAGGCAAGGTCGACAGTGGGTGAAGGGGCGCCGAGAAAGGGAGCGGAGGAGAGTGGCAAGATAGAAAACTAGTAAGAGTGAGAGGTTAAAATGGGTAAAATACATAATGATTATTTTTATATTATAATAATTTTTAATCATAACCGATAGCTATAAATTCAAAGGTTAAAATTCAAGGTTTATGGTGGTCCTAACTCAGCAGTGACCACCATAGAATTCTCCTCTCTCTTTAAACACACTGTTTCTAACACTCTATATATGCATTCTATATTTCCCCACTTGTTAATTAGAAGTCTATATCCAGACTTGTATACTTCTTTCCTCGACTCATTTTTGTCCCTTGTTTCCCTTTTGTGCTAGATACTCAAACCTAAAGATTTCAAACCTATATCATACAGGAATAGCAACACAGGATTCGCCTAACAATTTGGCAGAAAATAATGCAATTTGGTGGAAAATAATGCAATTTTATGAATGGCCATACAAGTAACCAACCAAGTCAGCATCACATTGAACATATACTCTTGATGAGCTAATTCAAAACTCTCCAATCAATCAAAATGTTAACAATGATAAATCAAGACGTTATGAATAAGAAGAGAAATGTAGAATGAGAGCTGTACCTCACGATACTTCCTGCTGGACGGTTTCCTCTAACTTTGAATTTGTTTCACTAAAGATTTATTTTCTGCCACGAAGGTTTTTACTCTCTTGAAGAGGGTTAGCCAATTTATAAATCTTTTTTCCAAAGCTATTCACATGATGTTATGCATTCAGTTATCCACTAAGTTATTAATATTAATGCTATCTCTATGCATGAATAAAACAAGATAAAAATCAATTTAGCCTCTCATTTTATAATCGTTTATGTGCCACTAATATTTTTGGAATTAAGCATTGAGTTGTATGCCACTAATAATATGCATGGAGTTATGAGTGGAGCTATACATTGAGTTATTTTAGTACAATATCTGGTTTCGTTTCTTTACTCTTTTCTTCATTTGGTGTAATCTTTGTTCTTATATGAACATAGTTGGCTTTTGGCTCTAAGTTAAAATGACACGGGTGGCTTTCTAATTTATCTTTTGCATCCTAAATTTTGGAGCCCCAATTACCTTCAGCACAATCTTTTTCCTAATTTGCTCTCTCCCTCCCCCTCTCTCTCTTTTCTTTTTTTTTTTTTTTTGATCATTGACCAAGATATTTTTATAGACATTATTATAAGACTAACTTCTCCAACACTATTTTGATTAAGATAGCCTCTCATTTTAGAATATGAAGAGTTATACATCACTAATATTCTTGAAAGTTTGCATCCGAATATTAATAAAAAAAGTTTGCATTAGATACTTCCTAAATCGGTAGGTGCATGTGAAAATCTACATTATGCACTGAGTTGTACACCACTAATGTTATGTATTGAGCTTATTGATGCTATTTCTATGCATGAAGAAAACAAAATAAAAATCAACTTAGTCTCTCATTTTAATTTTATTTTATATAGGTAAAATTCAGGCTCAAGAATCAATATATTCCAAATAAAGGAAAAGAGCATAATATGAAAAATACAAAGAGAAACAAAAAGATGTCATCACACACCAAATATAACAAAGAAAGACTATGAAAACATCTAACCACACCCACATCTATTGAGCAAAAATCAAATAGACATGGCCCCCCTGCAATCAACCCACTAATATCAGAAAAAGTGCAGCCAGTTCAAGCTTTCCATCGACATCATGTTCTTGCTGATTTTGCAGCTACAGAGGGGTAAACACCTTCCAAGAATAGCCATGATTTAACGCTGATTTTATGCAAATTTGCATGCCACCACTCCCCAAAAACTCCTTAATTTATGGACATAAATCCTACCAAAATTTTTGTTTATCCAAGCACACCATCTCTCAAACATAGAAAACCATGTTGTGAAAACCCGCATAAACTAATCAAATGATATCATAGAAACCATCATTCACTCTAATGGAAAAACATCCCCCAAAAATATAATACTCCACCATTATCTATTTGAAAATCCGCAAGCCCCATAGAAACGCCTCGTAGCCAATCATTTTAAAATGTTGAGACTTAGAGCCCGTTTGGTATGCCTGTTAGTATAAGACTTGATAGGATAAGGGCTGATAGTATAAGACCTGATTGTATAAGGCCTGATAAAAATTTAATACTATGCAGTGTTTGGTATGTCACTGTATAAGATATTGTATTATATAAAATATAACTAAAAGAAGAGATTATAATAAATATAATTTTTAAAGAGTTATTATAATTATTTAAGCTATTTTTATTATATATAAAAATAATTTTATATTAAAAATTATTTATTTATTTATTTATTTTTAAATTTTTTTATAAATATAAAAAATATAAGAGAGAGAGAGAAAGAGTATGAGTGAAATAGATATGGAGTTTTTATATATCAAAATCTAAATAGGCTTAGTATCACATTTCTATATTTGATTGTATTTTTTATTATATACAATTAAATTTATATTAAATAGTATTATTTATATATTTTAATAATAAATTTTTATTCCTATATTTTTATTTTAGTTTGAATAGTTATTTTACAATTATTTTTAAAAAAAATTTATTTATTATTAAATAATATTATTTTTTATTACATATTTTTATTTTTTATTATTTATTTAATAATTAATTTTCTTTTAATAAAATATATTAAAAAATAAAAAAAATAAAAAAATCCTTATATATTAAAAGTTAATCAGGCTTAATACAGCTTCCCTATGCTGTATTAAGTTATCCATCATTATAACGTATAAGGGAAGTTTGATCGATAAACTTATATAATACGTTAACTGCATCAAACAATGGATAAGATCATAGCGTATTGTATTATCTTATCCTATCATACCTAATACAGCATGCCAAACACCCCCTTATATGCCACTAATGTTATGCATCGAATGCTATTCCTATGCATGAATAAAACAAGATAAAAAATCAATTTAGCCACTCATATTAGAATAGTTATATGCCATTAATATTTTTGAAATTATGCATTGAGTTACAGCACACTTCTTATCTACAGTGTCATTGTAAGCCTCACGAAAGAAACATGCTAAAAAAGTGCAATGTAACATCAATGAAATCCTTCCTTTTTGGTCCTTTGCTTAAAGTGTCTAAAATGATTAAATGTAGTATGATCTAGGATTATGAGAGGAAAAAGAATCAAGTGAAAAATAAGACAAGGTGATGTAACCTTCAAAATAAGGCGTCGGCAACTAAAGCTATTCATTTGGTGCGCGCCAAGTAATGAGGTGAAACTTGTTTGCCTACTATACTCTTTTGTACACCCAATCAATGGCATTCCATTCTTTCGATTTTCATTTTGAGCATTTTCTATTAATTAAAACAAAAACTAGAAAAGGAGAACAATGTAAAAATACATTTGCCATTACAAACACTTTGCTAATAGATATCTTCCTTTTCTCACGGTAGTTTCATAATCACTAATGCCTTGCAACTGTTACCATGATCTCAATGTAGATATTCTTCTTCTTCAATCATTCTCCATTTTTAGAAGCACTAGACTTGCACTCATCCCATGGACGAGCGAATATTTTTATTTTTCACATTAATGAATTTTATGTTAATTATTTATTAATTATTATTTATTAGTACTTAATGAAAAATATAATCTGATATTTATTATTATATTTATAATTAGTATGAGAATTAATATTATTATACAATATATTTATATAAGACAAAGTTTGATATTATCTCATATATATTAGATAAATAAGAACTTCTATCATGTTCATGGACAAATAAAATTCTTCCTTCATAAAGTGTCACAATTATTCTTTTCTTCCTTTTTTTTATTCTCTCTTTTATTCAATTTTATAAACTGTTTGAACATATTAAAATTAAAATTTAATTTTAATGCACTTTCAATATAAAGATATTTTATATAGATATTCAATCATATATTATCATATTAATCAAAATGCTTGACTTACACTTGCTACTTTGAAAGTCTCACATATAGTGATATATAATTAGATAATATTGTAAAATTCTTTTACATTAATAATGTATCAAAGTTAATCACTTCAAATTATAACAAATAAAATAGATGACATTACGTTAAAATTGAAAAAATAAAATCAAATGACAAAAAATAGTAAAAAATCTAGAGCATATGGATATGGCTATGAATCAGGCAACTTTGGTAGTGCATTCAATAAAAATAATATTAATATTTGATAGGACCTAATAGTATATGACATGTTAAAATATTAATATTATATAGTGTTTGGTAGTATAAGATACCACATTGTATAATATAATGCTATCTTTTTATTATCAGAAATAATTCTAATCATAAGTAAAAATTTATTAAAAAAATAATTGTAATAAAATAATATTTATAATTTTCAAAAAATAATTTATGTAAACATTATAAATATTTCTTAATTTTAAAAAATAGCAAATATATAATACTCTTTTCTGCTACACATTTTAATATTTTTTTACTTGTACTTTTCATATTAATATGCAAAAATTGTATTAAAATAATTATTTTCATTAATTATTTAAATTAATATTTAAAAATAAATATCACAATTAAAATACTTATTCATTAGATATAATTATTTGAAGTATATCCTATTTTTATTATATATAATTATAATTTATTTTAAATATTATCTATTACTAAATATTATTTAATATAAAACTTTCATGAATAATTCTAATCATAAGTAAAAATTAAAAAAATAAAATTGTAACAAAAATATTAGTTATTAATTATTCAATTATAAATCTAAAAAAAATATTTTTATTAAATTATTAAATATTTTTAATTTTAATTATTATATTTTGTTTTTCCATGTACTTTCATCATATTATATATAAAAAATTTATGTAAATATAATAAAATTTTAATTATTTATTTTCAAATTTAAAATTAAATATTATATTTATAATATTTATTAATTAATCATAAATTTTATATATTTTATATTTTCTAATATATAATTTTCATTTATATTAAATATTTTTCATGATAAAATATTATTTATAATATATATACTTTTTCTAATGAATTATTAATTATTTTTATATTTTTAAAATTTATTTTGAATATTTATTTTTATGTTAAATGCTAGTTATGATAAAGTATTTGTTTATTAACAAATATTTTATTTAATAATTAATTACTTTTATTGATATAGGTATTTCTTATTCATTTATTTTTTATAATTACTTTTATTTTAATAAATATGAAAAATATTAAAATAAAAGACGTAGGCCGAAGAAATTGGAAACCTTTTCGATTTCTCGTATCAAACTAAAGAACATATCTGAAAAAAATAAAATAAAATAAGCATCTGATAGGTGGGAAAAAAAATAAAATAAAATCTGGCAACGTATGTCCTATGCACAGTCTATGTTTATTCACTAAGACAAAAGTACCCTTCATCTAACGGCTATTATATAACATATCAAATAAAGTTAACGGTAATAAAGTCAAGCAATTAAAAAATAAATGAAAATGCATGAAAACTATGTAATGGATCGGAATGACGGCAGGGCCTTAATTTGCTCCATCAACAAAATACAGGGAAGGTCAATAAAATAAAGGAAAAAGAAATAAATATTAAAGTAATATACATACTCTGCTATCTGAAATTACAAATATGCCATTAGAATAGGTCAGGAAAACTGATTGCTTGTGTAATAGCAAGTACATAGCTTTTATATAAATAAATTTATGTGCGTTTGGGTGAGGTTTTTTTTTTTTTTTTTTTTACAAAAAATTATTTTTTTATTAAAAAATTACCTTTAATATATTTGAATAAATTTTTAAAATAATTAGAATATCAAAAAAATTTAATTTTAGCTTTTTAGTATAAGTTGAAAAGAATATTTTCTCAAAAAAATCTAGAGTGCGTTTAGTTTGTGAAAATATTTCCTATTTTTATTTTCTATTTTTATTTTTTAAAAATATTTTCATTTTCAAATTTTAAAACTTTTAAAAACATGTTTGGTATGTTGTTTTCATTTTTAAGTTTTTGTTTCTCTCATAGAGTCTTTCTCTTCCCTCTTTTCTTTTCTATTCTCTTCAGTGTCCTCTTCCCTTCCCCTTTCTCTCTCTGCCATTGCTTGCTTTTAATCCCAAGCACCCAAGCCAACCTACCACAACATAGGCACTACCTAGTTCACAAGTGCCGCACAAATAACCAATATTAAGAACTGCTTCATAGTCCCCACCAAAAATCATTTCTTCTTTCATTTTTTGGGGGAATGGTCATGGAAGCTCTCACGGTTGCTGATATTGCTGTTTTGGCTATGGTTTATGTCCACCATGCTGTAACACCCTACCAACTTAATGTTATACTTAAGTCATAGCATGAAATTGGTCAGGTTGCGTTACCGTGTTAGTATTCCGTCTATAGCATTATTCATTATATTATAGTCTCTTTATATATATATATATATATATTTGACGAATATACCTATGAAACGGCACACTGTATATAATGAACGTGATCGGCATTATAGAACGTGACAGAATTTAATAAAAAGCACGCAAAAAAGAATAAAGACAGATAACATATCGTTAGCCGTATATATACATATGTAAAAGTTGGAAGCCAACGCTTCAGTTTATATATGTATGTTTCAAAAGCAGAGTGAGATAAAGGAACAACTAAATTCCTATTGCTAGAAGTAGAGACGGGAATGGCAGGAGCCAGCTATACGCAACGAGTCCAACTCGAGGTCCTGGTGGAGCTGCAGGTCTGGAATCTCAATAAAAGGAGTGGCTGTCGAGTCTATCACTAGCGTCTGAGAATGATGCAGAAATACAAGGGAGGTGAGAATTTAAGAAATTCTCAGTAGGGTTCACATATGGTGTGTAATTGACGTCACATTCATTCTCAATTGCCTCGGTTTTTATTTTATTATAAAAATATGGGATCAAACTGAACAATCCATATTCAATAAGTTAAAAAAAATGTCTGGTGTAACACCCTAATAAACCTATACTATGCTTAAGTCGTATTACGGCGTTTTATTAGTTGTTACTTATGCTCGTGGAAAACTAAACTTCACTTGAAATTAAATTACGCGGAAAATACGGTAAAATTTTTCTTTTTCTTTTGAAATACGTCGTCACTTTTGGAAAGTAAAGCCTTGCGCGATAAGATAGTAATAAACGAGCGTATCGCAAAGATTTCAGTATAAATTGAAGGAATAAGGGATAAATCAAAATACGATGCATTCAAATTACTACTACAACCACATAAATATAATTAGTCTCATAATATCCAACAAATACATAAAAAGGGAACTTATGGTCATGCCATGGCCCCAAAATCAAAGGTACATAAGTCTGACAAGGTCCAATACAAAATGAAATACATAGGATAAGGAACACAAATAAAAATAGGCTCATGCAGACACATGCTGATTTCTCTACCCCTCCCGTGCCTCTCGATCGGATGGGCTCAAGTCCTCGAGTGCCTGGTCCCCTCGCTCCTCGGCGAGTGCACGTGAGGAATACAGATAATGCGAGGGTGCCTGCCGATCACCTCAATCGGACGCGTGGCGACCTGGGGTATAGGCGGCCCGAAGAAAGTGCCTCGGAGGATCCTCCTCGGACTCGGCGGGTGATACTTCGCAGAGAGCGGCGAGGCGGCCAGGAGTGGCGCCGCGAGCTCACCTCTATCACAAGGATCTCCGGCGTGGTGCGAACTTCACGCGGGCAAACCCGGCGATATCGGCTCCATCTCGATGTCGGGCAACGGCTCGGGCGAAAATCCCAAGGACCTAGGCTGTCCAAGGTCACCGATGAAATGTCTGCAGGGTCATGCGGGACTTCCTCCTCTTCCTCAAAAATCCAACCGAGGTAAAAATATGTGCGGACTATTGTGGTGGTCATTGGCCACAATAGCGTGAGTTTCTCCATCGTGAGGGCCCACCTTGGTGGAGAGGGTCCACACTCCATCTGGGGTGGTAGCCAAGATCTGGTGGCAGACGGAAAAACAACTAAAGGTGAGAAATAAGATTTCTCGCAGACTCGACCCTAACACGTAAGTTGTCATCGTCATCGTCAGCCACTTCAGTTTTATAAATAAAAACGGTGAGCATACATCAAATTCAATTCTTAGATTTTCGAAAACATGAGTATCCGAAGCGGATTCAATTTTTAACATACCTTCTAATCATTTGTATCATAATAACCCTAAGCACATGTGTAATCGTATAAAACATGCATGTCCAAGCTAGAAGATTCTCTTAACTTCTTTCCTTTTAGGGTTTTGGACCGAAGTCCCCTTTCTTTTCTTAACTTGACTTTATCTTTTCACCCACTAAACATAAGTGGTAATGAGCTCATACGTGGCCGTCGCCACCATAGAATTTCGGTACTTACACTAGCTAGGTCATGCCATGCCTCATGTAAGCCCTATCCCCTATACTCACACTAGCTGGGTCATGCCATGCCTCATGTGAGTCGTGGGTGAGGGGAGCTTAAATTAGGTTACCTTCCCTTTTGAAGGATCACTTACTTGAATTAAATTTCTTCTTATTAAAGCTTATGATGCAAAATATTTCTAAGTCCATAATTTTTACAAAATTTCGTGGCATAATCCGAAGCTTCCCAAAATTTTGCCAAACAGAGAGACCAATATCATATAACATTAAGCATCATATCATCAACATATCATTATCATAATCATAACATCATCATATCATCATCATCATGATCATCATCATAACATCATGCTTGCACATAAACATAGGCATATTCCCAAGCAATATTTTATGAGCTTAGCTTAATAAATTGGGTGCAAGCTTTTAATTGAGATTGTCTCTTGTGTAAACTTCTTTTATTGGGCTTAAAGCCAATTTCATCTATTATCCTTTCTGACACTTTTAAGTTGAATTATGAAAATTTTTCCAATGCTTAATGTAGGGGTATTAAGGTTTTAGAGCTTATTCCTCCTTGTTCTTTAACTTTTACCATAACCAGTTTTTACTTTTATAGTGGGGTAGTAACTTTGAAAATTCACCAAAATTTCGTCTTTTACTCTTTTGTTTCGAATTTTTGTGTGTATGTACTTCTCTGAGTATATTTTTAAACAAAATAAACCCCACTTAAAAATTCATTTTGTAGCTTGAGTTATGTACATTTTATTCTGACTATTCAGGATTGAAAGTTCATCTCGGGTCAGTGGCTTGTCCACTTCACTGGGAGTTCCTCACATGGAATCTGACAAAACTGTTTTATGGGAGTATTCCCCTATGTCTTAGCTTTCTAAAAAACTTGGTCCCACTCAAAAATGTTATGTATAACTTGAGTTATGCATGTTTTATTACCTACTGCCCGGACAGAAACCCATCCAGGAACAGCAAACTTTGAAAAATCATATCTCTCTCATTTTAAGGTCAAATCTCGCATATTTTATATGTATGAAAATATCTTTGAGTCTATTTTCACGGAAAATTAGTTTTGTTGCATTTTGAGTTTTGTAGCAATAAATATACCGCACGCTTTACAGACTGCCAGAATTCCAGATTTACTAGTTTTTAAGTTTTTCACTTCTTGCTTATGGAGAAATTGTTATATCACTTCAAATCACCATTTTCATGTTTTAACTCATCATCATATTCAAATTTTGAGTCACCAAATCAGTATTTTGAACCAAAATAAAGCAAGATACATAAAATCATCATATCACATATTCTCACTTCAAGGCAACATTTTTCAACAAAACAAGAAAACTCATAGAACAAGGAAGGGTCATGAGACCTTGAAGCAAGTCCTAAAACCACCTAGCTATGAAGAGCTTAGGAGTTCTAGAGCTTGAAAAATATATGGAGAGGAAGGGTTAGAGTCACTACCAAAAAGTTCCTTTTTGAAGGCTTGGAAGATGAAAATGGTTGGAGATTGCCTCCTTCTCCTTGAGCTTGATATTGGGGCTAGGTGAGTGTTTGTTTTGTTTCTCCAAGAACCAAAGAGGGTGGTCCTTGAAGGGCTTGTGAGGATGGTAAATGGAGATGAGTAGAGAGTGGTATGAGGGTTCAAAGAAAAACAATGAAGCTTGGAAGAAGAAGAGAGTATGAGACCTGGAGAGAGGAGAGAGCTTTTTGTTTCTTTGAGAGAGGAAATGAAAAATGGAATGAAGAGAGAGGAGGGCTGATGGGTGGCTAAAAATGAGAGAGGGAGTGAGGTGACTTTGCTTACACAAGCTGGGAGGAAAACCTTGGGGCAAAAGAGAGTGTTGTTTTTCCTTTGAGTCTTGGCACTTGGGTAAAGACTTGTAGGTGTTTCTTTTCAAGTGGTTAAAAGCATGTTCTATCCTAGGATTGACATTGGATGATTATGATCACTCCAAGTGTCACAATCTTGATGGAGGAGAGTAGATTTTTGTCATGACTCAAGGAATCTACTAATATGGACTCTTGATCTTGTGGTGTATGTTGAGAAAGCAAATGGATAGTTGGATATGACTCTTGCTTTGACCAAACTTTCAAACCATAATTAAAGGGAAGTTTCTACATCTTTATAATTGTTGTTATTATCTAAATATTAATTAATTCACTTGGTTTAAATTACTCATTAGCACATTTTAATTAAAAAGGATTTTCCTCATTAATTATATAAGAAGATGTGAGGGTTAATATGATTAAGATTTGAGACTTATATGCTCTCAGTTAATTAGGTTAGATCACCTTGATTTTATATTCTAAATCATGGATTAATAAGGATTGGGCAATTATGCTTTTAATTGTAACTTTTACTGCATTAAATCTCAATTGTCGACTTGCCTTTAATTTACTAAGCTCTTGCTCTCGAGATTAATCGATTAATTCTCAATTAATCGTTAACCCCTCTAATTAGCCGGGAACACCGAGCTAATTAACTTGGGTGAAAATGGGGATGTTGCATCTGGTCCAAGGCAAGGTTCAGTTTTACTTAAATAGACTACTAACAGTAAAACACTGAATAATGAACATATAGCAGTAAGTAAATATAACAGACAAGCTATAAACAACTTGTAGTGACTGTTCAATGTAATCATGCATTTAATGTAATTATGCAAAACTTATTCTTGAACCTTTCTTCATGAACTTTTTCATTACTTGGTCCCCTGGGAGTTCTTGGCCATTTTAGACTCCTGGGTAATAGTCTGATTTTCAGGATCGAGCTCATTCCTATACAAAAATGCCGGGTTTACTTTCCCTGACCTCCCCACCGATCTATTCCCCTTAACTTTATTCCGGGGCTGGCCCAAGTATTATGGACTTTCATCATAACATAGCCATTATGCTCATCATAACATAATCTTCATGAATTTTCATGAAAATGCACATGTATCTTATGACTCATGCATAAGTCTTACCGAAATTTCGGTGGCATAATGGAATGTGTCCGCTTCCCTATGAATAGTGCCAGTACTCAAGATACCAACTTATCAAAGAAATCATTTTACTTCATTCGTATTTCAACATTAAACTCATAGGAACATTAAAACATAATTACTACCTCAGCACAATCATTCAACCTAATTTTTGTAACTCAAGCCAAAATTTCTATTTAACTCATCTGGACCTGAATTTTGGATAAGTTAAAGTGTTATGTGTCTATTTTCTAACCTCTTTAGTCCTATCTAATTTTGATAAATATAACTCAAGTTATTTAGGTTTTATCCTGGCCTGCCTTGCAGCTGGCCAGAATTACACACTTAAAAGTAAACATCTACTAAAAATTGAAAAATGATTCAAATCATACGAAATTGGTCTCATATTAAAGCTAACAGAACAACCTTTCATTTTCAAATAGTTCCATTCCATTTTTCCTTAGTAGGGCTCGAGTTATAAGCCACAAAATCTGACTTTCCTAAACTGCCCTGTTTTGGCCCGGTTTGGATATAGGGCAAATTTATTGGATCATTGGGAGCAAACGGGATCTTATCTAACTCTAAAATTTTTATGGGATATTATTCTATGTGTAAGCTTTCTAAAAAAGTTCGTTTCATTCAATTCCAAGTAGTATAGGGTGAGTTCTACCCTAATCAACCCAGTCTGCCTAGAATTAAAATCAAAAACTAGGTTGAACTTAAAAAATTTATATCTCTCTCAATACTACTCCAATGCCTTATATGATATATGTATGGAAAGTCCTGAATGTCTAGTTTCATTTAAAAATGGTTTCATCAAATTTAGATGGCGGTAGACGGAGCGGTACACTCCACCGTACGAACTGCCGATGGTTTTTGGTTCTCTAGCCTCTCAGCTCTTCCTATTTTCATCCTTTCTTGTTTCCTATTCGAATTCAACATCACAAATAGCTAACAAACCAGCCAAATATCATCATATTCACTCAATCATCACATCAAGAATTGAGAAAACAAACCACCACCAGCCACCCATAATCAGAAAATTAAGATAAGAATTAAACCTCTACCTATTGTTATATGTGATTTGGCTTGATTTTGGAGCTTGGATGAGCAAAACTTGGTTAGGCTTGATGGTTTGATGAAGTTGAGTGAGTGGAGAAGAGAAGAAGAGAGCTAAAAGAGGGGAGAAGGCAGTGCAAAAATGGGGCTGAACGAGAGAAAGAAATGAGTTATATAAACTTGAGGTAGTAGTTGGCTTCTTACAACATGATTGGTTCAAAAATGCAAGGCTGAATTTCAGCCAACTTTCCTCGTTTCTTGTGGCCAAAGTGGCGCCACTTTCATAGGTTAAGTGGCTGAGTTCTCAGCCACTTAAGGTAGGGTTAATGAGTTGAAAATCCTATTAGTTTGATTCCGACAGTTTAAAATACCGTAATCTTACCAATTTCCTTTAAATCGGTAAATCAATTTCAAGAAAATTTTTATGAAAACTTCTATACTTCTAATCTAATTCCCTCATATCTAAACTCAATTAATTGCTAGTTAATTGATCCTAAATAAATATTTAGTCGAATTTTAATTAATCTCAATTATTCGATAAAAACCGAACAATTGGACAAAAAACGATAAGAAAATTTCGGTGGATGTTACACACGCCATGCTGCAGTGACGCCGCAACCTGCGATCTGACAGAGTCTGATTGTTGAGCTCGCCGGCAACATCAAAATAGAAGATCCAATTCCAGAGGTGAAACTCTTCTCCGAACGCAGTCATCAGCCACCGTCGCGACAGCGGACTCAAGCACGTCAGCGGCGGCAATGCCGCCCACTACCAAATCTTCATGCCACCATCAAAAAGCAAAGAAGGGAAGGCTGCAGATCTTCATTATGCTATGTAGCGTCCCTTGAGAGAAGAAAGTGGAAAGAACAAAATCAAGAAAGTGGCTAAAACTACAAAAATGCCACCGCATAAAAACTGAAAATGTTGAAAACATCAAAATATTGTTTTCAGAATTTTTAGAAATTTTGAAAATATTTTCTAAAATTGAAAATAAAAATCAGCAACCAAACATATTTTTTGTAGCATTTTCTGTTTTCTATGGAAATGAAAATAGAAAATGGCCAAACCAAACATGCCCCTATTTTCAGCTTTTTCAATTATATAAACAAATTTAGTTTCATAATTACCTTTTCTAAAAGTTGAAGTAAACACATATTACAAATAATCACTACTAGAAAATAGTGAAATTTAGATGGATTTTTAGATAGAATATTGGGACAATAGCTTTCAGCTTCCTTTCACATGGTTTAAATATAAAAAATGCCTATCAATAAAATTTTCAACCTAAATAGTCATAATATTAGTCTTTTGGCATCCCACATATTGGCCTACAAATGCATAAATCCTAGACAAATCAAGATATTATTCCTCACTTTCATGACTTCAAGAAATTGTATCATTTGGAGATAAAAAATAACTAATGGAAAGGTCTTCTTAGGTGGTCTTGAGCATATCGCTAGACTATAATTTCATTTAGTGTTCTCAAAATCAAGCAATTCATCATCAGGAACCAGAATAGTTGATGCCATGATTCTAGTGGTATGCACATCAAGTCTATAATTAGTTTTTTTATAATGTTTTATTTAGCACATGTTATTTCTTCCCAGTGCCTCAGGAAGATTAGGTCAAGCCGATTATTTCCTTTAAAGCTTCAAAACTTACTTCATCATGTATCGATGGTAATTTTCCCTAGATAAATTTTCAATTGCCTTTGTTAGTTTTCTTGAGATTAGATTAAGGAGATAAAGTTCTAAAGGAGGTGGTTCATCATCCTCTTCATGATCATTTGTCATGGAAAATTTTACAGTGCTCATCCTAAAAAATGAATATTCAATGTTCACCCTACTTTTACCTACTCAAACAAGTTTCATTTCTTTTTATCCATTTTTACATTAGTTATAAAAAGACTATTTTACCCTTCATCTTAACTCAAATTTTCTTTCTATTACTATCCCAACAAAATCAATCAATGTCAAAATCTAGTTGATGATAGGATAGGACTAAGAAAAATCCCTCCTTGGCCTTCTTGGCAACGGCAAACTCCCAAATAGAGCGATCAACCTTGGTGCAAATGGAGAAGAGGGCCCTCACGATGGAGGCATAATGCGTTGGCGACCTTAGTGGTGCAAAAGAGGACCAGGTTGAGGGAGGTGTGGAGGTGGTGAGCCGAGAATGGAAAATGGTTCAAAGGAAAGGGTTAGGGGGAAAAGAAAGGGCCAATTAAATAATTTTATTTCTTGTGAGTTTTTTTTTTAAATGAAAAGTATTACTAGTTACATAAAGGAGTATTTATGCTCCAAACAAGATATAAAACATCATAATTAGTTTTGGGTGATATCAACTGTTAGATATGTTTTCTAACTCAATCAACGGTTAAAATCAAGATGAGCATTCAAAGTTCCTTATACTGAGGTGAACATTTTAAGCGCCACCATCTGTCATATCAAATCATAGCTAAAAGGAGGTCCTTTCTCGAAGGGTTTTACAATATTCCCTTAAAAAGTGAACATCTAATGTTCACCTAAGAAAAGACCGTTGATTTAAAGTTTCTAATAAATCTATTGGTGGAGAATGATAAGGTAAGTATAATATACTAATGCATGATATTGGAGTATTATAGTCCATCAAGTTGCATCAAGTAACCAGCTTATTTTCATAAAATTTTAAATAGAAAAAGATGAAAAATTAAATTAAATTTCTCAGAAACCCAAACATGCAAGAAACCTCTGCAACATATTCTCCTAAAACAACTAAGGGAGCTACTAGGTTATTGGTCACCGGGTCACGTGCAGTCGTCACAAAGTAGGAGTTGGCAGCTCATATAGTTCGTGGGTTAACGGTTTAGAGCGGTGGCAATGATGGTGGTTGAGGTAGAATAAGGGGGTAGTGGTTGCGGCTTCCATAACAAAGGTGATAGTGGTTGCGGGTTAGGTTCATAGTTACAATGATGTTACTCAAATAGGGATGGGTGGTTACTTGCGGTGGAAAGTAGTTTGGAGATGAAATAGAGGTAGAGCTTCTTTTCCCCCCTCCCCGCTTTATGGGTTGGGATATTCATGTTTGTTAAAATATTTGATTCTAATATAGAGGTTAGGCTTGTTGGAGATGAGCTGTGGTTGAGTAATTTTTGATTTATTTATGTCTTAATGGTGCACTATAGGTGATTGGAAAAAGTTGTGAATGAGTTTTTGGTTGAAATGGTTATCTACTGTAGCTTTGTTTGGATTGTGCTTGAATTGAAGGTTCTGTTGTAACAACCTCTATCATATAAGCCATGCCCGAGTTATGGAGTTATATTAAAAGGTTGTCACTATGCTAAGAAATCTTTAGAATATGAAAAATATAATACATGGCCCTTTAACTACTCATTTTATTACTAACTAATAGTCTCTGATACATAGAGAATAAAATAATTACACTTTAAAAGAAATTGTGACTGACATAATACACAGCATTTACTTCCGACTAGTCATTAGCTAGCTTCAATAGTCTCTTGGTCTGGTTTACGCCTGGGTCTTGCTTAGTGAATGGCCCTGCACTTCGCCTTGCACTTGATTTCCAACTTGGGTGCTGGAATATTTACGAAAAAGAAAAACATACAAATAGGCAGTGAGAACCTAAGGTTCTCAGTAGATAAACTCAAACCAATCTTACAGTGTCATCACAAACATTCCAGCCGCTTCGATTTATTATGGAAATATAAGCACATATAAACAAATAGTGGTTCAATTTTAAGTTGAAAACACTGATAGAGCATTCATTTATACATTATTCTAGTGTTATTCCTAGCTTGTTTACATCATAATTGTGTTTTAATTGATGCAAATAAATGAGTTTGATGACATTGACCTTCATTGAGAATTTGTATAAATGTGTGCTAATTTTCGGATTTCATACTTATTTTGACCTTTCTATCTTCTGCAGCCCATATCTTGAGCTACAAGTATCGGAATTAATCAATCTTTAGCTCGTTGGAAAGATAACGACAAATCCTACAACTTTGCTGAAGACGTCAAGACCGAAATCTATCAGATTCTAGACATAATTTTCATTACAAAGAGGCTATAGTAAATGGGCCCAGAATTGAGTCTTTCTTGGGCCTATTTGTTTTAGATGGGCTTGGCCCTCTTTTAAGGTTTTTGGAGTTCTCTGAAAATACTATTAGAGAGAGGGGGGACGAGTGGAAGAGTGTGGAATTTGAAGAAGTTTAGGTTTTTCATTAGAGAGGAAGTTATTATTATTTTTTTCAGTTTTGCTTTCTTTTTGGCTGGACGTTTCGTTTCTGTTTTATTTGTCCATGGCAATGGAAGGCTGAATTTTTCTTTTAGCTTAGGAGATTCATCACTCAATGCATGGATTATGAGGTTTAGTGTTTAATTATATTCAATTTCCATCTCTATTCTTCCCTCTCTTTCTACAATTCTGATTTTTGTTTATTCTCTCAAACATTGATCAATGGTTGATGAAGCTATTCTGATTAGAATAGAATTGTTTGTTTCAGAATTGAACCCTAATTAGATTTGGATTGATTAATTCGAATTGGATTAGATTAAAATAGAGGGTTAATCTCAGATTTGGGAATTAGGTTAAAATTGAATTAAATACTTGAAGATCTTCTTGTTTTTAGTTCAAAATTAACAGAATGGAGCTGAATGCAAAATGCTTCTTATGATCCTATGACGAATCCTAATTGTTGTGAATGAATTTCCTAAGTTGATCCTCAATCAAGTGATTTTTTTGCAACTGTTTTAAATTCAATTAGATTTATGAATTCTTGTTAATGAAACCCCCCCCCATTTTGGTTATCCTAATGTATTCACAAAATTTAGAGTAATTCCTTGGGAAACGATCTAGGTTTGCACCTACTACTACATTGTTTTGTTCAAAACCTAGTCTATTTGAGTGCATTGCGACAGTGCACGTCAAACACCTTTCTCGAAGCGGGATATAATTTATCAACCACTTGCCATATCATATGATAGACATAGAAATATGAATAGTATAATATGCTTCAACAAAAATCATAATAGCATTATGACTTAACGAGATAATTGAAGTTGCACATATAGATGCTCATACTTGATTGTATGCAAGTGCACTTGACTTAATTCGTATCTTTCTTTAACTTGCAACTTGATCTTGCTCTTCTGTACTTGGTCCCTCGGAGGTGAATGGCCTATCTCACCCTTGGGTAATAGCCTGCTTTTCAGGTCCGAGCTCGTACCTATATATGAGTGACGGGTTTACTTTCCCAGACCCTCACACCGGTCTATTCCCATTAAATCTGGTTGAGGGCTAGCCCAAGTTTTAGATAGTACCGCTTTGGTCCACGCTAGCTAGGTCTATGCCAGGCCTCACATGGTAGCTTAGTACGTCCTTCTTGTAAGTTCTTATTATCTTTTTCCTTTCCATATCTTATCATGCTTGCGGATGCTTTGTGCATTCATGGATATGTCTCACACTTTATTTCTCATATCATATTCTAATTATGCTTGCATGCATGACATACATGAACATGACATGTAAATGTAAATGTATCCAAAGTATAATCACCCATAGCATAAGTTCTCATAAACTCCTGCCGAAAATTCGGTAGCATAACGGATCGAGTCTGCTTTCCTGTGAATAGTGCCAGGCTACCAATACAATCAATTAAGTATGCAATTCAATGTAAAACAGCAATTTACAGCAACATTATTAATCATATGGTATGTCAAAATCAATAGAAATATCAACAGAGTTTTCTGCTCACTCTACCCTCTTCTGCTTGAATTTTGTAAAATCCACCTTTACTTCTATTCAACTCATTTAAACCTGAATTTTGGATATGTCTAATTTCCAACCCTTTTAGTCCCATCTCATTTTGATTTGTACAACTCAAGTTATTTAAGTTTTATCTCGGCCTGCCCTGTAACTGGCTAAAATTACACACTTAGAAGTAAAAATCCACTAAAAATTGAAAACCAGTTCAAATCATACGAAATTGGTATCATATTAAAGCTAACAGGACAAGCTTTCATTTGCAATAAGTTTCATTTCATTTTATTTAGTAGAGATTGAGTTATAAGCCCCAAAATTTGACCTTTCTGAACTTCCCTGTTTTGGCCCGGTTTGGACATAGGGCAACTTCCTTAAACCAATGGGAACAAATGGGACTGTATCTAACTCTAAAATTTTTATGGATATTCTCCTATGTATAAGCTTTCTAATAAAGTTATTTTCATTCAATTCCGAGTTGTATAGGGCAAGTTTTGCCCTGAACAACCTAGTCTACCCAGAATCAAACTCAAAAACCTAGGTCAACTTCCAAAATTCATATCTCTCCCAATACTAATCCAATGGCCTTATATTATATATGTATGAAAAGCCCTGAATGTGTAGCTTAACATAAAATTAATTTCATCAAATTTAAATGGCTGTAGGTGGAGCCATACACTCCGCAATATGGACCGCCAAGGAAAAACCCTAATAGCATCTTGATCTCATGATTTCCTTAAATCAATCCATCCAATCTTCAACCCTAACTCAATCATACATCTTAAACCACCCATAACCTATCATATCCAACCAATATAACATCAAAACAAAGGAGAAGGGGGAGCCCTAAGCAGCTCCAAATTAGAGAAAGGCAAGAGAAAGGATGAAGTTCCTACCTTAATCTTGGTGTAGTTTTGCTAGGTTTGGATTTTAGATTAAAGAAATCAAGATGATTGAAGTTGAAGCACAAGATGAGAGGGAGCAGTTGGTTGTCTTTTCCTTTCTTCCTCTTAGGCGTCACATGTAGGAAGCCAAAGGGAAAATCTACTGTTAGTAAATGAGGTGGTTGAAGAATTTATCTCATATTGGTTGATGCTTTACTTGGCTCACAAATGAGCCAATAAGGCTTGAAAATTGGTGGCTGCCTTGTGTCACTTCTAGATGGGTGTGTGGCTAAATTTTCAGCCATTAAACATAGGGTTTTGGGTATACAATTCCATTGATTCGACCCTGACAGTTTAAAATACCAAAATCTTACCGATTTCCTTTAAATTGGTAAATCGGTTTAGGAAAATTTCTATGAAATCTTCTATGCTTCTAATCTAATCCTCTCCTATCAAATCTCAATTATTTGCTAGTTAATTAACCCTAAATAAATATTTAGTCAGATTTTATTAACCTCAATTATTTGATAAAAACCGAACAACTAGGCAAAAAATGATAAAAATCTAGTGGAGGTGAGGCCAAGTTTCTCCACTATCTTGAGCAACACTTGGTGCCACTCATATGTGGTGGGGGTGGCTGAATTTCAACCACTTAAGTGAGGTGTTCAGTAGAAAATTCTACTGGTTTGGTTCTAGTGCTTTAAAATACCGAATCTTCGCCGATTTTCTTTAAATCGGCAAAACTTTACTAAATGACTCTAAGAGAATTTCTATATCTCTATTCTAATTGTTCCTAAGCCTAATCCCTCTAATTAACATCTAATTAACACCTAATTAACATTTAATTAACTTCTAATTAACCTTACTTAGTCAATAAGATCGAATAAGTTACTTATTAACGTGAAATAAGCGTTTTTTACAAATTCGGAGCTTTTCTATTTTCCATTTCGCATAGCTAATGACATTTCCATAATTTTGAGCAAGTCGACGGGCACCCCACGTCATTTCACACCAGACTGCCTCCATGGCCCAATTGGCAGAGATTTAAACTTCTACTATTTCACCATGTGATTCTACTCTATTTAAAATTCCATTCTGCTAATTCTACAGATGTGGGGACATAAAGGTCATTTCATAAAAAGTTCTAGGGTTATTGTAAGAATAAGTCTTTAGGGGTCAAAATATAATTTCTAAAAATTTTGGGTATCACTACAATTAACAAAAGTTTACAGCGGTACTTTTGTCATTTCCTAATTTTTGACATATGGCAGTGCCATATTTTCAACAGCAGTGTTACACTGTCCTATAATTCCAAGTGTGAGGATCATCATGGCAAAGCACTGCCTGCGAAATTCTCACACTGCCTAAGGGAAATAATTCAAAGTTTCTATTACGTTCTATTTATGAAAGTGGGGATGTTACATCTGTGGCTAGGATGTGATTTTGTATTTGAATTCAGGTTGAATTCATTTTCTATGGTCGTGGTTATGCAGATGAAATTGTGGGTGATGGTAATTCACTGGAAGGAGGGATGGCAAAAAGAAAGAAAATTTGATTTAAAATAAAGGGTAAAATGGTCTTTTAAAAATACTGAATAGAAGAGTTAGAAACATCTGGTTATATTGGATGAACATTCAATGTTCCCATGTTAGGGTGAGCATTGTAAAATTTTTTGTCCCTTCTCAAGTTGAGACATTCTTGTCTCTACTAATTTCTTAGTTTTTGAAGGCCCTTTCGCTTCTGAAAATTTTTAGTAGTTTGTTTTCTTCAATAATCCATTCCTCACTTCTAATTGTTTGTTCGCTTCACTAATTATTCTATTCCATCAAGGAATGGCTCCTAAAGAATTAACAACTTTTGGTTATGACTCTTTTCTCTTTGGTCTCAACTTTAGAGCTTTAAAAGCTTCTTTCTGACTAAGTGTTTTCATCCTTTTCTTCTTTTTATTGGCTTCCTCAAAGCCTAATTTGGCAAACACTACAGTAATAACAACATTTGTTTCTAATGGAGTTAGAGTTGCAAGAACTGTAAGCTAATTTTCCTCCTCAACTTTTGAGTAAATGGCGAGTTCATAGGTTGGAAGCTTGTGAGTTTCATTTCCTTCTAACTTGTATCCAACTATTGTGAGAGATTTTAGTCATTATTTGATATGAAACCCATGTAAAGATGCAACACCCGTAAAAAATTTGGAACCATATGATACCCACAATCTGTAACACCCTCTATCATGTAAGCCATGCTCGAGTCATGAGTTATATTAAGAGGTTGTTACTGTGCTAGGAGATCTTTAAAATACAGAAAATATAATATATGGCCGTTTAACTGCATACTATATTATTGAATAATGGTTCATAAATCTCGTCATTTCTGATACATATAGAATAAAATAATTACACTTTAAGAAAAAGTTTTGTAGCTAACATTATACATAGAAACTACTTTCACACTACAGCTATCGCCCTCACTGGCTTTAGCTGGTCTCCATAGTCTCCCGGGCCAACTTATGCCTAAGTCTCGCACGATGAATTCCCTAGGATTTTTGCCTCGTTATTAAATTTTAGCCCTGGCACTAGAATGTTTATGGAAAAGAAAAACATACAAGCAAGCAGTGAGAACCTAAGGTTCTCAGTAGGTAAACTCGGACTATTACTCATACAGTGCCATCATAAACATTCCAGTCGCTTTGGTTTCTTATGAAAATGTGAGCACATATACGCAAGCAGTGGTTCAATTTTAAGTTGAAAACATCTTTCTCGAAGCGAGTTATATTTTAACAACCACTTGGCATATTATGTGATAGACATAGAAACAAGAATAGTGTAACATACTTCAATAAGAATCATAATAACATTATGACATAATGAGAAAATTAGAGATGCACATGTGGATGCTTGTACTTGACTTACTTCATTTCTTTCTTTAACTTGCAACTTGATCTTGCTCTTCTTTACTTGGTCCCCCGGAGGTGAATGACCTTTCTCACCCCTGGGTAATAGCCTGCTTTTCAGGTCCAAGCTCGTACTTATACATGAGTGACGGGTTTACTTTCCCCAACCTTCACACTGGTCTATTCCCCTTAAATCTGGTCGAGGGCTGGCCCAAGTCTTAGAGAGTATCGCTCTGGCCCACGCTAGCTAGGTCTATGCCATGCCTCACGTGGTAGTGTGGTACGTCCCTCTTGCAAGTCCTTATAATCTTTTACTACCTCTTGGATATGATTATACACGTGAATGCTCTATGCATTTATGCATATATCTCATATCATTCCTCAATCCTATTGGCATGCATGATTTTCATAAACATGGTATTCATATGAACACATGTATCTTTATAATCTTAGCACAATTATTCATAATATAAGTCCTCATGAACTCCTGCCAAAAATTCGGCAGCACAATAGATCGAGTCTGCTTCCCCATGAATAGTGCCAGACTACCAGAAGGATCAATCAAGCAACAAAACCAACATAGAGCATCAAGTTTTATAACAATAATATCAATCATATAATATGTTAACATAAATACATAACTTAGGTTTTCTGCTCATTCTACTCAATTCTACCCAATTTTTTAAAATTCACCATAATTTCTATTCAATTCAGTTGGACCTAAATTTTGAATATGTTATAGTGCTATATGTATAGTTTCCAACCCTTTGGATTCTATCTCATTTTGATTTATGTAGCTCAAGTTATTCAAAGTTTACTTCTATCTGCCTTACAACTAGCCAGAATTGCACTCTTAGAAGTAAAAATTCACTAAAAATGGGAAACTAGGTGAAATCATACAAAACTTATGCCAAATTAAAGCTAACAGAACAAGATTTTATTTAAAATAAGTTGCATCTCATTTACATAAGTATAGCTTGAGTTATAAGCCATATAATTTGACCCTTCTAGACTATCCTATTCTAGTCCAGTTTGGACTTAGGGCAACTTCATCGAATTACTGGGAATAATTGGGATCGAATCAAACTTTGAAATTTTTATGGGATGCTTCCCTATATGTTGGCTTTCAAAGCAAATTAGTTTCACTCAATTTAGAGTTCTGTAGGGTGAGTTACACCCCTCAAAACTCATACTGCCCAGAAGAGAATATAGAATTTTATATTAAACTTCAAAAATTCATAAATAATTGTATACTAATCCAATGACATAATATTTTATATGGTTGGAAAGCCTTAAGTGTCTAGTTTCACATAAAAATAGTTTCATTGAATGTAAATGGCTGTAGATGGAGTCTAACACTCCACCATACGAATTGCCGTAGGGTCTCCCAGCTTATCCTATTCTGGTTGTTCTCCTTCATGGATTTTCATGCAAGTGTCAACCAAAACCCAAGAGTTTCTTGCCAAACCAGTCATGAATCATCATATGTGTGTGATATATCATCTAATAAAGGGTGCAAAATGGGATTATTGAACCCTACCTTCAATTTTTGATGCAAGACTAACTAGTTTTGAGCTCCTCTTGATGGGGAAGTAATGGAAGCTTGAAGATGAGGTGAAATAAAGTGAATTAAGGAAGAAATGGTGGAGAAGAAGCAGCTGAAGGGATAGCACAAAAATGAAGGGACAAGGAAGGAAAAGACTCACCCAAAAACTAGAGGAAGTGCTTGGCAAGTTTCATTCTTATTAGCTAAAATTTTTGTGGCTGAATTATAGCAAACTCCACTCATTTTGGGGCTGATTTGCACCAATAATTGAGTAGTTATGTGGCTATGTATCTAGCCATTAAACATAGGGTTTAGTGTGTGCAATTATATTGATTCGGTTCTGGTAGTTTTAAATACCAAAATCTTACCGATTTCCTTTAAATCGGTAAATCGGTTTTGGAAAAATCCAATGAAGTTTCCTATGCTTTCAATCTAATTTCCTCATATCTAATTTCTCTAAATGATACTTAATTGGCTCTAAGTAAATATTTAACCGTATACTAATTAATCTCAAGTAGTTGATAAAATCGAATGACTTGCTAAAAAAAATGATAGAATGTTTTCGGACATTATACTAAATAATTTCTCATGGTATTTTACATAACAATCTAAATTTTTTTTAGCTACAGTATTTATAATTCATCCCTAATTACTCTTATTTTTCTGATAAATTGATTAGCAGTGTAAATCAATCGCACCATTTCTTTGAACTATTATATTTTCACTTTTTCATAAATCCTTTAGCATTTTCTATTTGGTTTTCGTAAATAATGGCATTTTCGTAAATTTGAGCAAGTTTAGGGTCACCCCATGTCATTTCACACTTGACTACTCCCGTGGCTCAAACGATCGAGACTTAAACTTCTACGGTTTCACCACGTGATTCTACTCCACTTAAAGCCCTATTCTGCTAACTCTAAAGATAAAAGGACATAGATGTCATTTTCTAAAAAGATCTAGGGTCCTTATGGAAATATGCTTGTAGGGTCAAAGTGAAATTTTTTAAAAGTCCTAGGCAACCCTACAAATAACAAAAGTTCACAGGGGTGTCTTTATAGTTTTCTAATTTTTAACATATGATAGCGCCATATTCTCAAAAGCAGTGTTATGCTACCCTGTAGTTTTAAGTGTAAGGATTGTCAGGATATAGCACTGTTTGAGAAATTCTCACACTACCTAAGGGAAATAATTCAAGATTTCTATTGTTCTTTATTTAAGAAAGTGGGGATGTTACACAATCCTTACTCAACCCATGAATAAGAACTTTCGAATATGCTGTTGTGACCTTTAATCAATTTGTGACGGAGAACTTTGGGATAAGGATTAGGATTCCTGACCTGTTGTTTATAAATGAAACAAGAACCAAGAATATCAAGAACTTACAAAGTATGAGAGAAAAAGGAATAAACCTATGATGTGTAAACTAGATAGTCTGCAGGACAATTTGCTTGTTTAAAATGTAAAAAAAGGAAAGATAATAAAAATTGAAAATACTAAAATATTTGATCCTATCTAAAACAATTTGATCTCATCTCAAAAGATTTGACAAGATTTGATCATAACTAAAAATAATTAATAAAAACAATTCAAAAGGGACCAAATAACATTGAAACTATCCAGTTCGGTCCAAATAGCATAAATCACTCTAGATCAGCTCAGTCATTCAACTATAGTCAAAGTCAACCACCATGGCTCCATAGTTAGCTTGGTCCCTTCATTGGAATGCTTTGAGAATGGCCTTTCAATCAATCCTTACATCCTAGCCGCATGAATTGGAATCCAAGCTTGGTAATCCCCATCATTGTTGGCCCTTTCGATCGATCCTTTTCCTCTTCCAAACTTAGTCCCAATTCCCTAATGATAAAGGTAAACAACATGCAATATGGCAATCTATAACATCCTCAATTTCCTGTCATGCTAAATTACCTCAGTAACCCTGAGTAATTAGGCACTTAATGAGAAAATTATGAGATTAATGCTTAATTAAGAGATTAACAAAGTGTTTATGAGCTAATTATGAGAAGAAAAGTTAAGAGAATGCTTAATTAAGATTAGAGAACCTTTAATTAAGCAAGTCAGACCCTTAATAGCTTAATTAACCACTAATCACCCTTAATTAGCTTAATCGAGTTTAATTAAGGATAATTAAGTTTAATCGCAAGATTAATTTTTGTTAATCATGATTACATGAGTTAATCACTAATCCTTGCTTAATCATGTTAATTAAGTTGCATGAGCACTTAATCACATGATTAAATTCAAATTTAGTCAATTAGACAATAAAGTAAAGTATGATGTCACTAAAGCATAAAGCATATGGCAAGAGTGCTTTATGTAAGTGTTTGACCATGTTTTGTCTCCCCAACATCCACTTTGGCTCCTTAATCACTAATTAAGACAAAATGAAGCAAAAACATCTCCCCCTACCCTATTCAAAGTTACGGCCACTTCATGCACACACACGCACACACATTCACTTCATTTTTAACTTCTTATTCTCTTTCTAAAGTTCTCAAACTCTCCAACCTCTCTCTACGTTTCTTCTTCTTCTTCTTCTTCTTCTTCTTCTTCTTTTTCATCATTCTCCACCTCCATAAACCAAACCTTCCTCACTAAGCCCTTCAAAAATCACATCTTTTAGCCTTTGAAGACAAGATCTAAACACTACAAGACTCATTTTTAAGAGAACTCAAAAGCTCTCTCCATGTTCATCCAAAACCGCCACTTTCAACCTTGGAGGAGCCACCATCTTCTTCTTGTTTCACCTTCAAGAACTCACCATTTTCAAGCTTAGGTAGTGATCTTCACTCTTTTATTTTGTTTACTCAAGAAAGCTTAAAACTTGGTTCCTCTTATGACCAAGATCTTCAAGTGAAAGCTTGAGGAAATCTTCCATGCTCTTCATGAGCAAAAGTTTCTATTTTTGGTAAAATATGTTCATGTTCTTGTTCATGAGTGTTCTTGATTCTTTTTAAGTTCCTTTTTTTAAGTTTCAAATCTATTTATCCCTCTTGACGAATGAGATCTTGATGTTTCTTGTGAGTTGCTTGAAAAGAATGATGTTCTTGGTGGTATTTTGTTTAAAGTTTGTTCCTGTTCTTATGATGAGCTTATCATTAGAAAAGTTTCATCTTTACATGTTTTTTTATGGTTTAATAAGACTATGAACATCCTAAAAGCTTAAAACTTTAAAAAGTTTGCTTCTTGATGCTTAAACAGTGGCGCTATTTTTATGGGTTTCACAAGTTTTCATTTTGTTCTTCTTGAAAACAAAAATATGTGTAAAATTCTAAACTTTTTGGAACATGAAGCTTTTTAAGTCATAAAAATGAGAACTTGTCACTTTGTGTTTTAAAGATTGAATCTTGAAGATAAGGCCTTTTATAAAGTTTGAAACTTTAATCAAGAATGTAACTTTTAAGTCATAAAGTTGTAGATTTCACTTTAATCTTGTAGAGGTTGAACCTTGAGATAAGAATGTTGAGTAAAGTTATAAGCTTTCCTCAAGAATGTCACTTTTTAATCATAAAAGTGTGGACTTGAAACTTTTAATTTATAAAGTTTGTATCTTGAGTCAAATTAATGTATAAAGTGTCAACTTTCATAAAGAACAAGACTTTTTAACTCTAAAGTTAATGTCTTGAATCATTATTTCATAAAATAGGAATCTTCTAGACTTTAAGACAACTTTAAGTCATAAAGTTAAGACCTTGAGGGTCTTAGAAAAATTAAAAGTGTCAACTTTCATAAAGAACAAGACTTTTTGGTTCAAAAGTTAGTATCTTGTGTCATTATTTCATAAAGATTTAATCTTTAACACAAGAGTATAATTTTAGAGGCACTTATTTTCTTAAAGAATGAAACTTTATAAAAAAGATAACTTTTATAATATTTAACGTAAGATCTTGTATGTTAGTGATAAGAGCTTTAAACTTTGCAACTTGGGTAAGTTAAAAAAAAACACTCTTGGTGATTAGTGAACATGGTATTGTTGGGTTCATCACTACACCAAATAGTTAAGATTATGTGGTCAATTCACAAGGTTAATCAAAACCGTCATTTGATTAATCTGCGGCGGTTTTACAACCGCCTTTGTTTGCCAAGAAAGCGCGGCGGTTTCTGCGACGGTTTCTAGTTCGCCAACAAATAGCGGCGGTTTGGATGGAACTGCCGCAAGATATATTGTATATTAAATTTGCCTTTTTTTATAAAAAAAAATGTTTATATATATATTAAATTTAATTTTTAATTTATATTTTGTATGTTTTAAATTTATATATTATATATTGAATTTAATTTTGATATGCCGCCAGTGTTAAAAAAACTTTACGTACATAAACATTTAATATTGTCACGTCAATAAAAATATGTGACTCAACTAATCACTATTTCAAAAGTTTTGTAAATAGAAGAATTAATTGAATGATAATATAAAACTCTTTTATATTGACATTATATCAAAATTAATTTCTTATACATTTTTAAATTATATTATATAAAGAGATTAATTTCTATGTATTAACAATATAAAATAAATTCACACTTTTATTAGCTAATAAAATTTAAAGAAAGTAATAAATTATGATGATAATTATTATAATAGATAATAGATAGTTACTCATTACGACTTGACATTTTTCCTAAACTTTTATTTTTATACTATTAGTACATAAAACTATATATATATATATATAACATTTTAATATATTTTACATAAGAAAGTATTATATACATATTATATACTAATAATAAAGGAGATTTCTCCAAATAACTACCTTTTGGTATCTCCTCATTGTATTTAAATATTTTTTCAAGTCCATGTACATTTTTTCCTATTATATCTATCAAATCAAAAAAACTATTTATAAAAATGAATATGCAAAAAATTTAAAAAAGATATAATTACCTATCCCACTATTAACCCCACTTGGGATGTCAAATGGCCAGGCTAACCTGTTTAGCCCATGAGTCATATTTTACTAGCCCGGCTCATTTAAAACTGGTCCATGGGCTTAAATGGGCCAACCCGTTTAACCGCTCTCTCTCTTTATTTTTTTTTTTTCAAGTTTTAAAAAATTGATTTTGATTTAAAAAATGGTAAAAATTCTTATTTCTTATTAAAAAAATGAGGATGTCCTAAATTTAATTATTAAATTATATTTTTATGTCCTAAATTTATAACTCTTTCTTTAAAAAAAAATAACAAAAAAAGAAACGCGGGTAAGCGGGCTTGCTTTTAACTTATGGGTTAAACGAGTCAAGCTAAAAATAAGCTAATTTAAATAATTTTTGTTAAATCCAGCACACCTATTTTTGGTGGATAAATAGGTTAGCTCAATGGATTTAATCCATTTTGACGGCCCTAAACCCCACTTCAACCCCCTTCTTTTTCTTTTCCTCTCATCACTTGCACCCATGTTGCAGTTTTTTTCAACAAAGATTTTGGATAGTCAAGCAACATATTCTAATCATTTACACCTCTATTGCAGTTTTTTCTAGAGATGGCAAAGCGGTTTGACCCGCCCCAACCCGCCAAAAGCCCACCAATAAAGTGCATCAATTAGGAAGGCAGGATTAAGGGCTGATTGGGTTAGTTGATTAAAAAAATAAACAAAATATAAATAAATTTATTTTAATATTTTTCATGAGTTAAATTACTTTAAAAATTGGAAAAATATATTGAATGAAAAATCTACTTAAATAAAATAGAACAAAATAATTAAACTACATAATTTGTATTTAAATTTAACTGAAATACATATATAATAAACTAATTGGGATATATAAATAAGTTTATAAATAATAATTAACTATAAATTTATAATATAAAGTCTATAATATAAAATTCACAAATTAATAAAAGTATAATAATAACATAATTTATAATAAAAATCTAATTTTTTTTCAAAATACTTTTGAGCCTAAAAAAAAAGAGAGACAAGTTTGGCCCGGCAGTCAAGCCAAGCCTCCGCTTGCAAAGTTCATGTTGTAGGCAAGAAAGTTAGCGCTTAAAATTTTTTATGGGCCAAATATGTCAACCCAATCCGTGGGTTTGGCGGACCAACCCGGCGGATTGAGCCCGTTTTGTCAGCTCTAGTTTTTTTTAATTAATATAAAATACTTTTTTAATATGAGATAATAATATAAAATTATTATGCACTTAATTTATTATGAATTAGAACAATTATTTTAATGTAGTTTTCTTTTAAGGCAATGATTGAATTTTATTTTTAAAGAGTTTAAACAGTTAAAGAATTAACTTCAATATTTGTGATACATCCTATTAGACAAAAAAATAAAATTCATTTAGTAGGCATTTGAAATTGCAAATCACAAATGGTGTAAAATTTAGCGTCGGTATAAAAGCAAATGTAAAATAATAATAATAATAATAACGGCGGTTTGTAACTGTTGCAGGACGAACCAAACAAAAAAATCACTTGAAACCACCGCAAAAAGTCGTTTAAAATAGCGGCAGTTTTGAATTGCTGCAAAAAATCATTTTAAAAATCGCGGCGGGTTTAAACCGCCACAAAATGGGGGGAAAATGGGCTTTTTCTAGTATTAAATAGTGGCAGTTTAATCGCTGTTAGAACCGCCGCAAAAGGCTATTTAAAATAGCGGCGATTTTGAACCGCTGCAAAAAATCATTTTAAAAATCAAATTGCCGCATAATGGTGGAAAAATGGGCTTTTTCTAGCATTAAATAGTGGCAGTTTAACCGGTGCAAGAACCGCTGCAAAAAGCCGGTTAAAATAGCGGCAGTTTTGAACCGCTACAAAAAATCATTTTAAAAATCGTGGTGGGTTTAAACCGCTGCAAAATGGGGGAAAAAAAGCCATTTTTTAGCAGTGAATAGTGGCGGTTTAACCACTGTGAGAGCTGCCGCAAAAAGAACTCGCAGCAGTTGTACCAGCAGTTGGTAAAAACCGCCGCAAAACGAGCTGGCCACGCTTGCCTTAGCGGCCATTCATTAACCGCCGCGAATTTTTTTTAGCAACAATTATAACTGCCGCAGAATGCGAAAAAAACTGCCGCAAATTAGCCTTTTATTGTAGTGCATGAGTGTGGTTATGCGTTGTCATGACCCAAGGATTAGAGGGATCTTGAACTCCTTGGGAACAGAAGTATGATTAAGGCCTTTGAGCATACCATGAACCTAGGAATCACTAAGTACACTATCTCAAGGAAACGAAACAATGACTTAACTTAATTAATTTGAACAAGTGTTCCATAAGACATCTACTCAAGTAAAGAGTAATTTTACATGAGAACTAACTAACCAAAGACCACATATACATATATTTTAACTATGTGATTATCTCATGAGTAACCACGGGAAATCATACAATGGCTCATAAGACTTTCCACAAAGAATAACATAACTATGAACCTCTTTAGGGTATGAATGTATGATGCCATTCGGCATGATGAATGACAAGTTTGATTGAGCTCTGTCTCATGATTGAATGACTAGTGTGATCATATGTTATGGATATGATATGGACTGTTGGTTGAAAGTTTTATGATTGGCATTTTGGGGAAGCTCCATTCTAGCCGTCATGCTGCCGAATTTTCGTCAAAATTATGGACTTAGTCATATTAGTGCATGTCTAGTCAAAGAAGTATTATGCATGTAAAGTATAATGATAAGAAAAGAAAGATTGGGATATGACCCCTCAATCACTTTAGGGAAGTAAGAGACGGTGATCCACAAAGACTCAAGGAACTTCTATGGGGGAGGCAATAGTGACATAGAGGACCCTCCAACTTAGACGTAACCAATATCAGCTTAGTCTAATTTGATTTTGTACTACATGACGATGGTCACAGAATGAGCTCATGTCCAAAAGCAGTCTATTTCAAGGGAAAAGTAAAGAAGTTTAAGCATGTACTAAAAATGAAAGTAAGGTTAAAGAAAGACTCGAGTCTAGTCCAAGAAGTTTCATGAATATGCATGGATCTTCGTTCTCTCATTTGTATGGTCATGAATGTTTATACTATGCTTTCACATGTATATGCTCTTATATTGTAGCTTTGAGTTCCTTTATATTATGTTTATATGGGGAAGATTAAAAGAAACCTGCTACGAAAATCTACATTTTCAAACCTTTTAAAAATAGAATTTATGCATGCTCACTATTTTCATAATTAAACCCGAAGTGGCTGGGGTGATGATGATGACACATTAATGGTCTAATTAGGATCCTACTGAGAACTCTTGTATTTCTCACCTCTATGTTTCCGTGTCATCTTCAAATGGAGCTGATAGCATCCTCGGCAGCACTTTCGTTGGTACCTGACTGGATAAGATAAAGAACTGCCATGTTTCTTCACCTAGCTAAGGAGGACCGAGATAGTAGCATAGCATTTTCATTTTCTTAAGAGCCCTAGTTAGGCAATTTATGTGTAATTAAGAGTGTGTAGGAAGTCATGCTACTTAAATTGAGCTATTATATATGTGATAATTATTAAGTGTAATGATGACTCTTGATTATCTATGATTATTGGCTCAAGATATTGTGTTATGTTATTTCAATTTTGTTATATGTCTTTCTAATAACTCCGCGATATGAAGAACAACATCCATATGTATGTGAGTAAGTAAGCGTTTAAAAGCTCAGTTTTCAAGCATAAAGGTTTTACAAACCAAAAAAATTACATGCTATTTTTGTATATTACGCTAATTTCAACTATAAAAACTTCTGCTAGTTAAGAGTAACAATTAGTGATGCCATCTTAAGCATAGTATAGTATTATTAGGGTGTTACACAATCCAATTATTCTGTTCTTGTCAGTTCCAGGGGCGGCAAGGATGAAGTGCATTATCATCCTATTTTAGTTGATTTTCGTCTTTATGTGTAAGTGGTATCACTACTAGAATTAATGGAATAGCGATCGATTTAATGACTAAAATATTTTGGTAGCTATTTTAAAGAATTAGTGACCTAATTTAGCGAGCAATATGAGCAACCAAAGGTTTGAATTATGATGAAAAAAATGGGTCACTAAAATATTTAGTGACCTATTTAGCAATCGAATAATGAATACATGAAATTTTGCTAAAAAAATCAGTCACTAACATTTATTTTGTGACCAATTTAGTGACTGATCATTTAACAAATGAAAAAAACCAATTTTTTTAATTATCATTTACTAAGTCAGTCTCTAATTATTTAATTAGTGACTGATTTAGAGACTGATATGTTTAAAGGAGAGCAACACAATATTAACAAGAATCGGTCACTAAATTGGCCAGTAATTTTTATTTTAGTGACTGATTTAGCAATTGATTTGCTAATAATCATTGTCTTGTCATTGTATAAAATCGGTCACTAAATCAGTCGCTAATTTTGAAATTACTAACTGATTTAGGGACTGATTTTGTTGGGAGGGGTAACAACTTGTGAAAAAAAAGGGTACTAAATTGGTTGCTAATTTTGATGTTTGTGATCAATTTTGTGACCCATTTTTTGTAAATAGATATCCAATTCATCAAATTAAATCAGCCACTAATTTTGAGATCAGGGATCGATTTAGTGACCGATTGTGAAGAGAAACCTCTTTTGCTTATAAAAAAGAGTCAGTCACTAACTTCAAAATTAGTGACCGATTTTGTAGAGGAAAAACAACTGCTTATTAAAAAGGTCAATCACTAAATCAATTACTAATTTTGGTTGCTAGTTTTGAAATTAGGAATCGATTTAGTGATCAATTGTGAAGATAAACACATATAGCCTATCAAAAAGAATCGATCACTAAATTTTACTTTAGCAATTGAATTAGTGACTGATTTCCGAAATTAAGAGTTGTCCAATTCTTTTAATAAATTGGTCACTAATTTCAATCACTAATTTTGAACCTTCAACACAAAAAACCCTAAGTTTCTCAATGTTACAACCATCCTTTTCTTTTTCCCTTTCCCCCTACCATATTTTCACCTTCCTCCTCACTGCCACCTACCCCCTTTCTCTAGCAGCCCATTTCCTTCCTTTTTCCCATGACCACAATGTTGTCCAGTAGCCCAGCATTCGACACTGTCACGTGCAACCTTTGCTTCCCTCCATCGCATGTAACATGCAACTCCATTGCACCGGCAAATCTCTGAAGGATCCTGGACTAGTAGCTACTGCCATTTGTTCATTGCCTGTAACACCTCAATTTAATTTAGTGTATAATTATTTCAATTAAATGATTAACTGCTAAATAAGGTTTTTTTAAAAAATAAATAAAATAGAATAGGAGACAATAGGATAGTAAAAATGATAGTGTTATACGGTTAGAAATTTATCTGAAATAAAACAACAATATTTCACCCATATAATGAAACTTTTATGGGTAGCTTCTTGTAACACAAGAAATGGATCTAGAAGAGATTTAAAGTATAAGAGAATTTAGTTATCAAGGGACCACACCTATTATATTTGGCCTGGAGTGGGCCACACGGCCAAAATCTTAAGAAACATTATGGACTATACAATTAAAGTTGATCACTTTTACTTTTTATAAGAAATTATTATAAAAATCTAGATAAATATCCCCAAAACCCTAATTTGCTCTCATTTTCTTCTTTTTCTTGATGCTCAAACTTGAAATCTCTCTCTCTAAAACCCTAATAGTTCCATTCTATGCTTAAGTCATATTGTGGAATTATTAGTTGTTACCTTTGCTCGCGAAACTAACATTACCTTTTAGAAATTACCTTTTTGCGAAAATAGGGGTAAATTTTTTTTGAATAATAATGAGTAAACTATTTTAAAAACCAAGAGCCATGAGTGCATCATGAACATATAATACAAACGTCGCTATCTCATACATACATCGCATGTAGCATACATAGAAATCATAAGAATAACCACAATCTTAGATGAAGATAACATTCATTCCATAGCCATCCCATAGTTAATATAGCAGTAGTAATAGCAGCAGTCATACACAATGATATCAATGGGTCCAATACCTACTATCGGCCCTACAAAATAACCGAACAAAATACATGACGAAAGGAAATACATAAGCAATCCCATACACCCATACATGCCACAAGAAATATGATAACCCTAGTTACCACCAAAAGGGGCTATCCTCGTGCTCGGCTCCGCATGTAAATCAACACCTCACGCATCTGGCAGAAGGTAGCCATTCCCAAATCCACCGGGAGGAATATCACCACGTCCTCCTCCTCGAGCACGGCCACGCCCACAAGGCACGGCATGAGTACGGATGAACCCACGACCACGAACCGGGGGTGGTGTATGACGAGGGGCTGCAGAAGAAGAAGATGAGTCGGACGACAAACGCATCACAAACGTGTAGGAAGGCTCAGACGGGTCCGTCTCCACATGATAGCTCGGATAAGAAGGCTCCGAAGGATCTGAATCCAACGAAACTGTTGGTGTCAGGCGAGTGTCCGAATCGGAATCTCCATCAGTAGGGTACCTTGGAGGATGGAAGGGCGGGCGAATGTCATCCATAGTGATGTCCTCGAATGGCTCATGAGGGCAGAAAAACGAACTCATCACGGGTGCACGGAACTGGCGGCTATGGAACATGTAGACTCATATCACTGCTTAAGTGGTCAGCACAGATGCATTCAGCACCACGTCGAAGTGCCAGTCCATCACCAGAAACTCAATGAAAATCACCACCGTGCCTGACGCTGGCATCCTCTGAAGACGACCCGGAAACGTAGGAGTGAGAAATACTAAATTTCTTAATAGGATCACTACTAGACAAACACAGTGTCATCATCATCGTCCCAGCCACTTCGATTTTAATTATAAAAGCAATGGACAGATATACGTTCAATTTTAATGATTTGAAAACTTAAACTCTGAAGCGGGTTGCTTTTAAACTTAACATCATAACTACATCATCATAATCTAACATACATGCTGAAGGATAGAGTAAACATTCACAATGCAAATGGGCAACATAAGTACATGCAAGGACACGCATCATCATAGACTTAACCATGGTTATGCTTTTGACTTTACTTTCATTTTTAGCACGTGCTTAACATTCTTTACTTTCCTTTGAAATAGACTGCTTTTGGACATGAGCTCATTCCGTGACCGTCGTCACGCAGTACTTAACCAAATCAGACTAAGCCGATATTGGTTACCTCTAAGTTGGAGGGTCCTCCATGTCACCCTTGCCTCCCTCATAGAGGTTCCTTGAGTCTTTAGGGATCGCCGTCTCTCACTTCCCTTACTGAAGTGATTGAAGGGTCATGTCCCATTAATTCTTTGCTTATCATTATACTTTACATGCATAATACTTCTTTGACTAGACACATGCAATGATATGACTAAGTCCATAATTTTGACGGAAATCCGACAGCATAGCGGCTGGACCGGAGCTTCCCCAAAATGCCAATCATAAACTTTCAACCAACAGTTCATCATATTTATATCATATCATCACACTCATCATTCAATCATGAGACAAAACTCAATCAAACTCATCATCCATCATGCCGAATGGCATCACCAATCGTAACCTAAAGGGGTTTATAGTTGTGTTTTCTTTGCGAAGAATATTATGAATCATCATACGATTTCTCGTGGTTACCCAAGAGAGAATCACGTAGTTAGGATATGTGTTTGTGGTCTTTTAGTTACTTAGTCCTCGTATGAAAGTATTCTTTACATTAAGTACATGTCTTATGGAACACTTGTTCAAATTAATTAAGTTAAGTGATTGTTCCCTTTCCTTGATATAGTGCACTTAGTGATTCCTAGGTTCATGGTGTGCTCAAAGGCCCTAATCATACTTCTGTTCACAAGGAGTTCGAGATCCCTCTAATCCTTGGGTCATGACAACGCATAACCACATCATGAACCCAACAACACCAATGTTCACTAATCACCAAGGGTGATTTTTTTTTTAACTTTTTCAAGTTACAAAGTTTTAAACTTTTACTAATAACATATCAAGCTTTTACCTTAAACATTATTAAAGTTATCATTCTTTATAAAGTAGTCATCAAGTTTTACTCTTTATGAAAGTAAGTGCCTTTGACACTAAGCTCTTATCTTAAGATTGGATCTTTATGAAATAATGATATAAGTTACTAGCTTTTTGAGTAAAAAGTCTTGTTCTTTATAAAAGTTAACACCTTTTTGCATTGTTTTGGTTCAAAGTCTAAACTTTATGAATTAAATGTTACAAAACAACACTTTTATGACTTAAAGATCTCATTCTTGATTAAAGGTTGAAACTTTATGAAAGGTCTTTTCTTAAAGGTTGGATTTTCTAAGACATAAAGTAACAAGATGTCATTTTATAACTCAAAAAGGCTTGTTATACTAAAAAGCTTAGACTTTTTCATGTATCTTTGTCTTCAAAATAAAACAAAGGAGACTTTATGATGGCACTAAAACTTGTGCCACTTTTTGTGCATCAAGAAGCAAACTTTTTAAAGTTTAAAGCTTTTAGAATGTTCATAGTCTTATCAAATCATGAAAACACAAAAAGGTGAAGCTTTTCTAATCATTAACTCATCATAAAAAGAAAGGAACAACTTTAAGCAAGATACCAACAAGAACATACTTTTCTAAAAGAGGAAACTTAAGAACACATGAAGAACATCAAGAACACATTTTACTAAAAGAGGAAACTTAGGAACACATGAAGAACATCAAGAGCACATTTTTTCCAAAAGAGGAAACTTAAGAACACATGAAACACATGAAGAACATCAAGAACATAATTTTCCAAAAGAGGAAACTTAAGAACACATGAAGAACATCAAGAACATATTTTACTAAAAATGAAAACTTTGGCTCTTGGAGAGCATGAAGGATCTTCTCAAGCTTTCACTTAGAAATCTTGGTCATGAAAGAACCAAGCTCCAAGCTTTCTTGAGTAAACAAAATGAAAAGATGAAGACCACTACCTTAGCTTGGAAAATGGCATCTTTGAGGAAGGAGAAGAAGATGAAGAAGACTCCTCCTTGGTTGATGATGGTGGCGGTTTTGAATGAGCAAGGAGAGAACTCTTGAGTTCTCTTGAAAATGAGTCTTGTAGTGTTTAGATCTTGTCTCCAAAGACCAAAAGATGTGATCTTTGAAGGGCTTAGTGAGGAAGGTTTGGTTATGGAGGCGGAGAATGATGAAGAAGATGAAGAAGAAGAAGAAGAAATGTAGAGAGAGGTTGGAGAGTTTGAGAACTTTAGAAAGAGAATGAGGAGTTGAAAATGAAGTGAATGTGTGTGTGTGTGCAAGGAAAGTGGCGTCCACTTCTTCAAAGGGGAGGAGGGAGATATTTTCTTAATTTTGTGTTAATTAAGGTTTAAGGGGACAAATGGGATAATGGGGAGACAAAGCATGGTCAAATTCTTACATAAAGTAGTCTTGTCTAATGCTTTATACTTTAATGACATCACTCTCTACTTTATTGTCTAGTTGACTAAATTTGAATTTAATCATGTGATTAAGTGCTCATACAACTTAATTAAGGTGATTAAGCAAGAATTAGTGATTAACACACAAGAACACGATTAACAAAAATTAATCTTACAATTAAGCTTAATTAACCTTAATTAAACTCGAGTAAGCTAATTAAGGGCGATTAGTGCTTAATTAAGCTATAAGTCTCTGATTTGCTTAATTAGAGATTATCTAATCTCGATTAAGTATTCTCTTGACTCTTCTCATCCTAGTCAACTCCTTAATTAAGTCTTAATCTCATAATTTCTCATTAAGTGACTAATTACTCAAGGTCACTGAGGTTATTTAGCACGACATGAAATTGAGGATTTTACATTTCTCCTCACCTTGAAAAGAATTTTGCCCTCAAAATTCGTTACCTGCAAACAAATTCGGATACTCGTTCTTCATTTCGGCCTCCAGCTCCCACGTATATTCTTCCATATTCCCTCTACCCCAAGCCACCTTGACCAAGGGTACCGTCTTACTCCTTAGCTATTTTGCCCCACGATCCACGATCCGAGATGGCGGTAAATTGAAAGTTAGGTCCTCCCTGAACTGTATACTTTCAGGCTCAAGTAGATGACTAGGATCGGAGTGGTATTTTCTTAATTAAGACACATGGAAGACATCGTGAAGGTTTGACAAATTTGGAGGTAAGGCTATTTGGTAAGCAACTGACCCAACACGTTTTAAAATTTGAAAAGGCTAAGGAAACGAGGGCTTAACTTTTTGACCTTCATAGCTCTACATATACTGGTCGTAGGAGTGATTTTCAGGAATACATGTTCTCCTTCTTGGAACTCTAGAGGCTTTCTCCTCTTATCCGTATAACTCTTTTGACGGCTCTAGGCTATAAGGATTCTGTCCCTAATCCTTCTAACTTGCTCTGTGGTCTGTCTCACCAAATCAGGTCGTAATAGGCTTTGCTCACCTGGTTCAAACCAACACAGGGGAGATTGGCACTTCTTTCCATACAAAGCTTCATAGGGTGCCATACCAATACTCGCATGATGGCTATTGTTACAGGTAAACTCAATCAAAGGCAAGTATTTGTCCCAACTTCCTCGGTTGTCCAACATACAAGCTCTCAGCATATCCTCCAAAGTTTGAATAGTCCTCTCTGACTATCCATCTATTTGGGGTTGATAAGTTGTACTTAGGCAAAGCTTCGTCCTAAATGCCTTTTGCAAGGCTCCCTAGAATCTAGAGGTAAACCTCCGGTCTCTATCTGAGATTATGGTTGAAGGTGCACCATGCAATCTTACTATCTCTTGAACATACAGCTGGGCTAACTGTTCCAAAGGATAAGTAGCTCGAATGGGCAAAAAGTGAGCAAACTTGGTTAATCTGTCAACAATTACCCATATTGCATCGAAACCAGCTTGCGTTTTGGGTAAACCCATCACGAAGTCCATAGAGATACTTTCCCATTTCCATTCTGGGATCTCCAATGATTGCAACATACCAGAGGGTTTTTGGTGTTCAATCTTTACTTTCTGGCAGACTAAACACTTGCCTACCAACTCCGCAACATCCCTCTTCAATCCTGGCCACCAAAACATCTTCTTAACATCTTGATACATCTTTGTCACACTAGGATGTATGGTGAAATTGCTCTTATGAGCCTCCTCCAAAATCCTTCTTCGAAGGTCACCACTTGTGGGTACACATACTCTTCCTTCGAATTTCCATAGTCCATCTATACCTTGTGCAAAACCCTTCAACTTTCCTTCTTTCACCAATGCTAGGGTTTTCAAGAACTCCTCTTCCTCGCCTTGGGCTTGAGCAATTTGACTCTTGAAATTGCTCGTTACCCTAAGCTGATTCAATCTTATACTATGGGGGGTCAACACAACTCCAAGGTTAAGGTCTCTAAAGCTCCTTACTAGCTCATCCTCCTTGACCATCATCCATGACGCATGCAAGGATTTCCAACTTAATGCATCAGCCACCATATTGGCTTTCCCAGGATGATAGTTCAACCCAAAATTATAATCCTTTAGAAACTCCATCCATCTCCTTTGCCTCATATTCAACTCCTTTTGATCAAAGAGATACTTCAAGCTCTTATGATCAGAGAACACCTCAAACCTCACACCATATAGATAATGCCTCCATATCTTCAGGGCAAACACTACAGCTGCTAATTCCAAATCATGGGTTGGGTAGTTCACTTCGTGAGGCTTTAACTGCCTAGAGGCATAAGCCACCACATTCCTATTCTGCATCAAGACACAACTTAAACCTCTCCTAGAGGCATCACAGTAAACCTCCAACGGTCCACTAGGGTCGGGCAAAACTAATACTGGGGTTGAGGTTAACTTACCCTTTAGCTCTTGAAAGCTCTTCTCACAGTCCATCGTCCACACAAACGGGGCATCCTTCCTTGTCAACTTGGTTAAGGGTAAAGATATATGGGAAAATCCTTTTATAAACCTACGGTAGTAACTGGCTAAACCAAAGAAACTCCGTATCTCAGTTATTGAGGTTGGCTTCTCCCAATTCATCATAGCCTCAATCTTACTTGGGTCCACAGCAATACCCCCTTGTGACACCACATGCCCTAAGAACTTCACTTCCTCCATCCAGAATTCACACTTAGATAACTAGGTATAAAGCTTCTTTTCCCTCAAGATCCTTAACATAACTCTCAAATGTTCCTCATGTTCCTCCTTTGTTCTCGAATAGATGAGAATATCATCTATGAAAACAACTACAAACTTGTCCAAATAGGGTCTAAAGATCCTATTCATATAATCCATGAAAACAGCAGGAGCATTAGTCAATCCAAATGACATCACCGTAAACTCATAATGCCCATACCTTGTCCTAAAAGCCGTCTTGGGTATATCCTCCTCCTTCACCCTTATCTGATGATACCCAGACCTCAGATCAATCTTAGAGAACACAGCTGCACCTCGCAGTTGGTCCATGAGGTCATCTATCCTAGGCAAGGGATACTTGTTTTTAACAGTCACTTTGTTTAATTGCCTATAATCCACACATAGCCTCATACTACCATCCTTCTTTTTCACAAATAATACCGGGGCTCCCCAAGGTGAGGCACTAGGTCTTACAAACTTCTTCTCTAACAATTCTTCCAATTGTCCCTTCAACTCTGACAACTCCACTGGGGACATCCTATAGGGTGCTATAGAGATTGGCCCAGTACCCGGCACCAACTCTATAGAAAACTCGATTTCCCTCTCCGGGGGAAACTCGGGTATATCATCAGGAAACACATCGGGGTATTCCCTGACTACGGGGATCTCATCCAATACCTGCTCAAGTTTCACTTCACTTGCCATAAGGAGAACATATCCCTAATCATCCAACTCACTACTTCCTACCTTAACAGAGTTCAAAACAAACTAACAGGCTCCACGGGCTTAACAGGTATAGGGGGAAGAACAATTGATTTTTCAGAGCAATTTATCATAGCATGGTTAGCCAAAAGCCAGTCCATGCCTAGAATCAAATCCAAACCAGACAAAGGCAAGCAAATCAAGTTTGCTACGAAAGACCTACCATCAATTTGGAATCGACAGCTCAAGCAACAATGACAAATCTTAACTAGTTTCCCAGCGGGAGTAGAAACAATTAACATATAAGGCAATTCGGACACAGACAATCCTAATATATCTACACAATCATGAGAAATAAAGGAGTGTGTAGCTCCAGAATCATATAGCACAGTTAAGGTCCTACCATTAACCTTGCACTTACCTTGGATCCGATCGTCAGACTGAGTGGCCTCCTCAGCATTAAGGGCAAAGACCCTTCCTTGGTGTTGGGGCTTATTGGCAGGGGACAACAGCTTGACAGTGCAGTCTCTAGCCATATGTCCAGGCTTTTCGCATCGGAAACAAGCATTTTGGCCAGCTAAACAAGGGCGTCCTCCATGATGTTTGCCACACTTAGGGCAGGCTTGACCATTCATCGGCTTAGGTGGATTCCCAGTAGGCTTCTGGGGTTGCTTTCCTTTGAAACCTCTACCTTGAAATGGTCTCCTTGAGGGTTGGGGCTTGAACTTCTGCCCTTGCGGTGCCATCTTCTTCTTGTAGGCTTCGGACCTAGCCACAGATAGCTTGCGGTTGCAATCCTCCACCAAACAGCACTTGTTGATGAGTGCAACATAGTCATGGATCTCCATGGGTCCTACAGATGGCAATATCTCCTTACGCAATCCCCCTTCAAACTTCACACATTTCCAGCACTCATCCGGGTTCCTTTGATAAATTGTTGAGAACTTGCATAGCTCCTCAAACTTGGCTGTATACTCGGCAACATTCATGGTCCCTTGACGCAGACTCATGAATTCCAGCTCCTTTGTATTCCTCACGGATACGGGAAAATACTTCTCATAAAAATGCGTCTTGAAAATCTCCTAAGTGATATGGGTTTGGGCTCCTCCCAATAGCCTCTTTGTGCCTACCCACCAGAACTCGGCATCAGCTTCCAACATATAGGTAGCAAAGGCTACCTTCTGCTCCTCGGTGCAGGCCAACACCATAAAAATCTTCTCAATGGCCTTGATCTACTCGTCAGCTCGATCGGGGTTGTACGTTCCTCTGAAACTCGGCGGGTTTGCCTTCTAGAACTCAGCAAACTTGAGGTATTCAAGATCTACCTCAGCTCCTCCATTATGCCCTTCGGGATTCTCCTCGTCCCTTTGCTCCATTCGCTCCATCATGCGATGGGCAGCAGCAGCCTGCTCCCTCATGGCAGCAGCCATTTCACGGAGCATCCCCATGACTTCCTCGGGACCTTCCGGCTCGTTACAGGGCCTACCACGTCTCCTTGAAGCCATTAGTTCCTGGTACACAAAATAGAAGACATTGAGTTGATCAGTCTCAACATTTATGTTGACTGAACCAGCAACTAACCACATTCAGAACAGACGATCATGCACATCTAACACCTATGTCTCATCATACAGACGAGGCTCAAAGCATGACTCAACTAACACGTATGCTTAGAAGCATAGTCAGTTCATCCCTAGGCTCTTCAAGGACGAACTGCTCTCATACCAAAATGTAACACCTTAATAGTTCCATTCTATGCTTAAGTCATATTGTGGAATTACTAGTTGTTACCTTTGCTCGCGGAACTAACATTACCTTTAGAAATTACCTTTTTACGAAAATAGGGGTAAATTTTTTTTGAATAATAATGAGTAAACTATTTTAAAAACCAAAAGCCATGAGCGCATCGTGAACATATAATACAAACGTCGCTATCTCATACATACATCGCATGTAACATACATAGAAATCCTAAGAATAACCACAATCTTATATGAAGATAACATTCATTCCATAGCCATCCCATAGTTAATATAGTAGTAGTAATAGCAGTGTTCATACACAATGATATCAATAGGTCTGATACCTACTGTCGGCCCTACAAAATAACCGAACAAAAGACATGATGAAAGGAAATACATAAGCAATCCCATACACTCATACATGCCACAAGAAATATGATAACTCTAGCTACCACCAAAAGGGGCTATCCTCGTGCTCAGCTCCGCATGTAAATCAACACCTCACGCATCTGGCGGAAGGTAGCCATTCCCAAATCCACCGGGAGGAATATCACCACGTCCTCCTCTCGAGCACGGCCACGCCCATAAGGCACGGCACGAGTACAGATGGACCTGTGACCGCGAACCGGGGGTGGTGTGTGACGAGGGGCTACAGAAGAAGAAGATGAGTCGGATGACAGACGAATCACAGACGGGTAGGAAGGCTCAGACGGGTCCGTCTCCACATGATAGCTCGGATAAGAAGGCTCCGAAGGATCTGAATCCAACAAAACTGTCGATGTCAGACGAGTGTCCGAATTGGAATCTCCATCAGTAGGGTACTTTGGAGGATGGAAGGGCGGGCGAACGTCATCCATAGTGATGTCCTCGAACGGCTCGTGAGGACGGAAAAACGGACTCATCACGGGTGCACGGAACTGGCGACTATGGAACATATAGACCCGCATCGCTGCTTGAGCGGTCAGCACAGATGCATTCAGCACCGAGTCAAAGTGCCAGTGCATCACCGGAAACTCAATGAAAATCACCACCATGCCTGACGCTGGCATCTTCTGAAGATGACCTGGAAACATAAGAGTGAGAAATACTAAATTTCTCAGTAGAATCGCGACTAGAAAAACACAGTGTCATCGTCATCATCCCAGCCACTTCGGTTTTAATTATAAAAGCAGTGGACAGATATACGTTCAATTTTAATGATTTGAAAACTTAAACTCCAAAGTGGGTTGCTTTTAAATTTAACATCATAACTACATCATCATAATCTAACATACATGCTGAAGGATAGAGTAAACATTCACAATGCAAATGGGCAACATAAGTACATGCAAGGACATGCATCATCATAGACTTAACCATGGTTATGCTTTTGACTTTACTTTCATTTTTAGCACGTGCTTAACATTCTTTACTTTCCTTTGAAATAGACTGCTCTTTGACATGAGCTCATTCCGTGACCATCGTCACGCAGTACTTAACCAAATCAGACTAAGCCGATATTGGTTACCTCTAAGTTGGAGGGTCCTCCATGTCACCCTTGCCTCCCTCATAGAGGTTCCTTGAGTCTTTAGGGATTGCCGTCTCTCACTTCCCTTACTGAAGTGATTGAAGGGTCATGTCCCATTAATTCTTTGCTTATCATTATACTTTACATGCATAATACTTCTTTGACTAGACACATGCAATGATATGACTAAGTCCATAATTTTGACGAAAATCCGATAGTATAGTGCCTGGACCAGAGCTTCCCCAAAATACCAATCATAAACTTTCAACCAACAGTTCATCATATTTATATCATATCATCACACTCATCATTCAATCATGAGACAAAGCTCAATCAAACTCATCATCCATCATGCCGAATGGCATCACCCATTCGTAACCTAAAGGGGTTTATAGTTGTGTTTTTCTTTGCGAAGAATATTATGAATCATCATACGATTTCTCGTGGTTACCCAAGAGAGAATCACGTAGTTAGGATACGTGTTTGTGGTCTTTTAATTACTTAGTCCTCGTATGAAAGTATTCTTTACAGTAAGTACATGTCTTATGGAACATTTGTTCAAATTAATTAAGTTAAGTGATTGTTCCCTTTCCTTGAGATAGTGCACTTAGTGATTCCTAGGTTCATGGTGTGCTCAAAAGCCCTAATCATACTTCTGTTCCCAAGGAGTTCAAGATCCCTCTAATCCTTGGGTCATGACAACACATAACCACATCATGAACCCAACAACACCAATGTTCACTAATCACCAAGGGTGATTTTTTTTTTTAACTTATTCAAGTTACAAAGTTTTAAACTTTTACTAATAATATATCAAGCTTTTACCTTAAACATTATTAAAGTTATCATTCTTTATAAAGTAGTCATAAAGTTTTACTCTTTATGAAAGTAAGTGCCTTTGACACTAAGCTCTTATCTTAAGATTGGATCTTTATGAAATAATGATATAAGTTACTAGCTTTTTGAGTAAAAAGTCTTGTTCTTTATAAAAGTTAACACCTTTTTGCATTGTTTTGGTTCAAAGTCTAAACTTTATGAATTAAATGTTACAAAACAACACTTTTATGACTTAAAGATCTCATTCTTGATTAAAGGTTGAAACTTTATGAAAGGTCTTTTCTTAAAGGTTGGATTTTCTAAGACATAAAGTAACAAGATGTCATTTTATAACTCAAAAAGGCTTGTTATACTAAAAAGCTTAGACTTTTTCATGTATTTTTGTCTTCAAAACAAAACAAAGGAGACTTTATGATGGCACTAAAACTTGTGCCACTTTTTGTGCATCAAGAAGCAAACTTTTTAAAGTTTAAAGCTTTTAGAATGTTCATAGTCTTATCAAATCATGAAATCACAAAAAGGTGAAGCTTTTCTAATCATTAACTCATCATAAAAAGAAAGGAACAACTTTAAGCAAGATACCAGCAAGAACATACTTTTCTAAAAGAGGAAACTTAAGAACACATGAAGAACATCAAGAACACATTTTTTCCAAAAGAGGAAACTTAAGAACACATGAAGAACATCAAGAACATATTTTTCCAAAAAAGGAAACTTAAGAACATATGAAGAACATCAAGAACATATTTTTCCAACAGAGGAAACTTAAGAACACATGAAGAACATCAAGAACATGTTTTACTAAAAATGAAAACTTTGGTTCTTAGAGAGCATGAAGGATCTTCTCAAGCTTTCATTTAGAAATCTTGGTCATGAAAGAACTAAGCTCCAAGCTTTCTTGAGTAAACAAAATGAAAAGATGAAGACCACTACCTTAGCTTGGAAAATGGCGTCTTTGAGGAAGGAGAAGAAGATGAAGAAGACTCCTGCTTGGTTGATGATGGTGGCGGTTTTGAATGAGCAAGGAGAGAACTCTTGAGTTCTCTTGAAAATTAGTCTTGTAGTGTTTAGATCTTGTCTCCAAAGACCAAAAGATGTGATCTTTGAAGGGCTTAGTGAGGAAGGTTTGGTTATAGAGGTGGAGAATGATGAAGAAGATGAAGAGGAAGAAGAAGAAATGTAGAGAGAGGTTGAAGAGTTTGAGAACTTTATAAAGAGAATGAGGAGTTGAAAATGAAGTGAATGTGTGTGTGTGTGCAAGGAAAGTGGCGTCCACTTCTTCAAAGGGGAGGAGTGAGATATTTTCTTAATTTTGTGTTAATTAAGGTTTAAAGGGACAAATGGGATGATGGGGAGATAAAGCATGGTCAAATTCTTACATAAAGTAGTCTTGTCTAATGCTTTATACTTTAATGACATCACTCTCTACTTTATTGTCTAGTTGACTAAATTTAAATTTAATCATAGTGGACAATTTCTCAAGATTTACATGGGTTATATTTCTGATCCATAAGGATGAAGCTTGTGAGGCCTTCAAAACTTTTTCGAAAAGAATTCAAAATGAAAAGGGTTTTTGCATTACTTCCATTAGATCAGATCATGGTGGAGAATTTGAAAATCATTCTTTTGAAAATTTTTGTAATGAAAATGACATTTCACATCATTTCTCTTCTTCTAGAACTCCTCAACAAAATGGGGTAGTGGAAAGGAAGAATAGATCATTACAAGAAATGGCCAGAACTATGCTTCTTGAAAGTGGGTTATCAAAAGGATTTTGGGCAGAAACAATAAATATTGCCTGCTACATTCAAAACTGTGTTTTCTTAAGGCCAATTCTCAAGAAAACTCCCTATGAATTATGGATAAGAAGAAAACCCAATATTTTATACTTTCATGTCTTTGGATTTAAATGCTTTATACTTAACACCAAGGACAAGCTTTCAAAGTTTGATCCTAAGTTTGATCTTGGAATCTTTCTAGGATACTCTTCTATTTCAAAAGCTTATAAGGTATACAATAAGAAAACTCAGACCGTGGAAGAAACAATACATATTAGCTTCATGAAGAGAATAAATGACTTCAACTAGAAGGTTGCTGATCTCGAAGAAGAAATGGAGTATATGCCTTTAAACAACAATGGCCAGCATTAGCTAAACCTTTAGATTGCTACAAGAAATGGTGATGATGATGTTTCTGATCCTCCTTTTCATCAACATGTTTTTGATGATATTTCTAAAGATCCAAAAGATACATCCATCAAGAGACGATATGCTAGTGTAAGAGACTTGAAAGTTGTCTCTCAAAATCAAATTATTGGTGAACTTTCATAAGGAATCAAAACTAGATCTTCATTGAGAACAGAATCCAACCTTGCTCTTATCTCTTAAATTCAACCAGAAAATGTTGATGAAGCTCTTCAAGATCTAAGCTGGTTTGAAGCTATGAAGGAATAACTTACTTAGTTTGAGAAATGCAATGTCTGGACTCTAGTCCCCTTGCCAAAAGGACAATCTGCTATTGGGACAAAATGGGTGTTTAGAAACAAACTTGATGAAAATAGGAAAGTAATTAGAAACAAAGTAAGATTAGTGGCACAAGGTTACAACCAACAACAAAGCATTAATTATGATGAGACCTTTGATTCTGTAGCTAAACTAGAAGCTATCAAAATGCTGCTTGCCTATGCTGCTTATAAAGGGTTTGTTTTATTTCAAATGGATATAAGATCTGCCTTTCTAAATGGCTTCATTTTTTAGGAAGTTCATATTAAACAACCTCCTAATTTTGAAAATAAAAATCTTCTTCACCATGTCTTTAAACTTTCTATGGATTAAAACAAGCTCCTAGAGCTTGGTACGATAGGCTTAACTCATTTCTTCTCAAAAATGGTTTTAAAAAGGAAAGGTTGACGCTACATTATTCATCTTGTATGAAAAAATGATTTTTTAATTGTATAAATTTATGTTGATGATATAGTTTTTGGTACAACTAATCAAAATCTGTACAAGAATTTCTCTGAGCTAGTGGAGGGAGAATTTGAGATGAGCATGATGGGTGAACTAAAGTTCTTTTCTAGGATTGCAAATCAAGCAACAGAAGAAAGGAATTATTATTCATCAAGAGAAATATGCTAAAGATTTGCTCAAAATGTTCAATATGGACAAGCAAAGAGCATTAGTACTCCCATGCATCCTTCGCAAGTTCTAGAAGCTGATAAAGATGGTGAAAAAGTCTCTAAGAAACTATACAGAAGTATGATAGGCTTTTTACTCTACTTTACTGCTAGTTGACCTGATCTACAATTAAGGTTAAGGGTTTGTGCTAGATTTCAAGCTAATCCTAAATAGTCTCATCTAAACGCTGTTAAAAGAATCTTAAGATATTTAGTAGGTACTACTAATCCTGGTCTTTGGTACGAGAAAGGTACTACTTGCAATGTTTCAGGTTATTATGATGTTGATTTTGCTGGAGATAGAATTAAAAGAAAAAGCACAATTGGTTGCTGTTGTTTTCTTGGACAATCACTAATAACTTGGTTGAGCAAGAAGTAGAGCACAATTGCTCTATCAACTGCTGAGGCTTACTGCTAGTTGACCTAATCTACAATTAAGGTTAAGGGTTTGTGCTAGATTTCAAGCTAATCCTAAACAGTCTTATCTAAATGCTGTTAAAAGAATCTTAAGATATTTAGTAGGTACTACTAATCCTGGTCTTTGGTACGAGAAAGGTACTACTTGCAATGTTAAAGGTTATTATGATGTTGATTTTGCTGGAGATAGAATTAAAAGAAAAAGCACAATTGGTTGCTGTTGTTTTCTTGGACAATCACTAATAACTTGGTTGAGCAAGAAGTAGAACACAATTGCTCTATCAACTGCTGAGGCTGAATATGTGTCTGCTTCAAACTACAGTACATAGATCTTGTGGATCAAACATCAGTTGGAAGATTTCAATCTGAGGTATATCAAAATCCCTATCTTGTGTGACAACACTATTGCAATTAATCTCACAAAGAATCCCATTCAGCATTTTAGATCTAAGCATATAGATATTAAGCATCATTTCATAAGAGACCATGTTAAAAAAAGAGATATTGAGCTAAGGTTCATAAATACTAAAAGTCAGATTGCTAACATTTTTACAAAACCCTTAGCTAAAGATTGTTTTTACCTCATAAGAAACCTTCTGAACATGACTAGCTTTTAAACATGCATTCACAATGCCTTGATGCTTCCCCCCTTGAGCTAAATTTAAAGCTACGATTACTACTCTCTACTGGAGTTCCTTTTTGGAGAAAGACTATAGAGGCTATATATTAGAGAAAGTTTAGTAAGAACATAGAAGTGTGCTTTAGAAAGTTCACCTCAAGAAGGGTTAAAGAACTGGTTCAAAAAGTTAGTTCAAAACAAGTTGCTGACCTAAATAAGAAAGTTGGGTGTGCAGTATAAGCTAAGAAAGAAGGAATTAGAGGCATTTTGAGGAAGAGGAGTGTATCATGATCTATTCAGAAAAAGGATGAGATAGATTCATGAAATCAGAAAGGTCCTTGCTCCAGAAAGTTAGTTCTTGTCTCTGATTAGAAACCATTTTTTTAAATGTGGGTTAATTGGTTATTTCTCCTCGTGCCACGATGATACCATCTAAATAAGCGGGAAAATGAAGAGACTTGAACGATGTTGTTTTTACTTTGAAAATTGTTCGTATGCTTTAACTATCAGTTACCCTCATTAACCCTCACCTATCATATCATCTTCTCACTCAAACCTTTCACTTACCAAGTTATAGAGAAAAACCTTACACTATTCATCTTCTTCGTTGAAAGACCTTTTACCTTCACACTTCCCTCTATACACCTAGCCTATACACATTCCCTCATTTACTTTCAACCTTCTACCATTTCAAATCATCATGATGAAAAAGGGAGACTACAGCGTTCCTAGCATATTTATGATGAGGAAATGCAGACAAACTTCCACAAAATCTTCTTTATCAAGCCCATTGCCTTAGGAAGGAGTTTTGCCATGGAAAACTTCTCTTCCTTCCCTCAAATTGTTGAAATATTCGAGTTCCAAGGGTGGAATGATTTCTTAAGGATTTCTGAGGATATCTAAACTAGGTTGGTTACTGCTTTCTACAATACCCTTGCTCCAATTGATGAAGACAACACATTTCTAAGGAGCATCATTAGAAGCTTTGAGATCCACGTGCTTTCGTCTGATCTTGTCCATATCACCAACACACTCTATGCATGTGTCTTATGCAGAGGTGGTGCCAAATGGTGGGAACAATTTGAAGCCATAGAAGAAGAAGTCTCTAAAGTTATAACTAGCAGAAGAGACATACAGGTAAGAAGCATTCATACTTCCAATCTTCTCATTACTGTTACGGTTGTATATTCTGTAGTCTAATACATTGTGTTTCCCAGGATGGGAAACACTAATGTTATGATAGAAGTGGACCATATGGTGATGTTTTGCCTTATGACTAGAAGAATGATAAATCTGATTAGGCTAATTCTAGTCTACATGCTCTTGACCATTGATGATGCAAGAAGGAGCCATGCTGCCTTGCCTTACGGCATGCTTCTCACTCATGTCTTTGCAAGAGCACAATTCTTATTGATAGACATAGAAAGGATGAAAACACCCTACTACCACCATGAAAACGTTCTCAACCATGGACTTGAAACCTCAAGGCACTGAGAAAGATCAGAAGAAGAAAAAAAAGAAAGAAGAGAAAAAGAAGGACCCAAAGAAAAGGCAAGCTCTTTTCCAGAAAGTTCAATCCAAACCTTCTAAAGAATTGAGGAAGAAGAAGAGGCAAAAGAGTAGTATCTCCCTTGTCTTTGAAGAAAGGAGAATCAGCAAGAGAAAACTATTGAAATTTTTTGAAGAAACTTCCTCTTCCAATGTAAAAGATGAAACATCTGCCATTATTGCCAAGCCAACAAATGCTGCAGCACCAGTAAAACAAGCACACAAACCCTCCAGAGTTAGAGAAAGAGGGATTGTGATTAGGGAAGAAGCTCCTCAAGAAGAACAACAAATGCAAGCTGAAGCAGAAGCTTCAGATAAAGATGAGGACTCTGAGATCAAAAGGAAAGGGAAGAAACCATTGAAGAAAGCCCCAATGGAACCCTCAAGAGAATCCACTCCTTCTTCTATTAGAAAGGCAATGCTTGAAATAGCAAAGAATAAAATGAGATCAGAAGCTTATATGCAAAAGCAAAAAGATAAAGCAGCTAGAATTGGTGCACCAGCTAGAAGTGCAAGTAGCTCATTTGCTTCTCTAGAGGTGGACTGACAATATATAATCATTGAAGATGTCAACCTACCTTCAAAGATGAGAAGAGTAGTGCTGCCTTCTGAAGTTGCAGACAGAAGATCAAAAAAGACAACTATTCAACCTACAAGCTTGCCATGGATTCCTTTCAATCGAGAAGGATCATCTGGTTTTAGAGCTGAAACTGCACCAAAAAGAACAATGCCTGCTAGAAAACTTGCTCTAGTTGAAAAGATTGGGAATGCAGTTGCTGGTTTTGAAACTGAGGTTGCACTTCTAAGCACTCCAATACTACACCTAGCCACTGACACAGTTTCACAAGGAGTTCTTGCAACCCCTATCGCTGCACAAACCTTACTACTACTGACTTCCACTCCCAAATATGACAAAATAGCTACTCTAGTTGACTCTGAATACCAATTATCCTCAACCAGCCACAACCAACACATGGTGAAATTGCCTTCTGGAGACCCTTTATCTGCTGAAGTCTTTCCAAATGCTGCTGAAGTCCAAATGGATCTACTGCTGGTCAATCAACATACTATCATGGCCAATCAAGCTAAACTTTAGACTTATCAGCAAAGATTGGAGAGAAGGATGGACAAGATGGAAAATCTTCTACTGCAGATTCTGAAGCCAATTCACAAAGGAAAAGGCAATCCATGATGGCTTTTCTATGATCTCACATCTTCATTTTTTTTTAATGATGACAAAAAGGGAGAAAAGTAAAATATTCAAGAAAAGCTTACATTGAGGGGGAGCATATCATATTAATCTTAGGACTCATTTTCTTTGGCATATTCATCTTTTGGCATACAAGAAACATTTCATTATTTTTTGACTATCTTTATACATTTATGGACAATTTATTTTATGATTGTAGATATCAATACAGTTTAGTTATAATTATCACTTAAATGCTCTATCACTTTGATGATTATGCTTTAATATCCTATGATCTAATCTTTTATCTCTAGCAGTACATTATATATCTAATATCATATCTTACCGATACTCAAGTAATCTATGTATTATTAAATGCTCTAATATCATGATTATTTTTTTGTCAATTGGCTGATTCTGATTCTGCTAAGTGATATTTGTGTGGTTATTATGGGTTGAACACTCTTACTAGTTCAGAAATCTGTATAACTAAGTTCTTTTTCTGATAATTGTTACTACCTGCTTAATTACTCTATTTATCTATGTATTAACTAAACAAACCTGTATCCTTTCTCTGATACGCTCACACTTGCCTAGAAAACATTATGATTTTATGTGTCATAGGATTTGCCTTTAGTAATTCCCTAAAGTTATCCTATGTTTTGTTCATGTTGAAATAGGACATCCTACTTGAAGAGCTCATAACTTGAGTTCTACTTACCCATTCAAGATGACACTTTTGGGATTGAAACATAATTAAACTAGCTACAGTTTGATATAAAATTTGTATGAAAATGATAGAAAATGAAATTTTAGTAATTTTCTAAAATTAGGCGTTCAAGTATATCCTGAAATAGGGTAGCCTTGAGTGAAACTTTAATAATTAAACTTATACATCTCAAAACTTAATGAGACCAACGAGGTTTAAAAGTAGACTAATAAGACTATAACATATTAAATTTTTAGATTCAAAGAAGTTTAAATGAAATTTTGGTGCAAATTACAAGAATAAGGTAGAAATGAAGAATTTAAGGTGAATTGCCACTTTGAAGGTTAGAAACCCTATAAGTCATAAAGAGTCAATGGCTAAGTTTTTTATGCAATTCCTTGTTATATTAATGTGATATTGTTGCATTGATATTATGATTTTGCTCACTGTGACTAGCTGGCTGAAATTATGTTGTTTCTGTATTGGGGAGTATCCTGTTTTCAGCTGTTATGCTGCCAAATTTTCGGTAGAAATATATGAATCATGCATCATAATTATGAATTCTTCAAGCATATGATATGTACATGTGAATATGAATTCAAACAGTATGTGAATAAATAAGATAAGATCCCTTCACATGGAGGCAGTCATAAGGTCTCTCCCCATAAAGGCAGTCATATAAAAGTTATGAGATCCCTTTACTTTTGAGGCAATTAGTTAAAATGAGATCCCTACAAATCTAAAGGCACATAGATCCCCTTGTAGGATAGTACTATGTAACGATAGTCACGAGTTGAGCTCACTTCCTAATTAGATTACCCAAGAGCAGTAAAGATTAAAGGCATATGCAAAGTGTAACACCCTACTAATTTAATGTTATGCTTAAGTTATAGCATGAAATTAAATAGATTGTGTTACCGTGTTAATACTCCGTTTAGGTTTCCTTATACGTATCACTTTTTTTTTTGTAACAGAAGAAATGGAACGCTGTATAATAAATGTGACAGAGTTTAATTTATCACAACAGAAAAGATAAGAACAAATAACATATATGCCGTCAACTGTATATATGTATACATAAATATGTAAGAAGCCACTGTTTCAGTTTATGTACAAGTTTCAAAACAGGATACATAAGTGGGGCTGTGTATCAAAAAGATGTAAGGCCGTGTCAGTCAACATGATCCTATGTGGTCCTCAGAGGACATTTCAAAACCTACCACTAGATCTATGACCCAAAGTTGCATACTGCCAAAAGAGGTTCATGCTATACAACACTGCCTGTGACTGACTTACTCAGTTAGATAGTCGTTGGCCATACCAAGCCCGGCTGGTGAGTAGTCAGTACTGGGTCCTGAAAAGGAGGAGGATGATGAGCTGGTGGCCTCTGAAGGGTCACTCTCGGAGCTGAGCGGGATGTCAGGTACCACCTGCGGAGGTGACTCTGGTGTAGGGTCAGTAGGGGCTACAGGTGCTGCAGGTGCAGGAGGTGCTGGCGGGGGTTGTGCTACGTGTAGCAGGTCCTCAAAGTATGGGGTGGCAGGATCAAAAGCAGAATGGTGTAAAGGGACGGTAAAATTCCTATCACTAAAAAGGTAAAGACGGAACTGGCAAGAGCCAGCTATATACAGCGAGCCTACTGCAGGGTCATGGTGGAGCTGCAAGTCTGGAATCTCAATGAAGAGGGTAGCTGTCGTGTCCATTGTTCTCGTCTGAGAATGAGGCGGAAATGCAAAACGAGGTGAGAATTTAAAGAAATTCTCAGTAGGTTTCGCGTATGACATTTAACTGACGTCGCGTTCATTCTCAACTGCCTCGAATTTTATTTAATTATAAAAATATGAGATTAAACTTAACTATTCTTATTTAACAAGGTTGGGAAAAATGTCTGGTCCAAGGCAGGGTCCAATTTTACTTAAGACAACATAAGGAACAGAATAAACTAATACCAACAATACATAGAATAATAAGCATATGGCAGTAAGTGAATGTAACAAATAAACTGTAAATGACTTATAATGACCATTCAATACAATTATGCATTTAATGCAATCATGCAAACTTGCTCTTGAACTTTTCTTCACAAACTTTTCCATTACTTTTCATCATTTTCCATCACTTGGTCCCCTGGGAGTTCTTGGCCAGTTTAGACTCTTGAGTAATAGTCTGTTTTTTCAGGATCGAGCTCGTTCCTATACAGGAATGTCGGGTTTACTTTCCTCGACGTCCGCACCGATCTATGCCCCTTAACTTTTTATCTGGGGCTGGCCTAAGTATCATGGAACTTTCATCATAACATAATCTATAGGTTTCTCATAACATGACTTTCATAGCTTTTTTGAAAATGCACATGCATCTACATGTATCTCATAACTCATGTATATACTTTACCGCAATTTTGGCGGCATAACGGAACATGTCCGCTTCCCCATGAATAGTACCAGTACATCAGAATACCAATTTCTCATAGAAGTCACAATATTGCATGCACAATTCATCATGGAACTCATAGAAGCATTAGTCTCCTTAAGGCAGAGTTACAACCTCAACATAATCATTCAACCTGGTTTTTATAAATCATGCCATAATTTCTATTTAACTCATTTGGACCTCAATTTTGGATATGTTAAAGTGTTATGTATCTATTTTCTAACCTCTTTAGTCCCAGCTAATTTTGATAACCATAATTCAAGTTATTCAGGTTTTATCCCGGCCTGCCCTGTGGCTGGCTAGAATTGCACACTCAAAATAAAAAATCTACTAAAAATCGAAAATTGGCTCAAATCAAACGAAATGGTCTCTTATCAAAGCTAACAGGACAACTTTCATATGCAAAAAGTTCCATTTCATTTGCCTTAGTAGGCTCGAATTATAAGTCCCAAAATTTGACCTTCCTGAACTGCCCTATTTTGGCTCAGTTTGGACATAGGGTAACTTCTTCAAATCATTGGAAACAAATGATATGGTAATAGACTCGAAATTTCTTTGTAGGATGCTCTCCTATGTATAAGCTTTCTACCAAAATTGGTTTCACTCAATTTGGAGTTGTGTAGGGTGAGTTACACCCTTTTCAACCCACACTGCCCGAGTGAATGTCTTGATTACTAGGTCAAACTTCAAAAATTCATATCTCTCTCAATATTAATCCAATGGCCTTATACGATATATGTATAGAAATCCCTAGATGTCTAATTTCACATAAAAATGGTTTCATCAATTTTAAACAGTGGGAGCCAGAGCCGTACACTCCGCTGTACGAACTGCCGAGGATTTTGGGTTTTTCAGCCTCTCAGCTCTTCCTATCTTCATCCTTTCTTGCTTCCAATTCAGTTTTAATCTCACAAACAGCCAATAAATCAGACATATATCATCATATTCAATCAATCAACACATCAAAGATTAAGAAAATAAGCCACCACCAATCATCCAAGAGTAAAAAAATCAAGCAAGAAATAAACCTCTACCTCTTACTATGAATGATTTGGCTTGTTTTTGGGGTTGGGGCTATCAAGACCTTGTTAAGCTTGGAGCTTTGATGGAGTTAAGTGAGTGAAGAGGAGAAGAAGAAAGCTGAGCAAGGGAGAGGAGGAGTGACGTAGACTTTGGGTTGAAGAGAAAGGAGGAGAATATATAAACAAGGCTTTAAAGTGGTAGTCAGAATGGGTGGCTTTGATTGGGTGAAATTTTTGTGGGCAAAGTTCAGCCATGTCTCTCTCTTTTGTGACAAAATTGCTCTCCACGTTGCCTAAGAAGTGAAACTCATTTCCATTGTATCTGAAAATGACATCGGAACTTGTACACTTCTTAAACTCAGAACTCGTGCAAAGAGATGAAATCGGAACTCAAAAATATTGTCTGGTTTATTCGAACCTTGAAAGCAAAGTCGGAGGTCGGAAATCGTAAAGCACAATCACCTTAAAATAGAAAGTCAAGGACCGGAATGTGAAACCAAAACATTCAAACCCGGAAGTCGGGGGACATATGTGAACTTGAATCGATTCTAAGCATAACACCGAAGATCGGGATTCAAAACATTAATCTTATGTACCAGGAAATCGGAACTTATAGAATCTCGGAACTCCAAACTTAGTCTCGGAACTCAGGAAAATCAAGAGAAATGAAAAGCTCTTAGTAATAAGCTCGAGATTGGAACTCGTGCAAATTTTCTCGAACTTGGAGACCAATTCAGGGATATGATCTCGCATCCACTTCTGGTTGAGATCAACTTGGATGTCGTATTTCGTGTACATTCTAATTCACCTAAGGTCGGACTCGTATATTATGTACATAAGGTCGGAAATCAAAAAATAAGCCAGTCCATAAGATTAAGTCAGAAATCAGAAATTCTAACATTTTATTTGGAAGTCGGAAATCGCGACGTTACATTACTACTCTCAAAAAAAAATTTTGTCCTCAAAATTTAGTACCTGAGAATACTTCAGGGTACTCTCTTCTCATGTTTGATTCCAGTTCCCAAGTATAGTCTTCAGTATCTTCCTTTCCCCATGCTACCTTTACTAGCTGCATGGATTTGTTTCGAAGTTGTCTGTTGCTTCTGTCTACAATCTGTGCTGGCTATACCTGGAAAGCCAGGTCCTCCTTTAACTTTATTGATTCGAGTTCTAGCATGTGTGTAGGGTCAGGATGATATCTACTAAGTTGGGAAACATGGAAAACATCATGAAGGTTTGACAAATATGGAGGCAAAGCAACTTGATATGCAATTGATCCAATTCGTCTCAAGATCTGGAAGGGACCAATAAAGCGAGGATTTAACTTCTTGACCTTAATGGCTCTACCTATCCCTGTTGTAGGCGTAACCTTCAAAAATATGTGGTCTACTACTTGAAACTCCAGAGGCTTCCTCCTGGTGTTCGCATAGCTCTTTTAGCGGCTCTGAGTAGTAAGCATCTTACTTCATATTTTCTTGATCTGCTCAGTGGTCTAATCAACTAAATCAGGCCCTAAAAGAGTTGATTCCCCTGTTTTATACCAACACAGGGGAGATTAGCACTTTCGTTCATACAATGCTTCGTAAGGAGCCATACCGATGCTAGCGTGATAGCTATTGTTGTATGCAAATTTGGTTAGCGGTAAATATCGATCCCAATTCCCGCGTTGCTCCAGTATATAGGCTCGTAACATACCTTCCAAAGTTTGAATCATCCTTTCTATTTGGCCGTCCGTTTGCGGGTGATATGCAGTGCTTAGGCACAACTTAGCACCGAATGCCTTTTGTAAGACTCCCTAAAACCGTGAAGTAAACCTTGGGTCCTGATCAGAGATAATGGTTGAAGGGGTTCCATGCAGCCTTATAATCTCTTGAATGTACAGCTGTGCCAATTTCTCCAACGGATAATTCGCTCGGATGGGTAGAAAATGAGTAGATTTAGTCAATCTATCCACAATGACCCATATGGCATCGTATCCTGTTAGCATTCTTCGTAATCCCATCACAAAATCCATGGAGATACTCTCCCATTTCCACTCAGGGATTTCCAATGGTTGAAGCATCCCGGAGGGTTTCTAATGTTCCGCTTTCACCTTTTGACAAATCAAGCATTTGCTCACAAAGCTTGCCACGTCTGACTTCATGCCTGGCCACCAAAACATCTTCTTAAGATCTTGATACATCTTAGAAATGCCAGGATGTACAGTGAATTCACCCTTATGTGCTTCCTCCAAGATTCTTCTCCGGAGATCATTTCCCTTGGGTACACATACCCTATCACGATGTCGCCAGATGCCTTCTTTATCCTGAGTAAAATCAGTTAATTTTCCTGATTGTACGAGATTGATTGTATGTTGGAGATCAGCATCTTGCTGATGTGCTTGTCGAATATGCTCCTTGAAGCTACTAGCTATCTTAATTTGATGTAGCTGAAGGGTCTTGGGAGTTATACAGATTCCCAAATTAAGATTTTGGAAGCTTTCAATAAGTTTCGTCTCCTTAATCATCATCCAGGCTAGGGTCAACGATTTCCTGCTCAAAGCATCTTCCACAATGTTTGCCTTGCTTGGATGGTACTTCAATTCAAATTCGTAGTCTTTAAGAAGTTTCATCCACCTCCGCTGCCTCATATTTAATTCCTTCTAATCAAAGAGGTATTTCAAACTCTTATGATCAGAAAAGACCTCGAACCTTACACCATACAGGTGATGTCTCCATATCTTTAAGGCAAATACTACTACAACTAATTCAAGATTATGCATGGGATAATTCCTCTCATGTGGCTTTAATTGTTTGGAGTTATACGTGACCATGTTTCCGGCTTGCATCAACACACATCCTAATCCTTGCTTGGACGCATCACAGTAGACCTCAAAGCATCCACGAGGGTCTGGTAAGGCCAATACTGGTGTTGTAGTCAACCTTCTCTTCAAGTCTTAAAAACTTTGTTCACGCTCCGGCATCCATTCAAATAGGACATTCTTCCTAGTTAGCTTGGTCAGGGACAAGGCTATACGCTAGAAATCCTTAACGAATCGCCTATAATATCCAGCTAAGCCCAGAAAACTCCCGACTTCAGTAACTATGGTTGGCCTTTGCCAATTTAGAACAGCTTCTACTTTGCTGGGGTCTACTGAGATTCCTCCATAGGACACCACATGGCCGAGAAATTCCACTTCTTTCATCCAAAATTCACATTTGGATAACTTAGCGTAAAGTTTCCTTTCTCTCAAAATTTACAGAACCAGCTGTAAGTGTTCCGCATGCTCTTGCTCCGTCTTCGAGTGGACAAGTATGTCGTCAATGAAAACCACTACAAACTTGTCCAAGTATGGGCGGAATATTCGATTCATGTAATCCATGAATACTGCTAGTGCGTTGGTCAGTCCAAATGACATCACAGTGTACTCGTAGTGCCCATAACGAGTTTGAAAGGCTGTCTTAGGGATATCTTGTTCCCGAACTCGAATTTGATGATATCTAGAGCGCAAATCAATCTTGGAAAATACCATTGCACCTTGTAGCTGGTCCATGAGATCATCAATCCTTGGCAGTGGATATTTATTCTTAATCGTCACTTTATTCAACTGCCTATAATCCACGCATAAACGCATGCTCCCATCATTCTTTTTGACCAACAAGACTGGAGCTCCCCAAGGTGATGCACTTGGTCGTATGAATCCTTTTTCCAAGAGCTATTCGATCTGTTTCTTTAGTTTGGTCAGCTCCAAAGGTGACATTCGATACGGAGCTATAGATATTGGTCCTGCACCTGGAACCAATTCGATGGTGAACTCGATTTCTCTTTCAGGAGGGAATTCAGGAATATCTTCTGAAAAAACATCAGGATATTCCTTAACAACCGGGATCTCCTCTAGTCTCTGTTCAACTTCTATCATATTAGCCGACAGGAGGATGTATCCTTCACTCTTCGACCCACTATAGTTCACTAACAAAGAGTTCTGATAGAAGAGTGTTGAGGCTTGGGATTTAGAAGATGAGACAAGGGGAAATACCACCGTCTTATCAGAATAATTGAACATGACTCGATTGGCAGAAAGCTAATCCATGCCCAAAATTATATCAAGTCCGAGAGAGAGAGGCAAATCAAATTGGCAGCAAAGGCCCTACCCTCAATTTGAAGAGGAATATTGATGCAAATTTGACTAGTTTTAACATGTTCATTAGTTGGAGTAGAAACCAGTAGATCAAAAGGTAATTCAGAAATTGGCAATTGCAAAACAGCCACACAATTATGAGAAATAAACGAATATGAGGCACCCAAATCATAAAGTACAGTCAGGGTCTCACCATCCACTTCACAGGTACCTTGGATTAGTCCTTCGGACTTATCAGCTTCCTCCGCATCCATGGTAAAAACCCGTCCTTGACGTTGGGGTCGAGATGGCTGTGATGGATTTCTGGTCGGACACTCATAAATTTTGTGGCCTGGCTTGCCACACCAATAGCAGACATTCTGGCCTGCCAAACACGGCCAATCACCATGATTCTTACCGCATCTCGTGCAGGTTGGATTCAGAAAGGGCCTCTGGGGCTGCTTGCCTTTGTTGCCCACCGGTTGAAATCTTCTCTGTGGCTGAAAGTTGGGCTTGAATCTAGGGCTCTGCGGTGCTAACCCTTTCTTGAAACGACCACCAGACGCCCTGGCTGCCACTAGTTTCGAGTTGCAATCTTCCACAAGTCGGCATTTATTTACCAACATGGGAAAATCTCTTATCTCCATGGGCCCTATTGTGGTAAGAATGTCTTCTCATAACCCTCCTTCAAACTTGATGCACTTCCAGGCTTCATCTGGGTTCCTCTGATAAATTGTAGAGAATTTGCATAGCTCTTCAAATCTGACAATGTATTCAGATATCGTCTGGTTTCCTTGACGCAGCTGCATGAACTCGAGTTCCTTGGCATTTCGAACAGAAATAGGAAAGTACTTTTGGTAGAAGATGTCTCTAAACACCATCCAGGTGACTGCTGTCTGAGACTCTTCGTACAATCTTCGTACCCCGTTCCACCAGAACTCTGCGTTTGCCTCGAGTATATAGGTGGCAAAAGTCATCTTCTGATGATCTGAACAATCCAGGACAGAGAAAATCTTCTCCATGGCTTTGATCCATTCGTCAGCTTTATCAGGATCATACGCCCCTCAAAAGCTAGGCGGATTTGCCTTCTTGAACTCAACAAATTTAAGATAGTCGAGGTTAACCTCTGGGCCATGTGGGTTTCCTTCACAGCTTGCCGCAAGTTGCCTGCCTAGTTGATCCATCATCTGGTGAGCTGCTGTAGCCTGTTCCCGTATTGCCTGAGCCATTTCTCTTACCATGTCCAGAAGGTCAACGGGATCCCCTTGAGCAGGTTCTGCGTGTGGTCTACCTCGCCTTCCGGAAGCCATTAAGTTCTGAGCACACAAAACAAAAGTTATTGAGTTGATCAGGCTCAACACTAAGTCTAATGTGCTAGTAAATAACAGCTCACACGGTCAAGCACTTCTTACATATGCACACCTATGTCTCAACCAATTGGCAGGATCTAGTGCATATCATTAGCTAGAAACACGGAATATGCGCGAAGCATAGTCAGTCCAATCCTCAGGCCTTAGCTAGGACGAACTGCTCTGATACCAAAATATAACACCCTACTAATTTAATATTATACTTAAGTCATAGGATGAAATTAAGTAGATTATGTTACCGTATTAATACTTCGTTTACGTTTCCTTATACGTATCACTTTTTTTTTTTGTAACAGAAGAAATGGAATGCTGTATAATAAACGTGACAGAGTTTAATTTATCATAACAGAAAAGATAAGAACAAATAACACATATGCCGTCAACTGTATATATGTATACATATATATGTAAGAAGCCACTGTTTCAGTTTATGTACAAGTTTCAAAACAGGATACATAAGTGGGGCCGTGTACCAAAAAGATGTAAGGCCCGTGTCAGTCAACATGATCCTATGTGGTCCTCAGAGGACATTTCAAAACCTACCACTAGGTCTATGACCCAAAGCTGCATGCTGCCAAAAGAGGGTCATGCTATACAACACTGCCTGTGGCTGACCTACTCAGTCAGATAGCCGTTGGTCATACCAGGCTCGGCTGGTGAGTAGTTAGTACCGGGTCATGAGGAGAAGGAGGATGATGAGCTGGTGGCCTCTGAAGGGTTGCTCTCGGAGTTGAGCGGGATGTCAGGTACAACCTGCGGAGGTGACTCTGGTGCAGGGTCAGCAGGGGCTATAGGGGCTGCAGGTGTAGGAGGTGCTGGCGGGGCGTGTGCCACATGTAGTAGGTCCTCAAAGTATGGGGTGGCAGGATCAAAAGCAGGATGGTGTAACGGGACAGTAAAATTCCTATCACTAAAAAGGTAAAGACGGAACTAGCAAGAGCCGGCTATATACAACGAGCCTACTGCAGGGTCATGGTGGAGCTGTAAGTCTGGAATCTCAATGAAGAGGGTAGCTGTCGTGTCCATCGTCCCCGTCTGAGAAAGAGGCAGAAATGCAAAATGAGGTGAGAATTTAAAGAAATTCTCACTAGGGTTTGCGTATGATGTTTAACTGACGTCACGTTCATTCTCAGCTGCCTTGAGTTTTATTTAATTATAAAAATATGAGACTAAACTTAACTATTCTTATTTAACAAGGTTGGGAAAAATATCTTGTCCAAGGCAGGGTCCAGTTTTACTTAAGACAACATAAGGAACAGAATAAACTAATTTCAACAACACACATAATAATGAGCATACGGCAGTAAGTGAATGTAACAAATAAACTGTAAATGACATATAATGACCATTCAATGCAATAATGCATTTAATACAATCATGCAAACTTGCTCTTGAACCTTTCTTCATAAACTTTTCTATTACTTTTCATCATTTTCCATCACTTGGTCCCCTGGGAGTTCTTGGCCAGTTTAGACTCCTGAGTAATAGTCTGCTTTTCAGGATCGAAGCTCGTTCCTATTCAGGAATGTCGGGTTTACTTTCCCAGACGCCCCTACCGATCTATCCCCCTTAAATTTTTATCCGGGACTGGCCCAAGTATCATGGAACTTTCATCATAACATAATCTGTAGGTTTCTCATAACATGACTTTCATAGCTTTCTTGAAAATGCACATGCATCTACATGTATCTCATAACTCATGCATATACTTTACCGCAATTTTGGCGGCATAATGGAATATGTCCACTTCCCCATGAATAGTACCAGTACATCAAAATACCAATTTCTCATAGAAGCCACAATATTGCATGCACAATTCATCATGAAACTCATAGAAGCATTAGTCTCCATAAGGCAGAGTTACAGCCTCAACATAATCATTTAACCCGATTTTTATAAGTCATGCTATAATTTCTATTTAACTCATTTGGACCTCAATTTTGGATATGTTAAAGTGTTATGTATCTATTTTCTAACCTCTTTAGTCCCAGCTAATTTTGATAACCATAACTCAAGTTATTCAGGTTTTATCCCGGCCTGCCCTATGGCTGGCTAGAATTGTACACTCAAAAGTAAAAATCTACTAAAAATCGAAAATTGGATCAAATCATACGAAATGGTCTCTTATCAAAGCTAACAGGACAAATTTTCATATGCAAAAAGTTCCATTTCATTTACCTTAGTCAGGCTTGAATTATAAGCCCCGAAATTTGACCTTCCTGAACTGCCCTATCTTGGCTTAGTTTGGACATAGGGTAATTTCTTCAAATCACTGGGAACAAATGATATGGTAACAAACTTGGAATTTCTTTGTAGGATGCTCTCCTATGTATAAGCTTTCTAACAAAATTGGTTTCACTCAATTTGGAGTTGTGTAGGGTGAGTTACACCCTTTTCAACCCACACTACCTAGGTGAATGTCTTGATTACTATGTCAAATTTCAAAAATTCATATCTCTCTTAATATTAATCCAATGGCCTTATATAATATATGTATAGAAAGCCCTAAATGTCTAGTTTCACATAAAAATGGTTTCATCAATTTTAAATGGCGGCAGGCAGAGCCGTACACTCCACCGTACGGATTGCCGAGGGTTTTGGGTTTTCCAACCTCTCAGCTCTTCCTATCTTCATCCTTTCTTGCTTCCAATTCAGTTTTAATCTCACAAACAGCCAATAAATCAGCCATATATCATCATATTCAATCAATCAACACATCAAAGATTAAGAAAATAAGCCACCACCAATCATCCAAAAATCAGAAAATCAAGCAAGAAATAAACGTCTACCTCTTACTATGAATGATTTGGCTTGTTTTTGGGGTTGGGGCTATCAAGACCTTGTTAAGCTTGGAGCTTTGATAGAGTTGAGTGAGTGAAGAGGAGAAGAAGAGAGCTAAGCAAGGGAGAGGAGGAGTGGCATAGACTTTGGGCTGAAGAGAAAGGAGGAGAATATATAAACAAAGCTTTGAAGTGGTAGTTAGAATGGGTGGCTTTGATTGGGTAAAATTTTTGTGGGCAAAGTTCAGCCATGTTTCCCTCTTTTGTGGCAAAATTGCTCTCCATGTCACCTAAGAAGTGAAACTTGCTTCCATTGTATCTAAAAATGACATCGGAACTCATACACTTCTTAAAGTCGGAACTTGTGCAAAGAGATGAAATCGAAACTCGGAAATATTATCTGGTTTACTTGAACCTTGAAATCAAAGTCCAAGGTCAGAAATCGGAAAGCACAATCACCTTAAAATCGAAGGTCAAGGACCGGAATATGAAACCCAAACACTCAAACCCGGAAGTCGGGGGACATATGTGAACTTGAATCGATTCTAAGCATAACATCGAAGATCGGGATTCAAAACATTAATCTTATGTACCAAGAAATCGGAACTTATAGAATCTCGAAACTCCAAACTTAGTCTCGGAACCCGGGAAAATCAAGAGAAATGAAAAGCTCTTGGTAATAAGCTCGAGATTGGAACTTGTGCAAATTTTGCTCAAACTTGGAGACCAATTCAGGGATCTGATCTCGCGTCCACTTCTGGTTGAGATCAACTCGGATGTCGTATTTCGTGTACATTCTAATTCACCTAAGGTCGGAACTCGTATATTATGTACATAAGGTCGAAAATCGGAAAATAAGCCAGTCCATAAGATTAAGTCAGAAATCGAAAATTCTAACATTTTATTTGGAAGTCAGAAATTGAGACGTTACACAAAGTAAGAAAGAAAGAAAAAAAAATGAAAAGAGTACATTAAGTCATACAGTCATGAGCATGTAGCATATTTATTTATGTTTGATAGTTTAATGTGTCAAGAAAAATGCATATGTAAGAATTATGTAATTATTTCCTTGTTATATCAAAGTGTATGAATTACAAGCAATATGCTTTGAAATGATACAGTTTTAGAACTTAATAAATGAACCTTACATTACATATGAGATCACCTTTCCTAATAAACCGAAACAACTGGAATGACAATGATAACATGGACTGTTAAGTTAGATAATCTAAGAAACCTACTAAGAATATAAATTTCTCACTCCTATGCGTGTCTTTCCATGCTGTCTCCAGACACCCTAGAAGGCCCCGAAGAGAATCAACCCAGAGGAAAATAACCAAGACTAGGTAAATTGCTGAAGACATTTTGTACATATGTATTTGTATATGTGAAATTGTTAGTATTTGAACGACTATTTATTAACCCCTATATTAGTGGATTGTAATATATTTTCATGAGTTCCAACTCAAATAATGAACCAAGTTCCGTTTAATTTGTTCTAGCAACTCCTAATGTGATGTTATGACCTAAGCATAGTATTATATTTTGGAGGGTGTTACAGATGTGGCATATTTTGTATCGTCTATGAATTGCTCGCTCTTGTATGATGTTAACAAGACTTGTTTGTAGTGATTCAAGATAGGAGAACTTGGTTTATGTTGAGAGATATAGCACAAGATCAAAAGAAACCTAAAATAGAAAAGGCTAATTAGAGAAACCCTAAATGATATCCATACGATAAAGCTTATAACTCATCCTACAGAATTCAAATTTGAAATAAAACTAATTTTAGATGGAACTAGACTTTAAAATCAATTCAGGGATAAAATGATGAGATCAATGGATTTAAAATGAATTAGTTATGATTTTTAGAATTTGGCTATTGAAATTCACTCTCTATCCTGACTAGAGTATGATGTGAAGGGCATAACTAGCCCTATATAATTTCAAATTAAGTGAAACTAATTTTTTTTATAAAGCTAACACATAGCGTATCATGCCCTAAAAATTTCAAAATTTGATTATAAGTGGATTCTCCTTAGTAATTCTTGTAATTTGACCTATGTTTTGTTCAAGTTGAAACAGGGCAGCTCAATTAAGAAGTTCATAACTTGAGGTCTAGTTACCCAATTGAAGTAAAACTTCTTGTGGTTGAAAGATGGTCTAAATAGCTACGCATCAGTATAAATTTTGAATTAATATGATAAAGGATGAATTTTTAGTGATTTTCTAAATTTAAGTGCATAAATTTATCCTGAAATAGGGCAGCCTTGTGTAAAAACTTAATAACTCAAGTTATACATATCAAAATTTAGTGAAACTAAAGAGGTTCAAAAATAGAGAGGATACAATATATTAAAATTTCATATTAAAATTAGCTAAAATGGAATTTTAGTGAAATTTATAAGAACAGGGCAGATTGAGAAAATTAACGTATCTTGACAGCTTTAAGACTTAGAAGCACCATGGACCTAAAGAACCAAAGGGTTGAATCAACAATACTAATTCTTACCAATTTGATGTGATATTGGTATATTAATGTTAATGAATTCTAATTATTGAGACTGGCCAACTATTTGTATATTGGGATGTCTCCATGTTCAGCTGTTATACTATCGAATTTTAGGCAGAGGTATGTGAAGCCATGAGTATATTTATATGTATATGCTATGTCTATGAAAATTATACATGCAAGTATAATTAAGGTATAATATGAGATATATGCATAAATGCACAAATCATCCGTATGCATGACCATGTATGAAAAGGAAAAGATAAGAAGAACTTACAAAGGGATGTACCAAGCCTCTACCTCACAGTGGGCAAGGGCGGTATTATCTAAGACTTGGGCTAGCCCTTGACCAAATTTAAGGAGAATAAACAAGTGGGAGAATTGGGGAAAGTAAACTTGACAATCATATATAGGGACAAGCCCGGTCCTACAAAGCAGGCTATTACCCAAAGGTGAGAGAGGCCACTCAGCTCCAGAGAATGAAGTATAGAAGATCGAGTTGCAAGTTAAAAAAATAGATAAGAAAGTCAAGTGAACTTGCATCAAGACAAGTACGTACATAAGCATATGCATATATAAACAATCTCATTATGTTATATTACTGTTATGATTATGTTTAAAATGTTATATTGTTATTATAATTATACTTGCCATGAATATTCCAAGTGAGTGTTAAAATATAATTCGCTTTGAGAAATATGTTGTCAAGCTTAAAATTGAACCTGTGCCTATGTGTATGTGTCCACGTTTTGATAATAAATCGAAACAGCTTGAATGTTTATGATGACACCCTGTATGCTTAGTGGATTGAGTGTACCTATTGAGAATCTTAAGTTCTCACTATCTGTTTATTTGTTTTATGTAAACATTCCAATATGTGGAATAGATTTCAAGTATGCAGTAGATGTTTCGGGATAATCCCAAAGCTGAGGACCTGGACTTGGTGTCCAGCTCAAAAGACTAAAGTGGGCAACCAATTACCAAGAAGAGGCGATTACAAGTCGAGACAAAGCCTATATACGAATTCAGTTAAGTTTTCTTTTAAATTGTAATTATATTACTTTATATATACCGAATATTGGGATTATAAATCCCATCCAATAAAGAAGTATACAATGTCAAGGGCCATATATTATATTTTCTTATTTAGAAATCCTTTTACAACACCCGTAACAACATCTAGATATAACCCCATGACTCGAGCACGGAGTATATGTTTGGAGGATGTTACATCAATCATCTTGTGAATGAGACCTTGGGATCTATTAGCCCAAAATATTATTTTGGGATAAGCTATGTGATTATGATGATAAAAAACATAATATATGATGACTTTGATGTGATACACTTGATCTTGGAAATGTTTATTTGTATATTATAGGAATTAGAAGAAGCTAGTAGCCAAGTAGTGGAATGTCAACAGAATATCTACTGAGCAATTTGCATATGAAGCTACTGTTTAGGCGTAAGATAAGAAATATGAAAAATAAGGAGTTGGCTTATTTTGTGATGAGATTCCAATAGCTATATCAAAATACAGCACCAACAAGGACATCTCACAAGTTCCACTAAAGTAAAGCAAGGAAAAAGTCAAATCAAAGGAGAAAAGAAAAAGCATAAAAGGACAAGCCACCTTTTAACATGAGAGAGAAAAGTGAAAACACAATAATTGAGGTGCTGCAATAAAAGACTTGATAGCTACAAAAATTAAAGGCTTGCAACGGTCAAAATTGATGGAAGAAAGGCTCAAAGAGAATTATACATATACAAGAACAGTAAAGCCATGATAGTACCAAAAATTGAGGGAAAAAAAGAGAAAATATCAATGCACTTCAACTGAAGCATGGTAGCAGAAAATGACATCTCCATGAGCATCTTGGAAGCTACATAAATGGTCAAAAATAATGAGTAAAGACCAAGAAATTGTATGGGCCAACACATCTATACATATAAGAGGTCTACCAGCATAAAACTTGTCTATGTGACACAAGAAGTTATTTGTGAACTCCACAAAGTTGTGTGCTTTGTTTCTAGCATTTTAAGAGTTGAGCGTTGATACGGCTCCGACAAGTATATCGGGTCGTACAAGTAATAAAGTGATGAGGAAAGTATCGTTTCCACGAGGACAGATCAAGTACCAAGTAACTAACAAGATTGACTATTTGGACTAGAGAAATGGAATGAATGGAGAAAACTAAAAGTCAAATAGAACAAGAGAACAAAACTGCACTTAAAGATAACTTAGATCAATGGGATGGACACTAAGGCTAACTGACTTCACCTAACTATGGACTCAATTACCATGGATCTTAATTATCTAGCTTCTATCTTAATTGATTAATGGTCGGATTCCTTGAACTAATTCCAAACCTTTCTCAAGGTCAAGAAATTCTCTTTATCCTAAATTAATTGCCTAATCTCTTAGTTACAAACTAATTTAGGAAAAAGTTAAAGATTTTTAGATTCCTAAGATGACCACATGAGTCATGTTTGTCTATCTCGCTCAACTCATGGTATTTATGATGAGAAGCTTTGTTTACAAACCCTATCTCTGGTTATTGCAAACTAACAAATCAGTTGAATGGTGGTTAATCACTCAAAATCATTAAGAATAATCATAAACACTTAATAATTAAGATAAAAACATAAATAAAATCAATCCATTAGTAACATCATCACATAGTTGGATCCATCAACACCCTAGAATAGGGTTTAGTTCATGATGGAATCACAAACAATAGAAAAAGTAGAAGAAAGAACAAAAGAAAGAGTAGCCATGAAGAAAAACAAGGATTCCAATGTCTTGAGTGTGAATGATGTTTCCAACTCTTCACAAAACTCTCCACAATTCTCTTGAATCTTCAACCCTCTCCTTAAGGGTTGCCTCCAGTGTTTAGAGTGTCGAACAGTGTCAAAAAGGTCATCCAAATCCTTTAAATAATGCACCAAGATCTTCTGCCATGAGAGTACTTCAAAAAATAGATTTTCCTGATTTATCGTAGCCACGCTCAAGCGTGTAGGTCTATGCTTGAGCGTGGTCCTCTAAAATGCAATTTGTGCTCTTTGTTTGGGCTACGCTCGAGCATGAGGCTACGCACTCAAGCGTGCATCTAAAATAGCAACTCTGCATATTTGCCTCTTTTACTCATTTCCAAGCTCAATAGCGATCAGAATAGTTGGAATTTGCCCTTGAAGGTAGAAATAGCAATTCTAAATCTTTGAGTAAGGTTTCTAACGCAAGAAGAACCACTTCAATTGGAGTTTTGCAGCTCAAGATATGGGCGAACTACTAATGACTAGTTAGGTTTGACAACATTAGAGACAAGATGCAACTTCAATCTTGTTTTGCCTTTTTCTCCTAGAGGACTTGAGAATCCGAAAAAGTACTCAACATCAAAGTTGGAGATCTCCTTCTCATCTTTCCAGAATCCTAAATCATGTCAAGTTGACTTCCAGAGAGTTAGATGTGAATTTTCTCTTGTGACATGGTCTTAAAATCCAGCAAAATGGACTGCTTAAGACTCCAATTAAACTCCTCTTCCACTTGAGTACTTGTACCTAATTGAAACACAATGAAAATATAAATAACTAACAAAAATATGAGAAAATGACAAATAAACTAGAAAAGAACCTAAATCAAAGTAACTAATTAAAAGCAATTAAAACACTCAAGTAAATTCATGTAACTAAAGCCTGAATCTAAATAAAACAAAACAAAATAAAAATAACTGACTATGGGGTTATCAAGCATTTTGGTTTTTGACCTATAAAGGGTTGTGTGCCTAAGTCCTTGTAAGTTGTGTACTTAAGAGAGTTGAGTTTAAACAATTGTGGTAAGAGTTTCTTTATGTGGCAAAATTATTGTAACCCATATCCAAAACACTTGTATTCTTAGCGAGAAGAGATTGAGTCTAGCTTGGAAAGACTAGTGAGGACACATTACTTAAGTTCTAGCTTGGAGAGGCTAGTGTGAATAAAACTACTCGAGTCTAGCTTTGAGAGGTAGTGAAGAAAGACTATTTGTTGTAAAAGCTTGGAGAGTTATCATTGTAGAGTCTACTCAACATAGTAAAGAAAAATCCTAGGTAGTGGAGATCGGATGTAGACTCCATATTATGGAGATCGAGCTAGGACAAATTGTGTTTGCAAGCTCCCATCTACCCTTCACTATTTATTTTTAAAGTTTTCATTTTATATCTTGATGCAAATCTGGTTATGCACTGAGTTAGCATTTGACTAAGTCATATCACATATTTAATAGTCTCTGAAATTATTCTATGGATGCCTGAATTGGTTAAATCCATTTGTCTAACTCTCTAGTGGTAGATATCTAATAAGTTGTCATTAGACATTCGTTGTACAGGGCATTTTTGATCTATTTCTACTTTGTAGAAAAAGTTTATAACTCTATCTCTTATATATTTATGTATTTGTTATTCTGAGAATCTTTAATTGAGCCTCATTGATCAAATATATTATCATTCATATCCACATATTATTCTAAGTGTGTTTTGAAGCAATATCTAGTCAATTTATGTGTTAAGTGTGTAGAACAAGTTTTTGTTGCTTGAGAACTTGATTCAACCTCCTTCTCGAGTCTTTTGGTACTATCTGAATCGATTTTGACCCTTTGACCTGCTACACTATTTAAAATTTGTTTTATTTTAAATTTTAAAATTCAAGCTTTATAAATAAACTTTAGGTCAACCCGACCATTTGAATAGATTAGACTTAAGTTTAAAGAAAAGCCTATAATTTGCCATAGGCCAAGTTCAAGCTAAGGAGTTGTAAGTTGTAACAGAGGCCTAGCCTAGTTTGGCATGTCTCGACTCCTACTTAAGGTAATTAATTTTATGCTGCATGATTGACTAAGTTACAAATTTTTCCCATTAATGTTTAAGATATATAATTTGAGGTAATTAAAAGCCTATTTGGTTTCTATTTTTATTTTCTATATTTTCTGTTTTCCAGATTTGTAAAAGAAATAGTAAAATAGTGAAAATAATAAAATTTTGTTTTCTATTTTCAATTTTAATTTTCATTATTTCCTTTACAAAATTATGAAAACAGGAAAATATATAAAATAAAAACAGAAACTAGACAAAGCCTAAGTTCTTTCTCATATCTTAATCGACCCATTTTCTCCGATTCTCAACTTTAGTCCTGTACTTGTTAGGAATGAACAATATGAAAACCTCATAAGGAAAAGATCCCAAAACCGAATTAATAAGAAGTCTTAGGGTCAATCGCGGCTGTCATGTGTGAAGCTGCATACCAGCCAACTAGTTCAAGAACATGCACTCTTTTTTTTTTATTAATTTTATTCTTGGTACAGCAAGAACACGCATTAAAGTCCCATAACATTAACATAAATTCGCAAACCCATACTAGCTTCGAAGGCATCACATGTTCAGCTTAATCCTTTGAACAGTGAGGATTGATTCACTAGCTAGCATTATTGTTGAACATTAACTAACGTTTGTGGCCTTTTTTTTTTTTTTGGGGGGGCACATTTTACTTTTTCCCACCCCATGCAAAGTCATTTACAGTTTTGTTATTGCCAATCTCATTTTGAATTCTCAACATATCAATATAAGACTTCCCTTGTAACTCACGTGAAAAGTATCCTTCGTAGTAATTTGCTACAACAATTCTTTTGAACATTGCAGGTCTTTCAGGAGTAACAAGGCTTGGTGCGGGACCTATAACTCTGTTCAATCCGGGCCTGTGAAATGTGGCAAGGGAAATCCTCTCCTTCTCCGAGTTAACTGTTGCTCGATGTTCAACGCTCCGGAAAATCCCATTGGTCAATATCTGTCAAATTACTTAGTAATAAAATAAATCTTAAAAACAAAATGTATCTGGAGTATGTATTCTAAATTTTTTTACTTTGTTGTAAAGTTATTGTAATGATAAATGGTGTTGTGAATGATTTCTGTCAATTACCTCCAAAATGTCTCCAACATTGATGACAAAAGCATTTGGGAGAGGTGTAACAGGAATCCACGTTCCATCTTTTCTTATTTGGAGGCCTTCTATTTCAGTGACTTGGAGAAGAATGTTAAGGGCACCGGCATCAGAATGAGGATTGAGTCCAATGACATGTTCTGGCTGAGGACATGGAGGGTAATAATTTATCCTCATTACTTGACCTATATCTTCAAACAACTCCAGCAACTCATTTGGTTCGATCTTAAGAGCTTTTGTCATAAAGCCAATTATTGTGATGCAAGTATTTTTCATTTCAGAAGAATAGGTCTCTAGATTATCTCTGCAATGAGACAAATTTTGTTTGTGTTACCAACAGAATTAATCAATGATGTTCTTTTCTAGTTCAATTGGTAGCAAGATAAATGCAAAAATGTACATGTGACTAGCAGAGACATACAAAGAGAGAGAGAGACATAACCTGAATAGTTGGGGAAGACTAGGAAATAAGTGAGGATTCCTTGTGTTTAATGGAAGAGTGGTCATGTAGAACATATCTGCCCATTCTAACTTTTGTTCCTCAGATACAACAAACAACTGACCAAACCCCTCTAATTCTCCTGGTTTTTGCCAATATTTTTTCTTCTCTTCCATAGGAAGACTGAAGAATTCTTCAACGCCAATCTTCACATTTTCCACTAATGAAGGGTTAACTCCGTGATTAATGAGCTGTAATTAGTTTCCACAAGTAACTATAATATTCCAAAGGAAATAATATTAAATATATTTTTTACTATTATATGTGCAGCAATTTATTGAATGGCACATTCATAATGAGTATAAAACATTCTTGATAAAATTAGAAAGATTATCACAGACAAAAAGAGTATTGCATCTGCCTATAAAGGTTTTCTTCAATGGATTGCCACACACAAAATTGAAATCTAGAATGTGATCTGGGTAGATCTTTAAACTAGTGACAAATATAGTAAAGGAGGAGTACTAATCCATACCTGAAAGAAACCCCATTCTTTGCATGCATGGTCTAGCTTCTCTAGTTCATTTGCATCTTCAGACAACAATTTTCCCATGTCTACAACTGGGATCTGGGGTAAAGATGTTGTATTAGATACAACAGGAGGGTCTTGATTTGGACGAATATATCTTTCTGGAACTTTGCTCATGGGTTGCTTTACTAGCTCCTGGACAGAAGGAACTGGTAAAGAGGATCCAAGCTTGGGCATTTCAGCATCCATAGCTGCATATGAGTCCAATCAGCTTGATTTCCCTCTCTCTGACCAATCCTCTTGCTGGTTGGCTTTGTGGTTCACTGAACCTCTAATATTCAGTAGATTAGCATGCAATTACATATGATGTACTAGTACTTTTCTTTGCAAATTCAAAACTGATCAAATGATACTTGTTAGTAATCTTTTGTTGTAATAAAAATTATCTACGTAACATTTACTTATTGGCCCATACAAAATTAGTCTCCATATACGGGAATGACAATTCTGATGATGCAGGGCACCGTAATCTTATGATCAATTTGTAAATGCTTACATTTGAATTTTGCTATCTAAATTATCCTATGCAATAAAACCTCATACCATTAGAAATGTAGCTATGTGAGAGCAGGTCCAAATGCATCGTATTACCAAAATAGCAGTCAACTTATCTCATATTACCAACACCCCAACAGAATTATTTATTTATTTATTTTTGGTGTGATACCAAGAAATACTGACTGTCCCTCACTGCATATCATAAGAATATAGAGAGAATAACATTCAACGAGAAAATTATCAGGAGGAAAACGTGAGAACATAAAAGCAGAGGAAGATGCATGCTGAAGAGGAAGGGAAAAAAAAAAAAAGAGAGAGAGAGAGAGAGAGAGACCTCAAGCATGTAAAGAATCATAGATAATTCATTTCTACATTATGATCAATGACATTATTTAGAAAGGTAAGATGGTATTTAATTATTTTTATATTTAAATTATCAATTAACATGTTTTTACACATTAATCTGGCATTGTGTTCATTTTGTTTATGGTAAAATCAACACAATTTGGAAAACGTAAAACAATTGAAAATAAACTAGTATGTGTTCCCAAAAAAAAAAAAATTAGTATTGTTATAAAAAATTCATCAAGAAAACAAATATAAATTAAAAAAAGAAAATCGAACACTCCCTAAATTGATTCCATTAAGAGGAACTTGCTAATCGATTCTTCCGTACATCTAACTCTCACGACAGTGGAAACAGGCAAAGCAAAGAAACTTCAATAATGAAATAGTGATGAAACGTTAAGAATGTCACTTCTTTCATCGTCAAAATTCCATTTTAAGCCACGGATGCATGCACCTAGCTAATACCCTGGACAAAATGTAAAATTGGACCCCAAAACCCATGTGTCAATATCTCAGATAATAATGCTCTCATTATCTCAGTTAAATGAAGGAATATTAACAGATACGGTTCTGCATATTCAACGTCCTGGTTTCATTCATATTCAACAAGAACAGAAGATCATATAGAAGTAAGGGTAAGAGACTAAGAGTGAGTTAGTTCTTACGAGCTGCTCTGCTCAAGTTTGAAAGAGCTCCAAGGGTGAATTGAGATAACCACTCCGTAATTGGATGCTAAACGCTATGGCAATTGATTATTGATGAAATCAAACTAAAGCTTGCTTGTACAGCTTTTAGAAACCATCAAGACAAGAAGGAGTGACGTGGTTAAATCAAGATTCAAGAATATTGCATGAGGTGGAGTTGTCGGTGGGGGAAGATGAAGGAGAGAGAATTAAGGTTTGTGTCATGATCCATGGTGTTAGACAGAAACATATAAATTATTTTTATATTCAACACGCCTTCTGGCACTTCTCATGTTTTTAATTTTTTATTTAGAAGAATAAAGAGTAACGAGGATTGAATTATAAATCATCACATAATCATAGAAATTTGAATCCCATGAGCGTGTCTGATATAGGATAACAAAAGGGATGAAAAATTTTATAGGATTAAATTACACACGGAGTTAAGAAGTTAATTACAGTCACAGAAATAATATTTTTATATCCAATAGTTTGCTCGATGTCTGGGTCTTTGAGAGTTACGCCGGTGCGGGTTGCTCGAAATAAGAGCAATGTACAAGACTATATCGAAAATGACAAGCTAAAAAGATTGCAGGTCGATGATGAGCCTCACGCTCATGTGTCGTCCGGATAATGTATCACATCATTGCCGGTAACTTCATTTTATTTTATTTTATTTTATTTCCTGCTATTCAATCACTGCCGGTAACAATTCACCCGAAATTTGTAGCTTCCGCCTAAAAAATTATATAGAATGCTGTATTGATTAACACTAAATATAAGTTAATTTAAATTGAGATTAATCTTTCCCTCAACTTTAAAGTTGAAGTTCACACAATAAAAAAAGTGTATGTTAATTTATATTTTATTAAAACAAAAAATAACCAAAATACTTATCTAAATTAATCTTTAAGTTTATTTATAAATAATTAAATAAATGATAAATATATTTACAATATCTATATTTTTATATAAATAATTAATAATATCCTTTACAATTAACACTAAGAGAGATTCGGTATAACAAAATGGACCAATCCCTCATAAGTGGTGAACCACAATTCAAATCTCAACTAGAGATGACCATGTATTTAGTGTTTGACTATACATCGAGTAAGATTGCCTCCATTAAAGGGAACCGGTGAATACACACACACACAATACGACACTATTAAATCGTTTAATCTTTATAACCAACCCTACTTACAAAGACTTGACTTGCTTGTTTATTGTTTTTAAATATTGATTATCATATATCAAATTCATTTGCTTGTTTGTTATTTTTAAATATCAATTATATTATATCAAGTTGACTATATCCAAAAAAAATTCTTTAAAAAAAAGTATCAAGTTGAATATTATTTTTATAAAATTATTCAAAAGTATTTAACATCAAAATTCTAAAGGAAAAGAAATTTGGTCTTATCGCTTATAGCGATATAAGTTAGGTTATTATTGCAAAAACTCAAGGAAATCAGAAACTAGAGCAACCTCCAATGGAGGAAGAACACACAAGTGAGAACTCGAATTCAAGACTCAGAGAACAAAAGAGAGGAAACTGAGAATATACTTGGACCGGTCTGTATAACCTGACCCTCATGGCCTGTCAATCTATTCAGTCTCACCCTCCAAATACTCGACCTCCATGGTCTAGCTGACCTTCAGGATCTAATCGATATACCAATCCTTAGGTGCCAGTTCAAGAGTATACGTTACCTCATTAACTATTATATACATAACAACATTTATGCTGATTCATTAAATTCCTTAACATACGCTTAATGGGCCCTTCCTTAGCCATAATGGTATCAGACCTTACATCTACCTCTCTCTTAGCTATAGGAAAAGGGGATTTTGGCTAAGCTTAAACACAAACCTACCTTACCAAAGAGTACAAGTTGGAAACAATATTGATGTGTATTATATTGAAATTGAAATTCATGTTCTAAAATGATTCTCATACATCATAGGGCTTATATGCAAGTGATTAAGCTACATGCACTGAAGCTAACTAACTGGTGTGATCATAGATATCTAACTAACAGAATAACCTAACAACAACTAAAAATAATGGAAAATATTTTCAAAGCTGATCATAATTGATCAAGCTAGATGAATAGTAACACCCCCTAAGCTGGAGTATGTATGTTGACCATACTTAGCTTGGAATAAAGAGAAAGGAAAGGTGTAGGAGTCATTGGTTTGGTGAGTATATCCACAACTTGTTGACTAGAAGAGATAGGAAGAAGTTTGATGATGCCACCTTGAACATTGTCACAAACAAGATGACAGTCTATCTTTATGTGTTTTGTTCTCTCGTGAAAAACAAGATTCCAAGCAATGTATATAGCAAATTGATTATCATAGTATATAACCACTAGCTTAGTATCCAAAAGAAGAAAGTCTTTGAGTAGGTATAAGAGCCATTGTGCTTCCCAAGTACCCAAACCTATTGCTCTGTACTCAGCCTCTAAGGAGGATTTAGAAATGGTTGTTTGCTTCTTACTCTTCCATGAAACTAGGCTGGATCCAAGAAAGTAACAAAAACCACTAATAGATCTCCTAGTGTCCAAACAAGCACCCTAATTCGAGTCTGTAAACATTGTCTAACCAAGATCAGAAGTTGAAGGGAAAATAAACCAAATACAAGAGCCTGCTTAAGATACCTAAGGACACGAGTTGATACTTGAAAATGTTTATTTATAGGGTAATCAAGGAATTAACTCAATCTTCCCACAGCATAGGAGATATCAGGTCAAGTGTTGGCTAAGTAGAGTAGCTTCCCCATTAATCTTCGATATATTGAAGAATCAGTGAGTGTTCCAGATTCCTTGCTTGATTTCAGTGTATAATCCATGGGGAGTAGACACTGGTTTTGACCTAAGCATGCCATACTCTTCTAATAAGTCCAAAGTATACTTTCTTTGGTACAGGGTGATCCTTTTGTAGAATAAGCTATCTCCATCACCAAGATGAATTCAAATTACCAAGATGCTTGATCTTAAATTTTTCATCCAAGAACATCTTCATGGAAGTGATTTCTGCAATGTCATCACCAGCCAACACCAAATCATCCACATAAACCAAAATGGTAGTAAAACCAACAGGGGAGCTCTTAGTGAAAAGAGAATAATTAGCCTTGGATTAGACAAATCCGAAGGAATCGAGGACAGAGGCCAATTTCTTATTCCACTATCGACTAGCTTGCTTCAAGCCATACAATTGTAATTTACATGCCAAACTAGGTTGAACATCAAGGCCAGGACGGATCTTCATGTAGACCTCCTCATGAAGTTCTCCATGTAGGAACATTATGTTAACATTAAGTTGATAAAGATACCATCCCTTTGCTGCAACAATAGACAAAAAGACCTGAAGAGTTGTCATCTTCACAACTAGGCTAAAAGCCTCCGAGTAGTCTATGCCTACAGTTTGGGTTAGCTCTTTGCAACCAAGTGGGCTTTGTGCCTCGCAATGCTGCCATTAGGCCTAAATTTAACTTTAAAGACCCACTTAAACTTAATTGTTCTTTTCCCAGGTGGCAGTGTAGTGAGAGTCCATGTTGCATTGTGCTCGAGAGCAAAAAGTTCAACTTTGATGGTTTTTTTCCCAGCAATCATGAACCATAGCTTCTTGGAAAGATTTGGGCTTAGAAATAGATGAAACAACAAGAGAAAAATGTCTATGTACTAATAAGGAATCATAAGAGAGGTAATTGGCTAAAGGGTACTAGCTTAATGTAAATAGTAGTTCTACTAATGAAGCCAAGGCACAATGATACTGTTGTAAGTAGCTGGGAGGTTTTGTAGTTCTTTATGATCTTCTAAGATTGGGAATAGGATGATTGGTTATATCATTGGGTGATTGAGGCAAGAGAGAGGTATAGGTGGAACTCTGAGATAAATTTGATGTGGTAGTGGCAAGTGGAGTATGTGTTTTTAATGGTATGCTTGAGGTATAGTGTGGTATTATGGGTGGGGTGCTAATAGCTGATTAGGCAACATGATGTTGTGATTGAGTGAGGTGTGAGTCATTATCAAAGACATTAGAGTAGGATTGTGTAGAGGGAAATATAGGATACTGCTAGGAATTATATATGGACTCAGTGTTTAAGTAAAAGAATGTGTTCATAAAACACAACGTGTCTAAACAAAAAATGCCTCTAGTGACAAGATCAAACAATAAGAAATGTTGGGTGCCCTATTTGTAACCAATGAACATGCATCTTCTGGCTCATGGAACTAATTTGGTCTTGTGAGCCATCAAGATTGTGGTATAAGCCAAGTAACCAAATACTTAAAGATGGTCTAAAGTAGGAATGATGGAAAATAGAATTTCATAAGGAGAATGGTTATTTAGAAAAGTACTAGGTTGTCTATTTACTAAGTGTATAGCATATGCCATATTGAAATGCCATAATTGTTTGGGAACATGAGAATGAAATAACAGAGCCTTAGCCACTCCTAATATGTGTTTGTGTTTCCTTTCAACAATGTTGTTTTGTTAAGGAGTCTCAACATAGCTTATTTGATATAGATTGAAAATACCCTTAGATGAATAAAAGTGAGAAAGTTTAAACTCCATACCATTATCAAGCCTAATGCTCTTAACCTTAGTTGTATATGAAGGTGGAAGTAGCATGAGAAGAGGGGTTAAATCGTACTTTTAAAAACTTTTGTTTCCTAAAAACTTAAACAAACTTTCTCAAGTCTTGAGACTTGGATTGCAGAAGCATTTTGAAGTTAGAAACTAAACTAACGGTTTGCGCAACAACATTATAGACAGCAAAGAAGGATAAGCACAAAGGACTTATAACAACAAATATAAAACCTATAAGTAAAAGATAGAGATAGAAAAGCACCTAGGAAGGTTCTCCAAGCTTACAATAGAATAGTCTTTTCATAGCCTCTCTAAACTCATCAATAAAGTAGTATTATCGTATCTTCTCCAAGCTAACAAAGACAATTATTGGGTCATATTACAATACTTGATTTGAAGGTTTGTGTTTGATAACACTCACACTAGAACACTCAAGGTGTATAAATCAACTAAGTACAATGTGGACTGACCTCACAAATGTCACTAAGAGAATATTAGCCATTACAATGCTAAGAGAAGATTTTTCTCTTGAAAAGCTTCAGAAAGTAACTTTTTGATCGTTCAGAAAGTTGAAAAAGATCGAAGCTCTTATGATTTTCAATCAATAGAGTTTCAACTACTTCCTCTTTGTCTTCAAGACTTATATAGACTTCAAAATCTAGCTATTGTGACTTTAGGTCTTGAGCCTTGAGCTTTCAGATCTGTTGGTCTTAACATTGAGAGAGAAGTAAAGTGCTTTCTTCCTTTAGCAAGCAAGTATAGCACCAAAAAGGAAAACTAGTCGTTGAGTAAACTAGCTTTGTAGTATGTCAGCGCATCTTTTGGAGATATATCTTGTCACTTTTTGGCCTTTAGAAAATATCTTTGAACGTACAAAGAAAAGTCCTGAATGAGTTCTTCTTCACTTAGAACAACATTCTTGAGGCTAGCCTTCTGGTCAAGCTTTCTGGACAAACCATTTTTCTGAGCTACTTGTGTGTCTTCTAGTGACTTGGTATCCTTCTTATGCTTCTAAATAACTTTTTATGAGAAATAGGATTATTGAGAGTGCAAATTCCTTTGTGAAAAGCTCTTTCCTTTTAGATTTGTTTGAAATGTGAAATATACTTATAGAATCTATTTGAAATAGATTATTGTGTAATCCAATTCTCTCAATTTGGTGCATAGAATGATTTGTGTTAACTAAGATAACACACTTACATAAACAATTAGTTCTAACAAAAGATTTTTATAAGTTTTGGTTGGTTATCCATCAAAACTATTTAGGATAAGCCCAAAACCACCTAGTGACTTCTATAGGGTGTTGGAGCTTACAATCTCCCCCTTTTTTTATGATGGAAAACCAATGCTTTGAAACTTTATCATCCTCTTCATCAGCTTCTAGAACTTGAGAAGGATGCATGAGAGAGCTAATGCTCTTAGCCTTATCCATGTCAAACCTCTTGAACGGATCCTTAGCATATTTCTCTTGATAAATGAGAATCCCATCTTTTGGTTGCTTAATTTGCAAACCCAGAAAGTACTTGAGGTCTCCCATTATGTTCATTTTAAATTCTCCCTGCATAAGCTTAGAGAAACTCTTGTATAGATTTTAATTAGTAGCACCAAACATAATATCATCTACATAAATCTATACTATTAGAAAATCTTCTTTCTCATTCATGATAAACAAGGTTGTATCCACTTTTTCTTTTTTAAAACCATTTTTAAGGAAAAAGAACTAAGTCTTTCATACCAAGCTCTTGGAGCTTATTTTAGACCATACAAAGCTTTTGATAGTTTGAAAACATGGTAAGGGAAGGTTTCATTTTCAAAACCAAGAAGTTTCTAAACATAAACTTCTTCAGACATAAAACCGTTTAAAAAAGCATATTTCACATCCATCTAATAGAGAACAAAACCTTTGTATGTTGGAAAAGCAAACAACATTCGGATGGCTTCCAATCTTGCAACTAGAGCAAATGGCTCATCATAGTCAATTTATTCTTGTTGGTTGCAACCTTGAGTAACTAGCCTTGCCTTGTTTCTGATCACTTTTCCACTTTTATCAAGCTTATTTCTCATCTAGTGCCAATGACAAATTGCCCTTTGGGCATATCTATCTAGCTTGGATCTTGAAAGGCTTCATCAATGCATTCAGGTTGAATTTGAGAAATCAAAGCCATGTTTGATTCTGCTCTGAAGGATGATCTAGTTCTGACTCCTTGAGAAAGTTCACCAATCACTTGATTTTGAGATAAAACTCTTTGATCTCTTGCACCAATGTATCTTCTGCTCATAGGGAATGCTTTAGAGTTTTATGGTATATCATCAGAAACATGATGAGGCAGGGAAGACTTAGGATTATTAGCCATATCTTTATCACTATCTTTTATAGCTATCAAAAGGGAGCTTTGATTTTGTGAATTATTATTCAGAGATAGATTCTCCAGGTCTTCTTCCAGATGATTTATATTCTAGTCCAAATCCTCTTTTCTTATCTTTGAAGAGGATATGTATGGTTTCTTCTACAATTTGAGTTCTCTTGTTGTATACCTTCTCAGCTTTAAAATAGAAAAGTATCCTAGGAGTACACCAAGGTAAGATTTAGGATCAAACTTTAACAATTTGTCCTTTGTGTCAAAGATAAAGCATTCTAAACCAAAAACATGAAAATATGATATGTTGGGTTTCTTTTCTTTTCATAATTTATAGGAGGTTTTCTTGAACATAGATCTTAAGAAAACACAATTTAGAATTAGCAAGCAGTATTAACTGCTTCTGTCAAAAAATATTTTGCTAAACCACATTCTATAAGCATAGTTTTGGCCATTTCTTACAAAGATCTACTCTTCTTTTTAGTAACCCCATTTTGTTGAGGAGTTCTAGGAGAAGAGAAATTATGAGAAATGTCATGTTCATTGCAAAAACTTTCAAAAACATTATTTTCAAACTCACCATTATGATCAAATTTGATGGATGAAATACAAAAATCTTTTTTATTTTGAACTCTTTTAAAACAGTTTAAAGGCCTTACAAGCTTCATCATTATGGACTAGGAATATAAACCATGTAAATCTTGAAAATTTATCCATAATGATCAAACCATATTTCTTTCCACCTATATTGGCAGTTCTAGTTGGTTCAAAAAGATCAAGATGTAAAAGCTCAAGTGGTCTTGTAGTTGAAACTACATTTTTACTGTGGAAAGAGCTCTTGGTCTATTTATCCCTTTGGCAGAACTCATAGGTTGGGTCATTGTCAAAGCTAATCTTGCATACACCTTTAAGAAGCTCCTTTTGAGAAATCTCAAATATTAATCTCATGTGAGCATGATCAAGTTTCTTATGCCATCTCCACTTTTCATCCATAAAAGAAGTTAAGCATTTTACATTCTGATCTAAAAGGCCATTTAGATATAATACATAAGTATTGTCATGCCTTTTAGCAGTAAGAATGATTTTATTTGAGGTAGAGTCTTTTATGATGCGTCTAGAAAGTTCAAATACAACCTTGTAGCCTTGGTCACAAAACTGACTAATGCTCAAAGGGTTATGAGTTAACCTTCGTCCAACATAATATCAGTAATCATGTCAGAATTGTTCTTATCAACATTGCCTGTACTAATGATCTTTAACTTGATTCCATTGGCAAAATTTACTACTCCTCCATCCTTGGATTTGAGGTTTTTGAACCAAGATCTATTTCTAGTCATGTTTCTAGAAAAAGTACTGTCTAGATACCACTTCATTTCTTTTTGATGATATAATTTAAAACACACGTGGACTAGAAATAGTTCTCACCTTAGATACCCATATCTTCTTGGGTCCTCTTTGGTTAGTTACCATATTAAGGTTCTTTACTTTCTATTTGTTTGCTTTTCTTGGAGAAAATCATTTTTCAAAAGAGTGACCCTTCTTAAAGCAGTATATAGAAACAAGAACTTTGCTTTAAGAATTTTTGAATGATTCTACATTTTCTTCTTTCTCATACCCAAGTCCCGATTTTTCAAAATATGGTCTTTCACTGCCAAGTATTAAATCAAGATTCTTGGAGCAATTTACTATCTTCTCAATATCAAATTTGAGAAGATTCACTATTTTCTAAAGTTCAAAAACATCATATGATATTTTCTAAGCAAATTCAGAAACTTCAATTTTTAAGGCCTTTACATCCTTCTTGAGAAGGTCATCTCCTGTTAAAAGCTCATTTTTCTCATGCCTTTGCTTCTTTTTTTGTAACTCAAGAGACAACTTTTGAAAGTTCTTCTTTAAAGAAGCACAGTGAGAAGAAAGAATTTGAGAATTATCCAGAAGTTCATCATAGGCTTGTTGAAGATCATCATAAGAAAGTTCTAGTTTAGAAGGTATTACCTTAGTTTCTTCATCAGAAACTATATCTGCCATAAAGTAGAGATTTGCAATTATTTCTTCCTCCTCTTGAGATTCTACACCTTCTTGTTCTTCATTAAGATCTTCCCAAGTAGCCATCATGGCTTTCTTCTTAGGTGCTTTCTTTCTGGAGCTTTTCTTCAGTTTAGGACATTCAAATCTTAGATGTCTAGGCTCTTTGCACTCATAGAAAATGATCTCAGTTTGTTTTGTTTTTCCTTTCTTGTCCTTTTCGAGAGTTAAACCTTTCTTCTTCTTCATTCTAATCCATGCCTTTGAGATCTTTTCAACTAGATGAACAATCTCATCTTTCTCTTCCTCATCCTTATCTTCAAAAGATTCCTCTTCTTCAAATTCTTCTGAAGCCTTTAAGGCTTTGGTAGAGCTTGCTTTCCTTTGTGTAGACTTTAGAGCAATGGATTTTGCCTTTTTGCTATTTTCTTTAGAAACTTCATTTAGCACAATCTCATGAGTCTTTAGAGACCTAATGAAAGCATCCAGGCTAAGTACATTTAAGTCTTTTGCTTCTTGTTGAATAGCTATTACTTTAGGGCACCAAGCCTTGGATAGGCTTCTAAGAATCTTTTTGACTATCTTAGCATTGGAATATCTCTTTCCAAACATATTCAGCTGATTTATTATGTGCATAAATCTTGTTGTCATGTCATCAATATTTTCATGTTCCAACATTTTGAGCATTTCATATTGATGTACTAATATTTTGATCTTTGTTTCTTTGACTTGATCAATTCTTTCACAGAGAGTTTGGAGTTTATCCAAAATCTCTTAAGTAAAATCACATGAGATGATTTTATCATCCCACTTTTTCTTAGAGCACAAGTGAGAAGGTATTTTGCCTTGGCATTCATCTAAACTTTAGCCTTGTGTTAGTCAATCCATTGGTTTCTAAGGATCACTCTAACCACTACTGGAGGAGGCTAATCTAGATTAGCAACCACTTGAGGCATAGGTTGCTTAGTGGTTAGAACATAGCCTCCATTCTCAATGGTTGCCCATATGTCAAGACTTGTTGACTTGATAAAGAGTCTAATTTTGTCCTTCTAATAAGAATAATCTTCTTCGTTAAGATACGGAGGACAGTTAATGGAATGATCTTCAGCAATGTGTAAGATCTATTGTGCCATGTTTTAGGATCTTTTTCCTCTATAACCATAGGAAGGTCAACCTCAAAGGCTGAACTCTAATACCAATTGACAGTGGAAATAGCACAAGAAATTTTAAAATCTTTTTGTTTCCCAAAAACTTAAACAAACTTTCTCAAGTCTTGAGACTTGGATTGCGGAAGCATTTTAAAGTTAGAAACTTAGGTAACTATTTGCACAACTTAGTAGCCAGTAAAGAAGGATAAGTACAAAGGATTTATAACAACAAATATAAAAGCTATAAGTAAAAGACAGATATAGAAGCGCACTCAAGAAGGTTTATCCTGATTCGATCAAACCATTTGCCTACATCTAGTTCTCAACAAGCTAGTTAAGATTTTTATATCAACGAGTATTCTTGTACAAACTTCTCTAAGCTTACAATAGAGTAGTCTTGTCCTAGCTTCTCCAAGCTAATCAATAGAGTAATATTATCCTAGTCTTACCAAGTTAACAAAGACCACTATCGGGTCAGATTACGGTATTTGATTTGAAGGCTTATGTTTGATAACACTCACACTAGAATACACAAGGTGTATAAATCAACTAAGTACAATGTGGAGTTACTTCTCACAAATCTCACTAAGAAAATATTAGCTATTACAATGCTTAAAGAAGATTTTTTTTATTGAGACACTTCAAAAAAATAACTTTATGATCATTTAGAAAGTTGAGAAAGATAAAAACTTTTATGATTTTCAATCAACAGAGTTTCAACTATTTCTTCTTCGTCTTCAAGACTTATATAGACTTCAAAATCTAGCGGTTGTGACTTCAAGCCTTGAGCCTTGAATTAGAGTGCTTTCTCCCTCAGCAAGCAAGTATAGCACTAAAGAGAAAAACTAGCCGTTTGAGTCAACTAACTTTGCAGTGTGTCAACACACCTTTTAGAAATCTGTCTTGTCACTTTTTGACCTTTAGAAAATATCTTTGAACGTATAAAAACAAATCCTGAGTGAGGTCTTCTTCACTTAGAACAACATTTTGGAGGTTAGCCTTCTGGTCAAATTTTTTGGACAAATCATCCTTTTGAGCTGCTTGTGTGTCTTCTAGTGACTTGATATCTTTTTGATAATGGATAGACATCTTTTTGATGCTTCTAAACAAATTTTCATGAGAGATAAGATTATTGAGAGTACATATTCCTTTGCGAAAAGCTCTTTTCTTCTAAATTTGTTCAAAATGTGAAAGATCCTTATAGAATTTGTTTAAAATAAATTATTTTGTGATCCAATTCTCTCAATTTGGCATATAGAGTGATTCGTGTTATCTGAGATAAGACATTTACGCAAACCATTAGTTTTAACAAAAGATTTTCATAAGTTTTAGTTTGTTATCCATCGAAACTATTTAGGATAAGCCCAAAATCACCTAGTGGCTTATGAAGGGTGTTGGAGCTTATTGTATACTGTATTTCAACCATATTAACAAAGAATTGTAGCAAATTAGATGCCTTTGACTTTAATTTCATGAAGTAAACCCATTTGAATTGAGACTTATCATCTACAATTGTCAAAAAAAATTTATAACCAAGCATAGAAGGTGTTGAGATAGGCACCCAAATATCAACATGTAAGAGATCAAAAACATTTTGTACTTTTAATGGAGATCAAATTAAATGTGAAAGAAAGCACAAAAAGAACGTCAATTAGGTACAATTCTAGTGTGAAAGAAATAGCTCCTAAAAAAGAAGTGGTAATTTGATTACCATTAGGTAATTTGATCAAAATTGGTTTAATATGTCTATAGTAATGAAAGAAAGCTAGGGAATGGCATACATGATAAGTTGCACCTGAATCTAGGATCCACAAATCTGATTTCATACTTTGGGTGGTCAAAATATAGATATACCTAAATGGTTTAAAGATTTTGGTGGCATGGAAAGGACATGGTTTGTAGTGTAAACTAGCTACTATGATTCATTGTGTTGAAGCAAAGCCAGCAAAACTTTCTTTTGCTTTGGAGTAAATGTCAACTCTAAACCACCACTTGCTTCTTTTTGGGAGTTTCATCAAGATCATCATTGGTAACAAAGTTGTTAGTAACTTTCTATCTAAGGTGAGGAGGGTATCCATGTTGCTTATAACATGTGTCTATTAAGTAGCCTATTTTGCCACAATATGAAGAAAACTTTGATGATTGAACCCTGCCCCCAAAGGTTCTCTACACTAAAGAGCAAGAGGCACCTCTTGGACCTCTCCTTCTTCCTTTACCTCTAGAATCCAAGAAATTATCATTCCTTGCAATAGCTGCTAACACTTTACGTTCAATATTTCCTACATCGCATTGTCTTTCCCCTTATAACAACAAAGAAAACACCTTATTAATATCAGGGGCAGATTTGATAAGCACTATTTGGGATGTAACTCCACTAAATTAATCACTCAAACCTCTCAAGAATTGAATTACATACTCTCTCTCTTTGTACCCCTTAACAATTCCCAATCTACATGTACACTATCCAATGCAATCATAAGGGGGTATTGGCTAATAATTATCTAGTTCTTCCCAAATGATTTTCAATTTAGTAAAGTATTTTTTAACAAATAAGTCACCTTAGTTTAGGGCATATAAACTCTCTTGCAAATCAGCTCTATGATACAAATCACCTTAATAGTACCTCATACAAAGATCACTCCATAAATTTGTTACAACCTTGATCCAGTGATTGCTTTGGTAAATTTCTATATTGAGAGAATTCCATATCCAAGAAAGCACTATTGTGCTAACTTTATCCCATGCTAAGAAATTTGGCCCTCCTTACATGGTTTCTTGATAGATCCATCAATAAACCTCAACTTGTTCTTGGATTTGAGCTCCATTCTCATTGCCTTCGCCCATAGATGATAGTTGCATCCAGTTAGAGGAGTATTCACAAAGATTGTGCCTGGACTCTTATTTGGATGAAGGTAGTACGGATCGTGTAGAGGATTGATCACATTTGAAGACGATGAGTTAGATGAATTCACCTTATTAGAAGTAGGTTGATTTAGAACTGGAATCACTAGTTCTTCCATGCATTGTTGATTCATATCTTCCATCAACCAACTAGAGACTGTAGTGGGAGCAGAGCCCCTTTGTGAGGCGTTGATACCATGCAAAAACTCAACACTACAAGGAACAAGGAAAGCGCCGGCAAGGAAGCGACAGTAGGTCAATTAGTGGTGGTTTTCGTAAACCGCTGGAACAACCACCGCTAAACGTCACAGGCTAACGGCGGCAGTTATGAAACCGCCACAAAAAGAAAACATAGCGGCGGTTTATAAAGCGCCACAAAAAAACAGGTGACAAAATAGAATCAATAAACCGCTGTGAAAAACCTAAGCTTGAAAAGGTGCGAAAACATAGCAGCAGTTTATAAACCGCCGAAAAAAATCAAGTGATAAAATAGAATTAAAAGCATTGTAGCGGTTTTTTAACCACTGTGAAAAAACAAGCCTTAAAAATGGGCTGAAAACATTGCAGCGGTTAACAAACCGTCGCGAAAAAACATGTTTCAGATGACTTCAGAAAATTGCAGCGGTTTGTAATTTGCCGCAAAAAATTATGATTTAAATTACTTTAAATATTTAACCGCCACAAAAAAGCTAATTGGAAAGTTTATTTTGTCCTGTAACAATTAATTTAATTTTTTAAAATATATTTTTTTATTTCAGTACCTGTATCACTGAACTTGTATCAATTGATAAATTTAAGAATATTTTATGTAAATATTAAAATACCAAACATTGGTCACTTTGTTAAAACTACTTAACTATATCAAAATATTACATAATAAAGTGTATCTTGCAAGCCTTACATATTTAAAGATCCTCCAAAGTCATGAAAAGAAATTTACAAATATGCAAGTCTCAATTATCTTGCAATAAAATAAACATGAAGTTACATATCCTGAACTTAACTAAGTAGAAGGCTTAAAGTCAAGAATAAAACTAAGTATTGGATGGTCCATTGTCTTGGGGTTCATGGCTTCCAGTAGAAGAGAGTCTGGCCCACACTGGTGATTCCAAATCTACAATCTAAAATAGAAAATAAAATAAAATTTTTTAGAATGAAACTAGAAGAACCACAAAGAATAAGTAAAATGTATCGCTACTCAATCTCATTCTAATAAGTTTTCATGCAAAGTTTAGGAGTCAACACCTTTACTCTTTTATCATGAGAATTATATTATTTCACAATTTAAATCAAACTTTTAACATATCCAAAAGTCCTTACATGTGCTGGAAAAGATTCAAAAAGGTCATCAACTTGATAATTATGGAGCATACTATTTACAGAAGAGAATTGTGATCATGGTGAATATTATATCAGTCTTTAACAAAAGAAAGCTGTGATATTTGTAATGCCCTTCTCTTATTAAAAAGTTTGTGATGAAGAATTGTGTACTACTTGTTGAATTTTGTTGTTCAAGGTGCCCTCATCCTCTGTTACCCTCTATGACTAATCTTGGAAATGAAAAAATTGATTTCATTTATAAATGAATTATTGTATACAAGTTGTTTTTGGATGATATTAATTTGAGAATTAAACTCATCCACAAATAATTTTTTAATATTTCAAGGTTTGTACATGTTGCCACTCTTGATAGGGCTTGTAAATCATTTCAATTCAATTTTGAAGTTATATTTTTGTTAACACAGGGTTAAAGTTTCATAGCTTTGTTTAGGTGTTGGTAAAACCAATGGATGCTTTGAGTTTTGCTTTAAGCCAAAGCCACCATGAGGCATAACCTTCCTTAACGGTTGTTATTAGTTAATATTAGATTTATCATGCATGTTAATACTTGATGATTTCTGTAGTTATTGAACCTAACTTTCACTTTTTCTCATGAGACATTTCCTCTCTTTTGTTAACTATAGTCATTTTTTTTCTGAATTGCTTAGTCACACCAAAGGTCACATAAGCTTTATGTTACTAGCAAAGAGGATGAGAACCCAATTGTTTTCATTGGAGATACACTGGTAAGCTCACTGATCAATCTTATCTTCTTTCATTATGAGTTCTCATGAAACATGTCCAGAAGAAAAGAGTTCCTTAGAAAGCATATGGTTTAAACAGCAAGAAAATCCTGCATATGCACACAACCAAATCCCTTTCTATTCACACATATTAAGACCAAAACACTCAAGGAAAAACTTAGTGATTTGTCTTGCTCAGTTCATTCCTAGAGCATAGCTTAAGCATAACTTTATACCATTGGACATGCTTCCTATAGTAGCAACTAGTGGTTCTAACATCTTTGGATAGTCATAAACATCAAAATTTGTAAATTGTTGTCCAAAAACTCTGGTTTAAAACTTTCAACTTATAGTGAGCTTGACTTACTTAAATCATGTCAATTTTAAAGACTTAAGTAAACCAACATTAAGCTATTAGTAATCGATCAAAGATGCATCATATCAACCCCTAAAGTATAATTATAAAAGTTCAAAACAAAATGGACAACTGCTGTCCCCTTGAACCATAATTTTATTTCATCAATTCACTAGTAAGGTTATCTCTTGTAAAGGGATTTAGTGACTATGCTACAAGTGGATCTCGTGTTAAATTTTAGAATAAAACTAAGATACAACATCATAAGTGTCTTAAAGGCATCTCAATGCCTCATAGCCATGCAAAAAATACTTAGAGCATCTATTAGATTCAACAAAAATTGTAACATGACCATAGCATAAAAATTACTCACTACTTAAACTAGTAATTGAAATTTAAACACATCTCTTAACAAATCCTAGACAAAGCCCTTATTTATCATCATAACCTTACAAAGCATAAATTAGAGGAATAAATTACATATTTTCATTATCAAAACAACATCTCACAACTTCAGTCTACATACTCAAAGATGACATTCTGAAAATAATCTTTCAAGAATCAAAACCATAGGTCATAGCAAAGCAACAAGAGCATCAGAGGTAAATAAGTTGTTAAAGGTTTGGAAAACATTAACATTGTTTAAGAGAACTCGAACACACAAAACATGATAATAATGAACGTATATGTAAAAGTAACCCAAAAGAAAAATATTTTCCCCATCATCTCCAATAGTAGGAAAGTCAGATGGCACCTCTCAACCCATATAGTGTTTAATAAAATAGTTCACTTGGGCTTGTAATAATGAAATTATTGCTTTATTCTCTTTCAATTCTACTTCCGTCTGTTGAATCTTAACAGTTTCTGGGCCATGATTACATGAAGATGACATCCCTCCATAATGGCCAGTGGTAGATTTGAAGACTTGAGATGGGCAAACACCAAATCCCATATCTCGAACACAGCCTGGATGCTCCTCCCCAAATAACTTAGCAAAGGCATCATCATGAGTGTCTTAGGAAGAAGCCCTTTCACTCTCAAGCACAGTTAATTGTACCTACATATGTAACACCCTAATAGTCTCATACTATGCTTAAGTTATATTACAGAATTACTATTTATTACTTTTGCTCGCAGAACTGACATTACCATTGGAAAATACTTTTATGCGAAAATAGGGGTAATTTTTTTCTTTTGAACAATAACAAAGAAACTGTTTTGAAGACCGAGAGCCATGAGCGCATCATGATTGCATATAATAAACAATGTTATCTCATACATACTATGCGAATAAAATAAATAGAAGCAGCAAGAATAACAATAACTTAGATAAACATAACATTCATTCCATAGCCATTCATGGTTGATATAATAATAATACTAAGAGTCATACATAGAGATACTGATGGGTCCGAAATCTACTGTCGGCCCTACAAAAGAAACCTAACAAATACATCAATAAAAGAAATACATATGAAATCACATCCACCCATAAATGCCAAAAGAAAATGATAACCCTAGCTACAACCAAAAGGGGCTATCCTCATGCTTAGCTCCGTATGCAACCAACACCTCACTCGTCTGGCGAGAGGAAATTGTTCCCGAATCCACCGGGAGTAACATCACCACATCCTCCACCTCGAGCACGGCTACACCCACGAGGCACGGCATGGGTGCGAATGAACCCGCGACCATGAACTGGGGGTAGTGTGTGGCGAGGGGCGGCTGAACAAGAAGACAAATCAGACAATAGATGGATCACAGACGGGTAAGAAGGCTCAGACGGGTCCGTCTCCACATGGTAGCTCGGATAGGACGATTCTGAAGGATCAAAATTGAACAAAACTGTCAATGTCAGGCGGGTGTCCGAATCAGAATCTCCATCGGTGGGGTACCTCAGAGGATGGAAAAGCGAGCGGACGTCATCCATAGTAATGTCCTCGAACAGCTCGTGAGGGTGGAAAAATGGACTCATCATAGGTACATGAAACTGGCAACTATGGAACATGTAGACCCGCATTCTTTGCTGGCGATCGGCCAGATGCATTCAAAGATCGGGTCGAAGTGCCAGTGCATCATCGGGAACTCAATGAAAATCACCACCGTGCCCGACGCCGGCATCCTCTAAAGACGACATGGAAACGTAGGAGTGAGAAATACTAAATTTCTCAGTAGGATCGCGACTAGACAAACACTGTGTCATCGTCATCATCGCAGCCACTTCGAGTTTAATTATAAAAATAGCAGACAGATATAAGTTCAAATTTAATGATTTCGAAAACTTAAATCTCGAAGCCGGTTGCTTTGAAATTTAACATCATAACTGCATCATCATAGCTAGACATACATATTAAGACATAGAATAAACATTCATAATGCAAATAGACAATATACATACACACAAAGACATGCATCATCATAGACTTTACCATGGTTATACTTTGACCTTACTTCCATTTTAGCACGTGCTTAACATTCTTTACTTTCCTTTGAAATAGACTACTTTTGGACATGAGCTCATTCAGTGACCGTCATCATGCAGTACTAAACCAAATCAGACTAAGCCGATATTGGCTACCCCTAAGTTGGAAGGTCCTCCATGTCACCCTTGCCTCTCTCATAGAGGTTCCTTGAGTCTTTATAGATCACCGTCTCTCACTTCCCTTGTCAAAGTGATTGAAGGGTCATGTCCCATTATTCCTTTTCTTATCATTATACTTTATATGCATAATACTTCTTTGACTAGACATATGCAACGATATGACTAAGTCCATAATTTTGACAAAAATTCGGCAGAGTAACAGCTAGACCGAAGCTTCCCCAAAATGCCAATCACAACTTTCAACTAACAGTCCATCACATCTATATCATTCAATCATGAGACAAAGCTCAATCAAACTTGTCATTCATCATGTCGAATGGCATCATACATTCACACCCTAGAGGGGTTCATAGTTGTGTTATTCTTTGTGAAAAATCTTATGAATCATCATATGATTTCCCATGGTTACCTATGAGAGAATCACATAGTTAAGATATATGTATTTGTAGTCTTTTAGTTACTTAGTTCTCATGTAAACTTATTCTTTACTCAAATACATGCCTTATGGAACACTTGTTCAAATTAATTAAGTTAGGTCATTGTTTCCTTTCCTAGAGATAGTGTACTTAGTGATTCCTAGGTTTATGGTATGCTCAGAGGCCCTAATCATACTTCTATTTCCAAGGAGTTCGAGATCCCTCTAATCCTTAGGTCATGACAATGCATAACTACACTCATGAACCCAACAATACCATCTGCATTAACCACCAAGGTTGATTTTTAACTTATTCAAGTTACAAAGTTTTAAGCTTTTATTATTAACATAACAAGGTCTTATCTTACACATTATAAAAGTTACCATTCTTTATAAAGTAGTCATAAAGTTTTATTCTTTATGAAAGTAAGTGCCTCTAAATTAAGCTCTTGTCTTAAAGATTAGATCTTTATGTAATAATCATACAAGTTACTAGCTTTTTAACTAAAAAGTCTTGTTCTTTAAGTTGACTCTTTTAATTATTCTAAGACCATCAACGTCTCAACTTCATGATTTAAAGTTGTCTCTAAGTCAAAAAGGCTCCCACTTTATGAACTAGTGATATAAAACATTAGCTTTAGAGTTATAAAGTCTTAATCTTTATAAAAGTTAGCATTTTTTATGATTTAAAAGTGACCTTTTTGATTCAAGTTTCAAACTTATGAAAGGATTTGCTTCCAAGAATCAATCTTTGAAACATACAGTGACAAGACATCATTTTTCTAACTCAAAAAGGCTTATTATTCCAAAGAGCTTAGACTTTTACATATATTCTTGTCTTCAGGACAAAAGAAAATAAAACTTTATGAAGGCACTAAAACTTGCGCCACTTTTTAAGCATCAAGAAGCAAAGTTTTTGAAGCTTTAAACATCAAGAATGTTTTTAGTCATGTCAACTCAATAGAAAATGATAAAGGAAGCAACTTTCAACTCGACACCAGCAAGAGCATCAAGATCTCATGCACCAAGAATTAAAAATAGGAATTTTAAAGCATTTAGAGTGAGAAACTTTCAAAGGGCCAAGAACACTTGTAAAGAAGAGCGTGAACATATTTTACCAAGAATAAAAACATCAAGAACACTTGAAGAAGAATATGAACACATTTTGCCAAAAATGGAAACTTTTGCTCATGAAAAGCATGAAAGATTTTCTCAAGTTTTCACTTAAAGATCTTGGTCATGAGAAAAACCAAGCTTCAAGCTTTCTCGAGTAAATAAAATAAAAAGGTGAAGATCACTACCTTTGCTTTGAAGATGGTGCTACAACAAGAGAAGAAGAAGAAAATGGTGGCTGTTTGCTCTTGGAAGATGAGGGAACTCTTGAGTTCTCTTGAAATGATGTTGGTAGTGTTTAGATCTTGTCTTCAAAGACCCAAAGATGAGGTCCTTGAAGGGCTAAGTGAGAGATTTTGGGTGGTGGTGGTGGTGAAGAGAAGATGAAGAAGATGAAGAAGAAGATGAGAGAGTTTAGAGAGAAGTGGGAGGATTTGGTTTCAAGAGAGAGAATGAGAAGAATGAAAATGAAATGGATGAATGTGGGAGAGAGATAAAGTGGTGTAACATACATGAGGGTGGGGGAGATATTTTTCCTTCACTTTGTGTTATCTTACATTAATTAGTGATTAAGGGGACAAATGGGATGATGGAGAGATAAAACATGGTCAAACTCTTACATAAGGTAGTCTTGTCTAATGCTTTATGCTTTAGTGACATCACTCTTTACTTTATTATCTAGTTGACTAAATTTGAATTTAATCATGTGATTAAATGCTCTTGCAACTTAATTAACATGATTAAGCAAGGATTAGTGATTAACACACAAGAACATGATTAACAAAAATTAATCTTGCAATTAAGCTTAATTATCCTTAATTAAACTTGATTAAGCTAATTAAGGGTGATTAGTACTTAATTAAATCGTTAAGGCTCTGACTTGTTTAATTAGAGATTTTCTAATCTCGATTAAGCATTCTTTTGACTTTTCTCATCCGAGTTGACTCATAACTCTTTGTCAGTCCCTTAATTAAGCCTTAATTTCATAATTTCTCATTAAGTGTCTAATTAGTCAGGGTTACTGAGGTAATTTAGCACGATAAGAAATTGAGGATGTTACAACATACATAAATTGATCAAAGTGTAAGTAATCATACATAACTCATATGTTAAAAGAGTTAACTTCACAATATAAACTTAAAGAATAAAAAGACAACAATGCTTACACTCTTGTCTCTAGCCTCATCATTAATGAAAGATCCATCCTTTTTCTTGTGACTAATTGGATACATCTAAGCTCTAGTATAAATTCTCTTGTTTGCAATTTCCTATAATTCACAAAGTTACACTTAAGTATTTAAAATCAATATAACCTAAAGATAATTATTATATACCAGCTCATGTTGTTTCCTAGCCATTGTCTTCGACCTAAGGGTATGAAGAACTATTTGCATTTGTTGGTTTGCTGCATTTTTGTCACACATTTCCTGTATTATATTAGAAAAAAGGTGTAAATCAATAGGCAAAATAAATGTTGCTAAGTAATTCAATATAAGTTTAATTACCAAAGTTTTCTTCTTCAATCTATAGTCTATAAAAGATGCCCAACGGTCTAAGTCAATTCCTTCTGGACATAAGTTAAGGTTTTGTTCCCTACTGAGATCCAAATCATAGATGCCATTAAATAACTTGGACTAATTATCTTTCCACTTCTTCCCAAGGTTTTGAAGTATATACTTCCTATGCTACCCATCATCAACATTAAATTTTGCCTTCATAAAAAGAAAAAAGTGAAAAGATCACATGTTGATAATAACAAATAACCTGAAAGTTAATCTATTAAATTGATTATGGTGTAAACTTGAATGGTGCTTTTGTAAATATCTTTCTTGTAGGTTTCTGGAACTTTAGGCCATTTCTCGTAGCAAATAGGAAAATTTTGGAAATTCCCAGCAATTGCTCCTAAAAGGCCACCTGCTTTGCCAACTGGTTGGACCAATCGATTCCAATTTACAATCACCTTGGTCCTAGTAGGTAGCACCCAAATGTCTTTCAACTTTAAACATCCTTCCTCGATAACTCCATTGTCATCTATCATGTAAAAATGAACCAAATTATTAGAGGCCAAAAATGTAAGACTTCAACACAGTATAAACAGGAATGTAAGACTTCAACATAATATAAATAGGAATAAGTAAAACATATACCTTCTAATTCAACAATCCAATATGTAGCGGATTTTTTTTCCATATCCATCTAATGGGGCATTTTGGGCTTCAGGCTCAATGGATGCTGGAGCTTCAGGCTCTATGGATGATGGCTTGATTAACTAGACGAGTGGATGTGCCAACTTGGCCTATAGTATGAGTGGTTGTATTAGCTTGGACTATAGGATGAGAAGATGGTCAGTTTGGCCAACATGGTAAAGGGATGTGCTAGTTTGGGCCAAAGGCTCACTATGAGCACGACCATGTGATAAATTTTCATTTAGGCCCAAATAGTTAGCTTCAACTGCTATAGATTTACTCGTAAGAGCATACCTTTTTCTCTTAGGCATGGCTCCTGTTTGTCAAAATAGATCAAAATCAATATTGCAACATGACAACATAATTAAAAGGATAGCACTTGAATCAACTAATAACTGAAAAAATAACAAAATATAGTAACAAAAACAAGTAAAGGGAATAATCTTCAAATTGCTTAATTCTTTGAAACAAGCATACAAAATACATAGCATTCTAAGTCACATACAATCCATGGTACTTTTATGTATAAAGTAATTATCAATCTACTTTTAAATAACTATCTACCACATATATGAATTTTGATACTTATATTTTTTAGAAAATCATATGTTCATTATCACCACCGAAATACTTTCATTAATAAATAGATTTGGAAGGTTATCATCCATACTATCTCTTGCCAATTGCATATGTGAAACATCATCTGGGAAAAATCGTTCCAAGTCTTGGGATGGATAGCCCTCATTGTCATAGATGATCTCCTCATCATCTTCACCCATGTCATATAAGTCTCTTGGTTTTACATGAATAGGTATGCTCCAACCTTTTTCCTTTTCATCTTCCACATAATAAAGCATTTGAGCTTCATAAGCCTTTATATATGGCTCATCATCTTGTTGTTCTCTTGTATGTATCAATCTACCAAAATTAATGGAGGTGAAACCTAACATATCTTTCTTCGTGCCCTTTAGGTTAGTGGTATTAGCCCATTCACATTTAAATAGTGGAATAGTGAATAAGCCATCATAGTTAAGTTCAATAATGTCCACCAACTTTCCATAATAAGGCACCCCTCCATACCTCATTTGGGAATCACTGCTACTTGAGTAACTTCTTGATCCAAATGTACCAAAAACTCCACTATTTTGAGTTTTTAATCCTTTGTCATGTACTACAGTTCTAAACTTGTATCCATTGACATTATATGCAGAGAACTTTCTTGCTTGGTCAATGGACCTTTGGCAAGACTAAGAAGGACACCTCTCTTTGAGTGTTCGAGATTATCAAGATCTCTGACAATCTAAAAAAGCATGCCAAGTATATTAGAAAATTAGAACCAATATGTATGAAAATTGTGAATTTAACTTACACGATTAGAGAACCAACCAACAAATTCTCTATGAACTTTCTTGTTTATCTTTGATGTATTTCTTGTACGACTCCTTAGTTTCTTTCGCATAACATTTCTAAATTCCCTATATAGATTTGTAGCATTAGTCTTAAGAATTACATAGGCAATCTTAATTATAAATAATAGAAGTGAATGAATTACTCACTGAAGATAGGCATCAAGTATAAAGCAGTTGGTTAACACATGTCTATGAGCTTGCAACTTCTCGATGGTTGTTAAAGTATAATATGAAGAACCACCAATTGGCTTACCTACTTGGGGAAACAATTTTGCTACCCAAGAATTAGGTTGTACAAAATTGGGTTCATCATCAACACGGCCAGGACGATTCCACCTAATCTCAATATTATCGAGATACCTTGAGCAAAATGTAAGAATTTCTTCCACTAAGTAACCTTTTAGTTGTGACTTGTTATGTACATAAGACTTCAAGTGTCCTAATACCTAGTGCATCTTAACAAGTGTAGTTAAATGTTATCCTACACATTAACAAACTAATAAAGGTAAGATTACACAATTTTTTTTACCTCTCTATAAGATACATCCATCGATAATGGACGGGACCACCAAGTCTAGCTTCTTCAACAAGATGAACTATCAAGTGAACCATAACTGTGAAGAATGAAGGGGGAAATAACATTTCCATGTGGCATAAACTAAGGACAATTTGATCTTGTAATTTGTCTAAAGATGAAGCACTTAAAGCCTTGCCACATAATTGTTTAAAGAAGGAACACATCTCAATTAATACTGCAAACACTTCATTGGGCAACCCTGTTTGCATGGCTAAAGGTAGCAATTGCTCCATAAGCATATGATAATCATGACTTTTCAACATCCCATTCAACTTAAGATTATCCAAATCAATGCACCTTAAAATATTGCTTGAATAATCACCTGGAATAGTAATGTTTTTCAAAGTTGTCAAGAATGCCTTTTTACCCAAATAAGTCAATGTAAAATAGCCAGAGGACACTTCCCTTTTCATATGGCCAAAGGTCACGTTTGATGCCCATTGCTTGAAGATCTCTTTAAGCATTGACATGATCTTTTGACTTTGCACCATCATTTAGCAAGGTGTAGATGACATTGTCGTACACATTCTTTTCAATATGCATTACATCAAGATTATGACGCAACAAATTACACTGCCAATATGGAAGCTCAAAAAATATGCTTTTCTTTTTCCATTGTTAAGTGCTACCATATTCAACACACCCACCATTGCGCAATCTTTTTCCCCTTCTTTCTATTTCTGGTCTCCGCCCAAATATGACACTAATGTTCTCAACTTGTGAAAGAATTTCAGCACCAGATAATGTTCTTGGTGCACACCTTGTCTCTTGTTCTCCATTAAATCGAATCTTGTTCAATCTAAACCTATGCCTTTAATTAAGAAAATGGCAATGACCCATAAAATGAAATTTTTTACTATGATTCAGACGATAAGGAACGGTGTCAAAATTGCAAGATGGACAAGCTAGTCCCGTGTATATGTTCCACCCAGAAAGAGTCCCCAACCCAGGAAAGTCACTAATCATCCACATCAAAGCTACATGCTGCTTTAGCTCCTTTAGCTAAAGGATCATATGCATCGACACCCTCATACAATAGCTCCTTTAGCTCTTTGATTAAAGGCTGCAAATAGACATCTATGTCATTTCCTGGCATTTTTTTGCCGAGAATTATCATTGAAATGATGAATCATGTCTGCTTTTTACATACCAATAGAGGGGTATTGTATGGAATAAGGATGACTGGCCAGGTACTATAATTTGCACTCAAAGTTCCAAATGGATTGAACCCATCAGTAGCTAATACAAGACACACATTTCGAGGTTCTAATGCGACCAAGGTGTTTGTCGAATCAAACCTTTCCCAAGCCTCAGAGTCTCTAGGATGCCTCATCATGCCATCCTTGTTGCTATCCATGGCATGCCATTTCATATCCTCTGCAATCTTTGAAGATAAAAACAATCTCTGTAATCGCGGTTTTAAAGGAAAATAATGAAGGATCTTTGCAAGCATCTTTTTCCTATTATCACCACCAATATTAGATGCCTCAGTCTGACCACCTTTTGAATTTACTTTCCATCTAGACTTGTTACAAACTTTGCATGTCTCCCTATTCTCATCCTCACCCCAATGCAACATGCAATTACTCAGACATGCATGTATCTTGTTATAATTCAAACCAAGCTTGGTGATGGTCTTCTTTGCCTCATAGAATGAAATCGGAACCTTTGCATGTTCAAATGCATCACTCAATAGTTCTAATATCATCGTCATAGACTTGTCACTCATCCTACTTAGGCATTTGATATGATACAACTTCACCATGAAAGATAATTTTGAATACCTTGTACATCCTTCGTACAATGGTTGTTCTCCATCTATAAGTAATTCATAGAACGCTTTTGCTTCAAGTCCTTCTTGAGTTACATTTCGCATTGCTCCTTCACCTTCAACTTCTTTATTAGTTATCAAGGGTACTTCAATTCTACCATTCTTATCAACTCCAAAAGCTTCATTGAGCATGTTTTGAATTGAGTCTACCTTAACCACGCGATCTTGTACTGCATGTAAAACATTACTAGTTTCCCCTATGGAGCACTCTCCATGATAAACCAAAATGTATCCTTTTGGAAATTGTTTGCAGATCAAATGCTCATACACTACATCCCTTGTTTGCCACTTTTTAAAAGCACATGAAGAACAAGGACATATTATTTTACCATTAGCAAAGCGATGTGCAAAAGCAAAATCAATAAATCCTGAAACCCCTTACTCATACTCAAGAGAATTTTGTGGTTTTGTGATCCATGATTTATCAATAGCATTAGAGTCTTTAATCTGAATTTAAACAATAAATAATATTTAACAACTCTTAAAACAAAAAATATTAAGGCACATATATTAGAAAGACATTTACACTGCTTTTAAAACCAATCTTAATTACCTAGCATTTAATCATTGAGCATGTACAAGCACATAACCAAAATTATCATAGCATTATACTCCAACGAGATATAACCCTAACTTAAGGGGAAAAGGGATCATAATTGTCGAGAAGTTTAGTACTCGAGTTACCTTGGTGTTTACATTACTATTTATTATTGTAGGGTCTATCTAGCAAGGAGCAATCAATCCAAATGTGGCACTTAGTAAAAAATGAAAATCAAAATGCAAAAGGCAAATTGGAATCAACAAGAAACACAGCATTCAACAAACCAAATGAATGAATAAAATTGAGTTGCAATAATAATGAGAAAGAAGGAGCACTTACTTTTTCGTGATAGACCAAGTGGTGCCGCGAATCAAGCAATGAATTTGAATAGGAAGAGCAACAAGAAAGAGGAACTGAGGTTTTAATCAAAAACCAAAAAAAGGAGGTTCAAATTAATTGAAAAGACCCTCAAAGCTTTATCCATGTAATTTTAGGCATAAGATTTAATAAACAGTAAATAGAGTGATCAAACTTTTCAGACAAGAGCACCAAAAATAAAGTGACTACACAAAGCAATGCATGCCTTAACCCCATTATCTCACTATTAATTCGTTTAAGGCATACCCAAATAGGCCCCTAGTTTGTTGACTCACAAGCTACAAAAGAGCTCATTTGAAGAACTTATGCCATCTTACACTTTCAACTCATCAACCTATACCCCAATATCTGACCAATAAAATGACTAATATCCCAATACAGCTCCCATTCCTAATGTGGCCATTCTTGCTTATGTATGTTTTTCTACACAAGATATTCATGAAACGATTTTGAGGATAAAACCATGTATTTGTTATGTGTAGCTAATTTTTTTTTTTTCACTTTCCTGTAGATGACGTCGTTCTCACATCCTTATTACCCAAAAGTTTTAGACTATTTAGTTGAAAGATTTATCAAAAAAAGTATTAACAAGCTTAAACACATTCAAAAAATTAGAATCTTTTAAAGTGAAACCAAAGATCTAGAAGGAATAAGTAAAATAACCAAAACCAAAAACAAGAATAACAGCAAAGACAAAAGGACCTGTTAACAACTTAGTAAGAATAAAAAAATTACCAATAGCTTGTCAAAGAGGAACCAAAAACAAACTTAAAACATGAATAAAAAAATGGCCAAACCAGAATTAAACAAAGCTGCAAGAACTAATCCTTCATAACAAGGACCATACCACAATTAAGAGAACCTCAAGGTAAGGGAAAATTGAATGAATGGTAATAGCCACTATGGTTTCTCCTAGTGTATACATTTTTAATCCCTGACATAACTCTTGAGTCGCTATCACAAGGCCATAATGCCAAGCAAAATCAATTTCTTTGTCCATTTCAAATTTTAAAAGCCAAATACTAGAATTAAGGTATATTAAAACTTGCTATATAACTTATGACCACATAATTGAATAGCAAACAAACACCAATCAATCATGACTTCTAAGGAGATGAAATGAAACAGTGAAATAAGGATGCATACTCAGTGACAGCTCTACCATACAATACTAATAGCAAAATGAAGACACTATGCTATAATAAACAATGTCTAGATAAATTCCATCTACCACAACCAACGACCAGTTTATTGCAGCCAATTCAAAATGGCACTAAGCCCTATAATTCCTATCAAAAGTCAAAAATGCCCTTCTTTAACCCCCCCCTCTCCCCCAATAGCCATCAATACATGGCAAGAACAATAAAAGAAAGAATAAGGAAAGTTTAACTGCATACCTCAAGAGACAGGTTCAAGCAATGACTTGCCTCCAACTAATCCTCTGCTCCAAACCAACCAACAATTAGAAACCCAAATTTCAATTTCACAACCAAGGTATATATACAAACAAAATAAATTAAATGGGAAATACCAACAATCGATATAGCATATTTATAAATAAATAGATGTTTTGAGAGAATAAACTAGCCCAATGGATCAACACTCATCCAGGCAATGCATCTAAAAGTTTCAACTTAAAATATGAATATCTAGTTGTCATTTATCATCAGGAGTTGACTTACTAAAACAGGAGCACATTGAGTGAACCATGCACTAAAGATTCTGGGGCAGAGATCACCACATTTACTATTATATTCAATAAGAAGCCCTACAATGCCAAAGAAAATGGGAGACTGCACTTTAATTAATGATAAACATAATTATTTTCCATGGATTTCCAGCTGAACTTGAGAAAAATCATTTGAAAGTCCACTCTAAATCACATTTAATGTCTGAATCAAAAAGTACAACTTTGCAAAAATAAACCTTGGCCAAGGATTCTTTTTTTTTTTTTTTTTTTTGGATAGTTTGATATAGTTACTTAACTCACTAGCATAAATTTAGGGGCTATAAGAAGCAAGCAATTCTAGAAGGAAAAAGAAGCAATAAGATATGGGTATGGTTCTATAGTGATTTACTAGCAATTGGTCATAGCATCGAACTTCACTAAAAGTTCTTAAAGATATTCTTATCACTTCTTTTATGACTGCAACAAAATTGTTAACGGTTCTAATGTCTAATAGCAGAGAGTGACCTAATAAATATAGAACTAATGATACAAATAAGGTCTAACATCAAATCTGTCAGCTTTTAGTGCTATTGAATGATCACAAAGTTCAATGTATCTTTATACTTCATGAATCATGAATTACATTCCTAAAACATTATATATAAATAAATATTAAAAAGACAAAAAATGAGTTAGATAATTAAGCAATCCTTCTATTTCTTTGTTGTTTTCCCCTGCTAAGGCACCAAAATGAAAATAAGACATACAAAGAAAATTAAAATCCTCATCATATGCATGCATCACGAAAAGAAAAATAAAAAAGAACAACAAAACAGGCCAAAATTGTTGTCTTTAAGTTTTTCTTTGTAACAACCTCTATCATATAAGCCATGCTCGAGTCATGGAGTTACATTAAAAGGTTGTCACTATGTTGAGAAATCTTTAAAATATGGAAAATATAATACATGGCCCTTTAACTGCTCACTTTATTACTGACTAATAGTTCGTAAACTTTGCTGTTTCTGATATATAGAGAATAAAATAATTACACTTTAAAAGAAATTATGACTGATATAATACATAGCATTTGCTTCCGACTAGTCGTTAGCTAGCTTCAATAGTCTCTTGGTCTGGCTTACGTCTGAGTCTTGCTCAATGAATGGCCCTGTACTTCGTCTCGCACTTGATTTCCAACTTGGGTGCTCGAATGTTTACGGAAAAGAAAAACATACAAGCAGGCAGTGAGAACCTAAGGTTCTCAATAGGTAAACTCAAACTAATCTTACAGTGTCATCATAAACATTTCAGTCGTTTCGGTTTATTATGAAAATATGAGCACATATAAACAAATAGTGGTTCAATTTTAAGTTGAAAACACCTTTCTTGAAGCAAGTTATATTTTAACAACCACTTGCCATATCATATGACAGGCATAGAAATACGAATAGTATAATATGCTTCAACAAGAATCATAATAGCATTATGACTTAACGAAATAATTGAAGATGCACATATAGATGCTTATACTTGATAGTATGCAATTGCACTTGACTTAATTCGTATCTTTCTTTAACTTGCAACTTGATCTTGCTCTTCTGTACTTAGTCCATCGGAGGTGAATGGCCTCTCTCACCTTTGGATAATAGCCTACTTTTCAGGTCCGAGCTCATACCTATATATGAGTGACGGGTTTACTTTCCCCGACCCTCACACCGGTCTATTCCCATTAATTTTGGTTGAGGGCTGGCCCAAATCTTAGATAGTACCGCTCTGGCCCACGTTAGCTGGATCTACGCCATGCCTTACGTGGTAGCTTAGTACGTCCCTCTTGCAAGTTCTTATTATCTTTTCTTTTCCATATCTTATCATGCTTGCGGATGCTTTGCGCATTCATGGATATGTCTCACACCTTACTTCTCATATCATATTCTAATTATGCTTGCATGCATGGCATACGTGAACATGACATGTAAATGTAACTATATTCAAAGCATAATTGTAACAACCTATATCATATAAGCCATGCTCGAGTCATGGAGTTACATTAAAAGGTTGTCACGGTGCTGAAAAGTTCTTTAAAATATGGAAAATACATGGCCCTTTAATTGTTCACTTTATTACTAACTACTAGTCCCTAGTACATAGAGAATAAAATAATTACACTTGAAAAGAAAATTGTGACCAACATAGTACACAGCGTCTTCTTCCAACTAATCATTAGCTAACTTCGATAGTCTCTTGATCTGGCTAGCGCCTGATTCGTGCTCAATGAGTGGCCCTGCACTCCGCCCTACACTTGATTTCCAACTTGGGTGCTGGAATGTTTACGGAAAGGAAAAACATACAAGCAGGCAGTGAGAACCTAGGGTTCTCAGTAGGTAAACTTAGACCTACCTTATAATGTCATCATAAACATTCCAGCCGCTTCAGTTTATTATGAAAACATGAGCACATATAAACAAATAGTGGTTCAATTTTAAGTTGAAAATACCTTTCTCGAAGCGGGTTATATCTTAACAATTACTTACCATATTATATGACAGACATAGAAATATGAATAGTATGATATGCTTCAACCAGAATCGTAATAATAGTATGACTTAATGAGATAGCTGAAGATGTGTTTATAGATGCTTATACTTGACTATATGCAAGTGCACTTGACTTAATTCATGTCTTTCTTTAACTTGCAACTTGATCTTACTTTTCTGTGCTTAGTCCCCCGGAAATGAATGGCCTCTCTCAACTCTGGGCAATAGCCTGCTTTTCAGGTCTGAGCTCGTACCTATACATAAGTGACGGGTTTACTTTCCCCGACCCTCACATCGGTCTATTCCCACTAATCCAGTCGAGGGCTGGCCCAAGTCTTAGATAGTACCACTCTAGTCCATGCTAACTGGGTCTATGCCATACCTCACGTGGTAGCTAGTACGTCCCTCTTTCAAGTTTTTATCATCTTTCCTTTCTATATCTCATTATGCGTGCAAATGCTTTGTGCATACATGAATATGCCTCATACTTTATTTCTCATATCATATTCTAATTATGTTTGCTTGCATGGCATACATGAACATAACATGTGAATGTAATATATTCAAAGTATAATCTCTCATAGCATTAGCTTTCATTACTTATATCATACTTAAATTCATCTTTGTATATCTGAACCTTATTAGCATAACATATAGATATTCATAACATCCCTAGTTTCACATATTTCTGCCGTAAATTTGGCAGCATAACGGATCAGATCCGTTTCCTCATGAATAGTACCAGCCCTCACAGACAAATCAGTCATAGTAGTGTAATTAATTTAACATATTTCTTAATGCAAAACTTGCAATCCTCAACTCAAACTTTATATGTTCACTAACACTTGTGAAACCATCAATTTGGTCATTTCTGCCAATTCTACTCAGTTCTGCCCGAATTTTGTATAATTCACCTTTACCTCTATTCAACTCATTTAAACATGAATTTTGGATATATCATAGCTCTATGTGTCTATTTTGTAACGTCTTTAGTCCCATATCATTTTGATTTATATAACTCAAAATATCCAAATTTTACCTCGGCCTATTCAGTCACTAGCCCGAATTACACTCCTGGAAGTATAAATTTACTAAAAATCGAAACTAGGCTCAAATCATACGAAATTGGTCTCATATTAAAGCTAACATGACAACCTTTCATTTACAACAAGTTTCATTCCATTTGCTTTAGTATAGCTCGAGTTATAAGTCCTAAAATTCCACCTTTCTGAACTACTCTGTTTTGGCTCGGTTTGGACATAGGGTAATTTCCTTGAACCACTGGAATTAATTAGGGTCATAAAAAACTCAGAATTTCATATTGGATGTTTCCCTATGTGTAAGCTTTCTAACAAAGATGATTTCACTCAATTTGGAGTGGTATAGGGTGAGTTATACCCTCCTCAAGCCACCCTGTCCGGATGAAAATCCTGATTCCTAGGTCAAACTTCAAAAATTCATATCTCTCTTAATACTAATCCAATAACCATATATGATATATCTATGGAAATCCCTGGATGTCTAATTTCATCTAAAAATGGTTTCATCAAATTTAACCAGTTGTAGGCGGAGCTGTACACTCTGCCGTACAGACTGCCGTGGAATCTTCACCAAGACAGCATCCTAATCCTCCATTCCTTCTAATTTCCTCCTTCTAACCATAATTCCAACTCAAGATCTCCTATTAATCCAATCATAATACATCATAATACATCCAATAATTCATCAAATACATGGAGAAGAATACAATTTCATGCGATCATAGTGCAAATAGTTCAAGAACAGAAATAGAATCCTACCTCTTTGGAGTGTGATTTGAGCTAAGTGTTAAAGCTTGAATTGTTAGAACCTTGTTAAGCTTGAAGGAGTGATGGAGTTGGGTGAGTGGAGAAAAGAAAAGAAAGCTGAAGTGAGGGAGAAGAGAGGGCGCAAAATGGATCTGAATGAGAGGAGGAGAATATGTTATATAGGCATGAGTGGTAGTTAACTTGGAGGGTTTTGATTGGCCTCAAAACACAAAGCTAAATTTCAGCCAACCTTCCCCTAAAATTGCTCTCCACGTTGCCCTCTTTTGGTGGCAAAATTGCTCTCCATGTCACCTAAAAGTGGAACATGCTTACATTCTATCCGAAATCGGAACTCACCCCGATTCTGCTTAAAGTCGGAACTCGTGCCGTTTCACTTGAGCTCGCAACTGAAGCCGGATGTCGGAACTCATCCCATCTTATTTGTGACTTGAGGAAATCTTGTCTGGTTTATTTGAGACTTGGAAGCAAGGTCGGATGTCGGAAGTCATACAGTTTCCAGTCACCTAATCTCGGAACTCCCCATTCAAACTTAGGAACACCAACAGAAATGGGAGCTTCTTGGAATAAACTCAGACATCGGAACTCGTGCATGACTGGAAATTAACTCAAAGATTTGAACTCATGTCCATTGAGTTCAACTCTAAGGTCGGAACTCGTTACATTAAAATCGGAGGTTAGTACTTGCACCATTTTGCTAAAGTATCAACTTATGGTCAAGTCGGAAGGTTAAGGTCGGAAGTCGTAGGAAATCATGCACACAAACTCGGAAGTCGGAAATAATGCATTTTGTGAGCGAGGTTCGAAGATGAAGTCAGAAATTATGGAAACTAGTGAAGTCAGAACTCGGAACTCGTGGTGGAGGCAAAATGGAATATTTTAGCACAAGGAAAAATTGGGATGTTACAATAATCACCCATAGCATAAGCTCTCATAACTTCATATCATGCTTAAATCATTCTTGCATATATGAATCTTATGAGCATAACATATAAATGTTTATAATCATTCATATAATTCACATATTCCTACCGGAATTTTGGCAGCATAACGGATCAGACCTGCTTTCTCATGAATAGTGCCAGCTCCCACGGACAAATCAATCATAGCAGTATAATCAATCTAACATATCTATCAATGTAAAACTTGCAACCTTCAACCCAAGCCTTATATGTACACTAATACTTGTGAAACCATCAATTTGGTCATTTCTGCCAATTCTATTTAGTTCTGTCCGAATTTTGTATACTTTACCTTTAGTCCAATTCAACTCATTTAAACCTAAATTTTGGATATGTCATAGCTCTATGTGTCTAGTTTCCAACCCTTTTAGTCCCATCTCATTTCGATTTGTATAACTCAAGTTATTAGTATTTTACCTTAGACTGCCCTGTTCTTAGCCAGAATTGCACCCTTGTGAGTGAAAATTCACTAAAAATAGAAATCTAGGTGAAATCATATGAAATTTATATCAATTTAAAGCTAACAGAACAAGCTTTCAAATGAAATAAGTTGCATATCATTTGCATGAGTATATTTTGAGATATAAGCCTCGCAACTTGACCTTATTAGACTACTCTGTCCTAACCTGGTTTGAATTTAAGTCAACTTCATTGATGTACTGGGAACAAATGGCAACGAATCTGATTCTAAAATTTTTATGGGATGTTTCTTACATGTTAGCTTTCAAACAGCTTGGTTTCACTCAATTTAGAGTTGTGTAGCATGAGTTACACCTTTCTCAACTCATACTGCCCAGATGAAAATCTAGATTTCTAGGTCAAACTTCAAAAATTCATAGCTAATTCTACACTAATCCAATGGCCTTGTATTTTATATGTATGAAAATCCCTGAATGTCTAGTTTCATATAAAAATGGATTCATCAAATTTAAATGGCTGTAGGCAGAGCCGTACACTCTGCCGTACGGACCGCCGTAGTTTTTTCACCTAGACAGCATCCTAATTCTCCACTTCTTCTAGTTTTCTCCTTCTAACTTTAAATCCAACTCAAAATTTGATGTTAATCCAACCATAAACCATCAAATACATCCAATATATCATCAAATAAATGAAGCCAACGAGAATTCCAAGCAGCCGCAATCCATAGAAATCAAGAACAAAAGTTGAATCCTACCTTGAAATCCTTGAAACTATAGAAGCAAGGAGGCCAAGAACCAACTCCTAGCCTTCTTCCTCCACCATAGCAGCAGCTCACATGAATGTGGGGAGCCTTCACTTGATGTTTAATCATGAAATTGTTAGAGGGGTTTTGTAGAGAAGGAGATGAGGATCAATTTTTTAAAAGGAGCAAGAAGATTTGAGGTCAAGAAGGCTTCCAATCTTGAGCTTGAAGCTCTTAGTCATGGAGGTGAAGAATGAAAGGAAAGAGTAGAAGAAGAAGAAGGGGAGAGGAAGCTGCAGTATGTGGCGCAAAAGTGGAGGAGAAAGAAAGAAAATTATTATTTGGTGGTGGTGGTAGTTGGAAGCTTGACTTATGATTGGTGGTTATATTTGTGGTGAGTGTTTGGCCACTTTCTTTCACAAAGTAGGTAGCAAAATGCCGCCTTACATGGGGGGAGGAGTGACTAAATCTTGGCCACTCATGTTAGGATTTTTGGTGGGTGATCTGACTGATTCGGCTCCGGCAGTTTAAAACATCAAATCTTTATCGATTTCCTCCAAATCGGTAAAATGTTACTAAATAACTTTATAAAATTTTTTATATGTTTATTCAAATTTTCTTAAGCCTTATCTCTCTAATTAATATCTAATTAATTCTAATTAATACTTAATTAACTCCTAATTGCCCTTACATAACTATTGAAACCGAATAAATAGATTAATGGCGTAAATTAGACAATTTCGCAAATTCGGAGCCTTTTTGTTTTCTGTAACTAATAGTATTTCTGTAATTTTGAGCAAATCCAGGGACAGTTCACGTCATTTCACACTCGACTACCTCCATGGCCCAATCGGCAGGGATTTAAACTTCTACGATTTCACCACGTGATTCTGCTCTATTTAAAACCCCATTCTGCTAATTCTACAGATATGGGGACATAAAGGTTATTTTATGAAAAGTTCTAGGGTTATTGTGGGAATAAGTCTTTAGGGTCAAAATATAATTTCTAAAAATTCTAGGTATCACTGCAATTAACAAAAGTTTACAGGGGCACTTTTATCATTTCCTAATTTTTAACATATGGCAGTGCCATATTTTCAACGGCAGTGTTACACTATCCTATAATTCCAAGTGTGAAGATCGTCATGACATAGCGCTGCCTGAGAAATTCTCACACTGCCTAAGGGAAATAATTCAAAGTTTCTATTACATTCTGTTTACGAAAGTGGGGATGTTACATTCTTCCCAAGGCATCAAACAAAAATAGACACAAGAGGCAATTAGATCACTATAATCAACTATCTATATAGAGATGCATACACCTAACCATTGCAGTAGTAGTAGCACAGTCCCTCTAGTAGTTGAGCATAGCAAATCCACCTCCCTTCCTTGTTAAGAAAGATAACTTAGTATCAATTTCCTTTGTACTCATTATCTCCCCGAATAACTTCTTTTTTCTCAATAGGAGCACCATGGCACTCAGTTAACATGACATGAAAGTAATTAGATAATAATTAAACCTCAGCATGTGCATTTCAAAAGGAATTTGATTAAATGTTACACAAAGCAAGAACACCATATTAAAAGTAAGCAACTCGTTGCAGAACAACTACACCGATGATGAACCAAGGAGACTTTGAAATCACTAGTAAGCTCAATTCCATTCTATTCATTTAAAGTGACACATAGAAATAGTCGAAATCAAGCAAAACATAGCACAAACTGGAACTAATAAGTAATAAGTTGTAATATCACTTAGAGTAAACGTCCTCCCTTCTTTAAAATCCTACCCATTCCCTTCATAGCTACTCACAACCAAATTTAATGCCTGCTTATTATTTTAGTTTTTCTTGGGATAAGATAGAGTGGTGACACATTGCTAATTCTAGAAAATAGAGACCCTACACAAAGTTGAAGATAAGCATTTAGACATTTGATAATGAAAATGATACTATACACTTTTCCAACCATAACAATCAATTTGATGATCTAGAAAGATTCTCTCCCTTTTATGCAGATGTTGGACTTATTACTAGTGCAATAATGAACATGCTTTATTACTAGTGCAATAAGAATGTGTCCAACCAAAACTGAACGCAGTGGATACTAAACATGCACTTTAATTTGGTATCCACTGTGTTCAGTTTAGTATCCACTGCACTTTAAAACACTAAAATGTTATACATACATACATACATATATATATATATATATATATATATATATATATATATATATATATATGGAATGTCCATAATATTGCATTCTTACTATCTATACTATGCACATTAAATCTCCATAGGCAACAAGTTTTTCGAACCACAAGAATGACTTAACATTAATTTGTTTTCCAATTTGATAGCACAAAAGCTACACGTGCCATATAAATAGGTTCCTATACACAAATAGTCATGAGATAATATGCCTAAAGGAACCATGGCATGTAAGAAAAATTTTCTGCATTCAAGTGATATGATCATGGGTGATGTATGTACAAATTTTTGGTTTCTTTTGGTTTCTAACAATAGCTTGTATAGAATTTTGTTTTTTTTTTCCTCAAAGCCTAAAAGCTTCATGTGCAGAATTTTCCTAAACTACTTAATGCAGAATTTTTTTTTCCCCCTCAAAGTTTCATGTGCAGAATTTTAGTTTCCTATATGTCCTGGATAAATCTACATGATCTATATTCTCTACCCTTAGAAACCTCCAAAAGCCTTTCTAGCACAATTGTAATCCTCAAGGTCCTACTTTTCTTATGCCATGGCATCAAGGAAGCACTAAAGTTCACAACTTCTTAACATCATAGCATCAAAGTACTATATTTTTGCCAATTTTCATGAGAACTAAATACAAAAATTGGAACTTGATAATGAAAATAGAACAAAAAATTTTGCATTGACTATCATAAATTTTAAATAGAACAGAACAAACACAAGATTGATGATTTTGCTAACTTTCCCTCATAAACCAAACTACGCACACATAAAAAAGAGCACTGAAGTATTGATAATAAGTTCCTAATGTCCAATATTTTTCCACACCCCAAACTATAAAGAAACAACCTTTTGAAGTCCAACAAGCATTGAATTTGATCACAATAACCAACTTCCATAACCACTAGCACAGTGAAGTTTCCAACTTTCAACTATTATCTTCAATTCACCCAATAACCCAATTGAGGAAGAAAAACATATAAAACAAATCTACTTATATCAAAAACATGACAGAGCCATGAAATAAATTTCCAATGACAACAAAATGATAAAGAAATGAAGTAGAAACCATAATAAGTATGAGGCATTTATCAGTCAAATTGATCACATATATTCAGATTCAGTTTTAGTCACCGAATTTTTCAAGTAAGGATTTTCGGACTTCCTTTTAATTGCTGGCCAAAGAATAAGAATGCAAAATCAAAAACAAGAACATGTGATTATTTATGATAGTGAAAAAGTTCATTTTTTTATTATTATTGTGCGTAGAATTATGAACAATAGGAAGAGAGAAAAAAAAAACTAAATAGAGAAGCTTTTGAGCAGTGCCAATAGGATCCATGGAGCATTCTCTGAGGCAATTTTGATAAGAAATTTATTTCTTTGCTATGCTGCTTCTGTATTGTGGAGTGGTCAATGTTGCAGTTGGTCATTCACACATGGTCATGCGACCTCATGTTCGTGGCTACGTCATCACTCATCGATGTTGTGCGGTCAGTGGCAGTAGGTCTATACATTGTGCATCATGTGAGGGGTGAGAGAGAAGAGGCTTAGGTTTTGGATTTCATGGATTTCACAAGGGGGTTTTTGATTTGGTTCTTTTTTCTTCAATTTGGGATATCGGGATGGGTCTGAGAGAAAAGCTTAGAGTGAGACTTTTTCTCGCGGGAGAGGAAGCGCCAAAATGAAAGGGGAAGAGAAATTAACACAGAACCATCTCTAAACACCCAAAAACTGCTGTCTTTAATGTTTACCCGGGGCGGTTTTATTAAACTACCGTTGCTGTCCACTTAAATCAAAACCAGCGATGGTTGTCAATAATTGCTGGTAATTACACGCCGCAAGTGTCTTTGTTTCTTGTAGTGCAAGGAAATCAAAAACTAGAGCAACCTCCAATGGAGGAATAACACACAAGTCAGAACTCGAATTCCAGGCTCAAAGAAGAGAATAAAGGAAATTAAGAATATACTGATGTGTATTGAAATTGAAATCCAAGTTCTAAGATGATTCTGATACATTACAAGGCTTATATACAAGTGACTAAGGTACATACACTAAAGCTAACTAACTAGTGTGATCATAAATAACTTACTAATAAAATAACTAACAACAACTGAAAATAATATAAAGTGCAATCAAAATTGATCAAAACTAATCAAGCTAGAGGAGTGGTAACAATTACACTTCTAAAATCAGATATGATGGTACCAGAGAACTTGAGAAGGGGGTTTTGAATCAAGTTTCTTGGTCTTTTAAAATTTTTTTACATATTTAAACAACTTATTAGCAAAGTTTACGTCTATCATACATTTAGTAGATATCTCCTAAAATTAATATGTATGAACATAGAGTTAAGGTAAAGCATAGAATACAGATTACATTTCAATTATTTCAAAAATATAACTATGATTAACATAAAATATATATATATATATATATATATATATATATATATATATATATATATATATATATATATATATATATATATATTCGAGAGAAGGGATCAGAGAAGCTTGCACCAGAGATTTTTATACTTGTTCGATCTTCAATACGGAGTTTACATCCAATCCCCACCTATTAGCTGACATTTTTAACTAAGTTAAATAGTCTTGTACAATAGACTCTTCAAGCTACAATCCAATCCGAGTCCTTTTCCTCACTAACTAAGATTCCAAATTAAAAAAAAAAAAACATGTGTATTAATTTTGAGAATTAGAGTAATCTATTTTTAATCTCAATTCAAATAGATTCCCTAAAAATATATGTGACACAAAGTTAATTATTAAAAAAAAAAATTAAACATCAACTTGATTTTAGAACATTTAAAATAAATATTAAATTAATTCTTTAATAAGTATTTCAAGCTTTAGTTTAATGATTTTTTTTCATTTATGAAATAGATTAATGAAAAAATATATAAAAACTAGGCTGCTAATGCGCGGATCTTGAGAATTTGAACATTTACCCCTATTTCATCATTAGTTATTAGTGGTGTACCAACAATACCAAGTTTGACTTCGTGGATAACTCACTAGAAAGTGGCTATCTCAAATCAGTAATCAGCATTGTAGCTATCTTAAGCTTGAGCAGAGAAGGTAACATCTATCTTACTTTCACATTCAGTTGTATATGTTTTTCCTGCTCTTGATGGATACCGTCGACATTGGTGCTTCTTCTTCTTTTGTTCTGCTGGACCGCTGAAGTATCATAGTATCAAAGAGGAATCATTTGGCATGTGTGCCTCATGATTCAGTTCTCTAACAATTACTCAGTAATTAAAGGTCTACTAGCATTCAGCATGATATGAAGATAAATTATTTATGATTCTTTTCATTATTATTATTTTTTTATATATTTTTATTTCCCCATTTTAACATATCCGCTTCCCTTGCTTTTGTATGATGCTTGTTGATCTACTAATACTGTCATTTTATGTTCCTAAACGAGATTGCAGTAAGGGGTATTCAAATAATTCTTTCTGTTGGTAATATATGACACATTTGACTGTTATATTAGAATTTTTCCTCAAATAATGGGACTTTATTTAGTGGGGAACCATGTGCAACATTAACGTGAAATGATAATGCATTTGGACCTCTACCCACACAGCGACATTTCGTCAATGTTTTATTGAATAAATCAAAATTTAGATAGATAGCATAATTGACACACATGCGGTTACACATTGATCAGTTTCAAAAATTACTCTCCGATTAGCTTGGGAGTTACTTCTATCACTGTTTTATAGTCTTTGTTCTGCATCTACAGGAAATTTGTTGGGCTCCTACTCTCCATTGAGAGCCATGTTTTTGACCTACATAATATTCACACATCTTCGGCTTTGATATTCCAAAGTTGTTGTGCGTTACCTGTATGGATGTTTTACAAGTTCTGGAAAGTTCTAACAATAGGAGGTTTTCTGCCAAAAATTTCATTAGCAGAATTAAGTTTGTTTTAAATATATAGTGATGAAGATATTTCCTTGAATAGTCAAGCAGAGCTCGCAGTACCGAGGGAGCCTTAGTGCTACTGCGAAGTGATAACTTGTCAAAGGCCTAGTAATTCTTATCTGCTCTACAAAATAATACACCAATCCAATTAAATCATAATTTATGATACTGAAATTAAATATCTGCTGTTACATTAATTTTATAATAATATTTTTGGTATTAAATATATTACTCTCAGAATAGATAAAAATTTCTCATTCTTGCAGAGACGGCTTTCATAAGAGACCAATACACTGCATCTGACTTGACATTTCCTTATATGGACCTTAATAGTGTATAGGGAAATATTGGAAAGATAAATATTTCTGACAAAAGAAAATATTACTTCTGAAAGTGGGTTTGGTATGGGGGGTAAAAAAGGGTTGAAATTTTCATAACATGTGTATTTTTGTACTGATTTATTGAAAATTCAAAGAACCCTGCTACATGCCGCAAGCTCTATAGCTCGTAGCTCCATTACCCTTCTATATTACCACGTGAGTTTGAAATCATATCAACTGAAGCAAGATTATTCATCACAGAAAGAAACATCCAGCAGACTGGACTCAGTTCCAACTATGGATGCTGATATGCCTAAGCTTGGATCCTCTAGACTGGTGCTTTCTGTCCAGGAGCTAGCAAAACAACAGATGACCAAAGTTCCAGAACGATATGTTCGTCCAAATGAAGACCCTCCAGTTGTATCCAAGACAACCACTTTGCCACAAGTCCCAACCATCGACCTGAACAAATTGTTGTCTGAACATGAAACTGAGCTAGAGAAGCTAGACCGTGCGTGCAAAGATTGGGGTTTCTTCCAGGTTTGAATCATTACTCCTCCTTTACTATATTATTCACTAGTTAAAAGATCTGCCAGATCATATTCAAGAGTTAACATGTATAAGACGAAAGCCAAAGTAAATTGCAGTGAAATTAGTGGAGAATTAAGATTAAATTATATTATACCAGTGGCAGTCTTATTAGTTACATCATTATCATGGCCCCAAAAAAAAAAAAAAAAACTCGTACATTTACTGAATCTCGGTAGGTACTGCAAGGTATTAGATTGCAGGTTTGGCAGCCACATGCAACTTAAAATGCTGCCGTCACATAATTGGGACTAAGGACTAATCCAGGTAAATTAGTTAAGTGATTCTAAACTATAGGTCATCGTAGCCTCCACTTTTAGGCGAATTTTACCTGCTGCAAGAGTATTCTTCCTTTCGAATAATTAAAGACGTGTGCAAATACTACAAAGGAAAATCTATACTGTTGGAAGCAACACTCTGGGAGAATGTGATAGAATTTAATTTTACACTCTTCATTATTCATGAATATGCATTCAAGACGTTGCATATATATTGAATGTAATGGTCAAAATTAGTTATTGAAGAACATAAATTTAATTTTGTTTTCTCTTAGGACTGGATCAGAAAGAACGAGAAGAGACTAAGAAAACCTCAAGAAATGTGTTTATTGACTACGAACTTGATCAATGCGATCAGAGACCCAAGAATACAGGACTGAAGGGTTATTTTGAGAGACCCTTCCTAACTCTCCTCAGCCTCACTCTGTTCAATTCTCTTAACTAATTTTTCTCCACTCTCTTAACTCTATTTATAACCAACTAGTTGTAATAACTAACTAATACTGTCCTATCATTTTCTTTCTAAGATTTTTAATGTGGAAATGAATTACAGCTGATTAATCATGGAGTCGACCCTTTGCTGGTTGAAAAGGTGAAAATAGGCGTGCAAGAGTTCTTCAATCTTCCAATGGAAGAGAAGAAGAAATTATGGCAAAAAGCAGGCGATTTGGAGGGGTTTGGTCAGCTGTTTGTTGTATCTGAGGAACAAAAGCTAGATTGGGCAGATCTATTCTACATTAACACTCTTCCATTATACATAAGGAATCCCCACTTATTTCCTAGTATTCCTCAATCATTCAGGTTTGTCTCCCACTCTGTGTTTCCAAGCCTATATGTTCATTTATTTTGATACCAACTTAACTGCAACATCATTGATTGATTATGTAGATAACTCAAAGAAGCTTTGTTTCATTGCAGAGATAATCTAGAGAGCTATTGTTTAGAACTGAAAAAACTTTCTGTCATAATCATTGAACTTATGACCAAAGCTCTAAAGATCGAACCAAGTGAATTGCTAGCATTATTTGAAGATGGAGGTCAAGCAATGAGGATGAATTACTACCCTCCATGTCCTCAACCAGAGCATGTCATTGGCCTCCATCCTCATTCTGATGCTGAAGCCCTTACCATCCTTCTCCAAGTCAATGAAGTGGAAGGCCTACAAATTAGAAAAGGTGGAACATGGATTCCTATTAAACCCCTTTCTAATGCTTTTGTCATCAATGTTGGGGACGTTTTGGAGGTAAGTGACAGAAGATAACTTACAACTCCTTTTATCATTTCACATTTAAGTATTCTATGAACATATAAGAATAAAAATTAGAGCACAGTTTTACCAACAAAAAGAAAGTGCTATAAACATTTTAAGAAATTTTGGTGCCTCTCCTAAATGTTTTGGCAGATAATAACCAATGGTATTTATCGGAGCATTGAACATCGAGCAATAGTTAACTCAGAGAAGGAGAGGATTTCCATTGCCACATTTCACAGGCCTGAAATGAACAAAGTTATAGGTCCTGCACCAAGCCTTGTCACTACCGAAAGACCTGCAATGTTCAAAAGAATTGGGTTAGCAGATTATTACGAAGGATTTTTCTCTCGCGAGCTACGAGGGAAATCGTACATTGATGTCATGAGGATCCAACGTGATATTGGTCAATCATAAAAGCGCACAGGACTTTGCATGGAATGGGAAAATAAAACAACCACGCAATTAACAATTATGTAACAAATGATGATGTACAACAATAATGCCAGTGCCTGAGAGTAGTGACATGATTTCCTTTTTGTTTGTGATATTGACTCATTGTTCAAGGCTTCCAGCTGAACATGTTGACTTGGAAGCTAACGTCAATTGTCAAACAAAAACAAATTTATATCATGGGACTGAAGTACACAATGTGTTATTCGATGCATGCTATGGTGCCTCTTATTTGCAAAGGGCACCATGCACCTTGTAAAGATGCAATATGACGAATAGATATGATTTGATGGTATATCTATACATCAAACATCTATAGTGCATCATTATAAATATCAATTTTTACTCAAACTTTAGAATTGTAATTAAATATATTTTAAAAGTGACTAAAATTTATCTATATGATCCTAAAATATCCTTAAAAATATCTGTTTAATTTTAGAATTATGCAAATAAAATTTTATTTAAACAGATAAATTTAAGAATTACTATAATACATCACAGTTATTTTAAAAATAATTAAAATTTATCTACGTGATCTTAAAAATATCCGTCCAAAAATTCTATTTAATTTTAATATTATGTAAATAAAATTTTATTTAATTTTAGATCATACAGATAAATTTTAAAAATTATTATAGTACACTATAAATAATTAATGTATCGATACATCATCAAATCTCAACCATTAGATTGACTAGTTGCATGTTGCATGGTGCAACTTGGAAGTCTGTTGCACTTGAGAAGTCGCCTGTGTTATTCATGACCAAGGTTGCTGATAGGTGGAAACAGGCATGCCCCCAAACCATTTTAATGTTTGTGTATTAGTATCATCATGATCAGTAAACATAATTTGTTTCTACTTTAAACTAGTATTAATCAAATGTAGTTCATGCATAATATACTTCCTTAACTCATATGGCCATATCCTTTTGGCTATTTTCATTATAATTAGGAGGGATTAGGGAACATGGGTTGTTTATATCAATACATTGTCAGGAAAAGCTCCAAATACTACTATCTTTGGATTCATTTGTGGAACTTTTATCAGAGTGAATTATTGAAAGTTTTGGGGTATACTACTAACTAACTGGGCACTGCTTGTGGAAATTAGAACAGAATAGTGCTAATGAAATACATATCTGCCTATTCTAGCTCCTGTGTTCACAAATTACCTGGAAGGAGGTGTAATATTTCAAACTCCATTCTTTGCATGGACGGTTCTCTAGCTCAGTTGCATCTTCAGACAACAATAACTGAAGGATGGTCTTGATTCGGGTCCTGGGTTCAAGGAACTAGGAGAGGGGTTCCAATCTAATTAGCAGCAACCGAGTCCAAACATTATTGAATGGTGATTTTTAGGCCCGCATTGAATGTTGTCCCTTAAAAATTGATTGCATAACATTTCCCTGTACGCTTCTAAGCTCCATATGGGAATGCCAAGTCCGATTTAGTGCATTGCTAATTTGCTATCTAACGAAAACCATCTCCCCAAATTAGAAATTGCATGCACATCTTTAGAAATATACATATTTAACGGCTAGCTGTATTATAAAAGTAATATGAGACCCAAATTCAATCTCAATATGTTATTCTTAACTGGATTAGTGTATTAACTTTGTAAGCTGTTAAGTGATAATAGCATTAGTGACAAAGGGGCAGAAAAGGAAATTGAGGCTGGTGGGAGCAACAAAAGGCGTGAGGAGGTGACCGAAAAAGGGAAGTTAGTTAGAGAAGGGTCCCATGTGGGAAGTGATCCGCTGAAGGTGGTGCTGAGAAGGAGTGAGCGTGCATCCAAACCAAATAAGAAGTGGGAGGACTTCATTTGAGGATTATGGAGAATTTGGTATGACCTTCCCTCTGATATTCTTCTTGCTCCCTCTCTGATAACCTTCTTCCCTATCTCATTCCCTGCTTCTCTTCACATTTCAGGTGTAACCCGACCAATAGCACAGTGCTCACTGCTTCCACATTCGAGACTTAATCCTTACCTCACTTGAATCTTGCTTACTTCATATTGTAGTTCTGTTATTTCTCCTGGACATTACACATTATGCTTGTATTCTGTTATACGCTTGAATCATACACACTACACTGCTGTGAATTTTACTCAATCTGATATCAATACGCTTGAGGTAATTCTAGTATCCTTCATAAGTGTAAAATAATTTCTCCTACATGCTCTAGTAGCTTGTGATCACAGTACTTTATATACCCAGCAGTAGTTCTCATGTTGCTTGAGCTTGAACATCAGGTGTTGAATAAAATGATTAATTCAAATCTTTTTGTTGTATAAACTATAAAGCTATTGATGTATGATTTTTTTACCCTTTTAAAACCGTATGCATTTTTAATCTGTTGAGTACTTGCTCGTGAAAGCCCGCTTTGAAGTTGTCTCCATCTGGTTTTTGAAGGACGTTTCAATTGTTTAGATTGTGGTTGCAGGGTATATGAGTTTTAGTTTTTCTCTGTTCTGTTTTTTCAGTTTTGCATAATCTTTGTTCGTCTTCTTGTTACATGGGGAGGGAAGCATTAAGTATACATTATTAGTTAAAAAATCTCCAACTCATTTTACATCCTCTGTGCTCTGCTGTAGTCACGTTCTGCTGTGAGAATGTATCCATATTTGTCGCTAAAATATTTGTTTTCATTTGTGCAGAGCCAGCTGCTGATTTTAGAGTTACTGGGGAAAATGCTTGTGCAAGTCGCACTGGGCAATATTGCTGCTGAAATTTGGCCTTTTCAACTATCAACAAAGTCCAAATCCCATTTAAAGCAAATAAATTGCGAGATTGGTGATTTATGGTAATAAATTTCAAGTTATATGGTGCACTAGTTACAACTTTTTGTTCAATGGAATTTAGGCCACACAATTTAAGGGAACTTAGTTCTTTCTCATATCCTACTCTATCAATTTTCAGTAACTCTCAACTTGAGACCTGATAAGTGGGAATGAAGACGCCTTGTAATAATAAGGAATAGACTAAATAAGGAACATATACATCAAAACCAGACACACTAACTTATTAAAGGACATGTGACAAACATATATAAGTGCAGGACACGCCTGTGGCATGTATCAGCCAACTAGTTAAATAATAAGCATTTCAAGTGCCATGATATAAATTCACTACTCCACATTAACTTCCAAGCTATCAAATCTTCAACTTGAAGCGTTGAACAGTGAGTCAATCCTCACTGGCATTATTGTTGTGCTTTAGCTACCGTTTGTGACATAATTGTTTTCTGTGAACTTGTTTTGTTTTTCCATCCCAACGCAAAGTCCTATGCACTTTTATTGATACCAGTCTCGTTTTGGATCCTCATGACATCAAGTAATGATTTCCCTTTTAGTTGGTGTGAAAAAAATTCTTTGTAGTAATCTCGTACGCTAATTCTCTTGAACAATGCAGGTCTTTCTGGAGTAACAAGGCTTGGTGTTGGGCCTATATCTCTGTTCATTAGAGGTCTGTGAAATGTGGCAATGGAAATCCTTTCCTTCTCTGAGTTAATTGTTGCTCGATGTTCGATGCTCCGGTAAATCCCATTGGTCAGTATCTGCCAAACCATTAATGGAAGGTAACAAAGATTCTTACAAATCAAAATATTTTTGAGCGTGTATTCTATTTTGGTTAGCGACGAATTTAGCATAGTTGCCCAGGCTTGCAATTTGTGTACCCATGCATATACTAGTGAGTGGCCTCCTAAAATCACTAAATTATTACATAGTCTCTTTAGTTTTTAGAAGGTTATTATTTCCTATTATATTTATTTACCTTGGTCCCTAATGCTAATTTTCTGGCTTGGCCCTGGGTTTGGCTCTGCCACAATGCTTCTAGTAGGCTTGAATTCTCACATATTACGCTCAATTTGTCAATTGAGCCACACGTTCCTTATGGTTTAGTGTGTATTCTAATTTCTATTCTTAAATTGTCGTCAAATCACTTCAACGTCGTAAAATGATAAAGGATTTGTGAATGATTTATTGTGAATGATTTTCTGATAATTACCTCCAATATGTCTCCAACGTTGATGACGAAAGCATTAGAGAGGGGCTTGACAGGAATCCACATTCCATCTTTTCTTATTTGGAGGCCTTCCATTTCATTGATTTGGAGAAGGATGGTAAGGGCACCAGCATCAGAATGAGGATTTAGTCCAATAACATTTTCCGGTTGAGGACATGGAGGGTAGTAATTCAACCTCATTGATTGACTTAAATCTTCAAATAACTCTAGCACTTCATTGGGTTCGATCTTAAGAGCTATTTTCATACGGCCAATGATTTTGGTGCAAAGTTTTTCAAGTTGTAAACAATAGCTATCTAGATTGTCTCTGCAAAGAAACAATTTTTGTTAGAGTTACATACTAATCACAATGATGATGTAGCTAAAGTGAGAGCATATGTGCTGGCAAACACATACAAAGAGAGAGTGAGATACCTGAATGGTTGGGGAATATTAGGAAATAATTTGGGATCCCTAGCATATGATGGAAGTGTGTTGATGAAGAAAAGATCTGCCCATTCTAGTTTTTGTTCCTCAGACACAACGAATAACTGACCAAACCCCTCCAAGTCCCCTGGTTTCTGCCATAATTTCTTCTTCTCTTCCAATGGAAGATTGAAGAACTCTTGAACACCTATCTTCACATTTTCAACCAATGAAGGGCTGACTCCATGATTAATCAGCTGGAATTAATTATGGTATTAAAAATCTTATAGAGAATTGTCTTGAATGGCATATTTATGAAACTTGGTAACACCAAATTCTTGGGCACAATTAGGGCCCGTTTGGTATGCTTGTTAGTATAAGGCCTGATAGGATAAGAGCTGATAGTATAAGACCTGATAAAAATTTAATACTATGCAGTGTTTGGTATATCACTGTATAAGATATTGTATTATATTAAATATAATCAAAAGAAGACATTATAATAAATATAATTTTTAAATAGTTATTATAATTATTTAAGCTATTTTTTATTATATATAAAAATAATTTTATATTAAAAATTATTTATTTATTTATTTTTAATATTTTTTATAAATATAAAAAATATAAGAGAGAGAGAGAAAGAGTGAGAGTGAAATAAATATAGAGTTTTTATACATCAAAATCTAAATAGGTTTAATATCACATTCCTATATTTGATTGTATTTTTTATTATATACAATTAAATTTATATTAAATATTATTATTTATATATTTTAATAATAAATTTTTATTCCTATATTTTTATTTCAGTTTGAATAGTTATTTTACAATTATTTTTAAAAAATATTTATTTATTATTAAATAATATTATTTTTTATTACATATTTTTATTATTTATTATTTATTTAATAATTAATTTTCTTTTAATAAAATATATTAAAAAATAAAAAATAAAAAAATCCTTATATATTAAAAGAATTGTCAGCTTAATACAGCTTCCAGTAGTATTAAGTTATCCATCATTATAATGTATAAGGGAAGTTTGATGGATAAACTTATACAATACATTGACTGCACCAAACAACGGATAAGATCATAACGTATTGTATTACCTTATCCTATCATGCCTAATACAACATGCCAAACACCCCCTTAGTATTGCTTCCGGTAGTACGGATTTCCCTTTTGAGTATGCGAAAATTTAATACTCTTTTTTTTTTTGTGTGTATGCCATATCAATAATTAGGGAGAATAAAAACTTTGGAGTAGGTAAAATTTTCCTAAAAATTGAGGCTAGAATGAAATGCAATCTAAAAGTATTTATGTAATTTACCATGCTTAGTTATTGTTCAAAATTAGGTGATGGCAGGGTTTTTAATTGCATGACTTGAGATTGTAATAGCTACCAAAATGGGACTTAAAATCTTGCACCGTTGCAGTGAACATATGATCATGTTTCTTTCTTAGCCATGAAAATCATATAACCATTAAGATTGCACTTATATAATTTAATCTTACTTTTCAATTAATTTCAATAAAATTTACTTTGGCTTTTGGGATTAAAGAATTGAGCTTGAGTGCAATCTGGGCAGATTTTTCAACAAGTGAAAATTCAAACCTGGAAAAAACCCCATTCTCTGCATGCTTGGTCTAGCTTCTCTAGCTCAGATGCATCTTCGGACAACAATTTGTTCAGGTCGATGACTGGAACTTGTGGTAAAGATGTTGTGTTAGATACAATAGTAGGGTCTTGATTTGTACAAACATATCTCTCAGGAACTTGGGTGATGGGTTGCTTTGCTAGCTCCTGCACAGAAGGCACCAGTAGAGAGGTTCCAAGCTTGGACATTTTCTTTCGCCGATGAATCCTCTTGGACAGAAGGCACTAACAGAAGGCACAGACGCATAGATCGATTAGCGCTAGGCTCACTTAATCTAGCAAGCTTGACTTCTCAAGAAAATATCTTCATAAAATATCTTCAAAAATAAAAATATTGCTGCTTAAATTTTGGTAGAACTTCCTTATTATTCAACAACTCTAGGAACCATCAGAGCCAAGATGTGTTAATATTATGTAGGCTCTAATTGAGCTCTCAAAACTTTCTGCACATCAGAAGATCCCAAACAAATCTCATACGTGTTGGAGAATAAGAAGTGTCAAAAGGCCAAAACATCTTGATTCCAACACCACCAAGCCGTTTTACCAATCACAAACACAGTTTGAAGAAGAGATATAAACAGGTACATACAGTTCAGCTAATTCAGCCGCCTTATTTCATCTAAATTCCTATCAACTAGCAAAGTCAGCGGTATCCATCAAAAGCAGAAGAAATAGATGCAACTGAGGATATAAGTTAAACAATTTTACCTTCTCTGCTAAAGCTAAAGAAAAAGATCCAGTGGCGGTTTGAGACTGTACTAAGTAAGAGGGGAGGGAAGTATAACTTTGAAATGAATAAGCTACAATAAGAAAACGGAGCAAGGGGATAAATAGGTTGTTGGTTGATAGTCATGTGAATAAAGAAAATTATTAATGTGGTAACTTTATTTTTGCAATAGATTGGCCTAACTTAAATTAAAATGGTTAAAGTGTAGCTATCAAAAAATAGTTAAAGTATAGTAAATTCTGAATAATAGTTGTTTAGGTTGAAAAAAAAAAAGGTTTCCTAAATGTCAAAGTTATTACAAACGTGTCCTCGGCTGGTTGTTAAAATAACATATTTCACAAGTCGGCAATTAATCATAGCTGGCATTTAGGCCTAACCTAGTTGTAGTATATTTTGTTATGAATTGTCTAGTATACAGGATAAGTTTAGCTTTTTTTTTTAACTTTTCTTTCTTTCTTTTCTTTTTTAAAGGAATTGCTCACACTATTATAAGCTAAGGGTGGTGATTATGCACCAAAAATAGGTTAAGGGAGATGATTAAATAAAATTCTTTTTAAAGTGATAATTTTAGAATTTAATTTCTTGATATTATAAGTAAAGTTTGACTAGAGTCATAATTCACTTTCATGTAAATCAGTTACTTTTGGATAATTTAAGGTTTTCAAAAGGCATATTTAATTAAGTAGGAAAAGATTCATTTTTGTTAAAGTTTAGTTTATTAAACTAATTTATTTAAAGATTTTATACAACTTACATAATTTATAAAATATATCTTAATATGTTATATTTATTTTATACATAATATATAAACTTTATTAAATGTTATATTTTTTTAAAATTAAAAGTCTTCATAGTTTGTTTGAATAATGTAATATCAACTTTTTAAATAATTTTTTAAAGTTAAGTCGGGTTTTATACTTTGTAAGATGGTGAACACCAATAAAATAAAGAAAATCTAATTTTACAGATATGTAAAGCATAGTCTAGTTCTGTCCATTTTCACTCCTAGTCATAGCCATTCACTTTTTTCTTTTTCTCCCACTCTCTTTTTTTCTTCACATTTACGCCTCATCTTCTCGGAAAATTTTCAGTTTATTATTTCTTGTGTGAAAGTAACATCCAGAGATTGAGAAAAAAAATTCTTTATTTTATCCATTATTAAAGATGATAATTTTTTTATTTAATTATATAATAAGCAGATCCTTTTTAATGAAGCTACTCCAAAGTCTTTTAAAAAATTACCGAACATGAAAATTTTTAGAGAAAAAGAATTCAGTGATATTACATTTACTTCTTCAACAATGTTACATATACATATCTATACCCATATCATTTTGCCTTTTTTTAAATATTTTTCTATTATTTGATTACAGTGAAACTCATGTTTTTATACATTTATACTATAACTTTATATACTTAAAAAGTGGTTAATCCAAGTTGAAGTGAAGTGCAACTCAGGTGAACTTTACGTACAATATTACGAATTTGAATTTTGAATTCACTAATTTGGGGTGACTTCATCTAATCACCATGTCTATCCTAAACTTAGTTGAGTAACTCCTAAGATCAAAATACTGTGATTTTATATGTATAAAAATATATAGAGTCACATCTCTATAAGAAATGTGCGTCTAATACTTCTCTTACATTTTTAATACCATACGCTTTCCTAATCTATTATTGAAGTAGTTGAACGTGATGTTGTGAGTTTTGAAGTCAAAATATGACTCAATTTTTCGCCATCGTTACTTCTCGTGCTATCGAGTGACGTTTTGATTCAGCGACTATTATCTTGTCTTACTGCATAAATCAAAACTATTCTTGTGCATCAACGTTCTTTGTTTGTTTTTATTTTAGAGTAAACTTTCAAAATTGTCTCTACCAATTTTTACATCAGACAAATTAACAAAATTAAACAGATAAATTGATCCCTTATTTTTTAAAATATTGAACAAATTAGTCCCTGATAAAATAAATTGACAAATTAGTCTTCACCTTTTAAAACCTCATACAATTTTGTCTCTCCATCAAGTTTCTCTATTAAATACTATGATGTAACTTGTCAACTAGTTGATATAGTACTGTTATCTCTTACCATATCATCATAGTCACTTCCATTTATCAAAAATGACGTGTTTTGGTAAAACTCCTTTTATTTGTATGATATATTAGAATATAAAATTCAACATATTATCTTAGGAATATGCCAAAAATAATGTTATTTTAATAAATGGAATTGACTAGGATGACGAAATGGGAGATAACAGTGCCATGTCAACTACTTAACAAGTCATACCATAGTATTTAATAAAGAGACCTAACAAAGGAACTAAATTGTCTGGCTTTTTAAAAGGTTAGGGAGTAATTGTCAATTTATTTTTGTTAGAAACTAATTTGATCGATGTTTTAAAATGTTATAGATCAATTTGTCAGTTTATTTTTGTTAGGGACTAATTTGTCCAATGTAAAAATAGATAAGGACCACTTTGTGTTTGCTCTTTGTTTTATATGATAATCAAAAAGTCAAAATTTAGGTTGACAAAACAAATAAATTATTCAATCACATAAATATAATTGCAGACAATATTGAAAGAGGGAACCCAATGACTTAACAAAGTAAGCTTTGAGTTGGCAAGGGTTGGAGATAGAAAGCCTCAAAGCCGCTAGAAGTATGTGGTGTCTAGGCTGCTTGTGTGCTATTATATATAACAGTTATCAGCATGGTTTTAAATTGCAATTCGCAGCTACAATATTGCTGTTGCGGTGCCATCCATGTAACACCCTAGTAGTTCCATTCTATGCTTAAGTCATATTGTGGAATTACTAGTTGCTACTTTTGCTCGCGGAACTATCATTACCTTTTGGAAATTACTTTATACCGAAAATAAGGGTAAAATTTTTTTTTCTACAAAACAAGTAAACCATTTTTGAAATCGAGAGCCATGGGCGCATCGTGAACATATAAAGTAACACCGCTATCCCATACATATATCGCATTTAACAAGCATAGAGACCATAAGAGTAACCACAATTCTTAGAATAATGTAACATTCATTCCACGGCCAACCATGATAATACAATAAGAGTCGTACCAGTTCATACATAAGATAATAATGGGTCCGATATCTATCGTCGGCCCTACACACAAGCCTACCAATACATAATAAAAGGAAATACATCAGAGAATCCTACTACCCAAGCATGCCACATAACGAATGATAACCACATAACTACTACCAAAGGGGCTATCCTCGTGCTCGCTCGCATGCGATCGTCACATCAAGCATCGGCGGGAGGAAACCGTTCCCATATCCACCGGGAGAAGTACTACCACGTCCCTCCTCGAGCACGTCCTCGCCCACGGGGCCACGGTAGTGCGAATGAACCCACGCCCGCGAACCGGGGTGAAAATGGGCCAGCGGATGAAGCGGAAGAATCGAGAAGATAGGCGAATCATCAAGGCTGCGGCGAACCCGAGCGGTGAGAACCCCCGAATGAGTCGGATAGATGGGCTCGGATGGATCGGTCTCCACATGGAAGCTTCGGATAAGGCGGCTCAGGGATCGGAATCGGTGAAATAGTCGAGTCAAACGGGTATCCGAGTCAGTCTCATCATCATCAGTGGGGTATCTCGGTGGCTAAAAATAGTGGCGAATGTCATCCATAGTAACCTCGCCAAATGGCTGATGCGGTCCGAAAAATGGACTCATCACGGAGTCTGGGCGGCGGTCGTGGAAGATGTAGACCCTCATTCTTTGCGCTCGCCAAAGCGATCGAGGCGTTAAACCGGGTCAAAGCGCCAACGCCACACTAGGAACTCAATGTAGATCACCACCGTGCCCGACGTCGACATCCTCTGAAGGCGACACGAAAACGTAGGAATGAGAAATACTAAATTTCTCAATAGGATCGCGGCTAGACAAACACAGTGTCATCATCATCGTCCCAGCCACTTCGGGTTTAATTACAAAAGCGGTGGGCGGATATAAGTTCAATTTTTAATGGTTTTGAAAACTTAAACCCCGAAGCGGGTTGCTTTTAAACTTAACATCATAAACACATCATCATGACTAACATCCGTACTAAAACATAGAATAACATCCATAATGCAAATGGGCCATATACTTTCATGCAAAGACACGCATCATCACAGATGTAACCATGGTCATACTTAGACTTTACTTTCATTTTTAGCACGTGCTTAACATTCTTTACTTTCCTTTGAAATAGACTGCTTTTGGACATGAGCTCATTCCGTGACCGTCGTCACGCGGTACTAACCAAATCAGACTAAGCCGATATTGGTTACCTCTAAGTTGGAGGGTCCTCCAAAACACCCTTGCCTCCCTCATAGAGGTTCCTTGTGGATCGCCGTCTCTCACTTCCCTTACCAAAGTGATTGAAGGGTCACGTCCATTGATTCTTTTCTTATCTTTATACTTTACATGCATAACTCCTTGACTAGGCATGCAATGATATGACTAAGTCCATAATTTTGGCCAATCCGGCGGCATAACAGCTAGACCGGAGCTTCCCCAAAATGCCAATCATCAACATTCAACCAATAGTTCATCATATCTATATCATATCATCACACTTATCATTCAATCATGAGACAAAGCTCAATCAATCTCATCATTCATCATGCCAAGTGGCATCACACATTCATATCCTAAAGGGGTTTATAGTTGTGTTGTTCTTTGTGAAGAATATTATGAATCATCACATGATTTCCCATGATAGAATCACATAGTTAGGATATGTGTTTATAGTCTTTTAGTTACTTGGTCCTTGGATGAAAGTATGCTTTACTTAAGTACATGTCTTATGAAACACTTGTTCAAATTAATTAAATTATGTGATTGTTTCCTTTCCTTGAGATAGCGCACTCAGTGATTCCTAGGTTCATGGTATGCTTAGAGGCCCTAATCATACTTCTGTTCCCAAGGAGTTCGAGATCCCTCTAATCCTTGGGTCATGACAACGCATAACCACATCATGAACCCAACAACACCAATGTTCACTAATCACCAAGGGTGACTTTTAACTTAGTCAAGTTGCAAAGTTTTAAACTTTTACTAATAACCTACCAAGGTTTTGCCTTAAACATTATTAAAGTTGTCATTCTTTATAAAGTAGTCATAAAGTCTTATTCTTTATGAAAGTAAGTGCCTTTGACATTAAGCTCTTATCTTAAGATTGGATCTTTATGAAATAATGATACAAGCTACTAGCTTTTTGAATAAAAAGTCTAAAACTTTGAGAAGGTCCATAGTTTTATCAAATCATGGAAACATAGAAAGGTGAAGCTTTTCTAATCATTCACTCATCATAACGAAAGGAACAACTTTAAGCTAGAGATCAATGAGAACATAGGTTTCCAAAGAAGAAACTTAAGAACACATGAAGAACATCAAGAACATATTTTACTAAAAGAGAAAACTTAAGAACACATGAAGAACATGAAGAACACATTTTTCCAAAAGAGGAAACTTAAGAACACATGAAGAACATCAAGAACACATTTTTCCAAAAGAGGAAACTTAAGAACACATGAAGAACATCAAGAACATATTTTTCCAAAAGAGGAAACTTAAGAACACATGAAGAACATGAAGAACATATTTTTCTAAAAGAGGAAACTTAAGAACACATGAAGAACATGAAGAACACATTTTTCCAAAAGAGGAAACTTAAGAACACATGAAGAACATGAAGAACATATTTTTTCTAAAAGAGGAAACTTAAGAACACATGAAGAATATGAAGAACACATTTTTCCAAAAGAGGAAACTTAAGAACACATGAAGAACATCAAGAACATATTTTTCCAAAAGAGGAAACTTAAGAACACATGAAGAACATGAAGAACATATTTTTCTAAAAGAGGAAACTTAAGAACACATGAAGAACATGAAGAACATATTTTTCTAAAAGAGGAAACTTAAGAACACATGAAGAATATGAAGGATCTTCTCAAGTTTTCACTTAGAGATCTTGGTCATGAAAGACCCAAGCTCCAAGCTTTCTTGAGCAAACAAAATGCAAAAGATGAAGATCACTACCTTTCTTGAAGATGGCGCAAAAACAAGAGAAATGGAAGAAGAAGATGATGACTCCTCTTGATGATGAAGGTGGCGGTTTTGAATGAGCAAGGAGAGAACTCTTGAGTTCTCTTGAAAATGAGTCTTGTAGTGTTTTGATCTTGTCTCCAAAGACCCAAAGATGTGATCTTTGAAGGGCTTAGTGAGGAAGGTTTGGTTATGGAGGTGGAAAATGATGAAGAAGATGAAGAAGAAGAAGAAAAAGGAATGTAGAGAGAGGTTGGAGAGTTTGAGAACTTTAGAGAGAGAATGAGAAGTTGAAAATGAAGTGAATGTGTGTGTGTGAGAAAGTGGTGTCCTACATTAAGGGAGGGAGTGAGATATTTTGCTTAATTTTGTGTTAATTAGTGATTAAGGGGACAAATGGGATGATGGGGAGACAAAGCATGGTCAAACTCTTACATAAAGTAATCTTGTCTAATGCTTTTTGCTTTTATGACATCACTCTCTACTTTATTGTCTAGTTGACTAAATTTGAATTTAATCATGTGATTAAGTGCTCATACAACTTAATTAAGGTGATTGAGCAAGAATTAGTGATTAACACACAAGAACATGATTAACAAAAATTAATCTCACGATTAAGCTTAATTAACCTTAATTAAACTCGAGTAAGCTAATTAAGGGCGATTAGTGCTTAAGTAAGCTACTGAGGGCTCTAACTTGCTTAATTAGAGATTATCTAACCTCGATTAGGCATTCTCTTGACCCTTCTTGTCCGAGTCAACCCCTTAATTAAGCCCTAATCTCGAAATTCCTCATTAAGTGCCTAATTACTCGGGGTTACTACGGTAATTTAGCACGACATGAAATTGAGGATGTTACATTTCTCCTCACTTTAAAAAGAATTTTGCCCTCAAAATTAGTTGCACTGTAAATAAGTTCGGATACTTGCTCTTCATTTCGGCCTCCAACTCCCATGTATATTCTTCCACATTTCCTCTACCCAAGCCACCTTGACCAAGGGTACCGCCTTATTCCTCAGCTGTTTCGCCCCACGATCCACGATCCGAGATGGCGGTAGATTGAAAGTTAGGTCTTCCTTAACTGCACACTTTCAGGCTCAAGTAGATGACTAGGGTCGGCATGGTATTTTCTTAATTGTGTCACATGGAAAACATCATGAAGGTTTGACAAATTTGGAGGTATGGCTATTTGGTAAGCAAGCCCGACCAACACATTTTAAAATTTAAAAAGGGCTAAGGAAACGGGGGCTTAACTTTTTGACCTTCATGGTTCTACTTATACCGATCGTAGGAGTGATTTTCAGGAATACATGTTCTCCTTCTTGGAACTCTAGAGGTTTTCTCCTCTTATCCGTATAACTTTTTTGACGGCTCTGGGCTATAAGGATTTTGTCCCTAATCCTATTGACTTGCTCTGTGGTCTGCCTCACAAGATCAGGTCCTAGTAGGCTTTGCTCACCTGGTTCAAACCAACATAGGGGAGATTGGCACTTCCTTCCATACAAAGCTTCATAGGGTGCCATACCAATACTTGCATGATGACTATTGTTATAGGCAAACTCGATCAAAGGTAAGTATTTATCCCAACTTCCTCGGTTGTCCAAAACACAAGCTCTCAACATATCCTCCAAAGTTTGGATGGTCCTCTCCGTCTGTCCATCCGTCTGGGGGTGATAAGTCAGACTTAGGCAAAGCTTCGTTCCATATGCCTTCTGTAAGGCTCCCCAGAATCTAGAGGTAAACCTCGGGTCTCTATCAGAGATGATGCTTGAAGGTACACCATGCAATCTTACTATCTCTTGAACATACAGCTGGGCTAACTTTTCCAAAGGATAAGTAGCTCGAATGGGCAAAAAGTGAGCAGACTTGGTTAATCTGTCAACAATTACCCATATTGCATCGAACCCAGCCTGTGTTTTGGGTAAACCCATCACGAAGTCCATAGAGATACTTTCCCATTTCCATTCTGGGACCTCCAATGGTTGCAGCATACCAGGGCTTTTGGTGCTCAATCTTTACTTTTTGGCAGATTAAACACTTACCTACCAACTCCGCAATGTCCCTCTTCAATCCTGGCCACCAGAACATCTTCTTGACGTCTTGATACATCTTTGTCACACCAGGGTGTATGGTGAAATGGCTCTTATGAGCCTCCTCCAAAATCCTCCTTCGGAGGTCACCACTTATGGTACACAGACTCTTCCTTCAAATTTCCATAGTCCACCTGCACCTTGTGCGAAACCCTTCAACTTTCCTTCCTTCACCAATGCTAGGGTTTTCAAGAACTCTTCTTCCTCGCCTTGGGCTTGAGCAATTTGATTTTTGAAATCGCTCGTCACCCTAAGCTGATTCAATCTTAAACTATGGGGGGTCAACGTAACTCCAAGATTAAGGTCTCTAAAGCTCCTTACTAGCTCATCCTCCTTAACCATCATCCAAGACGCATGCAAGGATTTCCGACTTAATGCGTCGGCCACCACATTGGCTTTCCCAGGCTGTTAATTCAACCCAAAATCATAATCCTTGAAACTCCATCCACCTCCTTTGCCTCATATTCAGCTCCTTTTGATCAAAGAGATACTTCAAGCTCTTATGATCGAGAGAACACCTCGAACCTCACACCATACGAGATAATGTCTCCATATCTTCAGGGCAAACACTATGGCCGCTAATTCCAAGTCATGGGTTGGGTAGTTCACTTCATGAGGCTTCAACTGTCTAGAGGCATAAGCCACCACGTTCCTATTCTGCATCAAGACACAACCTAAACCTCTTCTAGAGGCATCACAGTAAACCTCAAACGGTCCACTAGGGTCCGGCAAGACCAATACTGGGGTTGAGGTTAACTTACCTTTTAGCTCTTGAAAGCTCTTCTCACAGTCCATTGTCCACACAAACGGGGCATCCTTCCTTGTCAACTTAGTTAAGGGCAGAGACATCTGAGAAAATCCTTTTATAAACCTGCGGTAGTAACCGGCTAAACCTAAGAAACTCCTTATCTCAGTCACTGAGGTTGGCCTCTCCCAACTCATCACAACCTCAATCTTACATGGATCCACCAATACCCTTGCGACACCACATGCCCTAAGAACTTTACTTCCTCCATCCGAATTCACACTTAGATGACTTGGCATAAAGCTTCTTTTCCCTTAAGATCCTTAATACAACCTTCAAATGTTTCTCATGTTCCTCCTTTGTCCTAGAATATATGAGAATATCATCTATGAAAACAACTACAAACTTGTCCAAATAGGGTCTAAAGATCCTGTTCATATAATCCATGAAAAGCAATAGGGCATTAGTCAATCCACACGACATCACCGTAAACTCATAATGCCCATACCTTGTCCTAAAAGCTGTCTTAGGTATATCCTCCTCTTTCACCCTTATTTGATGATATCCGGATCTCGAGATCAATCTTAGAGAACACAAATGCACCTCGCGGTTGGTCCATGAGGTCATCTATCCTAGGCAAGGGATACTTGTTCTTAACAAGTAACCTTATTTAATTATCCTGTAATCCACACACAGCCTCATACTGCCATCCTTCTTTTTCACAAATAGCACCGGGGCTCCCCAAGGTGAGGCACTAGGTCTTACAAACTTCTTTTCTAACAACTCTTCCAATTGTCCCTTCAACTCCGGCAACTCTAGTGGGGACATTCTATAGGGTGCTATAGAGATTGGCCCAATACCCGGCACCAACTCTATAGAAAACTCGATTTCCCTTCAGGAAATTGGTATGTCGTCAGGAATACATCCGGTACTCCTAACTACGGGGATCTCATCCAACACCTGCTCGAGTTCTACTTCACTTGTCATAAGGAGAACATATCCCTGATCACCAAACTCACTACTTCCTACCCTAACAGAGTTCAAGAACAAACTAACAGCCTCCACGGGCTTATCAGGTATAGGGGGAAAAACAACAGACTTTTCTGAACAATTTATCATAGCATGGTTAGCCGAAAGCCAATCCATGCCTAGAATCAGATCCAAGCCAGACAAAGGCAAACAAATCAAATTCGCTATGAAAGACCTACCATCAATTTGGAATTGACAACTCAAGCAACAATGACAAGTCTTAACTGGTTTCCCAGCAGGAGTAGAAACATTTAACATATAAGGCAATTCGGACACAGATAATCCTAATCTATCTACACAATCATGAGAAATAAAGGAGTGTGTAGCTCCAGAATCATATAGCACAGTTAAGGTCCTACCATTGACCTCGCACTTACCTTTGATGAGATCGTCGGATCGCGTGGCATCTTCGGCATTGAGGGCAAAGACCCTTCCTTGGTGTTGGGGCTTGTTAGCAAGGGACAACAGCTTGACAGTACAATCTCTTGCCATATGCCAGGCTTTCCGCATCGGAAACAAGCATTCGGCGGCTAAACAAGGGCGTCCTCCATGGTGTTTACCACACTTAGGGCAAGCTTGACCATTAAATCGGCTTGGGTGGATTCCCGGAGCTTAAGGGTTGCTTTCCTCCGACACCTCCACCCTGAAATGGTTTCCTCAGAGGTTGGGGCTTGAACTTCTGCCCTTGCGGTGCCAACTTCTTCTTGTAGGCCTCGGACCTTGCCACCGACAGCTTACGGTTGCAATCCTCCACCAAACGGCACTTGTTGACGAGTGCAGCATAGTCACGGATCTCCATTGGTCCTACAGATGCCAGTATCTCCTCACGCAATCCCCCTTCAAACTTCACACACTTCCAACGCTCATCCGGGTTCCCTTGGTAAATTGTCGAGAACTTGCACAGCTCTTCGAACTTGGCCGTATACTCAGCAATATTCATGGTCCCTTGACGCAGACTCATGAACTCCAGTTCCTTCGCATTCCTCACGGACGCAGGAAAATACTTCTCATAGAAGTGCGACTTGAAAATCTCCCAGGTGATGTGGGTTTGGGCTCCCTCCAAGAGCCTCTTTACGCCTACCCACCAGAACTCAGCACCAGCTTCCAACATATAGGTAGCAAAGGCTACCTTCTGCTCCTCCGTGCAGGCCAATACTGTGAAAATTTTCTCAATGGCCTTGATCCACTCCTCAGCTCGATCGGGGTTATACGTTCCTCTAAAGCTCAGCGGATTTGCCTTCCTGAACTCAGCAAACTTGAGGTACTCAAGATCTACCTCAGCTCCTCCATTGTGCCCTTCGGGATTCTCCTCATCCCTTTGCTCCATTCGCTCCATCATTCGATGGGCGCAGCAGCTGCTCCTCATAGCAAAGCCATTTCGAAGTGTCCCCATGACTTCCTCGGGACCTTACGGCTCGTTCTATGGGCCTACCACGTCTTCCTGAAGCCATTAGTTCCTGGTACACAAGACAAAAGACATTGAGTTGATCAGGCTCAACATTCATGTTGAGTGAACCAGCAACTGACCACATTCAGAATAGACAATCATGCACATCTAATTCCTATGCCTCATCATACAGACGAGACTCAAAGCATGACTTAACTAAAACGTATGCTTAGAAGCATAGTCAGTCCATCCCCAGGCTCTTCAAGGACGAACTGCTCTGATACCAAAATGTAACACCCTAGTAGTTCCATTCTATGCTTAAGTCATATTGTGGAATTACTAGTTGCTACTTTGCTCATGAACTATCATTACCTTTTGGAAATTACTTTATACCGAAAATAAGGGTAAAATTTTTTCTACAAAACAAGTAAACCATTTTTGAAATCGAGAGCCATGGGCGCATCGTGAACATATAAAGTAACACCGCTATCCCATACATATATCGCATTTAACAAGCATAGAGACCATAAGAGTAACCACAATTCTTAGAATAATGTAACATTCATTCCACGGCCAACCATGATAATACAATAAGAGTCGTACCAGTTCATACATAAGATAATAATGGGTCCGATATCTATCGTCGGCCCTACACAAAAGCCTACCAATACATAATAAAAGGAAATACATCAGAGAATCCTACTACCCAAGCATGCCACATAACAGAATGATAACCCTATAACTACTACCAAAAGGGGCTATCCTCGTGCTCGGCTCCGTATGCAGTCGTCACATCAAGCATCTGGCGGGAGGAAACCGTTCCCATATCCACCGGGAGAAGTACTACCACGTCCCCCTCCTCGAGCACGTCCTCGCCCACGGGGCACAGCGCGGGTACGAATGAACCCACGCCCGCGAACCGGGGGTGAAAATGGGCCAGCAGATGAAGCAGAAGAATCAGAAGATAGACGAATCACTGAAGGCTGCGACGAACCCGAACGGTGAGAACCCCCAGAATGAGTCGGATAGATGGGCTCGGATGGATCGGTCTCCACATGGAAGCTCGGATAAGACGGCTCCGAGGGATCGGAATCCAGTGAAATAGTCGGAGTCAAACGGGTATCCGAGTCAGTCTCATCATCATCAGTGGGGTATCTCGGTGGCTGAAAGTAAGGGCAAATGTCATCCATAGTAACCTCGCCAAATGGTTGATGCGGTCGGAAAAATGGGCTCATCACGAGTCTGGATCTGGCGGTCGTGGAAGATGTAGACCCTCATTGCTGCGCTCGCCGACAGCACTGAGGCGTTCAGCACCGGGTCAAAGCGCCAACGCCACACCGGGAACTCAATGTAGATCACCACCGTGCCCGACGTCGACATCCTCTGAAGACGACACGGAAACGTAGGAATGAGAAATACTAAATTTCTCAGTAGGATCGCGGCTAGACAAACACAGTGTCTTCGTCATCGTCCCAGCCACTTCGGGTTTAATTACAAAAACGGTGGACAGATATAAGTTCAATTTTTAATGGTTTTGAAAACTTAAACCCCGAAGCGGGTTGCTTTTAAACTTAACATCATAAACACATCATCATGACTAACATCCGTACTAAAACATAGAATAACATCCATAATGCAAATGGGCCATATACTTTCATGCAAAGACACGCATCATCACAGATGTAACCATGGTCATACTTAGACTTTACTTTCATTTTTAGCACGTGCTTAACATTCTTTACTTTCCTTTGAAATAGACTGCTTTTGGACATGAGCTCATTCCGTGACCGTCGTCACGCAGTACTAACCAAATCAGACTAAGCCGATATTGGTTACCTCTAAGTTGGAGGGTCCTCCAAAACACCCTTGCCTCCCTCATAGAGGTTCCTTGTGGATCGCCGTCTCTCACTTCCCTTACCGAAGTGATTGAAGGGTCACGTCCCATTGATTCTTTTCTTATCTTTATACTTTACATGCATAACTCCTTGACTAGACGCATGCAATGATATGACTAAGTCCATAATTTTGTCGGAAATCCGGCGGATAACAGCTAGACCTGAGCTTCCCAAAATGCCAATCATCAGCATTCAACCAATAGTTCATCATATCTATATCATATCATCACACTTATCATTCAATCATGAGACAAAGCTCAATCAATCTCATCATTCATCATGCCAAGTGGCATCACACATTCATATCCTAAAGGGGTTTATAGTTGTGTTGTTCTTTGTGAAGAATATTATGAATCATCACATGATTTCCCATGATAGAATCACATAGTTAGGATATGTGTTTATAGTCTTTTAGTTACTTGGTCCTTGGATGAAAGTATGCTTTACTTAAGTACATGTCTTATGAAACACTTGTTCAAATTAATTAAATTATGTGATTGTTTCCTTTCCTTGAGATAGCGCACTCAGTGATTCCTAGGTTCATGGTATGCTTAGAGGCCCTAATCATACTTCTGTTCCCAAGGAGTTCGAGATCCCTCTAATCCTTGGGTCATGACAACGCATAACCACATCATGAACCCAACAACACCAATGTTCACTAATCACCAAGGGTGACATTTAACTTAGTCAAGTTGCAAAGTTTTAAACTTTTACTAATAACCTACCAAGGTTTTGCCTTAAACATTATTAAAGTTGTCATTCTTTACAAAGTAGTCATAAAGTCTTATTCTTTATGAAAGTAAGTGCCTTTGACATTAAGCTCTTATCTTAAGATTGGATCTTTATGAAATAATGATACAAGCTACTAGCTTTTTGAATAAAAAGTCTAAAACTTTGAGAAGGTCCATAGTTTTATCAAATCATGGAAACATAGAAAGGTGAAGCTTTTCTAATCATTCACTCATCATAACGAGAAAGGAACAACTTTAAGCTAGAGATCAATGAGAACATAGGTTTCCAAAAGAAGAAACTTAAGAACACATGAAGAACATCAAGAACATATTTTACTAAAAGAGGAAACTTAAGAACACATGAAGAACATGAAGAACACATTTTTCCAAAAGAGGAAACTTAAGAACACATGAAGAACATCAAGAACATATTTTTCCAAAAGAGGAAACTTAAGAACACATGAAGAACATGAAGAACACATTTTTCCAAAAGAGGAAACTTAAGAACACATGAAGAACATCAAGAACATATTTTTCCAAAAGAGGAAACTTAAGAACACATGAAGAACATGAAGAACATATTTTTTCTAAAAGAGGAAACTTAAGAACACATGAAGAATATGAAGAACACATTTTTCCAAAAGAGGAAACTTAAGAACACATGAAGAACATCAAGAACATATTTTTCCAAAAGAGGAAACTTAAGAACACATGAAGAACATGAAGAACATATTTTTCTAAAAGAGGAAACTTAAGAACACATGAAGAATATGAAGGATCTTCTCAAGTTTTCACTTAGAGATCTTGGTCATGAAAGACCCAAGCTCCAAGCTTTCTTGAGCAAACAAAATGAAAAAGATGAAGATCACTACCTTTCTTGAAGATGGCGCAAAAACAAGAGAAATGGAAGAAGAAGATGATGACTCCTCTTGATGATGAAGGTGGCGGATTGAATGAGCAAGGAGAGAACTCTTGAGTTCTCTTGAAAATGAGTCTTGTAGTGTTTTGATCTTGTCTCCAAAGACCCAAAGATGTGATCTTTGAAGGGCTTAGTGAGGAAGGTTTGGTTATGGAGGTGGAAAATGATGAAGAAGATGAAGAAGAAGAAGAAAAAGGAATGTAGAGAGAGGTTGGAGAGTTTGAGAACTTTAGAGAGAGAATGAGAAGTTGAAAATGAAGTGAATGTGTGTGTGTGTGTGAGAAAGTGGCGTCCTACATTAAGGGAGGGGGAGTGAGATATTTTGCTTAATTTTGTGTTAATTAGTGATTAAGGGGACAAATGGGATGATGGGGAGACAAAGCATGGTCAAACTCTTACATAAAGTAATCTTGTCTAATGCTTTTTGCTTTTATGACATCACTCTCTACTTTATTGTCTAGTTGACTAAATTTGAATTTAATCATGTGATTAAGTGCTCATACAACTTAATTAAGGTGATTGAGCAAGAATTAGTGATTAACACACAAGAACATGATTAACAAAAATTAATCTCACGATTAAGCTTAATTAACCTTAATTAAACTCGAGTAAGCTAATTAAGGGCGATTAGTGCTTAAGTAAGCTACAGGGGCTCTAACTTGCTTAATTAGAGATTATCTAACGTCGATTAGGCATTCTCTTGACCCTTCTTGTCCGAGTCAACCCCTTAATTAAGCCCTAATCTCGAAATTCCTCATTAAGTGCCTAATTACTCAGGGTTACTACGGTAATTTAGCACGACATGAAATTGAGGATGTTACAATCCACAACTACATCATAGTAGCAACTATGGCTGCCTCTATTATATCTTGCAATTTTCTGCATCACAGCACAATCGCAGCTATGATTGCAATTGCAATTTAAACCATTGTTATGAGGAAGGGGTTTGTTGACTAATTCCTTGGTGTACTTGGAGGGCTTATAACTTCTAAGCTAAGATCTTGCTGTCACGAAGTGACATTGTTAGTTGTGCATGAATGGGGGTGCCTTATTTTAATAGAGATTATTTTTCTTTAATTCTCCAAGAAAAAGCTTTAGGTGTGGGGTTTTGGTAGGAGAAAAATTAATTGAACATTAAAGAGATTTAAATTAAAAAGAAAACTTTCATATCCTACAAAAAAATATGGAAAAAAATTATGGTAAATAATATCATCCCATTCAATAAGTGGTGAACATATTGTTACTAATATCATAACCTAACTTTCATATCAATTTTTTCCTTTTATAATTTAAATGTCGAAATGGTAAGATTAAGATGTTTTAAAAATGTTAGGGACGTAAATAGAACAAAAATATTTTTTTGGGCTAAATTGAAATCGCTGTAAAATGTGAAGGAGGTAAATAAGGCTTTACACCCTTGTTTTCATTTTTCTATTTACTTATTCTCTATTGTTTAATTTAGTTTGTCTTTAATACCTTCTTATGTTCATCTTTTCTTCTTACTGTAATTTAATAGCTTCAAAATTTGTTTGTAAATGGTTTGTAGGAAAATGTTTTCAAAAGTTTTATAAAACTCAATTCACCCCTCTTGAGTTGAAGCTACTTGGTAACAAATAGGTACTATAATACCTCATATTTATTCAGTTTTTGGTTCTAATCAAAGTTTCTTTCATTCTCTCTACTCTTGAATTTTCTCTCTACTAATACATCTAAGATAGGTAGTAGAATCAGCATGAATCTGTATATGAAAGGAAGTAGGACCTACTATAATAATAATGAAAAAGGATATATATATATATATATATAAAGTAAGGTTTGAGTATGTATATCTAAGATTATTCTATTCTATTTTCCTGGTGTAAACTTGCTTAACTTTGACAACCAAAATAATTAATTTAGTGCCATTCTTTTCACCCTATGTTCTACATGGTCCATTTTGAAAGTTGAAAATTACAATTCACTATGATAGAGTGTTCGTCTTTTATTTATTACAGGTGTATTTATATTAATTATGAAAATATTAATTATTTTCAATATTTTGTAAAAAAAATTAAAAAATAGTTTTACCATTTTCTTTAAAAAAACAAAAAATAAAACAAAAGAAATGTAGTATCTTGATAATTATCAATAAAAATATATTAATTATAAATGAACTTTTTTAAAAAAAAATCTCTTAGCAATATAAAATTATTCATACATTTTGTTGACATAAGTTATGAGAAGAATTGATACTAGACTTACCTATTTGATAAAATGCAGAGGCGTTCCCTCCTTGACTCATTAATTCCTTTAAGTTAAATTTGGGGATAAGGTAAAGTTGAGTTTATGCATTATTTAGGATTAAATCCCAAAAAGTTTTGCCTAAGATAGTAATATTGCACATATGAAATTGGTCACATGTCTACCTGACCACTTACAATTATATATTTTTCATTAGTTTAAGTAATTAAACACAATCGAAAATTCATTCAAAAACTCCAAAAATAATTCCTTAAATGAAACCAAAGTATATATATGATGTTTTTCTTCATATTATATCGATTGTATGTCTCCAAAACCATGTTTCTTCCTCTCTTTTTTTCCTCCCTTTTTTTTTATATGATGTTTCTTCCTAATTGACATAGTAAAAGTTGACAAAAAGATATGATCTTATGAGTTAAAAAAATCAGTATTTTTTTTTTCCAATAATTATAAGGAAGCTCAAGACTCTTAAAGAGAGCAAAAAAAGGTACAAAAGAATACTAACTTCAAGTCGGATCCAAAACCCCTAGAGAGACAAAAAACACCTCAGCAAAGCATGATTTACCCTAGCCCAAATGCACACTGAAAAAGAAAACAAAAAGTAATACCTCAATTCCAACTACGACCCATTAAAACAAGTCAGACCATACTTTGATCAAGACACTAAAATAGCAACAACGCTACAGAACAGCAATTTAAGCTTTGATTTCATTTTCCCCCTTTTTCTCTGATATTGCTTTACTAATGATCCTTATTCTTGGACTTTAGAATTTTAGCCAATGCTTGAACAACCTCTTCATTTTCAAAATACAGCCCTATGCATTTACCTAGCTCCCATGCATTCTTTGCCTTTTCATAAAAGTCTCTCTTGGAATTATTCCTTCGCTTCACTTCTTTCTATTTGGTTCAAATGCTCTTCTTCTTTTTTGCCACCCCTAGTTTACTACCTTTCTTATTCTTCTTTTTGACTTTCAACTCCTTTGCAGAAAAATTTCCAAAAGATGAATTAATGTCCTCATAAGAATCAATTATGGCCCTCTCCTTATTGTTATCACCTCAAGAGCCACTCGTTCTTTCTCATGCCCAATGTTTTCAATACACACAAATTGGGTCCCAGGGAGAACCTTATTGGGTTGGGGTGAAGGCCCATAAGCTGCTCCACATAACAACTCAACCTTATTAATAAGGTGAGATTCAAAACTTGGAGGCATACATTATTGCCCATAAAAGCCAATACATCTTTAGTTTTAGTGTCATCCACCAAAGTAATCATTTTACAACCATCATTACTCTAAATAAAAGCCTTATCTTCAACTTGCTTCTTGATAGCCTCCACCGAATAATTAGCACCATAATCAAGGCCATTATCACTGCTCCTCTCCATTAGGTTGTCTCAAGAACAAGATGGAATACAAACATTTGCAAGAGGACCAGTACCATTTTTCTGTGACTCTTGGACTTCTCATTGCCACCATCCTGCATTCCACCCTCTCTAGAAGATAACCCCAGCGAACATTGATCAGCTAAGACTCTTATTGAAGTATTACACATATCGAAACATACCTCCTTCACGTAAACATCAAAACCCAAATCACCCATTGATAAGAAGACCCATCCCTTAATGAAAGATCTAATGCTAGTTTCTATCAGGATCCTTGCAAAAGAGAAAGATTGCTTCTTAATGGTTTTCTCATCAAAACCTACAACTGCCCCCCAATTTTCACCAATTTTACGTAGGTTCCAAATTGGCCAAGCATTAGACAATATGCCATTACATTCCAGTGACATCTTTCTAGAAAATCTCTAATTTGAAAATTACGGCATGCCATTACATTCCAGTGACACCTTTCTAGAGAATCTCCAATTTGAAAAATTCCATGGCCTAATATCAAAGAAAACGAAGATCCTGGATCTAATCCGGCATTTGATGCTAAGTTGCTATCCTTCGAGGATACAAACAAAATCAACATCATAAAGGAACTATGTTCTTTGATATCAGAAATACCACTCCATATTCCTCTAAGCTTGCTTAAAGGAGTTATGAAGTCCACTACACTAAGAGTTTATCAACCAAACTTTTCTCCGACCATGCCATACTCTCAGCACAAACCTCACCCCTGATCACCGTTACGCTATCCTACTCATCCTAAGAGTAATGAGAATGTCTATCCCTTGGCACACTCACTATTGGATCCATCGAGGCAAGCCTTTCCAACTTTCTCTTATTAGTCGGTTAATGAAAGCCCTTGGGAGCCTGCCTAATCTTTCTCATCTTCGTCTCTTGATTATCCCATCTATGATAACTGAACTACATTGTTACTCTTGCGTCGGATACCATTATATTCAAATCCTCAAGCTTCATGCCATGAAGCTCTTGGCAAGACTTTAGAGCTTCTTCTTTGGAATCGAATCTCACAAAAGCAAAGGGAGAAGATGAAAATTGCCTTGCTTTTCTTGATTTAAAAATATTTGTAATCTTGCCAAAGAGCTATTGAAGCCAAATTTTTGAAATTGATCCAAGGAGACTATCCACAAAAAAGGAAAAGCTTCCATGCTCCCATAGACTCAATTGGAGATTATCCCTCTTAAAAGGCAAAATGTTACCCATGTTTACCAAGCTCTCTCTCTTTCTTTCTCTCTCTCTCTCTCTCATAGTAATGTGTTACGAAGAAGCCACAACCAACAATAAAGAAAGTTAGTATTTTAAGCTACAAACTGCATTTATGACAATTTTACACTCAAAATACATTATATATAGTAATGATTATTAATATACGGGTATTAATAAAGAGACGTAAAAGGGCCAAGAGCTATAAACAATGTAGTGAGAAGATTTTTCAAGAACCTTTACTCTTAGCCAAATGTTCCTATCATTTCCTTACCAGAAGATATGTTGTCAAAGATTTCTATCGAGGATGTTGAGAGATTGGAGAAGATTCCAATAGTTGATGAAGTCAAGGAGGCGGTATGGAGCTGTGATTCATCAAAACCCCCAAGGTATGATGGTTTTAATTTCTCTTTTATTAAGAATATGTGGGACACAATTGGTAATGCTATTGTTGGTTTTGTTTTGAAGTTTTTTGAGATTGGAAGCTTTCCAAAAGAGATCAATATGACTTGGGTGGCCCTTCCACCAAAAGTGGATGATACGGTGCATTTGAGGTAGTTCAGGCCCATCAGTATGGTGGGTTGCCTATATAAGATAATCTCAAAGATTCTTGCCAATAGACTCAAAGAAATGATGCTTATTCTTGTAGGGCAGTCTTAATTAGGCTTTGTGCAAAATAGACAAATTCTAGATGGGGCTTTGATAGCGAATGAAGTAGTATGGTGGATTAAGAACAACAAAAAGCAAGCTATTATATTGAAGCTTGATTTCTAGAGAGCATATGATATGGTAAGGTGAGACTTCCTTTAAATGCTACTTGAGAAAATGGGATTTGGCTTGACATGGAGAAAATGGATCTTATGTTGTATTACATCTGCATCCATGTCCATTCTTGTGAATGGGTCTCTATCAACACCCTTTAATCTTGAGAGGGGTTTGAGACAAAGCGACCCCCTTTCTTCGTTCTTGTTTATTATAGTAGTAGAAGTTCTCAATGCATTATTATTGAGAGCAAAAGATATTGGGATCATCCAAGGGGTCAACGTTAAGGGGAACAAAGTGAATATCTCCCACCTTCAATTTGCAAATGACATGCTTATTTTTAGTCCAGCATGTGTGAATAACATTTAGAATATTCAAAGAATTCTTCACTGTTTCATTGTTATGTCTGGACTTAGCATAAATTATAGCAAATCATCTATTATTCCAATTGGAAGCGAAGATGCTCGGGCTGCTAAAATGGCAGAGATTCTCAAGTGCAATGTTGTAAATCTTTGAGTGACCTATCTCAGCATTCCTCTTGGAGCCAATCCAAGAAAAATAGCTACTTGGGAACATGTTGTTGAAAGGATAGAAAAAAGATTAGCAATGTGGAAAGCAAGAACTTTATTTAGAGCAGGGAGGCTCGTTTTAATTAAATCGATCATAAGCAACTTACCAATATATTTTTTGAGTTTGTTTAAGATTCCATCAACTGTGGTTAAGAAAATCATTAGCCTGCAAAGAAACATTTTCTGGGCTGGCAGTGGAGATAAAAAATCGATTCCATTGATTGCTTGGGAGATGATACAAAGACCAAAACACCAAGGAGGGCTTAGGGCTAGTGATTTAGTAGCCGAAAATGCTTCCTTACTTTTCAAGTGGTGGCTACGTGTAATACCCACGCCCCCAAGTTGTGAGTCTATTTTGAACCTGTCCTGTTATTGTGTTTTTCATAATTGTAATCGATTACAATTGTCTGAAGCAGGTTCCCAACCATTCTAGATGCTATCGGGTTGGAATTTTCATAATTGTAATCAATTACATAGAATTTTAATCGATTACCAGAAGCTTATATAGCGTCTGAATGCATTCTCTCCTCATATTATGCATTTCTCTCTCTCTCAAAACCCGAAAACACTCTCCCCTCTCTCTAAAATCACTCCCTTCCTCATCCTTTACCTCCATATCCAATCTTTCCATTAAAATCTATTCGAAACACACATTAAACACTTCAAATTACCTCAAATCATCATCAAATCTGCCACCTTCTCTCTCTACCTTCGCCATTGATGATCTTGGTGCTTGGAGGAGAAAAATTGTAGAATCCACCCTATTCTCATCCTCATTTACTTCCTAAAGGTAACTCTTAACATCTTTCTTTTTTATCTTTCTTGAAATTTCAATTTTTGCATAGACTGGGAGTTATTTCTAAACCCTAGGTTAGGGAATTAGGAAATTTTGAGTCTAAAAATTATTGGTGTTAATCCTTTGTGTTAATGACTAATAGTTGGTTAATTTGCCATGGATGTGGTGTTAGATTAACCCAAGGAATGCTCCCACAACTCTGTTGCTCCGGAGAATTGAAATATTCCCTTTGGGTTTGTGTATTGTGAGTAGATGGAACCCCCTTGACATGATTTCTATTTCAAACAACTTTGTTTCCATGAATTTTCAATAACTTATGATGTTTAAGTATTTTCCTTTATTGACATTATTTTCAAACTGTACACGAGCTGATAAATTGTATTATGAGAAATTATGTAAAAGCTATGTATGATGGTTAAGAAAAGATTTAGGAAGTCTATAACATGATTTTTTTGCTAACGGCAATAGATGTTATCCCTAGCATACCTCAGATTATGAAATTACATAGCCACTCAAGTAGTGGTGCGTGACGAATTACGAGGTCACACGAAGGAAAGACCACCTTAGTGTGATCCTGACGGATTATCTTACGTAGATAGTTCCTATGGGTTTTGATAGAATTAAATTTCATTCCTTGTTGAAATTCATTTATTGCTCTTTTACATTGACTCATGTGAGTTAGGAAGGATTCTGTCTCTCACTGAGTTGTGTAAACTCACTCCGTTGTTTCTCTATTTTTTTCATATAGTAATGTGGACCTAGGAGTTGACCCTCCCGCCTTTTAGCAGTGATTTTTTCCTTATTGGTAAGCCCTCATGATTAAGGGCATCATGTAAAAATTTTATTTGTGGATGTACTTCTTAGTATGTGTAGCTCTATGGTACTACATACAGGATCCGACCCTTGTTGGATTACGTTATCATTTGTGTAGTGGTATTTACATGTATGAGAAATTGTTGGATTCCTAGAGGATGGAAATTATTTAATCGTGTTAAGATGTTTGAAGGAATGCATGTATGTGAACTCGTATGTTTGATTCTAATTTGAAAGTATATTTTGTTATGTTGTGTACGGAGGGATGCATTCTGAGAATGCCTAAATCCCCGATGGATGAATGTGATTGTTTATATGTGTAGGTAGACGACCCCTATTTGAGAATTATTCTAAATACAAAGGGAATTCTGTCCGATTTTTGTGAAAATTGTTCGGATAAGGTTTGCTATAGGACCCATTCCTTATGTGCCGGTCACGGCCCGGGATGGATTGTGACACTACGCTTCTTTGATAGGGATGCTTGCTTATGGAAGAAAGTTATAGTCTCTAACCATTACCATCTTCCAAATGCTACAACCTTAATTCTTGATGAAGTAAACCAAGGTGGTTTATGGGGGTAGATCACCTCAATTTCTTATATCATGAAGTCATTAATGAGGTGTTATCTAAATGTTTGTGGTGGAGAGTTGGAAGGGGTAACTCAACCATTTTTTGGGAGCACAAATGGATAGGTAATATAATTACCTTCCCTAAGTTGTTTTCAATTTCAAACCAGCAAAAGACTCTAATTATTGACATGGGGTATTGGGATGGAAATATATGGAGATGGGTTTTTAGTTGGAGGCGTAACTTCTTTCAATGGGAAATGGAGATGTATGACCGCTTTGTGAATATTTTACAGCAGAGTATTCTAAAAGCTAGTGTTGACGATGAAATTGTATGGAACTTTCATCCCACTGGAAACTTTTCTGCTCTTGATTTTTGTTTGAAGGTGGAAAATATGGTGGCAAGCAACTTTGTTAGTTTCCCTGGGGCTTGCCTTGCTTGGAAAGGTCTAGCCCCTCCCCGTTCAAATCTTTTGGTATAGTTTGTACTTCAATGACATTTGAATACTAGAGAAAGGCTTGCAAATCTTCACATCATCCCACCCGTAGTGGCCATTTATCCTTTCTATTTTTATGCTGTGGAATTAGTTGATCACTTTCTTTTTGGATGCATGCTATCTTGGAATATTTGGGTAGATTGTCCCCTATGGTGGGATTTGTGATGGAGTTGTCCCAAGGATATTGATTTCTTCAATGCTTGGCGTAGTGTCCCCTTGTTTGCTGCTAAGAAGAAGATGTGGATTATGCTTTTTTATGCGATGGTTTGGACTCTATGGAACTTAAGAAACAAGTTGGTATTTGAAAACATGAGCCCAATTGGGAGCTTGATAAAAGGCGAATCAAGGTTAGATGTCCTATTGGCTTAAATCATGGATGGCTAATAAGCATGAAATGATTGAGAGTCTTTCATCCAATCCTTCTTCTTTGAGAAAATGGCATTGGCTCAATAGGGCGAGTAGATGATCCCCTTTTTATGATCTTTTTGGCTTTCCTTTAGTAGAGGATGAATAGTAGTAATGCAATTTGTTTGGCTCGCTGGTTTATTGCTACAGTTCTATGTCTTTTCTGTTGTTTGCTCGGACATTTTGTTTACTCCCTATCTATGGAGATGGCTACGCATCACCTGCTACCGAAATTGTTTTACTGCATCTACTAGTGTAGCATTGCTTTGTTTCCCTTTTTCTGTTTTGCTTCTTTTCTTTGTTATGAACTTATGATAGTTGTTATATAGGCTGATACATATGCAGGCTTGGTGAAATGGTGTTTGTATTGCTTTGATGTTTTGTGAGATTATTAGCCTGCTGGTATCTCTATTTTGTTATTGATGTAATGTAGACTTTGTTTGTCCTGCTCCCCTATTCTAAGGTCGAGCATTTTGCCTATATAAAAAAAATAGTATTACAAAATGGGGCACTCACGAGCGAGCCTATGATACATATAAGACAGCTAGTTTAAGAATACACACATTTCAAGTCCGATGATGTAAACTCACTCATCCATATTAGCTTGCAGGGTATCATGTTCAACTTGAAGCCTTGAACATTGAGTAAATAACCACTAGCATTATTGTTAGGGTACATAATTGTTCGATGTGAGCTTCTCTTAAATAATGACATTCGTACATCAATTTTAAATACACTATTTTCACACCTAGGAAATTATGTATCAATAATTGAAAATTTCAATTATATTATTAGTGAAACTGTTTGTAGATGTTGGCTTTATTTAGCTAGCATCACCTTAGGATTTGATGGGCTTAACATCCCGGCCCATGGCGCCTATAATGGATGCAACCCCTTATGCTTGGTGCAATTCTGAGAAACTATAAGGAAATAAAGTTGCACCCTTGCCAATAGCTATAACTTTTAGCCTAGTGGTAAGCGCTTGATTTAACAAGTGGTATCAGAGCAAGGTCATGGGTTCGAATCCCCCGGCTGATACTGGAGAGGAGATTGTTGGCTTTATTTGGCCAATGTCACCCTTAGGATTCAATGGGCTTAACATCCCGGCCCATGGCGCCTATGATGGGTTCAGCCACTTATGCTTGATGCGGTTTTGAGAAACTATAAGAAAATAAAGTTGCACCCTTGCCAATAGTTATAGCTTTTGGCCTAGTGGTAAGCACTTGAGCCAACAGTAGAGAATCATATATTAATAACTAAAAGTTTCAGTTATTTTATCAGTGAATCTCATTAAGGATTTCACGTCTATTGTTGGCTACTTGTCATTTTCACTGATAAAATAACTAAAATCTCCCATTATTAGCATATGATTTCTCACAAGAATATTCACCAGTAATATACATAAAATGTCCCATTATTGATACAAGATTTATCCTGTGTGAAAATGGTGTATTTAAAATTGATGTGAGTCTTTTGCAATTCTATGATTTACTCTTCTCATTTTGTATCCTAACAACATAAATGTATGATTTCCCTTGTAGCTCACGTGAAAAGTATCCTTTGTAGTAATCTGCTACACCAATTTTTCGGAACAATGCAGGTATTTCAGGAGTAACAAGTCTTGGCGTTGGACCTATAACTCTATTCATTTGAGGCCTATGAAATGTGACAATGGAAATCCTCTCCTTTTGTCGGTTAATTGTTGCTCGATGTTCAACACTCCGGTAAATCCCATTAGTCAATATCTGCCATGTCATTTGGAGAGTACCAAAAAGCTATTGAAGTCAAACTGCTTATTGTTTTTACTCTAATTTATTCTTTGCCATCAAATTTGACAAGTGATAAAAGGAGTTGTGACTTGTTAATGTTTTTTTTTTCCCAATTACTTCCAAAATATCTCCAACACTAATGACAAAAGCATTAGAGAGGGGTTTAACAGAAATCCACATTCCATCTTTCCTTACTTGGAGGCCGTCCATTTCATTGGCTTGTAGGAGGATAGTCAGAACACCGGCATCAGAATGAGATTGATGCCAATGACATGTTCCGGTAGGGGACGTGGAGGGTAGTAATTCATCCTCATTGATTGGCTTACATCTTCAAACAGCTCTAGCAACTCATTAGTCTTGGTCCTAAGAGCTTTCGTCATAAGTTCAATCATTGTGATGCAAAGTTTCTCCAATTCTAAACAATACCTCTCTAGATTGTCTCTGTAATGTAACAAAGTATGTTTCGAGTTAAATGTTGTAACAAATACAAATAGAAATTGATAAAGGGAGACAACCTGAATGGTTGGGGAATGCTACTAAATAAGTGGGTAGTCCTCGCGTATAATGGAAGAATGAAAATGTAGAACATATCTACCCACTCTAGCTTTCAAATACAACAAAGTTTTGACCGAGCCCCTCCAATTCTCCTTGTTTTTGCCAAAATTTCTTCTTCTCTTCCGTTGGAAGACTGAAGAACTCTTGAGCACCTATCTTCACATTTTCTACCAATGAAGTATTGACTCGATGATTAATTAGCTGCAATTAATTTCCATACAATAATGTTACATTGTTACTTGACATATTCAACCAACACTCTTGTTATTTTTCACCCCTCCATACACTTTTCTCACATGTTTTCTCCTTTTTCTATAATTTTGTATTTCTCTTCAGTACAATGTGCAATCACTACAACAAATATACTCTATGACCATGTTTAAAAAGTGTGCCCTTTAGTAATAAAAAGTGTGGCCTTTGATCAAAGGTCACACTTTTCATCCAAAGGCCACGCTTTATGCGTCGTGGCTTATGAAACTGTACCCTATTCCATATGGCCATGCTTATCTGGAGCAAAGGCCACATTTTTAGTGAAAGTGTGGCTATTGACTTTAAAAACGTGGCCTATTATATATACTTAAGGCCACGTTTCTATACGTTGTCTATTGTGTGAACCTAAGGCCACGCTTCTAAACGTTGTCTTTTCTTTTTACTAAATGCCACGCTTTTCAACCGTTGTATTTTCTTTTCACTTAAGGCCACGCTTATAACCGTTGTGTATCCTTTCCACTTTACATCACGCTTATAACCGTGGTCTATTCTATAAAGTTAAAACCACATTTACAAAGCGTGGCTGTTAAGTGATACAAAGGCCGCATTTACCATTATTTACCAACACTTTTCAACTGTGGGCATAATCAATATCTTTTGAATTCCCAAATTTTTTGCGTTAAGCAAATTTTTTTTTAAAATTTTCATTATTTAAATCAATTCATTATATTTAATTTTAATTTTTTTTTGTTGTTTGACAGGTTTGATTTTAATTTTATTATTCATTTTATAATAATATACACAAATAATTTTGAATAAGCCTAACTAAATAATTTCCAATTATATACATATTCATATATACTTCCAAGGTGTATTCTCAAAATAAATTGTTCAAAGATAATAATCAATTTTAAACAAAAAGACACACCAATAATTCATTAATATTGTCTAAAGTACCATCATGATCCAACATTGACATATAAGTCCAAATAAATACTAGAAATAGATTTAACACATTGGTCTAATTAAGTACTAGCCAGAACCAAGTTTAACATATTAGTCTAATTATAAGTCTAGAAACAAGATAAAAAGGAAAACATCTATAAATGACAAAGTGTGGGAAATACCATAATCTTCATAATCTCTCTCTTACAATACCAGAGATTAAGATACTCCATTGCCATCCAATGCATCATCATTCACATTACCCTATACACATTAAAATACAAATTAAAAATATAAGAATGAGAAAGAAGAACATTCAACAACATTTTTAAGAGGCATGTCATATTCAATGGGAATGGAAGTTTAGCATATCTTGGAAGTTTTAGCTGATAACCTACTAGTTAATGGAGCTTATACCTTTCTACAGCAAAAGACCATATTCTATAATTAGATAGCTTATATAAATTTACGATATGACATCTAAACTAGAGGCAATTATACAAACCAATATAGAAAGCTTATAATGCTAAGGAAGACTTCAAAGTTCTTAGCCATAAAAGTTTATCTGATAATATTTTAATACACTATCACATTGGACTTAAACCGCTGTTGTTGATCTGTTAAATGCAGACCAAGTTATTGCAACTTTAAACAAGATCAAGATACAACAACATTGCATCAGCCTTTATCAAAACATAACATCAAGTATCACTTTCCAATGTGATGGCTACTGCAACTCAGAAAACAATACAACTGCTATGTGCCCAACCAGTTCCAAGTAAAATATTCAGAGAAACCTAAGGCAAAACCAGCTTATGTAATTAAAAATATATTCAATTGAATTATGAAGCATCAGTACTTTAACTGTGGTACATTCCAAAGTACACAACATCTCATACTCATATAGCCATTTAAATAATTACTAGAAGCTTCAACGTTGCCTTCTTTAAACAAAGAAACAAATGCCGCCCACATTAGTTACTAGATCAACCTAAACTATAGTCCTCAACATATCATATCCTAGATTCCTAAGTCATCAAACTAAAACACCTAAATGGCAAAAAAACACCTAGCAAACAAGCTTAATCATTGCATACAAAAAGCCAAACAAATAGATAAAAAAATGATAAAGGATTCCATTCATTACTTAAAAAAGAGCATCCATACAAAAGATCCAAGTGTGAGTTCAATTTTTTTACACAAAGTACTCTACTCACTACAAAATCAAATACAAACAGCAATCACAAGATTATCTTGGTGATGAAGGTATCTACTAAGTACTTAATTGTTTCCTCAACAAGAAAAACACAAACCATATTCGTATATATATATATATAGATGTGAGGGTGGGCATAAGCCTATATGTTGATTTTTTTTAATCAAAAAATACTAAAAAGTATTTATACTTATAGATTCTATTGATTGAATGGAAAATAGTAGCCTTATATACATTTAAACACAAACCATAGAATGCACAAACTACAACACTGCATTGGATTCCCAAACACTATCAGCCTGAGCATGCAATTCATGAAATGCTATAAACTACAAACATATGACATATGGCATTAACACAAAAGAGAAACAATAAGGAAACTACCTAGTGTTATGGAAACTTTTGTTTTAAACTCCACAGAGCCCAATCCTAAAGGTCTTAGGCAAACCAAAGCTTGATTGGTAACCAGTCACTTTGGGATCATGTAACTGAATGTTTTAGCGCCTCAGATATTAACTTATTAGTAATTTTTTCTGTCAAAAAACAAGAGTAATTAATAATATTTTGTGGCCTTGCACTTTAATTGATGAGAAACTTTATCTTCACAAGATCTAGATGCATGTTGATTCACTTTTCTGTTCGCTATTCTCTTCTCCTTTATGCATTAATTAATAAAACATGTTAATCTTCATATGGTCTAAGGCCATTTTTTCATCTTTATTGAAAAGTGAAGATCTTAATTACGAAAGAGGAAACTTCATAAAAAAGGGGAAATAAACGAGCACACCTTGCAAAGATGCAACTATTAAAGGATAAAATAAATCACCACCACACCCAATAACTAGTACAAAAACTACAAGAGTGGCACCTCTTCTTTCTCTCACTATTGAGTTCAAAAGCAAATCTGTTCTAGTGTTCTGCCACTTCTAAGCAATTGAGATTCACTGGATTCAATTCATGAACATCACAATTCCCACAAGCAATCACAGTTTGAAAAGTTTATCTTCCTAGATGAAATTTAAATGCAGAGATGGAGCGACAAGTATTAGCAACAATAATTAAATCATTGAAAACAGAATTTGAGAAATAAGTTCCCAATTAAATTAAATTAAGCAACATAAATTTCAAATGCAGAAAAATACAAGAACCACTTACAATAAAAATGGAGCAGTTAGCAGTAGAAGAGGGAAGATTTGAAGTACACCCCAAAGGAACAACTGTTGGAGCAGGATGATGTCGACATGACCTAGATCTTCCTCGTAATCTTTTACAATTCAAGATTTCTTTAGCTCACATAAATTCCAAATTATTGTTGTGTCAAACAAACACTTCAAAATAAAATCTGAAAATCTAATGTTCTTCTTTGCTCCTTTAACATCAAACTTGCTGATTAACATTGACAAATCCAATCAAATAGAAAAGAGTTCAATCCACATTCAAAATTTTACACATTCAAAATTTAACAGAACCCAATGTGTCTCCAACTCACCATGAACCAAAATCAAACACAGACCCACCCCACTATAGAACCCCAAGATGCCAAAAAAAATAAATCAACCCAATACCCATAGAATAGGAGAACTCAAAAATATTCCAGAATACAGAATGATGCCCCAACTGTGACATCCCAATTTCTGACCTCCTTACACACATTTTCCGAGCTCCAACTTCACCCCAGGATTGATCAATTCAAACTTCCATTCATCTTGAATTTCACATCGATAATTTCTGATTCAGAGTTAAGCCTTCGCCTAATTTCCGACTTCCGACCTTAGCATTTTCTTCATTTCTGACTTAACCTCCGATATCCAACTTCGTCTTAGAGACAACGTACTCGATTTCCGATCTCATAGTTTATCTCTAGCTTTCAAGCAAGATGCACGCGAGCTCCGACTTCATACCTCATGGATCAAAATACTGTACATAGTTTTCGACTTCCTGGATTCGGGCATAAGGTTTCCTACTCGGGTACCGATTTCCACTTTTATGTTAAAATCCCGACTTTCGAGTTTGTTATCATCTGGGTTTGATGCTGTGATTCGAATTCCCAAGTTCCGATTTACGAGATTATATGATTGTAAGCTAGAAGACTTCCGACATCCGACCTTACTTCCAAGTCTCGAAATAAACCAGACAAGATTTCCTCAAGTCACAAACAAGAGGGACGAGTTCCGATATCCGGATTCAGCCCAAGCTCAGGCAAATGGCACGAGTTCTGACTTTAAGCTGATAGGGACGAGTTCCCACTTTAGGTAGACCAGAAGCGTATCTCACTTTTGGGACGACGTGGAGAGCAATTCAGCCATAAAAGTGAGAGACATGGCCGAACTTCAACCACAAAACTCCAACCAATCAACAACACAACTTTCATGTATTTAAATCAGACTCTTCTCTCCATTTTGGTCTGATTTATGTTCCCTTTCCTCTTGCTCTCCAGCCTCCTTCTTCTTCCCTTCCTCTTTCAACCAACTCCATCAAATCTCCAAGCTTTGTCAAGGTTCCATTCAATCCAAACTCAAATTCAGCAAAATCATACTCCAAATAGGTAGGATTCTATTTCTATTCTTAAATTACTTGCACTATTATTACATGAAATTATACTCTTCTTCATGTATTTGATGAATTATTGGATATATTATGATGGATTATGATTGGATTAATAGGAGATTTTGAGTTAGAATTATGATTAGAAGAAGAAAATTAGAAGGAATGGAGAAGTAGAATGCTGTCTTGGTGAAGAATTCCACGGCAGTCCGTACTGCGGAGTGTACAGTGCCGCCTACAATCGGTCAAATCTGATGAAACTATTTTTAGATGAAAGTAGACATCCAGGGCTTTCCATACATATATCATATAAGGTTATTGGATTAGTATTGAGAGAGATATGAATTTTTGAAGTTTAACCTAGGATTCAAGACTTTCATCCAGGCAGGGTGATTTGAGGAGGGTATAACTCACCCTGTACAAGTCCAAATTGAGTGAAACCAATTTTGTTAGAAAGCTTACACATAGGGGAACGTCCCAATATGAATTTTCGAGTTTGTTATGGTCCCAATTATTCCCAGTGATTCGAAGAAGTTGTCCTATGTCCAATCCAGGCCAAAATAGAGTCAGGAATGTCGACTTTTGGGACTTATAACTCGAGATATACTTAAGCAAATGGAATGAAACTTATGGCAAATGAAAGTTTATCCTGTTAGCTTCAATATGAGACCAATTTCGTATAATTTGAGCTTAGTTTCGATTTTTAGTGAATTTATACTTCCAGGAGTGTAATTCGGGCTAGTGACTAAACAAGCTGAGACAAAATTTAAATATCTTGAGTTATGTAGATCAAAATGACATAAGACCAAAGAGGTTAGAAAGTAGACACATAGAGCCATGACATATCCAAAATTCAGGTTTAAAGGAGTTGAATAAAGATAAAGATGGATTATATAAAATCCGGGCAGAACTGAGTAAGATTAGCATAATGGCCCAATTAATAATTTTACAAGTGTTAATAGGCATATAAGGTTTGAGTGAGGGTTGCCAGTTTTACATCGATCCATATATATGAATAGATTGATTATATTGTTATGACTGAACTGTCTGTGAGGACTGGCACTATTCATGGGGAGGCAGACTGATCCGTTTTATGTCAGAATTTATGGCAGGAGTCTAGGAGACTATGAGTGTCTAGATTACAAGGAATTTATGATATGAACAGCCACACAATTATGATTATATATGTGGAAATTCTATATGCGAGAATGACATAAGTATGATACGAGTTATATGAGAATAAATTATGAAGTATATATGCAAGAATGACATAAGTACGACATGAGACATATGAGAATAAATTATGAAGCATATGTATGAGTACCTCCCGCATGTTTATGCTGGATTATGCATGAGAAGGAAAGAATGTAAGTATATTGAATGTGGATCCCTTCACTTGGAGGCAGTTAATTGAGATCCCTCCTTGTGAAGGCAGTTAAATGACAAAAATGTGAATCCCTTCACCTGGAGGCAGTTGCACATTGAATCCCTTCCGATGAAGGCAGTTAAAAGATAAAGATATGAATCCCTTCACTTGGAGGCAGCTGCACTTTGAATCCCTCCCTGTGAAGACAGCTACCCTTTACCTTGGAGGCACATGGTCAGATGAGATCCCTCTATATTGAAGGCACGTGGTCAGATGAGATCCCTCAATTTTGAGGCACGTGATCAGAAGAAATCCCTTCAATTAGAGGCACGTGACAAAAATGAGATCCCTCCAAGACTAGAGGCACGTGGGTCCCATTGCGAGTGAGTCGGTGTGACGACGGTCACGGGTGAAGCTGACTAGCTCACTCCAAGGCCAGGCTACCCAAGGGCAGTGAAAGCACCCTAGGGACAGCGATACGTAACGCTTAGGTGTGCCAAGTAAAAGTTAAAGACTAAAGACTAAAGATTAAAGTATATGCAGACACCCCACTCACATGAGGCATGGCATCGACCCAGCTAGTGTGAGCATAGGGGCCAAGACTTACACGAGGCATGGCATAATCCAGCTAGTGTAAGTACCAAAGGAAGATCCCACATTCTTGAGGAACGTGACATGGCGATCACGCTCTGATGGGGTATGACATGGCGATCATACTCTGAAATGTGGCACGTAAAGATTTTATGATGAAAAAGAAAGATAAAGAAAGAAAGGCAAGTTTTATGTCTAAGTATGAATTTAAATACAAGTTAAGTTATGTGCAGATGTTATGTTCTCAGCATATTGATGTTATGTGGGTGTCTTAATATGCTGTAGTTCCAGTAAAGTATATGTAGAAGTTATGCCTCTAGTACATTGATGCTATCATGCTTTATTGTATTTCAGTTATTAGTCCTAATATAATTCATGACTTGATTTTTATGGGTTATCTCAGATGCCAAGTGTATGATTAAAATAAACTTTGCTTCGGATAACATATCTTCGAACTGTAAAATTGAACAGTATATGTTCACCTTTTTCATAATAAACCGAGGCAAACTGGAGATGACAACGATGACATTATATATGATAACTAGATAATCCTACTAAGAATTTATGATTCTCACTCCTATTTCCATGTTGTCTCCAGATAGTTTCAGAAGTTTCCGAAGACGGCTAAAGCTGCTGTCAGATAAGGTCTATTCAGGTAACAGTAGCAAGTCCAAGGTGTGGTACTATGACTTAAGCATAGTACTGTACTGAGGAGGGTGTTACACCAACCAAAAAAAAAAGTTGAAAAATGAAGAAAAGAAGCAAAACCATTGAGCAGCACCATCCTTAACTGCCACACTAAACATTAAACCCCACCGTTGCTTACACCGCCATGCCGCCACAAGCTTCGACCCCATCACAACCGCAGTGAGTTCCAACCTGCACTGCTATCAACAAGCCCGCACTACTGCAACTAGCCATCGTTCCCAATCGCATCTCGACCATCATTGCCACAAGCTCACATCTAGAGACCTCACCACTGCATCACCTTATCCTTAATCTTCAATTTCTCCAATTCAATTTCAATAAAATGCTTAAAAATAACACCCAAGGCAGTAACGAATTCGAACCCTAATATTTAAACGACCCAAGGCAATGGGGGATTCATCCAATGACATGCAAAGAAAGAGAGAGAGAGACAAAGAGGGACGCACTTGAAACAGAACGAAACAGTGGCGCACAGGGAGGTGTAGCTTGGCGGTGCACAGGGAGGTGGACTCGACAGCGGTGCAGAAGAATTGGTTCACCTCGCATTGTCTCATTTCTCAATCCATCGAGATGCCTCTCATTTCAGCAAAAGAATGATAATGGAAGTGCAGAATGCTTTGAGTTTTTGTTTGGTAAGATCGAACAATGAGCAAGGTGTTTTTGATTTTGTTTAAGAAAGGTATTATTGCTTTTGTTTTGGATTTCGGCTGAGTATAGTTTTGTTTTTTCTTTTAAGTTTTTATTTTTTCTAAATTTTTGTTTACTAAATAATTGGTGGAAACGTTAAAATTAATAGGAGCTCTATAGACCACATTTTTAAAGTGCAGCTCAAATTAAAAGCATTAGGCACAATTGAAAAGTGTTGCCTATTTACGATGAAAGTGTATCCTTTTTACTCTCAAAAAGCCACATTTGCAAAACGTGGTCTTTTTACTCTAGGACCACACTTTTCAAGCGTTGCATTATAAGTGTTGTCAAAAATGTGATCAAAGCCCACACGTAGAAAAGTGTGGTCTTTGATAGTTATAGGCCACACTTTTCAACCGTGACCTAAAATAATGTAGCTATAGTCCATATTTGTTGTAGTGAATATGAATATTAAAAACAATAGTACTAATAAGAGATCTCATCACTCATCTTATAAACAAATATTTAGCACTTATTCATATTAAGTAATTACTTTACAACAACAATCTTTGCTTTAATAGAGATAAAGTTATAAATACACATAAAACGATGCTTAGTACATTTGCAGATTGATTGGTAGTAGGAATTAGAATTATAGACGACATATAATTTTAATTTTAATTCTAATTCTAGAAAATTGGAGTTGACTTAAAATCTCAAATTTTATATTTGAATTTACTAAATAATTAAATTATGAATTGAAAATCTAAATTTAATTTTAATTTTATTATTTAAAAATGTGACTCAGAAATTAAAATTAATAAAAATATTAATATAACAAGAATTGTATAATACTATAAAAATATTTTTACTGTAGGTTTTTTTGTGAAAATTTTTTATATCTAAATTAATAAATTAGAATCTATAAAATTTTTATTTTAATATTTTTATAAAAATATTTATTTTTTAATAAAAATTATTTCTGTTAAATAAATGAAAAAGATAAAATCATATAGACTTAATAAAAAGAGTGACACTTACTTTTTAAATTTTGGAATTGTCAATTCCTAAAGTATAGGTTTGGCATTAAGGAGAGGTACGCTTAGTTGTTTTCAATTCCATAAAATTTTATGATTCCATCAAATTTGCTTTGTTTGTGAAATTAGGATTCCAAGTCTATATATTAATTACATACATAATGCTATACACTAAACGGGACATTAGAGAAAGTTTAACTTTTACATCAGCTTGCTTCACTTATAAAGAAAAGCTTAAAATAAATATTTTAAATAAAAAAAATTCCAAACCAAAAAATACATTAACTTAAATATTCCTGTATCATATGGTAATAAAAAACTTATATTCTAATAAAGTGTAATAGAAAGACTAACATTTAAAATCTAAGAATTATAACCTGAATCAGCTTATTTTATTTTATTTTTTTGAAAAGCTTATATTTAAAATATAATTATGGATCGAAAAAATTAAGTATAAATAAAATATTTAAAATATATTATTTTCTTATAAATTATAATAGAATATCCATTTTTTAAATTTAAGAACTATATGAAATTTTTTATTATATGTCATTTAATTGAGTAAAAATTGTAAAATAGATAAAAGAAATGGTAATTTTAACTTATTGTGATTATTGAGTGACTCTTATTGTTGTAACTAATCTAAATAATTTATTTTGTTTACGATATATTAATACTAAACCCAAATCGTTGTTTAACGAAACAAACGTTATCTATCCATAAACTTTATATTTCATAATGTAATTAATTTTCATTGTTACATATAGATAATTAATTGTAGTTTTTAATATTAATTATCTTCTAAGGCTATTTTACTATATTGTTTTTGGCCAATACTATTTTGTTTTTGGTTTAAACTGCAGTCAAAACCTCACCATTTTTTTTGCTCAGAAGTTTAGGTAAGTTAGATGCCGGTCATTCCGCTAGAGTTATGGCAAAGTTTTAGAGTTTAAAAAATATTTAAAAGGGACTTGACCTAATTTGATAGTATTTTTTGAGCGGGTGTTCTTGTTTATATAAAATATAAGTTAATTTTTTTTATTTATTAAATAAAAAAGTTAGGGTACTTTTTCTCCTAACTTTTAGGAGTTATAGGATACTCTTGAGAGTCTTTATAGAATATTTTTTAAAGTTAGCTTATATTTTTTAAAATTTAAAAGACTAATATAACATTATTATCTTAACCATTGAAAAAAAAAATTTACTCTTTTTAACAACAGTGAAAATAGAAATTACTCTCTTTTATATTTATATCCATTATTATTATTTTAAATTTTAAGAATAACTTTATAAAATACTACTCTAATAAAAGCAGAAGTGACAAGAATAATGGAAAACTCACAAGAATATAGGCTTGCATCTTCAAAAGATAAAGGTGCTATAGCCAATGCAACTTTAAATCTTTGGATGAGCATTAAAATCTTATCTTGGTTTCGTTTAGGACATGTGATCAAGATATATAGTAATCTTTAATTCTGAAAAATAAAATAAAACACGATAATAGTGCAAACCTGGAAAAAACCCCACTCTTTGCATGCATGATCCAGCTTCTCTAGCTCAATTGCATCTTCAGACAGCAACCTGTTCAGGTCAATGACTGGGATTTGAGGTAAAGAGGTTGCGTTAGATACAATAGGAGGGTCTTGATTTGGACGAACATATCGTTCTGGAACTTCGGTTATGGGTTGCTTTGCCAGCTCCTGCACAGAAGGCACCAGTAGAGAGGCCCCAAGCTTGGCAATATGGGGATCCATAGCTGCAAACGTGTCCAATACAGCAGGAGGTTTCTTTCTCTGTGATGAACCCTTGGATGGGTTGAATGGTTGAGTAATACTGAAATAAATAATAGTTGGCAATCCAAATTTCAAAACCGTGGGTTACACTCAAGTTCCAGTTTTCAAAACCTTGTCCCAGTAAATGTAATATATAAAATAGTAAATCCTTAAATTAATTTATAACAAACTATGGTTTCATTTTCATCAGAGATTTGTTTTCCCTTTTTCTCTCGAAATATGTCCCCCTTAGATCCATAAAATTATTCATATTTGAAGAAAATTAAATGGAAATACGAAAGGACAAATAAGGACAAATTCAGTAACTGCTTTGTATTTTGAGTGCAGATGGCAAAATGATCTGAGTCTATTGTCCACATTAGTATACTAGTTTTGAAAGTTGAATCTAATAAATCTAATTTTTGTGTTAAATACATAATAAATTACTAAAAGGTACATTTTAAAAATAAATAACACTTTAAATAAATATGTGAGATATTTGTTCATAAAAAATGTAAATGAATCAATAACCAAAAAAAAAAAAAAATGTAAATGAATGAGTCAAATAACTATTTATTAAATATGTCATAAATGTATTAGATTTTAAAATATTTTTTATCATAGTGTAAATACAATAATGATTTATTTTATATTCATCTATTTTATCCTAATCTGAAATCCATTCAACGAGTACCATTAGTCACGACGATAATAACATGCAAAGAATTTGGAGAGCAATAGATGTGGACCAGGAAATATCTCTAGAACGGGACCGTCAGTCATTTGACCTCGAATTTGAACCAGCCCTCCGGAGAATTTTTGGGTCAAGTGAGTAGGAAACCTTAAGCACTCATCGATCACGAATGTTAAGGTTATGGTTAAGAGATCAAGCGAAAAGTTTTTTTTTTTTTTGTTAAAAAAGTAAGTTTTTAAATTTTTAATGTGTTTAATATATTAAAAATTTCAAAAGTTTTCACTCTTAGTTTTGTAACTAGTGTCCTTAGAAAAAAAAACCCCTAAAAAAATGAGTAATATTATTTGAATATCAAAAATTAATATCACAAATAAAAAAGATAATTTGATGATAGTGAGTAAAGTGAAAATTTATCTCTTTCTCTATCTATGGTTTTTATCAAAAGTATCCACTTTTAATGTATTGATTACGTTAAGAATTAAGAAAGTCAAAAATAAGAATTAAATTTTATCAAAAGGTAATCACGTAATATACAAAAGTTAAGAATTAAGAATACAATTATATCAAAACATAAAATATTTTCTAAACTATTTTATGAACTATATTTTGGATAGCCTTCATACCGTAATGTATGTATTGGATCCCACAAGTACATTCATAAATAATCTAATCAATAATCTCTTTTTGCTTTCAAGATATCAAGAAAAATTACCCCATGGAGGGTTCCAAAAAGATACTTCCTCCGTTATCAAATAACTATCAGATCGATAAAATTGGTATATTCTAAAATCAATGTATCTGAATGTAATTATGTGTCAATTTTGTCAAACTGATAGTTGTTTATGGACAGAAGGAGTATGTATTAAACTCTAAACTTTGACAGAATTAATACTTTACTTCGAAAAGAGACTAATTAAGTGGAGTATTGCACAGTTATAAGTGAAACTAACTCAATATGTTTCACTTTTGGTTTTGGTTATTACTGTAACACCATTCTAATTATGGTACCAAGCTTAAATCACGGTACCCAATTAGAAGTTGTTGTAGCCTTTCTTTTACTTACTCTTTAAAATACTTCTAAAGAACATAAGGGTTATAAATATGAAAATAGAATTTCTCCAAAAATTGAGCTTGTACTTGAATTATAAAATTCTCATTCACTGTCATTATATCTATTCCAAAAGTTGTAGGAACTTGTCTTGCTTTTCATATTCCTCAAGAAATTGAAAATACAACTTACCAAAAAAAAAAAAAAAGAAATTGAAAATATATAGACACAAGAGAATAAAATAATAATTATATCCACATAACTATCAGGCACGTGTGATTCTATATATGTATCCAAGTAATCCTAGTTATGAATGTTCTGTAATCTCTAAGGGGCGTACAACCTGTTTGCCAATGCTGCTGTCACCTGCCTATCTGGAGATGACACGAAAAGAACATCGAAATGAGAATTATATATTCTCAGTAGGACATCCTAAAATATCACATATAATATCATTGTTATTATCCCTAGTTGTTTCGGTTTAGTTTCAAAAACTAATTTTCTCAATAGATAAGAGAGTAAAGATTCATTTGATGAATTTCTAAAACTCTTTATCCAAAGCAGGTTCATTTTATTCACACTTAGAATTAAAGAACAGTCCATGATGTTGATAATAGCATAGTAGAATAATGGAGTATGCATATGTAAATGCAAAGAAATGGGCTATGCAAGTGCAATTGTCTTCTTGTTCTTTCTTTAAACTCTTGACATGAGCGCCTATACTTGGTTCCCTTGAGATGGGTGGATGGCCTCTCCCACACCTGGATAATAGGCTATTTATCAGGACCGAGCTTGTTCCTCTATGTGATTGCCGGGTTTACTTTCCCTGACGCTCACATAGACCTATTCTTAGTTAGTTTACTTTCTCGACTCAGTTCAAGATAAGCCAAGTTTACTTTCCCCGATTTAATTGGATTTACTTTCTCTGGCCCAGGTAAATCATTTTCATAATCATCTTGAGAGCTCATGTATTCATATACTTTCTTAATTCATATGCTCATATGCATTCCTTGGTCATAATGATACATGGGGATGTTTGAATTCATTTATACTTATGCTACATACCTACTTTCAAGATATTTCTACTAAAAATTCGGCACAGCTATAATATGAAGGTCCCCAAATTTATAATAGCAGATGAAATAGCTAGTCAATCAAAGATCAATTCCGGCATAGGAATCAAACTCTTAATCGCATATATATCCATGAAGGCAAGGAATACCTCAATCACAAGGATTCCAACAAATAGCAGTCCCATGGCATTTACATTGATATGGCATCCAAACCAATATATATTCTTTAACATTTCAATTAGTTTTGGTCCTATACAATTTAAAGACCCTTAAGTTAAGTTATGTGCACTTTGACTCAATTTAGACATACGTTCTTCAATTCTGCCCAAATTATAAATTTCACCAAAATCCCAATTTGAATCCTTTTAAGCTCAAATTCTAGAGAAGTTTCTCTATTAGTCTATTTTTAAATTTCTTTAGTCCCACTAAGTTTTGATACGTATAACTTAAGATATTTACATTTGATTCACTGCTGCCCAATTTTAGGACAAATTGAGACACTTCAAAGTGAAAAATCACTAAATATCCATTCCTTATCATTTTGCCTTAAAATTTTACATGCTTATATTCACTTGAACCCTCTTTCAAATAAACTAAGTTTCACTTAATTTGACCAAGTACAACTTAAGATATAAGCTCTATATTGAAGCTGTCCCATTTTGGCACTTACAGAGCATTAGGGAAAATTGTGGAATTACTGGTTGCAATCCACTGGGAGATTAAATCTAAAAATTTAGAGACCTATTCTCCTATGTTATCTTTCTAGAAAAATTGGTTGCACTCAATTTGAAGATCTAGCTATAGGGCAAGTTATGCTTATTAATACACCTGTTGCTCCAGTCCATGTTACTCCACACCTAGATCCCACTTCAAAAATCATAACTTATTCATCTTAAGTCTAATAGACCTCAAATTTCGTGGATATACTCTCCTATGAATTATGTCTCATCTAAAATGGGTTACACTTCAATTGAAGATTCCTAGCTCAAGTTATGGTACACGAGTTCCCTATTGCCCAAAACTATACAATTTAACTTAATTCTATTTATGAGTCTTTTTGGGTTCTTGGCTTGTTCCTTTCACTAACTCATGTCTTACTAGTTTTGATACATTAATATGAGCCTAAGGAGCATCATCATCAACTAAGATTTATGAGAAACAAAAAGAATAGAAACCCTAACTCATCTAGCCATATAACTACATATAAGGTAGTTTAGGAGCCCGCCTCACTTCTAGGCTTAAAAACACTTCAAACCTTACTTTCTTTAACTCCAAAACTCTCCTGGAATCACAAGACAACTCTAAACTCCTTCCTCTTCCTTCTTGGCTGAAGCTATATAGGTCCAAAGGTAAGGGATTTTTATCTTCTATAATGGTTAAAAGATGGCAAACAAGCTCAAAACTAGGTAGATGTTGAAGAAACAAGAGAAAACTAAGGGTTTGAGAGCTTGTAAGAACAACAATGGAGGAGAGTGAGTGGGAGAGAGGTGGTAGCCATGAAGTGGAGGAAGAGAAGAAGATGATGCAAATTTAGGGTTTCTTAAGATATTAAGTGAGATTTTTAGAAAAGCAAGAGTGACTCATCATCAGATATGTGGTCCATATTGTTTCTTGTAATTTTGGCCATGTGGCCCGCTCTAGGCTATATATGATAGGTGAAATCTTCTGATGGTTAAACTCTCTTATATTTTAAATTTCTACTGGATCAATTTCTCATATTCTAGGAAACTGTTCCTAATACTTGGGTGGTGTGGCTTATTCTAAGTCACTCAATTTACCTAAGCTCGGGTGTGTCACATAATTAACCACTCTCAAAGGGATAAAATGTCATTCCTAGAACTAATCTTAAACAATATGAGACCTTTGAGAATTAATTCAAGGTATCCAGTAATTAATTTAGGTACCCAAAGTTACTCGGAATATTATTTGTGTGTGTGGGTAATCCCACACTTTTATTTAAAATCATGTGCATAAAACATTATTTATGAGGTTATTATATATATATATTATTTAGCTTTTAGTGTCTTGGGGTCCACATATTCTTGGAATCGAGATTTTTCTTTTAATTCCCCTTCTAATAATCGTAAACTATCGTTTATAGTTTTGCCATTCCTCAACTATAGTTCAGCTATTTACCATTCTGCCCGTACCTCGAAATCGGCTTCCCTCTATACTAGGCTATTCCCAGATTTGGGGGTGTTACAATTACCCCTCCGTTTTAATATGTCTATCAACTTTTTGATAGTTTAGTGTTTCAAAATATCTGTCTATTTCTAATATTAAAAAAATATTAATTTTTTTTCAATAATACCCTAAATTTAATTACTTTTGTTTCAAATAGCAATAATTTCATCCACTTATATAATTTTGTACCATTATTAAGATCAATTTATTATTTTCTTAATTTATATTTTCTTTTTTTATTTTTTGACAATCATTTTAAAATGGAGGGAGTATTTTCTTGCAATGATTAAGCGTGCGTGCATATGTGTTTTGTAATGCCAAATTCTTTTCCATAAGAACGATATACTAAAATTCATAAAGAGGTATATTTAGAGTAATGCCAACAAATAGTCCATATCAATACTTACAAAAAGAAATTAACTTTCTATTACTTACAAACAATAATTACATATGTTCTATCATACTAAGAAAAAAAATGGTACAGATTGCATTTAAACAATATTGTTTAAGGATCTCGTATAAGGCTTGATAGAATAAGCTAATATAATATATAATGACTTTATTAGTTGTATGGTATGAGCAACGTATTATATAAGTTTATCCATCAAACCTTCTTTATACACCAAAATAATGGATAACTCAATTTAATTTGAGGTAGGATAAGGCCTAAGTAACTTTTTAACATATAAGGTCTCTTTTACTTTTTTTTATTAAATAATAATAAACCATAAAATATTAAATAATAAATAAATTAAAAAAATAAATAACATTAAATGTTCAATTAAAAATGATAAATAAATAAAAATATTAAATAAAATGTTTAATAACTAAATAATAATAAATAAAATAAAATAATAAATAAATATTTTAAATAAATAATATTTAATATAAAAATAAATACCTTGTAATATATTTTTATATTATAAATTATTATTTATTAAAATATGAATAAAAATAAATAATATTTAATATAAATTTAATTATATATAATAAAATAACCAATTTTCAAATAAGGATAAATAATAAATAAATATTTTAATATAATATTTTTTTCCTAAATTTAAATTTAAATAATTATGATAAAAAGTACAACAAAAATTATAAAAATGTGTGAAAAAAGAGGTATTTTATAGTTTTGTAATTTATTTAAATAATAAAAAAGTTATAAAAATATTGAAATATATAATAAATAACATTTATATAAATTAAAATTTTAAATAATAAAATTAAAGAATGTTGATAATAAACATTTAAATAATCATATACATTTTTAAATTTATATTTAAATAATTAATAAAATTGATTATTTTATTTTTCATTAAAAATTTACTTACAATTAGAATTATTTCTGAAGAGAAGATAATATTATATAGTGTAATATCTTACATAATGTCGTACCAAACATTATATAGTATTAAAAGTTTGTTGAGTCTTATGCAATTAGACTTTATATTATCAGATCTTATACTATTCGATTTTATTCTATCTGGTATACCAAAGAAGCCAAGTTTAAAATATATGCTATTCAATTAATTACATAAAAAATGGCATCACAATATTTTTTATTTTTTATTTTGATGTGATCTTTAATTAGGTGGATTAATTTGTTAAGCGAGTATATGTTGAAATATTTTACGATTGGAATGAAGGGCTAAGTTTGTAAAAATTTAAAGTTTAATATGCTTAATTTTTTGAAAACCTAAATGTGGATAAGCATAATTTTCTCTAAGAAATTTTATGCATAACATAAAAGTCTGAGTATATTGTTTCTTTTTTCAAAAAAAAAAATTTGCGAGTATATTGTGATTTTTAGTTGCCCATGATCGATGTAGTTTTATGAGAAGTAAATATGGTATTGGGGAGTTAGTGTTGGATAAATTTTCTATTCAATTTATTTTTATGGATAAATTGCACTAATCTCTCGAGTAGTTTGATAAAATTATACACAATTTCCTTCTATTTGTCACATTATACTAATCACTTCCTAGATAAAATAGATCAAAATGTGGTTTGCTCCATGTGTAATTTGTTAACTTTACCTTTTGAATTTTAGATTCATCCAAATTCCAAACACTAGTGAACAAAATATCACTTTTTTCCCCCTAATAAATTATGAGTAGAGCTAAGAGGATGGAGGAAAGAATAGACATGTAAGAATTGAATCTCTAATTTAATGGTAACAACTCACTTACAAAGTTACTTAATACAAAAGGGAAGAGGTTAAAAAATCCTAAAACTATGTAGTGAGTATTATAAAGGGTGGTCTTCCCTCCAAGTAAGATAGCTTGTTTGGATTTGTTTTGGTGCATAATATTTTAATATTTGCAATTCTTTCAAATTGACAAATATTATTATTATTTTAACCCCAATCCTCCTTCACTTTCATGAATGCTTGAAGGCATTGTCATCCTTTGAAAAAAAAGTAAGGATTTAGGTGTCTGAATTAGATATAGCATTTTGTCAAACATTTATTATAAAAGAGCATGTGAAAGGCACAAGCAAGGCAAAAGGTTCCAAAGACCATGTTGATATTGATGCATAGCATGGTTCCATTCCCTTCACAAGTTGGTTGCTAAGATCCTTATTTTGCGGATCACATCCCCACCAGGGGTCACGCACCTTAGCATCCTCTTGTATCACATATCACACACCTCTCATATTTTCTTTTCTTTCATTACACTTGCATCTATAAATACCACAATATGATAGTGAAATAACCAAGTTGTTTTGTACCCAGTACTCAAATTCCAAGTTCTCCCTATAATTCAAAACTTCTTTATGGTGATTAGAGCGTGCTTCGATTAGCTTTCATTGTACCCTATGGCCAAAAACAGTAACAACTCAACTAACCGATCCTCCACCAACAACACAGTAGTTGGGGGACTTCCACACACCACCATCACTGACCCTAATCAAGATTCCTATTACCTTCACCCAATGAGCTCGCTTCAACCATGGTTCCCTTTCAGCTTACAAGGCCCAATTATCATGTCTGGGCGAGAAAGATGAAACGTGCGATGATCTTTAAGAACAAAGATAGTTTCTCAATGGGTCCATCCCTACACCAGGCCCCTTCTACCCACTTCACTAATAATGGAAGTGCTGCAATACTATGATTCACTCCTGGTTGCTGAACTCTATGGCTCCATCCATAGCCAAGAGTGCTGATGCCATCGAGAATGTTGCTGACGTGTGGCGAAACATTCGCAAGCAATTCTCGTAAGGTGACACGTCGAGGATAGGAAAGCTTCAGCACAAGCTCTATGGATTGCAATAAGGGACACTCTATAAGTGAATTTTATAGTGAGTTGACAACATTATGGGAAGAACAAGAGCATTATAGACCTCCATTTTCTTATACATGCCCTATGCATTGTAGTCGTGCAGCTCCGAGAAATGCAATTCTCCACCGAGAACAGGATTCGATCTTGCACTTCTTGTATGGGCTGAATGACGAATTTGCTAATGCACACTCTCAAATTCTATTCATGGACTCGGTGCTACCTTGGAAGCGGGTATTCTCTATGATCACTCATCAAGAGAGATAGAATCAAGGCTTACATGTTGATGATACTGTAGCAGTGATTAATGCTTCAGATGGACGGCGAAGTTAGGGGAAAGGACGTGGAGGCTTCTAGATGTGGATAAGGAAAGATTTGCACATTTTGTGGAAAATCTGGAGACACAGTTGAAGTATGTTTCACAAGCACAGCTATCCACTAGGGTTGCATCCTTAAGACCCTCTCTTTGTGCACAATGGTATCAGAGCAAATTGTGATGATGAAGATGACAAGGATTGTGATGATGAAAACGACAAGGACTATGATGATCTAAAGTAAGAAAATTAAACCTAGTGCCAAATCTCACTCAAGAGCAGTATGACTGACTGATGGTGCTGCTCCAAAGCTCAACAATCTCAAGGACCTCATTTCACAAGGGTACCATTGCCTCTCATGTGATAGTATCTCCTCAAGTTCCAAAACCCTTTACCTCCAACGAAACAGGTATACCCTCTTCTTCTCGAGCCCTCTCCTATTCTTAGAGTGTGATTATGGACCCTTGGATATTGGATTCTGGCACTATGGATCACATCTGTGCATACTTAGCCTAATTCTCATCCTATTGCCAAATAAAGGCCATATTGGTTATCCTTCTAGATGAGAGCAGTGTTGAAGTTCGAATTAGGGGCACAGCCCTAACTAGATACTTTACAATATTTTGTATGTTCCAAAATTTTCTTATAATTTGATCTCCATTTCATAACTCGTTAATACGTTGCAATGTTTTCTAACCTTCTCTCGTGACACTTGCTTAATATAGGATATGAAATTATCGAGGATGATTGGTTTGGCTAGATTGTCAAATGGTCTTTATCACGTGGAAGGAACCCTAATTAGTGCTAGATCCTCCACACACAGTAATGCCATTTTAGTAGATGACCTTTGCAAAGTTTCATTGTCCTCAGACAAACTTTGGCATTTATGCTTAGGCCATTTATCTTTTAGGCATCTTAAACTTTTGAGTACTATTTGTCCTGATGTTACATGTTCTAACAAGGAATTTTTATGTGATTCATGTCAATATGCAAAACAAAAATGCCTTCCATATACTGTTAGTAATCATAATGCAAGTAGTCCTTTTGAGCTTGTCCATTTTTACATTTGGGCTCCCTTTAATACCACATCCATTCATGGACATAAATATTTTTTTATTGTGCTTGATTACTTACATGGGTGTATTTATTAAAAACCAAATCTGAATTTCCTAGCAAAGTGCAAGATTTTGTAACCTTTGTCAAGGTGCATTTCAATTCAACTATTAAATTTATTCGTAGTGACAATGGACTTGAATTTAATCTTACAAACTTTTGTTCATCAATAAGGATTATCCGGCAAACCAATTGTAGAGAAGCACTACAACAAAATGGGCCAGTGGAACGAAAGCACGAACACATGCTTAATGTGGCTAAGGCACTTCTTTTCTAATCTTATTTGCCGAATATTTTTTGGTCTTACACCATTTTGCATGCAATATTCCTCATCAATCAGACTCCCATGCCTCTTTTGCAAAATGTATCTCCGTTTGAGTTGCTACATAAGAAAACTCCTGATTATAACATTTTAAAACGATTTGGTTTTTGTTATGTGTCAACTCTATTAAGTGATAGGCACAAGTTTGACTCGTGTGCCAATAGGCTGTGTTTCTAGGATATAAATTGGGGGTAAAAGGCTATTTGTTTTATAGCATACACTGGAGAGATAAATGTGTCTCAAAATGTCAAATTCGCTGAGGATGTTTTTCCCTTCTCAGACCAGTCCCACACTCCTAGCCCAACAATACACTCTTAGGCCATAAAAACATAGCATAACTAAATAGCCCTTCACCTAGATGCTCCATTGTCTTTGCCAAATTGCCCAACTCACCCTGTTAAAGCCACAAATGATTTGACATCCACTACATCATCATCAAAACTAGCGAGCCCATCCTCTATTCCACTTGCACCCGTTTTGGACTCACGACCCACTAGATTACGATGTGCTCTAGCTCGATTGGGGGACTACATGTGCTATAGCACCATTTTCTTGTCTACTAAGCCAAAGGACTTAGGTAATCTCTATCCTTTTTCTCACTATTTTACTTTCGATAATGTCACACTGTTTCACAAAACTTATGTCTTAGCTATGTCATCTGAATTGGAACTAAGAAATTATGATGAGGCTCGCAGATCAAAGTACTAGCGCAAGGCCATGGTAGTGAAAATTGCCGCACTTGAGCAGAAGTGCACTTGGGAATTGGTTGACATGCTAGCCAGGGTTACACCCATTAGAAATAAGTGGTTGTACAAGATTAAGCGGTGTGTGGATGGTTCAATTGAATGCTACAAAGCCCGTTTGGTGGCAAAGGGTTACACAGAAACTAAGGGCCTTGATTATTTTGATACATTTTCTCCAATTGCCAAAATGACCACAATCCGATTCCTCTTAGCCTTGGCTGCTATTGAACATTGGAACTTGCATCAACTGGATGTAAATAATGCCTTTTTGCATGGCAATTTGTAGGAATTGGTGTACATGCAGATTCCTCCAAGTGTACGCACTTCTAAGTCAAACCAAGTGTGCAGACTCTCGTAGTCCCTATACGAGCTAAATCAAGCTCGTAGAAAGTGGTTTGAAAAGCTTTCAACTCTCTTTACTCACTGCGGATACACGCAATCCACCAGTGGCCATTCTTTATTCATCAAAGTTACTACTTTTCATACGATTGTGTTCCTCATATATGTAGACAACATCATATTGGCAAGGAACAATTTAGAGGAATTTGCTAACATCAAGGCCCAATTGGATTAGAATTTTAGTATCAAGGATATAGACCTTGTACACTACTTCTTGGGCCTCAAGGTGGCCCGTTTAGTCGCTGGTATAAATCTTTGCTAGAGACATTATTGCCATCAGTTGCTTATGGACATAGGCCTCTTAGGCTCCAAACTGGGCCGAACACCAACAAACACCTCTCACTATAATAAATAAATCCTAAGGCCATGGTTAAAAAGTGTGGCCTTTAATCAAAGGTCATGCTTCTCCTATCATGGCCTATAAAACCATATCCTATTCTCTACGGTCATGGTTGCCCTCAGCAAAGGCCATGCTTCCAGCCAAAACATGGCTATTGACATCAAAAGCATGGTATTTGATCGAAGCAATGGCCACACTTTTAACAATGCTAAGCCCACCCCAATATAAACGTGGTCTTTGATAATTATAGGCCAAGCTTTAATGTGGCTGAAGACCATATTTGTTGTAGTGTCTGTCTGCCTTTGTCAAAATATATCCGCCACTTATAGTGACCCAATAGATTACCTCTACTACCTATATCACACCACTACTCGACCTGATATCAACTATGCCACTAAGCAGCTCAGCCAATTTATGGCATCTCCCACCATAACTCACTTCAAGGTTGCCACAAGATTACTGCGCTATTTGAAAGGATGTCCAAGTCGTGGTTTGTTGTTTCATTATGATTCCAACTTGCAACTTCTTGGCTTCAGTAATGCTAATTGGGTTGGTCACCCGGATTTTTGTCGCTCCATCACTAGATACTACTTCTTCTTGGGGCGCTCATTAATTTCTTAGCCCACCAAGAAGTGGCCAGCAGTCTCCTGATCTTCCTCTGAGGCAAAGTACCTTGCCCTTGCGGTTGCCACTTGCGAGCTCCAGTCGCTTGTCTACCTTACTCATGACCTGTGTTGTACAAAGTCCTTACCCTCCAATCCTTTACTGTGATAACTAGATTGCTCTTCACATCACAGCAAATCCTATCTTCCATGAACGAACGAAACATCTCGACATCGATTGCCATATTGTGGGAGAAAAGTCTTAGAGTGGTCTCATGTGGTTATTGCCCATCTCTACTTCCCTTCAAGTCGCTGACATTTTACCAAAGGAGTTGCACTGGCTACACTTCAACAGTTCATTCCCCAAGCTGGGGACGATCAACATCTATCATCCTCTAGCTTGGGGGGGTTAAAAGAGCATGTGAGTGGCACGAACAAGGCAGAGTATGTAAGTGGCACAAGGCAAGGCATAAGGTTCAAGAGACTATGTTGATATTGATGCATAGCATGGTTCCTTTCCCTTTAAGAGTTAGTTACTAGGATCCTTATTTTGTGGGTTACATCCATACCAGGGGTCATGCAGCTCAGCATCCTCTCGTATCACACATCACACACCTCTCACATTTTCTTTTCTTTCATCACACTTGTGTCTATAAATACCATAGTATGATAGTGAAATAACCAAGCTGTTGTTTTTTACACAGCACTCAAATTCCAAATTCTTCTTATAATTCAAAACTTCTTTATATTATGCAAGTCATTATATGAGATAGACATAAACACAATGTAAAAAAAAATGATGAAAATGGAGAGAAAAGATCAAAATATGCATTACTTGATCAAATTAGCACCTAAATCTTCAATGCTCCATGTAGAATGATGATGGTAGATGATGGCAAACCTTGATAATAAGTTATGGCTTTCCAGAGACTAACATCATCTTCGAAGAAAGTTTGCTCTTCTTATCATTAAATAAGGGATAATATAATCTTTTATTTTTTAAAAGCCTTTATTAAGAGTCATTGACGTGATAGTCGAACTCACTCAAATTAATCAGGCTATAAAGAAAAAAACTTGTAATATAGAGCAACCTGAATCGTTTCCCAAGGAATTCATAATGAACCAATTCGCTCAATTGGAACAGCACAATACAGAATTAGCAACATAAACGAAAAGGGGGGGTTTGTTCAATTTCAATACAGATAATAAAAAAAACGAGATTAACAATTTTAAAGCAACCAACACAAAGTTGAGTTCCTAAAAATCCGTCATTGGACAATGAATCCCTGAATTCGTAGTTGATCCTAAACAAATCGGAATCCCTACATTCATCTAGAAAAACGAATCCACTAGACGATCACCTAGCATTTTATCAGAAACTCGACGTGTTCACTCATTCAACGTACAGTGCCCACTTAAACTCGTTTTGATTTTAAGCCCTTTCGATTAATCAACCTAAATGTTAAATCTAACATTCAACACCCCTTCCCTTAAGTTATCTAGAATCGAAATACAGAAGAGAAAGGAAAGAACGAACTCAATATGATGCAAAAACGTCCTATGGATTGAAGCCGGAAACTCAATTCGTGGGTTGGTCGATTAGTGCCTTAGCCAACCATGGTAGAATAAAAACCGCAAATAAAGAAGAAAGAAAAAGTTGATAGTTCCTCCACTGAATGGAATGAATATGCGCAGACAAAAAAACTCCCAATGAAAAGTTCCTGCCCCAAAATAATAACCGCCCTAGTCCCTTCGTTTTCCAGCTCTAAAAAAAAAACCAAAATAAACCGGTTCAAAGGACAAGAACCGGACCAAACAAAAAAAACCGAAAACTAATGGCTTTGGTCCCTTGCAATTTGGACACTTAATTAACTAAACTTTGCTCCAAAGATTTCAGGATCGCTTTGTTGTCCGAATTTGGCCTTTAATCGGAAACCTGAAACAAAAGTTATAATTAATTCCACTTAAAAGCCCAAAATCCAATTTAGACCGAAAACCAATATTTACACACTAAATTGCCCCAAGATCATTATTCAATTGCAAAAATAAAGTGTGATAAAAAATCAATTATCAGTCATGTTCCACATACATGCATAACTTCTCGTTTGCCAAATAAACGTCATTTTCCAGTCAATAAAACACTAATAAATAGCCAGAAAATTCCTAGTCATTGATCAAATCAATAAATACTCATCAATCCATAATTTCCAATACATTCTTTACAGCAAATAAAATCATCATCATCGTAAGTCGTAGATAAGGCAATTCAAGGTAAAACCATCAAGGTTCCAAGAATCAAGAATAGAACACGTACCTTGGCTTCCATCTTTGGCCTCAATGGCCATAAACAATCATCTAAACATTTCAATTCCAAGCGGTTTCCCATCATCATACTCACATCACACTTAAATAGATATGTAACAATACTAGAATGTAACATAACACTTTCACTTAAGAACTCTTGGCTTCAAGATTAGAGTTTTGTTTGAAGGAGATTATTTCAACCTAATTAATACTTAATTTGATCACAATTAGATTTAAATTCCTTGACTCTTGCAAAGGGATAGTTTAATACCCATATTATTTTAGTCTTGGTAACACACCTTTTTCTTAATATACACATTCGTAAAACAACTCTAAACCTTCTTAAACTTACCCCACACTATTATATTTGGTCCAAGCCACTTAAATTCACCATGATAACTCTAAATGCTCAACTAAAATATGGTTTTGGTTACCCTTCAAGCACATGGCCGAAAATAACTCTATAAGCTAGGAAACTTGACTAGCTAACACCCAACTCTCCAATAATTCACCTTAAGCCAATTTCAATCTGACAAGAACATTTCTAATATCTATATAACCCAAATAATCAAGACTAAAAATAGTTTTGCTATCCATGTAAGGATAGGAACCAAAATTCACCCTTCTAGTGGGTTAAAGACTTAAAGGAGTTAGTTTAGGTCCAAAATTATTTCTACTTATTCTTTCACCAAACCAACTACTCAAGGACAATTTTAGCCTCCAATTATCATCTATTTTGATGGGTAAAATCAATTTGCACTAATTCTTTTGGCATGATAATTAAGTTTCCATTTTTCTTGGTCATTAGTGTAGGATTCTAACAATCCCTTTTTGTGACAAAGCTCAAAATAATGATCTTACAAGTTTGTATCTATAATTTCACTTATTTTTAAGGTCAACTAAGTTATTTAAACCTATAGAAACCTCAATCTCACATTAATTCTATCACAACCTAACCCACGCTGTGACCGGGGTATAGAGACATGTCCTTAGCAAGCCTATCTTAGACCATTTCCAAAGAAAATTGGGTAGAGTTTCTTTTGTATTTATGACTATTCCCAAATAAGGATCCTCTACCTACACAAACAATACAAACACACAAATATCAGTGGGCATCCAGGCATCCTCATAATGCACCCTACAGCACACAATATAGGAGTTTAAAACATAATCATACTTACGAAAATATATACACACATATCCATCATGAAACTTAATCCATAATCATTATAATGCAACTTGACGTAATTAAAAACAACATACTTTTACTACAAATTATAGCTAACATAGGGAGGACCCTACCTATGGACTAATGGAGCACTATAGGGAAAACAATATACACACTTATATATAATAAACACAGCTCTCAACATGGATACCCTTTGGAAATCACATGAACAAAGATGTGGAATTTTTGAAAATCTAATGACTTCAGCTGGCTGGACGCATATAGGCATAACTTTGTACCTATCTAAAAACATGGAGAGAGAGAAGAGTGAGTCATACAGACTCAGTGAGAGATAATATATCTATAACAGTAGTGGAACAAACTTTAACATTAACTTTTAGCAAAAGTATAACTTATAAGCTTCTTCAAAAGCTCATACATCATCTCTTAAGAAAAAGACTTTGTCTACATGTTAACATACTATAAAATTTTTGGTAAAACATACTTGAAGTATAATCTATCTTTAAAACATCCATAGGTCCTTAATCACCTTTTTCTTTCAATTGGATAAAACTTCTTTATAAACATATATAACCATAACTCTTTTACAACTAGATGTAATAAATCATATATATAATAAGGATATAAGAACTAGGCTTAAAGATAGAAATACTTTCCCATAACATGAAAAATAAATACTTGTTTCAAAATCATCATAAAGCTTAAAGGAGGATCCTATTTCAGAAAATAACTGCTTGACTGGGCTTATCCAACAGTAATTGATAAATCTCACGTCTGGGCTTGCGCAACGTGTCTATATCTTCTGGACATGTTGGCCAACATGCCGGGCTAGAAATCACTCTGCTAGCTAGGTTATCCAAGGTGTATCAAGGCTAATACTGCTGCCATTAGCAAATAGTTCTGTCACAGTTTCCTTCCCCTTGGAAACCTTTGTTCATTTCTAATTCCTTGTCATTAAGATTTCCTTAAGTAACCTTACTCCAGACATCAAGTCTGGATTCTGAATACATTACTTAAGCTCTTAAAGCATTAAAATTTCATAGTTCTCAACATATCAAGCTTTAAAAATCCAAACATCAATTTGGAAATAATTCATAGAAATCAATATTAAGCTTACTTCATAGAAATCTATAATTTTCTAAACATCATATCAACTTCAAGCTTTTATATAGTTAAAATCTAATAACTTGAAATCATATCTTTCTCTATCAAACTGTTCAAGTATTGAAAATCACTTTTAAGGTGCTTGTCCCACACACACACACACACACATATATATAAAGAAGAGTAATATCTTTTGTCTTTCAAGAATTCACTAAGATCATACATTAAAATGCTATTTTAATTTCTTTGACCTTTAATAACTCAAACCATAAACATAACATTTTATGAAATCATGGATATACATAAAACAAACTATACATTATACATATGCTTAAAATAAACTAGTTATAGATATGTTATCAATTCACTGTCTAAGCTTGGAAAAGAAGAAGCTCAAGCTTTACAATGCCTTAGAGCCACCAAGAGATTCCGGAAAGTGTCTAACATGACAAATATAACTATTAGACTTCCACAATATTACTATTCTAAGAATTTATTAGGATTAGCCTCATAGGGGTAAAATCCCCAATTTCTAGAACCCTAACCCTCTCTTCATAAACTTCAACATGGAATTCATGGAAAAACTAGTTAATCTATGATAAGGAGGATTGAGATAAAAAATTACTTTAGAGAGTGGAGGAAAGCAGTGGAGTACGAGAAGAGCAGTGGGTCTCCTCCCACCATCGGTGGAGCACGAGGAGAGCGGTGGATCTCCTCCCACCATTACTTTCTCTCATTAGAAAGGAGGAGAAAGAGAGAGCTTCAAGAAAGAAAACTCAATCTAAGATGATGATGGTGATGATGATGATGATTTTGGTGGTGGAGTAGAGTAGAAATTGATAAAAGGTTGGTGGGTTTCATGTGGAGGGAGAGAAGAAAGAGAGAGAAAGAAGAGAGAGAGAGAGATTAGTGAAGAATGGGGAAGAAGGGAACAAGATTCTTCTTTTAATCTCGTCCAGCGGGCACTTGGGCGCCCGCTCGCCTAAAACAGCCAAATCTCACAGCACAGGCGCTGGCCTTGGGTGCCTAGGCGCCCGGTCCAACTTTTTTATTTTTTTCTTCTTCTTATTCTTCTTCTTCATCTACACCTCTCAAACATTATCATTTACATATTTATTTCACTCTCCATTAACTTTAAAATATAAATGTAAATAAAAGAACACCCCCCATTTGAATCCAATAAAAACATTGGAAAAATAAAATTCCTTATGAATCAAAATCCAACTTTTGAATGTTGGTACAAACTTCCGAAACTTGCATTTTCTTTAACTTCCGAGCTAAAAACGGAAGGGTTAAAGACTTCATAAAATTTATTAAAAATCATTCTTTAATTCTTGGATATATAAGGGATAATTACCGGGACTTTTGATCCCATGAAAATATCCCAAACATATAGCCCTCAAAGGAGGCCTAAGGTTCAGACTTGGAACTTCACGAGGTCTGACAAGGCAGCACATCACGATTTATGTATTCCTATACCTAGGTATTACAAATGCTTAGGGTCTCAAGCCTTGACACCAAAATTCTATTTTAATTGGTTTATGCCATAACTTGATTAATTGTCTTTTTAAGAGTTTCACCTCACAAAAACCATTTTAGAATACTCACCTAGGCTAGCATAAACTAAATCTAAGCTTTAAACACATAACTATGTGTAACCTCTTGAACCCTAGAATAGTAACCCCAAACATAAAACACATATTGCTTCATAAATCATAACAACGAGAAGTTATAGATCCCTACCTCTTCTTCCTAGCTTAAAAACCCTTCTAGATTTAAGCTCCAACCTTCAAGAATCACTACAAAAGAGAGAAATCTCTTGCCTCCTTGAGGTATATAGCTGCAGCCTTCAAGAGGAAGAAGGAAGGGATATTGATGCTTTAGTTGGAGTGGAAAAGATGAAGTAAGAAGAGGAAGGTGAGGGCTTGAGGTTGAGGGAGATTTGATGCTTGCCAATGGAGGTTTGATGAGATTGATGAGAGCAAATGGTGAGGGTTTGGGAAAGGGAGATGGCTAAGAGTTCTTAGTGAGGGTGAAGGAGAGTTGTGTTGTGTTGTTGTGTTATATTTGAAGAGAGATTGAGTGTTTAAATGGTATTAGTGTTAATGAGCATCAAAACTCTAGCATTAATTTTACAGACAAGACTTTGGGGCTTGCTCTAAGACCTTAATTAAAAGATTTGAAGTGATAGAATCACTTTATGTCAATCACTTGTACTTTATAACAATACATGAATACTCTATTGTACTTTAAATCCTTAAATTAAGCAGTTACAAGAGCTCTAAGAAACTCCGACAGTAATTCTAAACTATTTCTAAATATTTTATTTGAAAATATAATTTATTTAATTTTTTACCTCTGACGAGATTATAACTATGCAACTAATTTGTTATTATTTTAATTTATTTCTCTATTTAATTTTATTAACTGCATTAAGTAAATAAATTTTTCTGCCAGTTCTTCGTTTAAAATCGTTGGTCTCTAAATAATTTAATTTTAATCTAATTTTATTTTTGTCCCTTAATTATTAACACAATATTATTTATTTAATTTGTAACGCAGAATGACAAATATAATAAAATTGAGGATACTACAACTACTATCACCAAAGGAGAGAACTTTTTAGCTTGTTTTTGGTGTTAGTGATGATGGTAGAACTTGGGCTTTGAATGATTCACTAAAAGAACAAGTAGGAGAGCAAGATTGGAGAAGGAAGAAAGCAAAAATGGATGTAGAGAGAAGGTGGAAGGCTGGTAAAATTTTGAAGGAGGAGGAAGAAGATGAGCTCTTTTTGGGTTTCATTTTCTTTTATTTTGATTTTTTGAAGTAATGTAGTCAAACTTTATTTCTATGGCCAAAATTGCTTCTTGAATGTTGGCTATTGTAGCTAATTTCTAATCACTCATAATATTTGTTGTCTCATGATAACCAGATATTTTTATATTTTAAATTTCTAACAGATCAATTTTCTATGCTCTAAGAGATTGTTCTTAAAAAATTTTCACGTTGGGATTAAAATTCTAGTGTCGATAAAATTTTAACCATATTACATTATCGTTTTTATTATTCTACATTCTCTTCTCTATTTATAAATTTAGTGTTAATTATTACTTAATAGTATTAATTATACACATAATTAAATTACATCAGTCACTCTCCATCTCGGAGACCCCTCCTTCCGTCGCTGTCCAATTCCCACCCAAAACACTCCACATACTCATTAAACAACAATGTCATGAAAATCTGAATGAGTCACTCCACGATTCAGCACCTATCGTTACCGGTTTTTCCTGTACTTCTTTGTAATACTGACAAATTGATATGCCTAAACTAATATGACTGATTCTGATTTGGAAAGTGAAGACTTGGCTTAATATCGGTATCATGGAGTCTTCAGGTCGGCGGAACTCTATCTTAAAGCGAGTTATTATCAATTTCTAACTTAAAGGAATAAACCAGTGATTTTGTCTTGATTTATTTCAAGCCGGGAAGTGGTGCAGAGTTTGGTAAAATTCTTCTTAAAATGTCTTAAAACATTTTTTTTTATATAATTGGTATACAGCTCTAAACACCACAAAGGATGGAGCAATACAAAAGATCACGACCTACTATCGGATAATACACATCAAGAACAAAAGAAAAAATAGAATATGAATCTAGAGCATAAAGGCACTCAAAACACAACGAGGGAACACACTTTTAGCTTCTTTTGTTCCTTTCCTTCTTGCCTTTAGCACAAGTCTGCTTCATACCGTCTATTTTCCCATATGAAGATCAGCCAAAGCATGAATAACTTCATGTTCATTACCAGCATACAAACCTAGCTCTTTACCAAGATCCCAAGTGCACTTAGCTTTCTCCACATGAATGGAGCAAGCTTTATCACAATAGATTGGTAGCCACAATAGATTGGTTTGTATTATCTTCATCAAAGAACACATTAGATCAATGACATGTGCAGCGATGAGAGTGGCCTCAATGACAGCGGTGTCGAGAGCAGCCTCAATGACAGCGACGGCAGCAATGGTGGTGGGCTGGTGGTTAGAAGGTGATAGAGTACTTATTGGTGTCCAAGGAGTTGTCGAAGTGACGGCAGAGGAGACGCAAGGTGTGGAGTCTAGAGAGATGACAAAAAAAAAGTGGAAAGAGATTTAGAGAGAGGAATTTTAGGTTGCATTCGCAGTGGTCGCATATGCGAACGGTCAATTGTTACTGTTACATCTACATGGTGCGTGGTGTATCAAACTTGGCAAGATGCAGAGTATAATGTGCGAAAAAACAATTTGACAGTAAAATAAATAGGGAAGAGCTGTACTTGTGATGTTATGTGCATTAGCCTAGCCTTTGTGCCAAGAGTTGTCTTTGGCTAGAAAGCCATTGTGTGCATTATTGATAGAAAAAGAATTAAGGTTGCTTATGATTAATTTACTAATTACTCTAATCATTTATTAATAATGAGATAATTAGCTTAGAAAATTTGGGATGTTACATCACCCCCTTTGAGATCTCAATATTTATAAGAAGACTATTTTATGATTAATTTCTTTTGCATGCAAGCAATTTTATCTTAAATAAGATTTCAATTCATAAGAACTTGTTGTATAGGTTCAAAGACATTATAAAATTCTTCATTTTCTATTTCTTTGAGCCACTAATTCTATGGTATTCTTATTAATCAAAAAATAAATACTTATAATTTTAAATTTATTATAAATCGAAAATAATTGTAAGATTGGTAAATCATGACTTTTATAAAGTACAAGTTTGGCATCATTACCCAATATATATATATATATATATCACTCGTTTGAGATATTAAAATTTGCAACAAAATTGTTCTATATGACAAATTTCTTTTGTTATGGAACATTGTTGTCTTAAATAATAATTTAAATTGTTTATATTTTTTATCAAGTTAAAAAAATTATTGTACAAAAAGAAGTTAAAAAATTACTATAAGATTAAAATAATTTAAATTTAATATAAATATAAATTATTAATAATTATAAGATTTGTAAAAGAATCATTTTAATGCAAATTTATTTCATCACCCACACATTATTATCTTAAATAAGATTTTAATAAGAACTTAGACCATAAGTTGTAAAGGCCTGCTAATTTTTTTGAGTATGGCTTCTTTGAAATATAAAATTAATGATATTTTTATTAATCAAAATGTAAATAATATTGCTTATTAATGCTTATAGAACCTAGTCTAATAGATATAACTGTACTATATAAATATACAATTGGAGAATTGTAAGAATAAAAAATTTATTGATAATAAATTAAATTATTCATGTTTTGTTATTAGAATTTAAAAATTTAAGTATAAGATTAACCACATGTATAATTATAATTTATTAATTTCAATTTAATAGAGACAGATAACAATTATAAGCATGTAAATAAATAAATTCGTATAGTATATATTTAGTATCAACCAATGCAATTTGAATATTTCGTATTACCGGTTAAGGTATTAATACTTGTAAGAAAATCGTTCTATGACTAATTCTTTCATAATGTGAACATCATTATCTTAAATAAAATTTTAATAATAACTTTTATTATAAGTTCTTAGAAATTATAAAACTCCTCATTCTAGAAAAAATTAAAGTATCTAATTTAATAGATATAATTATAAGATATAGATCAATATTTAGAGTGTTGTAAAATTAAAAAAATTAATTAATAATAATCTAAATTTTTTTATTTTCTTAGTAATGTTGATAAAAATTATTTATTGTAAGATTATGAATATATAAATATAATTATTAATTTAAATTTATTAATAGATAAAAATGATAAGTTAGTTAAACCATTACTGGTATATTGCATATGTTTGGCATTTCCCATACTATCATCTTTTCTTGATAAATAGTAAAAATTTCATCTGACAGAATAGGCATGAGAGGAAACTCTTTCAAGCTTTTTCCATTGGCTTGTAGAAGAAGATATTTGATAAACTCATATATGATTATCAGGAACAAAGCAAAGCAGATTTTACCTTACATGAAAAAGTACAAATTAATGTAATCCATTAGGATGTAAACTAAATTTAGGAAATAATGTAAATAATGGGGGAGTAAATTTAGGATGCAGATTGAATAATATTACAATGGTTTGGGAGTGAAAATAGGAAATAACATAAATAATGTAATAACATAAATAAATATCGCATTATAACGAACAAAGTAAATAACATGACATGAAAAAGAAAACTAACCTATTGAAAAAGTAAATAAAACATAGTAATTTATCAATTAAAGATAATATATCATTAAAGGTTATCTTCTTGAGATGAAATTTTTTATTACACATGCGATCGATGATAGAAGCTTGAATTAGTATGTATTATTATTGATTATTAATTATTGCTTGAATAATGATTATCGATATTGATTGATTATCGATTTTTCAAAAAACAACGAATATGAGAAATTATTATTGCTTCATTTAATAGTTACAAAGGAATAAAAATATTAGAATCAAATAGAATTTTGAATTATTGCCATATTGGAATCAATCAGAATCAAAGGGTAATTATTCTTGCTTGACCAAATAAAACACAAATAAATAAAAACACCAGAATCGATTAGAATTATGAATTATTTTCATTAGCAGTAATTCAAGAAGTATCAATCATTCAAAAGACTCTAGAGTGAGATGTTTAATAGTAGATAGCTTATTTGATAAATTATATTTCGAATAATTTTAAATATCTCCAAAATCAGAACCAAAAGCAATCATGATCCAATGTAATAAATTGAATAATGGTAGTTAATATTATTCTTTATTTCTCAAGTACCAAATTGAAATATTAAACACATCTATTTTAACTTTTTAGATATTTAGAATAATATCAATATTACTTAGAATGATCAACGTCAAAAGAAAAGTATTGCTTTGGGTGATCAATTAAATAAAATTAAAGAATACTATTAGTTATGAATTAAATATAACGCCTTAAATTAAAGCTAATTTATCAGAGGAACTATACCATAAACAGAAATAGAAAGAATGAAAGAAAAAATGAAATAATAATCAACACCAGGGAATTTGGGAAAACAGGAAGGCTATACAACTAAAATAATCGAAGAACAAAATGATACAAACAACATTAATCTAATAATAAACCTAATTATGACAGATCATAATTAACACGCCAACAACAATAGAAATTTTTTTAAGAAAAAAAAACAATATTATGACAGAAGAACCAAAAAAGTAAGTAGCAAACCAATATAAGACCGCAGAAATTCACAAAAATTAGAACAACATAAAGAAATATAAAAAATAAATTGCAAGAAAAAGGACAATGGCAGAAAATACAAATAGATAGAAATTATGACAAAACATGAAAAAAAAATAGAACATATACAAACAAAAACTAAATGCAAAAAGTTTAATGAATTCAAAGAAATCAACAGACAAAACAAAATATAACAAAGCAATCAAGAACCAACCAAAAACCAATTGAAGAAGTATACTAAAATTGCCTTTGTTCAGATGAAACTTGAAATTAACATGAAAGAAAAACACAAAGATCATAAAGTATAACAATGATTATAATGGAATAAGATAATCAATTAAATATAAAAAGAAAGTATGAATGGACAACAACAGTAAATAAAAAAATAAAAGAATAAAATTTTAGTGGAATGGAAAAAAGATGAAACTGCTAGAAAAAAAATTTTTATCTCCACCAGATGAAAAACACATTACCTAATGCTTAAACCCTAACGAACTTTCTTATGTAAGACAAAAGGTTAAAAAAAAATAAAAGATTAAAACTTTAGTGGAATAGAAAAGAAAAAATGAAATTGCTAGAAGAAGAAACATGAATAGATAACGCAACAACAATAAAAATAGACAATCACAAACCAATTGAAGAACTATACAAAAATAATGGCATAATAATAAAGATATAGAGAAACATGAACAGAAAATGCAACAACAATAAAAATAGACAATATAGAAAAGAGATAGAACATGCAACAAATATATATTCCGATGGAAGAATAAAAGAAAATGTAAAAAACAGAATAGGAAAATGAAACCTAAAAAAATGATGAAGAAAAAAGATAACAAAGACAAAGAATAGGAATGATAAAAGCGAAATCAGTTAACAATCACTCAATAGTAGAAAAGAGGAAGAAAACAAAGTACTAATGCAAAACAATAGTAAATGAAAAAAGGTTAAAAGTTGAGTGGGATGGAGAAAAAATGACATTACCTGAAAAATATTGAGCTAAAGACGATGAAAAAAATATTTAAAACACATTGAAAAAAAAATGTAAACAACACAACAGTTGATGTAGGATGAGATAGCAAGAGAAGGAGGTTGAATCGTGCTTCTAATAAAATTTTATTTTCTAAGTACTTTTAAAACAACTTTCTCGATCAAGTCTTGGACTAGGAATGCAGAAGTAGTTAGGAATAAAAGTTGTTGATTTCATAGAAATTTTGATATGCAATTAATAAGTTAGCACATAGAACAAAAGGCTCAATGAATAAATGAAGTAAAGAGTACAGGGATAGAGAGATCACACAAAGAAATTTTATACTAGCCAACCATTTGCCTACGTCCAATCCCCAACATTTTGTTGAGATTTTTATAAATCGAGTATTATTTGTCCAAGCTTTTACACAAAGTAGTTCTTCTTAACTTCTCCAAGCTAACACTGCAAGTTCACAAAGACTACTAACGGGTCATGTTACAATAAGTAGATATTGTAGTTTGTGTTTGATACACTCACACTAAATTTCTCGAAAGAGTATAACCATTTAGTTGCAATGTGTAATGACTTCTCTATGCTCTTAGTAAGAGTATATTTGCTAATACAATGCAAAAGAGAAGATTTTTCTTTTTACAAGTTACAACAAATAACTTTCTAGACATTCAAAAAGTTTAGAGGGATGTGATATTGAATGATCTTTGATTGCTCAGAATGCTTGATCGTATAACCACTTCTTCATCGTCTTCCAGCTTTTTATAGACTTCCATAAGTATCCGTTGAGATGTACAGATCTTGAGCCTTGAGCCTTTTTTGATCTAGTGGTCTAAGACTAGACAAACAAGAAGTTGCTTTCTTTCAAGCAAAAATATCACAGAAGAGGAAAAATAGTTGTTGATAATTCACCAGCTTTTCAGACTTGTCAGCGCTTCTTTTGGATCTTGTCATGTCAAGTTTGACTTTTGAAAATGATCCTTGAAATATGCAAAAGAAGCTTTGAGGGTGAGGTACTTCATGAGATTCAACTTTCTGGTGGTCACCCTTCTAGACATAGCCTTCTAGATAATTTATCCTTTTGAAGCGTGTGTGATCCTTCTGATATCTTGTTTTTCTTTTTGATTACATAAATATACCCATTTGAACTTTCTGATATGCTTTTTGAGTGAGAGAGATCATAGATTTGACAAAGTATTCTTTCTCTAAAAGGGTAAAGATAAGATACACAAAAGAACTTTGAACTTTGTACGATCTAAGACTCATTCCAGTTCAAATTGCATGATCCAACTCACAAAAGCATTCTAACACTTAAACAAACAGTTAATCAACAAAAGATTTTATTAAAACTTGATTTGTTATTCATCAAAACATTGTGGCTTATGAAGGGCATTGGAGCTTATAATCTCCCTTTTTTTTATGATGGCAAATCAATGTTTAAGAAAAGCTTTTGTATTAAAAAGAATTTAAATTGAAAGTGCGTCGACATATAGTTTGCTGCCTGTTTTAATCTTCTGATATGAAAATTGTACTTTCTGAAGTGATTATTGAATAGTCAAACTATCTAGAAACTTTGGTGGTAAGTATAGTTAATCAAAAAGATTATTTAAATTTGGAAATCATTGATCACGAACAATTTAAACATTTACCGATAAAACAAGATGAGTTTCAAATTATCTCAATTTCCAATGGTTAAGAAAGTTCATGATAAATCAGAGCATGAAAAAATGAAGTAATCAGAGAGTTGTAAAAATTATAACTATCAAAGCAGAATATATATAGTATTAGAGAAATAATGAAAATATATTCAAAGCAAATAAAAAAAAAAAGAATATCATGACAAAAATTTTGCATAAGTTGACAGTGTAAGACAATAATAACAGAGCAATAATATCAAAGCATGAGTAATTAAAAGAAACTATTATGAAATAAACAATAATAAGCAATAGTAATATCATTCAAAAATAGACATTGAGAGGCTTCAAAATTGTTTCCAGAAAATATAAAATGATGATAATTGAAATTCAAAATGATATGAATGTAGTGACTTCGAGCTCTCCTAGGAAAAAACCCCCTCCCAACTTAAACTTTCTTCATTCTTCTCCCCCTTTGAGATCATCAAAACTAAAGATTAGGGATCATAGAAGGCCATCACTGATTGCCTTTTCCTTTTTGAAGAGCCTTCAATATTTGCAACAGCCGTTGTTCCATTTTGCTCATTCTTCTTTCTAATGCTTGCTGATGAGTTTGGAGTTCACATTGATTGGCCATGATGGTGTGTTGGTTAGCCAACAACAGACCCATCTAAACTTCAGTAGCATCTGGAAAGGCTTTTGCATTTGATGGTGCTTTAAAAGGTAGCTTGTCAGTGTGGGCAACTGAGGACTTGCAGATGCATAATTGGTTGGAGTTGTTATTCTGTCAAATTGTGGTCCAGAAGTCAACAGCAGCAAGGTCTTAGTAGTTGTTAGGGTAGTTGGTATATCTTGGGAGGCTGTGGCTAAGGCTAAAGTGGGCATTGTAGCCATTGGAGGAGCATTTTCTGGTATAAGAACAGCAAGTGCAACTTTAGCTTTTGTCATCAGGGCATTGGTCTTTTTAGGCTCAAATCTTTTTGGTGCAGATTCAGCTCTCTCAACCATGGTTCCTTCTTAATTCATGGGCACTAATGGTAAGATTGTAGGTTGAGCAGCAGTTGTTTTGTGATTTCTTAATACACAGAGAGTACAACAACCCTTCTCATCTCAGAAGGTGGATTAACTTCTTCAATTACAACATATTGTTGTTCCACCTCAAGATAGACAGAAGAGCTTCTTTCCTTTGAAACTCCAATACCAGCAGCCAAGTTTCTTTGCTTCTGTAACCATGCTTCCTCTTTAAGCTTGTTTTCTACAGCTTCTTTTCTTGTTCTACTCAAAGGAGATAGAGTGGAATCTTTGGATGGTTCAGCAGAGGCTTTCTTCAAATTTTTCTTGCCCTTGCCCTTGCCATCTAAAGACTCTCCATATGAATCCTCTTCTTCAGCTTGTTATTCTTGAGGCTCAGGTTCTCTTATTACAATTCGCCTCTAAACTGGTCTGGAGATTCTACTAGTAGGTCGAGTAGTAGGTCGAGCAGTAGGAGCAGTAGCATTTACTAGATCTGTAGCAATGGTTGATGCCTCATCTTCAGAAGAAAGATTCTCAACAAGTTTCAACAGTCTTCTCTTGCTAGTTCTCCTTTCTTCAGATATGGGTGAGGGGCTTCTTTCTAGTCTCTTCTTTTTCTTCTTGCCTTCTTTAGAAGGCTTGGATTTTTTCTTTTGACCATCGATCTTCTTAACAGAAGAATCTTTCTTCTTCTTGTCCTTCTTTTCTTTTTCTTTTTCTTTCTCCTTTTCTTTCTTCTTTTCTTTCTCCTTCTCGGGAGCTTGAGGCTTCAGTCCCAAGGCTAAGAAAGTCTTCATGGTCATTGTTGGTCTTTTAGTCTCTACCTGTGCCCATCTATTAGCAATAGGGCTCGAATGAAGACTCTTATGAGGAACATGCTATAAAGAGGAATGGCATGCCTTCTTCTCTCAACATTGACAGCAGCAAGAATAAAGTCTAAAATCAACCTCACTAACTTGATCCTTTTCCTGGTCATCGGGCAAAACATGACCATTTGGTCCACCTCAATTGTAACACCCTAATAATACCATACTATGCTTAAGTCATTTTATTGTATTACTAGTTATTACCCTTAATTAGTGAGAGTTCTAATAATTGAAATTAGCATAATATATGAAAATAGAATGAAATTTTTTTTGTAAAACTTTTATGCTTGCAAATTGAGCTTTTAAGCCCTTACTTACTCGTATACATATTGACTTTATTCCTTGTATTGCCGAGTTACTTAAAAAGATATGTGACGAAGTTGAAATAACATAACATAATACTTTAAGACAATAATGTAATCATAGATAGATCAAGAGTCACAATAGCACTTAATGATTATCATATATGTAATAAGTCAAATTAAGTAGCAAAACTTCCAAAATGCTCTTAATTACACATAAACTACTCAACTAGGGCTCTTAAGAAAATAATAGCACTATGCTATTATCTGGATCCTCTTCAGCTAGGTGTCATAACATGACAACTCCTCGTCACATCCTGTCAGGTACCACCAGAAGCGTTGCAATGGATGTCATCAATTCCATCTGAAGACGACACGGAAACATGGGAGTGAGAAATACAAGATTTCTCAGTAGGATCCTAACTAGACAATTAATATGTCATCATCATTGTCCTAGCCACTTTGGTTTTAATTATACAATGGTGAACATTCATCGATTCAATTTTAGGGGTTTTGAATACATAAGTTTCCAAAGCAGGTTTCTTTTAAATTGAATCTTATGAACATAACATAAGTCAACGCAAGGTCATAAGATGGAAATACACAAGCAAAAGCACGGAATAAACATTCATAGCCATGAATATAAAGGAGTATAGATGCATGCACTTTCATGTAACTTATTGACTTTGACTTTCTTTTGACATGTCTTGACATTCATAATTAGCATGTGCTTAACATTCTTTCTTTATGTCCCCTTAGATAAACTGTTATTGGACATGAGTTCACTCTGTGACTATTGTCACACAGTTCCTATCTAAAATCAAACTAAGCTGACAATTGTTCCTCTCAATTGGAAAAGTTTGGGCCCCGTACCTCCAAAGTAGAGAGGTCTCTTAATGGGTCACCTTCCCTTTTGAAGGATTACACCTGTTTATATTGTCTATGTGGATCACCTTCCCTTTTGAAGGATCATATCCAATTATTTCATTTCTTATGTTACATCTTATATTTTTATATGCATTATGCTCAAGGACAAGATACAAGTAAGCATGCAATGGATATGTCTAAGTTCACAATTTTGACAAAAATTCGACAACATAACGGCTAGAATGGACCCAAAATTGCCAAGCATGAGAATCCAACTAACAACCCATCATATTCATTACAAAACATCATATCAAGTACCAATAATCATTCATGCACAAGCCAATAACCAAACAATCATACTACACAACAAGCATAAGAACATCATCATGTCCTCACCCTATATGGTATCTAGGGTTTTCTTGCACTTTGTGAAATGTCTTATGAATCATGGTAAGAATCTTCATGTCTACTCATGAGAGAATCACATAACTTAAGGTGAATGTGTGTTATAAGCTTTTGACCATTTACATTTCAAGTGAGGTCATACTTGACTTAGGGGATTTCATTTTCACAAATAACTTACTAGATTTCTTATGTTCACATCTTAAGGGACATATTGTTCAAATTAAAAAGTTTAGCACGTATTCTTCCTTTTTCCTTCTTATCATGGCCAAAGCCTATAATGGTGTTTTAGCCAACATTTTGCATTCAAGTCTTTTATTTTTCCTTGAGATAGTGCACAAGTGATTCCTAGGTTCATGATATCAACATTAGCCCTAATCATACATCTATTCCTAAGGGATTTCAAGATCCCTCTAGTCCCTTAGGTCATGAAAATGCATACCTATACTCATGAATCCAACAACACCATATGTTTACCATCATCAAGAAGTAAATTTTTATCTTAAATAAAGTTGCAAGATTCAACCTTTAAGATTAAAAAGTTTTATTCTTGACAAAAGTTTAGACCTTTACTCATTATCTTGTCTTCAAGATTCCATCTTTATAAATTAAAGTTGCAAGATTTCACTTTTATGACTAAAAAGCTTCATTCTTTAAGAAAGTTTGAAACTTTACTCAATATTTTGTCTTCAAGGTTCAACCTTTACAAAATAAAGTTGCAAGTTCTCATCTTTATAACTAAAAATCTTCATACTTTAAGAAAATTTAGGCTTTTACTCATTATCTTGTCTTCAGGAAAAGTAAAATGAACCTTTAAGAGAGTATATTCTTTAGGCGCCACTTTTAGGCTACAAGAAACAAACTTTTTAAATTTTTGTGCTATAAAATGTTCTTTGGTCACATCAAAATCATGTTGGAGGAGTAAAAAGAGAATATTTTCAATCATAAACACATTATTTTTAGAAGAACAAACTTTCAATAAGATATCTTCAAGAAAGCATTTTTCTTTTCAACAACTCAAGGGAACACCAAGAACACATAGATCACTTTGAAATATGAAAACTTTTTGGCATCAAGAGAAGAACTTTTTAGCAAACAACACAAAATCTCATAAACAAGATTCAAGAAAGAACTTTTCTCAAGATATCACTTGAAGCTCTTGGTCATGGTGAGAACCAAAGCTTCAAGCTTTCTTAAGCAACAAAAAGAAAAAGTATAGGATTACTACTTACTCATCATGGCCGAAACCATATAGGTGCCAAGTTCCAATTTTTATCCTGCTTTATGTCTTGTTTCTACTTGTTTAAGGCTTATTCAAGACTTATGAACATAGATCTAAGCTTAAAAGTGTTGATTTTATGAAATAGGTGATAAAGTTTAAAACTTTTTCCATATTTGAGTTTTAAATACCACTTTTACATGGTCACTTTGCAATATCCCATCAAACATAATCACGAAAGCAACTTTTTGTGAACATAAACATAAAAGTGAAGAATAAATGAAAGATCACTCAAATACTCAAGAAAGGTGCAAACTTTAGAATCTTTTTAAGAGGTAAAGACAAGAAATATGCCAAAAACACCATAACCATGGCTAGGGCTAGGAGCTCTTGACATGAAAATGAGTAAAAGTCAAGACTTGCACATTCTTTTCAAGACAGTGATATTATAAGAAGTAGTAGAAGAAAGAAAGTCATCGTTTTTCTCAAGAAACTAGAAGCTTTGAGACAAAGGCTCCAAGTTTTGAATAAGCTTGGGTTCTCATGGTTGTCTTAAGAGAAAATGGAAGTAGATAGGGAATCTTATCACAAGATGATGATCTAGACAAGAAAAGTTTGGATCTTGAAGAGAAAGAATCTCCTCCTTGCTCCTTGACAAGCTCGCGACTTTGAGCTCTTGAGAGGGGGAGATGATACTTTGCTTCCTTGCCTAGGTGAAGATGTGTTTGTAGGTGTTTGTAGGAGCTAAATGTTGTAGCTCTCACAAGGTTGAGTAAGTTTGGCTATGAAAGTGGTGGTTCTTGGAGAAAGGTTGAAGAAGAAGAGGAAGAAGAATATGAAGAGAAAACTTGAGGTAAAAGAGAATATAAGAGCACTTGTGTTGGAGAATATGAGGTGAATGAAATAAAATGTGTGTGAGTGTGTTTTGAGGGGGAGTAGCCATGAGCCTTATCATAGGTTTAGGGGAGACATTTTTTTTTTGTTATTGTAATTAAGGCGATAAAATGGTTAATTGAGGGGTTGACTTTAGACAAACCCTAGTACTTTTCTTACATAAAGCAACCTTATCTTTTACTTTTTTACCGTTTTCATTTTAGTGATGTCATCAATACTTTATTGTCTAGTTGACTTAGTTTAAATTCTAATTATGTGATTTAGTGCTATTGCAACTTAATTAAGTAAGGATTAGTGATTAACTCATATTATCATGATTGGCAAAAATTATATTTTTAATTAAGCTTAATTACCCTTAATTAAACTCGATTAAGCTAATTATGAATGACTAGTATTTAATTAAGCCCTTAAGAGTTTGACTTGCTTAAATTAGAGATTTTCTAATCTTAATTAAGTGTTCTCTTAACTATTCTCCTCATAATTACCCTTTTGCCGTTTAATTAAGCCTTTATTCTTTAATTTCTTATTAAGTGTCAAATTACTCAAGGTCACCAAGGTAATTTAGCACAAGGTAAAACTGAGGATGTATATCAATCACGACATCTGTGTTACCACTCCTAGGTAGCACAGTGTGTTGGACCACTGAGTATACAACCTTAACAAAAATAAGCAAGTGAAAAGTATGAATATCTCTTACATGCATACTTCTTTTGCCGGTGAAGACTTCAATGACTTCCTCTTCTATTACTCCAAGTTGTTCCCACCATCTCGTACCAGCTCTGCACATACTATTATCACTTGGCGTGTTGGTGATCTGAACAATATCTGACGGTAGAACTTGCTGTTTGAAGCTTCTTACTATGCTTTGAAGAGATGTGTTATCTTCATCAGTGGGAATGAAGGTGCTGTAGAATGTAGAAACCAACCCTGTGTAAATATCTTCTGATATCCTCAAGAAAACATTCCATCCTTGGAACTTGAAGATATCAAAGATATCAGGGACTGAGGTGAAGTTTTCCAAGTAAAAACTCCTCCCCCTGGCTACAGGTCTTCTGAATTTCTTTGGAAGTTGGCTTGCATTTCATTGTCTTTAAAAATATAAGGAACACTTTAATCACCCTTCCCAGCCATAATGAAGTACAAAGGTTGAAGATTGAAGGAACAAAGGAAATGTGTATAGGTCGGAGATAAATACAGAGAGTGAGAAATTTGAAAATTTGAGGCTTGAGAGTGAAGATGAACAGTATCTGGGTTTTCTGTTAAAGAAAATAACCAAGGTTTAAAGAAATGTGAACGGTTTCGAAGGCGAAACATTGACATTTGAGACTATGTAAGGCTTTTGGTTTTCCCTCTTCACTTGTTGACTGCAACATGGCATAGTGGGCAGTTACAAAAGTATCCCATGTCCTAGGATATTCATAACTCTTTTCATTCATGTTTCTGATGAGAAGCTTTTTTCTGAACTCATGATCTAAAATATTTTCTGAACCAATCATTCTAAACCCATCTTTCTAAATCCTTCTAAACCAAAGTTGAACCCATCTTGCTCAACTAAGTTGCATACCCTTCTGATTTGATCTTTCTGAAACATTTCTAAATGCATCTTTTTGAACAAATTTACAAATCATTCTAATCTGTTCTTTTTGAACCATTCTGAGCTTATCTTTTTGAATGTGTTCTAAATGTCATTCTTTGAGAATCCTTCTTCAAAAAGGAAATTCACTTAATTGGATGGAGCAATCTCAGCTTTAAGTGTAATATCCCCATATAATGTAATAGGAAATAAAAACGTCATTGGACAAACTTTTATTATTCACAACCTTGCCCCTAAATTTTTTAAAAAATGACATTTAGGTCCCTATATCAATAGGATTAGTAGAATAAGATTTTAAACGAAGCAGAATCACGTAGCGAAAATATAGAAACCTAAATCTCGGCTGATTGAGCCACGAAGTTGTCTATATGTGAAATGACATGGGATGCCCCTAGACTTACCCATAATTACGAAAATGCCATTAGCCATAAAAAATAGAACACAGAAAGGCCTTCAATTTGCAAAACGTTTAATTTACACCTTTAATCGATTAATTCGATTTTAGTGGATAAGTAAAGTTAATTAGAGATTAATTAAGATTTAATTAAGTGTTAATTATAAGGATTAAGTTTAGAGAAGATTAAGATAGATATATAGGAGTTCTTACAAAACTATTCAGTAATAATTTGCTGGTTTGAAGGAAATCGATAGAGATTCGGTAGTTTAAACTATCGGAGCCGAATCAGTAGAATTATGCACCAAAAACCCTAACATGAGTGGCCAAGATTTAGCCACTCCTCCCCCCATGTAAGGTGCCAATTTGCTGCCCAATTTGTAAAGGAAAGTGGCCAAACACTCACCACAAATACAACCACCAATAAGAGCTACTCTTTCTAACTACCTATGTCATAAAACTCACAAAAATGCCTCCTCACTCATTCATTTTTGTTCTCCTCCTTGCAGCTGACCTTTCTTCACTCTCTCTTCCCCTATTTCACTTTATCTAGCTTCCATCTCCAAGCTCCACCCATATCCTTCACCAAAAACTCAAATTTAGCTAGTTTCTACATCAATTTGAGATAGGATTCAACCTCTTCTCTGAATTTTCTTGTGAATTGGGGCTGCTGTGAACTCATTTGGATGCATGTATTTGATGTTATTATGAGCCTATATAAAGATTTTGGCTGGATTGTTGTGTTTTAAATTGAGTTTTGGATGATTATCTAGTAAAGAGAAGCAAACAGAATGGATTAGGTTAAGGAAACCTACGAGTCCGTACGGCGGAGTGTACGGCTCCACTACCGCTGTTTAAATTTGATGAAACCATTTTTATATGAAATTGGACATTCAGGGCTTTCCATACATATATTATATAAGGCCATTGGATTAGTATTGAGAGAAATATGAATTTTGGAAGTTTGACCTAGGTTTTTGAGTTTGATTCTGGGCAGACTAGGTTGTTCAAGGAAAAACTTGCCCCATACTACTTGAAATTGAATGAAACCAACTTTTTTAGAAAATAGGAGAATATCCCATAAAAATTTCGGAGTTAGATAAGGTCTCATTTGCTCCCAATGGTTCGAGAAAGTTGCCCTATGTCCAAATTGGGCCAAAATAGGGCAGTGCAGGAAGGTCAAATTTCGGGCGTATAACTCAAGTTCTACTAATGCAAATGAAATGCAACTTATTGCGAATGAAATCTTGTCCTGTTAGCTTTAATATGAGACCAATTTCATGTGATTTAAACTAGTTTTCTATTTTTAGTGAATTTTTACTTTTAAGTATGTAATTCTGGCCAGCTACAAGGCAGGCCGAGATAAAACTTAAATAACTTGAGCTACATTTATCAACATTAGATGGGACCCAAGAGGTTATAAAATAGACACACAACACTTCAACATATCCAAAATTTAGATCCAGATGAGTTAAATAGGAAATTTGGCTTGATTTACAAAAACCGGGCAGAATTGATATAATGGACAGAATTGAACATAAGGGTCCAATTCCTACATAATTAACATTATTATGATATATAAGAGTCCAATCCCTACATAATTGATATTATTGTGATATGGTTTCTACTCTATGTTAAACTTTTGCTTGATTGGTTTTACTAGTAGCCTGGCCTATTCATAGGGAAACAGATCTGATCCGTTATGCTGCCGAATTTTTGGTAGAATTGTAAGAAAGTTATGAGCATTTATATGTTATGAATATTTATGATATGAACATGAAATTCTATATGCAAGGATAAATGAAGGTAAAGGAGGAAGCATATGTATGAGTGCATTCAGCGTGTCTATGCATGATTATGTATGAAAATGAAAGGATATGAACATATTAAAGGTGGATCCCTTCACTTGGAGGCAGTTATGAGATCCCTCCCTATGAAGGCAGTTAAATGATATGATGAAGGTCCTATATTCCTAAGGAGTGTGACATGGCGATCACACCCCGATGGGGTATGACATGGCGATCATACTTTGGAATATGATATGATAAGTACATCCTAAGGAGTGTGACATGGCGATCACACCCCAATGGGGTATGACATGGCGATCATACTCTGGAATATGGCATGAGGAGCACATCCTAAGGAATGTGACATGGCGATCACACTCCGATAGAGTATGACATGGTGATCATACTCTGAAATGTGCATGACAAGTAAAGGAAATTAAGAAAAACCCCAATGCATTCGCAAGAATTCAAGTATGAGTATTTGCATGATTATATCCTATGTTTTATTGATGCTGAGACTGTTCTATCTACTTATGCTATGATTATTATCCCAAATATGAAATTTTGCCAATGTGACTCAAGTGCGTGAATAAAATGAACTCTGCTTCGGACAATACATTTTCAAACTATAAAACTAAATAGTCTATTTGACATGCTCACATTTTTCATAATAAACCGAAGCAGCTGGAGATAATCACGATGACACAGTATATGGTAGTTTAATGAATCCTACTAAGAATTTATAATTCTCACTCCTATGTTTATTTCCGTGTTATCTCTAGATAGTTCAGAAGTTCCAAAGAAGGTCCTCCGAGGCAAAGTTGACTAGTAAGATTGAAGGTGGCTGAAGGTTGCTGCCGGACAAGGTCGGATTAAGTGACAGTAACAACTCCTAGGTAAGGTATTATAACTTAAGCATAGTACCATACTTGGAAGGGTGTTATATTAAGCTTTTGCTAGAAGGGGTACAATCCATGTGTTATGAATGCATGCTCAAAAACTAGTCATGTTCAGAAGGCTCTTTATATAACAAAAACAATCTTCAACTAGAGGTTTTGTAAAAATATTAGCAATTTGATTTTCTGTATTTACAAAACTTAGCTTAATATCTTTTTTCTATACATGATCTCTTATGAAATGATACTTAATGTCTATGTACTTAGATCTAGAATACTGAATTGGATTTTTAACAAGGTTAATTACACTTGTATTATCACATAGAGTAGGGATTTTGGTATACCTAAAGTTGAAATCCTGCAACTGATGCTTAATCTGCAGAATCTAAGTACAACAATTTGCTGCAGATACATATTTAGCTTCAATAGTTGAAAGAGCAATAGTGTTTTACTTCTTACTTAACCATGTTATCAAGCATTTTCCAAGAAAGCAGCAACAATCACTTGTGCTTTTTCCCTCAATTCTGTCTCCAGCAAAATCAAGATCACAATAACCTATAACATCACAAGCAGTACCTTTCTCGTATCAGAGGCCAAGATTAGTAGTACCTAATAAATATTTTAGTATTCTCTTGACAGCATTTATGTGAGATTGTTTTGGATTATATTGAAATCTAGCACAAATGACCACATTTAATTGCAAGTCAGGTCTAGTAGCTGTAATGAGTAATAATCCAATCATACCTCTATAAAGTTTACCAGAAACTTTTTCTCCATCTCAATCAACTTCAAGAACTTGAGAAGGATGCATTGGAGTATTGATGCTTTTTGGTTTTGTCCATATCAAACTTTTTAAGCAGATCCTTAGCATATTTCTCTTGATGAATAAAGATCTTATCTTTCTGTTACTTTATTTGCAAACCCAGAAAGTATTTCAATTCTCCTATCATGCTTATCTCAAATTCTCCTTGCATAAGCTCAGAAAAACTCTTGCACAGATTTTGATTAGTAGCACCAAAAATTATATCATCTACATGAATCTGAACAACAAGAAAATCACTTTCCTTATCCATGATAAACAAAGTTGTATCAACTTTTCCTCTTTTAAAGCCATTTTGAAGCAGAAAAGAGCTAAGTCTTTTATACCAAGTTCTTGGAGCTTGTTTCAAACCATGCAAGGCTTTTAACAACTTAAAAACATAATTAGGAAAAATAAATTTCTTCAAACATAAAACCATTTAAGAAAGCAAATTTGACGTCCATTTGATACAAAACAGAACCTTTATATGCTACAACAAACAACATTCTGATGGCTTCTAATCTTGCAATAAGAGCAAATGTTTCATCATAATCAATGTCTTCTTGTTGATGGTATCATTGAGCCACTAGTTTTGCTTTGTTTCTAAGTACCTTCCCACTTTCATCAAGATTGTTTCTGAACACCCATTTAATGCCAATGACAAGTATCCTTTAGGCAAAGGAACTAGAATCCAAACTCTGCTCTTTTCGAATGATTAAGTTCCTCTTTCATGGCTTCATTCCAGCTTTGACCTTGTAGAGCCTCATCAATACATTCTGGTTGAATCTTTGAGATCAAGGCTAAGTTGGATTCTGTTCTAAGAGAGGATCTGGTTCTAACTCCTTGAGAGAATTCACCAACAATTTGATTTTAAAAGATAACTCTCAAATCTCTTGTACTAGTACATCTTCTCTTGATAGGTGACTTTTTTGAATCTTCAGCTATGTCATCAGAAACATGTTGACGTAAGGGAGAGTCAGAATCTTCATTGTCATTCCTTGTGGCTATATGAAGGGATTGCTGATTATTAGCATCATTATTCAAAGAGAAATTCTCCATTTCTTCTTCTAGGTCCTAAACTTTCTGATCAACATCTTTCTTCTTCTCCTTGAAAGTTATATGTATAGTCTCTTCCATAATTTGAGTCTTCTTGTTGTAAATCCTGTAAGCTTTAGACATAGAAGAATATCCTAGGAATACACCAAGATCAGATTTAGGAGCAGACTTTGACAACTTGTCCTTGCTGTTAAGAATAAAACATTCAAAACCAAAGATATGAAAATAAGATATGTTGGATTTCCTTTCTTTCCATAGTTCATAGGGGGTTTTCTCGATGATTAGTCTTATGAAAACACGGTTTTGAATATAGCAAACAGTGTTAACTGCTTCTGTCGAAAAAATCTTTGACAAACCATTTTCTAAAAGCATGGTTTTGACTATTTCTTGTAAAGATCTGCTCTTCCTTTCAACAACGCCAATTTGTTGAAGAGTTCTAGGAGAAGAGAAATTATGAGAAATGCCATTTTTATTAAAAAAATTTTCAAAAGCATGATTTTTAAATTATTTACCATGATCTGATCTGACAGATGAAATGCAAAAATCTTTTTCATTTTGAACTTTTTTTGAAAAGATTTTGAAGGCCTCACAAGTTTCATCCTTATGGACTAGGAATATAACCCATGTGAATGTAGAAAAGTCATCCATAATAACTAGGCCATATTTCTTACCACCTAGACTAGCACTTCTAGTTGGTCAAAAAAGATTAAGATGTCAAAGTTCAAGTGGTCTAGTAGTAGAGACTACATTCTTATTGTGGAACGAACTCTTGGTTTGTTTACCTCTTTGACAGAACTCACAAGTTGAGTCATCATCAAAACTAATCTTAGGTAAACCTTTCACAAACTCTTTTTGAGAAATCTCATAAATTAATCTAATATATGCATGACCAAGTTTCTTATGACATATCCACTTTTCATCCACAAAGGATGCTAAGTGTAACACCCTACTAATTTAATATTATGCTTAAGTCATAACATGAAATTAGGTAGACTGTGTTACTGTGTTAATATTCTGCATATATATGTTTTTTTTTTTTTTGAAATGAAACAAAATGGCGCGCTGCTATACTATGTGCGTAATGAAACTCATCATAATATGACATCAGATAAGAAATAGTATAATAACATCAACTGTATACATACATGTATATTTACATATCAGAAGTCATTGCTTCAGTCTATACATATATATATATATATATGTATATATATATATATATATATATATATACATATATATATATATATATGTATTAACAGCAGATGGAATAAGGACAGCAAAATCCCTAGTGTTAAAAGCAGAGGCAGAACTAGCAGGAGCAGGCTACGTGCAACAAGTCCAACTCGGGGTCATAATGAAGCTGTAGGTCTAGGATTTCAGTGAAAAGAGTGGTCATTGAGCTCTTCGCCAGCGTCTGAGAAGGATGCGAAAGATACAAAACAGGGTGAGAATTTCAAGAAATTCTCAGTAGGGTTCGCATATCTGAGTTAACTGACATCACATACATTCTCAGTTGCCTCGGGTTTTATTTAATTATAAAAATATGTGCTCAACTAACTAACCATTTTAATGAGTTCAATAAAACATCTGGTCCGAGGCAGGGTTCAGTTTTACTTTAAACATTATAAGAAATAGAATACGGTAACAACAGTAAAACATAGAATAATGAGCATGGCAAATAAACATACAGTTGTACGTAAATATAAAAGACAAACGGTAAGCATCCTGAAATAATCATGCCATGTAATCATGCATTCATGTAAGTATGCAAACTCATACTTGAACTTTCCTTCATAAACTTTTCATTTCCTTTCATCATTTTTCCATCTCTTGGTCCCCTAGGAGTTCTTGGCCATTTAGACTCCTGGGTAATAGTCTGCCTCTCAGGATCGAGCTCGTTCCTATACAGGAATTGCCGGGTTTACTTTCCCCGACGTTCCCACCGATCTATTCCCCTTTACTTCTTATCCGGGGCTGGCCCAAGTAGTATGGAACTTTCATAGTACATAATCTTTTTCATAACTTTCATAACTTTCTTAAGGATGCACATGCATTAACATAGAATTCATAACTTGTGCATGGGTCCTACCGTAATTTTGGCAGCATAACGGAACGTGTCCGCTTCTCCATGAATAGTGCCAGCATACCAGAACATCAATTTATCACAGGATCACAATATTACAAACATATTCCAATATTGAACTCATATCAACATCAAATTCATTAAGGCAAAGTTTCTGCCTCAGCATATTCAACCAACCCAATTTTTATAATTCAAGCCATAATTTCTACTTAACTCATTTGGACCTCAAATTTGAGTATGTTAAAGCGTTATGTTTCTATTTTCTAACCTCTTTGGTCCCATCAAATTTTGATATCTATAGCTCAAGATATTCAGATTTTATCCCGGCATGCCCAGTGGCTTGCCAGAATCAGGCAACTAAAAGTAAAAATCCACTAAAAATCGAAAATTGACTCAAATGATACGAAATTGGACTCACATTAAAGTTAACAGGGTGAGGTTTCATTTACAAAAAGTCCCATCCCATTTGGTTTAGTAGGGCTCAAGTTATAAGCCCCAAAACTTAATCTTCTTGAACTGCTCTGATTTGGCTCGGTTTGGACATAGGTTAACTTTTCCAAATCACTAGGAACAAATAGGTTGGTAACAAACTCAAAATTTCTAATTAGGATGTTCTCCTATGTGGAAGCTTTCCAACAAAACTAGTTTCACTCGATTTGGAGTTATATAGGGTGAGTTACACCCTTTTCAACCCATACTGCCCGGGTGGATGTCTGGATTCATAGGTCAAACTTCAAAAAAATCATATCTCTCTCAATATTAATCCGATGGTCTTATATGATATATGTATGGAAAGCCCTAGATGTCTAGTTTCACATAAAAATGGTTTCATTAATTTTGAACGGCGGGAGGCGGAGCCGTACGCTCTGCCGTACGGACTGCCGAGGGTTTTGAGTTTTCCAGCCTCTCAACTTCTTCATATCTTCATCCTTTCTTGTTTCCAATTCAATTTTAATCTCACAAACAACCAATAGACCAGCCATAATTTATCATGATCACTCAATCAATATATCAGAATTGAAGAATTAAACTACCAATAATCATCCAAGAAACAGGAAAATCAAGACAAGAATTAAAACCTCTACCTCTTACTATGAATGATTTTGGTTTAAGTTTGTAGCTGCAACTTGGTAGAATTCCAAAGTGTGGTGGAGTTGGGTGAGTGAAGAAAAGAAAAGAGAGAGCTGGAGTGAAGTATGCAACGTGAGAGAAGAGTCTGAAGAAGAGGGGAGAAGGTGTTATATAAGCATGAGTAGTAGTTAACTTGGAAGGTTTTGATTGGCCTCAAAACATAAGGCTAAGTTTCAGCCAACCTTGCTCTCTTTTTGTGACCAAACTGCTCTCCACGTCGTCCTCTTTGTGTGGTAGAATTGCTCTCCACGTCGCCTAAAGTGGGACTAGTTTCCAGTATATTCTGAAAATGGAATCGGAACTCGTACTCTTTTTAAAGTCGGAACTCGTGAACATTCTGCATATGAAGTCAGAACCCGGGAAACGTATCCGGTTTATTCGAAACTTGAAAGCAAAGCTTGATGTGAAGCCAAGCACTTAAAGTCGGAAGTCGTGAATTGTAGGACCTCGATATCGGAACTCGGGAGGATAGAGAAATGAGGGCTCTTGGTATTAAACTCGAGATCGGAACTCGTGAAAATTTGACTCGGACTTGGAGACAAGTTCAAAATCTGATCTCGCGTCCATTCATGGTTAAGATAAAATCGGACGTCGGATTTAGTGTTAAGTTGGAAATCTTAAGGTCAGAAATTGGAAACATCAGCCACTTGAAATGAAATCGAAAATCGGAATTTATACTGATGAGGACAAAATTCATACACGCTTACACAAGATCGGAAATCGGAAAATGCAAGGCAATCCGTTTGAGCCTTCCTAAAGTCGGAAATCGAAGTTTTAAAAATTCACTGAGGTCGGAAATCGGAAATCATGTCTGTCCAGCCTTGAAGATGAATTCGGATGTCGGGAATACTGATGGGCTTGGAAGTCGGAAGTCGCGAACGTTACAATACCACTCCCCTTAAAAAAAATTTTATCCTCAAAATTTAGTATCTGAGAATAGTTCAGGGTGCTCTCTTCTCATCCTTGATTCTAGCTCCCAAGTGTAGTCTTCAACATCTTCCTTTCCCCATGCTACCTTTACTAACTGCACGGATTTATTTCGAAGTTGTCAGCTGCTCCTGTCTACTATTCGTGCTGGCTGAACCTGGAAGGTTAGGTCCTCCTTTAACTTTATTGATTCAGGTTCTAGCACATGTGTAGGGTCAGGCTGATATCTTCTAAGTTGAGAAACATGGAACATGTCATGAAGATTTGATAAATGTGGGGGTAAAGCGACTTGATATGTAACTGCTCCGATTCGCCTCAAGATCTGGAAGAGACCAATAAAGTGAGGATTTAACTTCTTGACCTTGATGGCTCTACCTATCCCCATTGTAGGTGTAACCTTTAAAAATACGTGGTCTCCTTCCTGAAATTCCAGAGGTTTCCTCCTGGTGTCCGCATAGCTCTTCTGGCGGCTCTAAGCAGTAAGCATCTTGCTCCGTATTTTCTTGATCTGCTCGGTGGTCTACTCAACTAAATCAAGCCCCAATAAAGTTGATTCTCCTGTCTCGTACCAGCATAGGGGAGATTGGCACTTCCGTCCATACAGTGCTTCGTAAGGAGCCATGCCGATGCTGGCGTGATAGCTATTGTTGTATGCGAACTCGGCTAGCGGTAAATATCGATCCCAATTTCCGCGTTGCTCCAATATATAGGCTCGCAACATATCTTCCAAGGTTTGAATTGTTCTCTCTGTTTGACCATCCGTTTGTGGATGATATGCAGTGCTTAGACACAACTTAGCACCGAACGCCTTTTGCAAGGCTCCCAAAAACCGTGAAGTAAACCTTGGGTCCCGATCAGAGATAATAGTTGAAGGGGTCCCATGCAACCTTATAATCTCTTGAATGTATAGCTGAACTAGTTTTTCCAGCGGATAATTTGCTCGAACGGGTAGGAAGTGAGCAGACTTGGTCAATCTGTCCACAATGACCCATATAGCATCATATCCTGTTGGCGTTCTTGGTAATCCTATCACAAAATCCATGGAGATACTCTCCCATTTCCACTCAGGGATTTCCAAGGGTTGAAGCATCCCGGAGGGTTTCTGATGTTCAGCTTTCACCTTTTGATAGACCAAGCATTTACTCACGAAGCTCACTACATCTGACTTCATGCCTGGCCACCAAAACATTCTCTTAAGATCTTGATACATCTTAGTAATGCCAGGATGTATAGTGAATTCACTTTTATGCGCTTCCTCCAAGATTCTTCTCCGGAGATCGTTCGCCTCGGGTACACATACCCTATCATGATGTCGCCAGATGCCTTCTTTATCCTGAGCAAAACCCGTTAATTTCCCTGATTGCACGAGATTGATCGTATGTTGGAGATTAGCATCCTGCTGTTGTGCCTGCCGAATTGCTCCTTAAAGGTACTGGCTATCTTAATTTGATGTAGTTGAAGGGCCTTCGGAGTGATAAGGATTCCCAAATTAAGATTTCAGAAGCTTTCAATAAGTTCCGTCTCCTTGATCATCATCCAGGCTACAGTCAGAGATTTCCTACTTAAAGCATCTGCCACAATGTTCGCCTTACCTGGGTGGTATTTTAATTCAAATTCATAGTCTTTAAGAAGTTCCATCCACCTCCACTGCCTCATATTTAATTCCTTTTGATCAAAGAGGTATTTCAAACTCTTATGATCAGAAAAGACTTGAACCTTACACCATATAGGTGATGTCTCCATATCTTCAAAGCGAATACTACTGCGGCTAATTCGAGGTCGTGAGTCGGGTAGTTCCTTTCGTGTGGCTTCAATTGCCTGGAGGCATAGGCAACCACCTTTCCAGTTTGCATCAACACGCACCCTAACCCTTGTTGGGAAGCATCACAATAGACCTCAAATGGTCCATGAGGGTCTGGTAAGGCCAACACTAGTGTCGTGGTCAACCTTTTCTTTAGGTTTTGAAAACTCTGTTCATATTCCGGCATCCATTCGAATGAGGCATTCTTCCTGGTTAGTTTGGTTAGGGGCAAGGCTATACGAGAGAAATCCTTGACGAATCGCTTTTAATATCCAGCTAAGCCCAGAAAACTCCTGACTTCAGTGATTGTGGTTGGCCTTTCCCAATTTAGAACCGCTTCTACTTTGCTGGGATCCACTAAGATTCCTCCTTGAGACACTACATGGCCAAGAAATTTCACTTCCTTTATCCAAAATTCGCATTTGGATAATTTAGCATAGAGTTTCCTTTCTCTTAAAATTTGCAGGACTAACCGCAATTGTTCCGCATGCTCTTGCTCCGTTTCCGAGTAGACAAGTATATCGTCTATGAAGACCACTACAAACTTGTCCAGATATGGACGGAATATTCGATTCATGTAATCCATGAATACTGCTGGTGCATTGGTCAATCTGAATGACATCACGGTATACTCATAGTGTCCATAACGAGTTCGAAAAACTGTCTTAGGGATATCTTGTTCTCGAACCCGAATTCGGTGGTATCCAGAACGCAAGTCAATCTTGGATAATACCGTTGCACCTTGTAGTTGGTCCATGAGATCGTCAATCCTTGGCAAAGGATATTTATTCTTAATCGTCACTTTATTCAACTGCCTATAATCCACGCATAGGCGCATGCTTCCATCTTTCTTCTTAACCAACAAGACTGGAGCTCCCCAAGGTGACGCGCTTGGCCGTATGAATCCTTTTTCTAGAAGCTCTTCGATCTGCCTTTTTAGCTCTGTCAGCTCCAAAGGTGACATTCGATACGGAGCTATGGATATTGGTCCTGCACCTGGAACTAACTCGATGGTGAAGTCAACCTCTCTCTCGGGAGGGAATTCAGGAATATCTTCTGGGAAAACGTCCGGATACTTCTTAACAATCGGGATCTTCTCTAGTTCTTGCTCAGCTTCAGTCACATTAGCTGACAAAAGGATATATCCTTGATTCTTTAACCCAAAAGAGTTCAGATAGAAGAGTGTTGCAGTTTGAGATTCAGAAAGTGAGACAGAGGGGAGTACCACTGTCTTATCGGAGCAATTGAGTACAACTCGATTGGCAGAAAGCCAATCCATGCCCAGAATTATGTCAAGACCGGACAGAGGGAGACAAATCAAATTGGCGGCAAAGGTCCTACCCTCAATTCGAAGAGGAACATTGATGCATACTTGACTAGTTCTAACAGGTCCATTGGTAGGAGTAGAAACCAATAGATCATAAGGTAATTCAGAAATTGGCAATTGCAAAGCAACTACACAACTATGAGAGATAAAAGAATGTGAAGCACCTAAATCATAAAGTACAGTTAAAGTCTCACCATCCACATCACAGGTGCCTTGGATTAGTCCTTCCGACTGGTCAGCTTCTTCTGCACTCATGGTAAAGACCCGTCCTTGTCGTTGGAGTCGAGGCGGTTGTGATGGATTCCTGGTCGGACACTCATAGATTTTGTGGCCTGGCTTGCCACATCCGTAGCAGACATTCTGGCCTGCCAAACATGGCCGATCACCATGATTCTTACCGCATTTGGTGTAGGTTGAATTTGGAAAAGGCCTTTGGGGCTGCTTGCCCTTGTTGCCTGCCGGCAGAAATCTTCGTTGTTGTTGTACATTGGGCTTGAATCTTGGGCCCTGTGGGGCTAACCCCCTCCTGAAATTCCCACCAGATGCTCTGGCTGCAGCTAATTTTGAATTGCAGTCCTCCACTAGTCGGCATTTATTTACCAACGTGGGAAAATCTCTAATCTCCATCGGCCCGATTGCAGTGAGAATATCTTCTCGTAACCCCCCTTCAAACTTGATGCACTTCCAGGCTTCATCTGGATTCCTCTGGTAAATTGTAGAGAACTTGCACAGCTCTTCAAATCTGGCAATGTATTCGGATACCGTCCGGTTTCCTTGGCGAAGCTGCATAAACTCAAGTTCCTTGGCATTCCGAACGGAAGCAGGAAAGTACTTCTGGTAGAAGACATCTCTAAACACCGTCCAGGTGACCACTGTCTGAGATTCCTCAAGTAATCTTCGTATGCCATTCCACCAAAACTCAGTGTCTGCTTCAAGCATGTAAGTGGCAAAGGTCACCTTCTGATGATCTGAGCAATCTAGGACAGAGAAAATTTTCTCCATAGCCTTGATCCATTCATCAGCTTTGTCAGGATCGTACGCCCCTAGGAAATTGGGCGGATTCGCCTTTCTGAACTCAGCGAACTTAAGATAATCCAAATCAGCTCCCGTGCCATGTGCATTTCCCCCACAGCCTGCCACAGGTCGCCTGTCTAGCTAATCCATCATCTAGTTAACTGCTGCGGTCTGTTCCCGCATTGCCTGAGCCATCTCCCGCACGGTGTCCACAAGATCAGCAGGATTCTCTTGGGCAGGTCCGGTACGCGGTCTACCTCGCCTTCCGGAAGCCATTAAGTTCTGAGCACACAAAACAAAAGTTATTGAGTTGATCAGGCTCAACACAAAGTCTAATGTGCTAGTAAATAACAGCTCACACGGTCAGATACTTCTTACACATGCACACCTATATCTCCACCGTATAGGCAAGATCTAGTGCATATTATCAGCTCAAAACACAGAATATGCACGAAGCATAGTCAGTCCAATCCTCAGGCCTTAGCTAGGATGAATCGCTCACGATAATTAAAATTGTAACACCCTACTAATTTAATATTATGCTTAAGTCATAACATGAAATTAGGTAGACTGTGTTACCGTGTTAATATTCTGCATATATATGTTTTTTTTTTTTTTGAAATGAAACGAAATGGCGCGCTGCTATACTATGTGCGTAATGAAACTCATCATAATATGACATCAAATAAGAAATAGTATAATAATATCAACTGTATACATAGATGTATATTTACATATCAGAAGTCATTGCTTCAGTCTATACATATATATATGTATTAACAGCAGATGGAATAAGGACAGCAAAATCCCTAGTGCTAAAAGCAGAGGCAAAACTAGCGGGAGCTGGCTATGTGCAACAAGTCCAACTCGGGGTCATAATGAAGCTGCAGGTCTAGGATTTCAGTGAAAAGAGTGGTCATTGAGCTCTTCGCCAGCGTCTGAAAAGGATGCGAAAGATACAAAACAGGGTGAGAATTTCAAGAAATTCTCAGTAGGGTTCAGGTATACAGGTTAACTGACATCACATACATTCTCAGTTGCCTCGGGTTTTATTTAATTATAAAAATATGTGCTCAACTAACTAACCATTTTAATGAGTTCAATAAAACATCTGGTCTGAGGCAGGGTTCAGTTTTACTTTAAACATTATAAGAAATAGAATACACTAACAACAGTAAAACATAGAATAATGAGCATGGCAAATAAACATACAGTTGTACGTAAATATAAAAGACAAACGGTAAGCATCCGGAAATAATCATGCCATGTAATCATGCATTCATGTAAGTATGCAAACTCATACTTGAACTTTCCTTCATAAACTTTTCATTTCCTTTCATCATTTTTCCATCTCTTGGTCCCCTGGGAGTTCTTGGCCATTTAGACTCCTGGGTAATAGTCTGCTTCTCAGGATCGAGCTCGTTCCTATACAGGAATTGCCGGGTTTACTTTCCCCGACGTTCCCACCGATCTATTCCCCTTTACTTCTTATCCGGGGCTGGCCCAAGTAGTATGGAACTTTTATAGTACATAATCTTTTTCATAACTTTCTTAAGGATGCACATGCATTAACATAGAATTCATAACTTGTGCATGGGTCCTACCGTAATTTTGGCAGCATAACGGAACGTGTCCGCTTCCCCATGAATAGTGCCAGCATACCAGAACATCAATTTATCACAAGGATCACAATATTACAAACATATTCCAATATTGAACTCATATCAACATCAAATTCATTAAGGCAAAGTTTCTGCCTCAGCATATTCAACCAACCCAATTTTTATAATTCAAGCCATAATTTCTACTTAACTCATTTGGACCTCAAATTTGAGTATGTTAAAGTGTTATGTTTCTATTTTCTAACCTCTTTGGTCCCATCAAATTTTGATATCTATAGCTCAAGATATTCAGATTTTATCCCGGCATGCCCAGTGGCTTGCCAGAATCAGGCAACTAAAAGTAAAAATCCACTAAAAATCGAAAACTGACTCAAATGATACGAAATTAGACTCATATTAAAGTTAACAGGGTAAGGTTTCATTTACAAAAAGTCCCATCCCATTTGGTTTAGTAGGGCTCAAGTTATAAGCCCCAAAACTTAATCTTCTTGAACTGCTCTAATTTGGCTCGGTTTGGACATAGGTTAACTTTTCCAAATCACTAGGAACAAATAGGTTGGTAACAAACTCAAAATTTCTAAGTAGGATGTTCTCCTATGTGTAAGCTTTCCAACAAAACTAGTTTTACTCGATTTGGAGTTATATAGAGTGAGTTACACCCTTTTCAACCCATACTGCCCGGGTGGATGTCTGGATTCATAGGTCAAACTTCAAAAAAATCATATCTCTCTCAATATTAATCCGATGGTCTTATATGATATATGTATGGAAAGCCCTAGATGTCTAGTTTCACATAAAATTGGTTTCATTAATTTTGAACGGCGGGAGGCGGAGCCGTACGCTCTGCCGTACAGACTGCCGAGGGTTTTGAGTTTTCCAGCCTCTCAACTTCTTCATATCTTCATCCTTTCTTGTTTCCAATTCAATTTTAATCTCACAAACAGCCAATAGACCAGCCATAATTTATCATGATCACTCAATCAATATATCAGAATTGAAGAATTAAACTACCAATAATCATCCAAGAAACAGGAAAATCAAGACAAGAATTAAAACCTCTACCTCTTACTATGAATGATTTTGGTTTAAGTTTGTAGCTGCAACTTGGTAGAATTCCAAAGTGTGGTGGAGTTGGGTGAGTGAAGAAAAGAAAAGAGAGAGCTGGAGTGAAGTATGCAACGTGAGAGAAGAGTCTGAAGAAGAGGGGAGAAGGTGTTATATAAGCATGAGTAGTAGTTAACTTGGAAGGTTTTGATTGGCCTCAAAACATAAGGCTAAGTTTCAGCCAACCTTGCTCTCTTTTTGTGACCAAACTGCTCTCCACGTCGTCCTCTTTGTGTGGTAGAATTGCTCTCCACGTCGCCTAAAGTGGGACTAGTTTCCAGTATATTCTGAAAATAGAATCGGAACTCGTACTCTTTTTAAAGTCGAAACTCGTGAACATTCTGGATATGAAGTCGGAACCCGGGAAACGTATCCGGTTTATTCGAAACTTGAAAGCAAAGCCTGATGTGAAGCCAAGCACTTAAAGTCGGAAGTCGTGAATTGTAGGACCTCGATATCGGAACTCGGGAGGATAGAGAAATGAGGGCTCTTGGTATTAAACTCGAGATCGGAACTCGTGAAAATTTGACTCGGACTTGGAGACAAGTTCAAATCTGATCTCGCATCTATTCCTGGTTGAGATAAAATCGGACGTAGGATTTAGTGTTAAGTTGGAAATCTTAAGGTCGGAAATTGGAAACATCAGCCACTTAAAATGAAATCGGAAATCGGAATTTATACTGATGAGGTCGAAATTCATACACGCTTACACAAGGTCAGAAATCGGAAAATGCAAGGCAATCCGTTTGAGCCTTCCTAAAGTCGGAAATCGAAGTTTTAAAAATTCACTGAGGTCGGAAATCGGAAATCATGTCTGTCCAGCCTTGAAGATGAATTCGGATGTCGGGAATACTGATGGGCTCGGAAGTCGGAAGTCGCGGATGTTACACTAAGCCTTTTACATTTTGATCTAGAAGGTCTCTAGATGTAATACATAAGTATTATCATACCTTCTAGTAGTGAGAATGATTTTATTTGATGTGGAGTCCTTTATAATACGACAAGAAGGTTCAAACACAACTCTGTAGCTTTAGTCACAGAACTGACTAATGCTTAGAAGGTTGTGGTTAATCCTTCAATTAACATAACATTAGTAATCAAATTAGAATTATCCTTACCAACATTATCTATACAAATGATCCTTAATTTGATACCACCAGCAAATTTAACAACTCGTCCATCTTTAGGTCTAAGAATTCTGAACCAGGACTTGTTTCCAGTCATGTGTCTAGAGCATCCACTATCCAGATACCACTTCATCTCCTTCTAGTGGCGTGATTTAAGGCACACCTGTATCAGAAACAACTTTTACTTTAGGTACCCATATCTTTTTGGGTCCTTTTGGGTTAGTTGCCTTCTTGGGTTTTTTCACCTTCTGTCTTTTTGCTTTCCTTCTAGAACAGCATATTTCAAAAAAGTGTCCCTTCTTAAAATAATATATGCATGTAGGGATTTTATTTTGAGAATCTTAAGATGATTTCTTATCAACTTCTTTCTCAAACCCAAGTCCCGTTTTATCAAAATATGGCTTTTAGCTATCAAGCATCAGGTCTAGATTTTTGGAGTCATTCACCATCTTCTCAAGATCAAATTTGAGAAGCTTAACAGTTTTCTAAAGTTCAGAAACATCAGAAGATGTATTTTGAGCATATTCAAAGGCTTTTGTTTTTGGAGCACTGATATCCTTCTATAGAAAGGTGTTTTCTTTTAAGAGCTCGATTTTTTTATGCCTCAGCATCTTTTTCTCATTTTTGAGGCTTTAAAATTCAAGGGACAGTTTTTGAAAATTTTTCTTTAAAGAAGCATAATGAGAAGCAAGTGTCAGAAGATCCTCATATGAAGGTTCAGGTTCAGAATCTAATATCTCAATTTCTTCTTCTAAGATTATGTCAGCCATGAAGCAAAGATTTGCCACAATCTTTTCTTCTTCTTGAGATTCTGTACTTTCATGCTCCTCATCTTGATCTTCCTATATAGCCATCATAGCCTTCTTCTTGGAGCTCTTTTTCAGCCTTTGACATTCTAATCTCACATGTTCAGGCTCTTTGCATTCAAAGCAAATGACTTCATTATGCTTAACCTTTCCCTTTTTGTCCTTTTTAGGGACAAAACCTTTCTTCTTCTTTCTCCTGATCCAAGCTTTGGATATCCTTTCTGTTAGATGAACAATTTCATCTTTCTCATCATCATCATCATCATCAGAGGAATCTTCTGCAGCGTTCATGGCCTTAAAGGAACTAACTTTTCTTTGAGTTATCTTCAAGGCAATAGATTTGCCTCTTCGGCTTGACTCCTCAGAGACTTCATTCAGCTTGATCTCATGAGTCTTTAAAGACCCAATGAGAGCATCAAGACTGAGCACAGTCAAGTCTTTTGCTTATTGAATGGCTGTCACCTTAGGGTACCATGCCTTAGAAAGACTTCTTGAGATCTTGCTTACTATTTCAGCATTTGTATATCTCTTGCCTAATGCTTTTAACTAATTTATGATGTGCATAAATCTAGTTGTCATCTCATCAATATTTTCATGCTCTAACATCTTGAACATTTCATATTGATGCACCAGCATGCTCATCTTGGTTTCTTTGACTTGATCAATTCCTTCATGGAGAACTTGTAGTCTATCCCAAATCTCCTTAGCAGAGTCACATGAGATGATCTTGTCATATTCACTCTTGCTCAAGCCACATGTGAGAAGATACTTGGCTTGGCATTCATTTGAACTCTAGCTTTATGTTGGTCAATCCATTTATTTCTTGGAATTATTCCGATAACTACTGGTGGGGCCTGATCTGGATCAACAACCACTTGAGGTACTGGTTGCTCAATAGTTGGAACATAGTCACCATTCTCAATAATTTCCCACATATCAATGCTTGTAGACTCAATGAAGAGTCTCATTTATCCTTCCAATAAGGGTAGTCTTCACAATTGAAGTATGGAGGGCGATTGATGTAATGCCCCTCAGCAATATGGTTGATTTGTTGTGCAATGTTCTGGATCTTTATCCTTTGCAACCGTTAGAAAGCACAAGCCCTAAGATTTGGCTCTGATGCCAATTGTAAGATGAGGTAGCACAAGAAAGGGAGCTGAATTATGCTTCTAATAAAATTTTATTTCGTAAAAACTTTTAAAACAACTTTCTCAAGTCTTAGACTTTGAATGCAAAAGCAAAGTAGTTAGGAATAAAAATTGTTGATTTCATAGAAATTTTGATATGTAGTGAATAAGTTAGCACATAGAACAAATGACTCAATGAATAAATGAAGTAAAGAGTATAAGGGATAAAAAGATCACACAGAGAAATTTTATACTGGTTCAGTCAACCACTTGCCTACATCTAGTCCCCAACACTTTGTTGAGATTTTTATAAACCAAGTATTGTTTGTCGAAGCTTTTCCAAGCTTTTACATAGAGTAGCTCTTCCTAGCCTCTTCAAGCTATTCAAATGAGTAGTCTTTACAAAGCTTCTCCAAGCTAACACTAAGTAGTATTTTTCCTAGCCTTTCCAAGTTCACAAAGACCACTGACAGGTCAGGTTACAATAAGTAGATATTGTGGTTTGTGTTTGATACACACACACTAAATCTCTCGAAAGAGTATGCACATTTAGTTGTAGTGTGTAGTGACTTCTCTATGCCCTCAATAAGAGTATATTTGCTAATACAATGCAAAAGAAAATATTTTTCTTTTCAGAAGTTACAACAAGTAACTTTCTGGACGTTTAGAAAGTTTAGAAGAATGTGATATTGAATGATCTTTGATTGCTTAGAATGCTTGATCGTCTAACCACTTTTTCATCGTCTTTCAGCTTTTTATATACTTCGAAAAGTATCCATTGAGAAGTCAGATCTTAAGCCTTGAGCCTTTTTTGATCGACTAGTCTAAGACTGCATAGAGAAGAAGTTGCTTTCTTTCAAGCAAAAACATCATAGGAAAAATAGCAATTGATAGTTCACCAGCTTTTCAGACTTATCAGCGCTTCTTTTAGATTTTGTCATGTCAAGTTCGACTTTTGAAAATGATGCTTGAAACATATAGGAGAAGCTTTGAGGGTGAGGTACTTCATGAGATTCAACTTTCTGGTGGTCACCCTTTGGGACATAGCCTTTTGGATAATTTGTCCTTCTAAAGCACCTGTAATCCTTCTGATGGCTATAACATCCCGAAGAGTAATGCATCTAATTAGCACTGTTAATTAATTTATTTAGTTGCATTAGAGAAAATAAGAGCAATTAGAATTGAAATGTAAACATTAGGATCAGAAAGAGTTGAGTTTATTATGTAGGAAATTTAAAAGAGGCCTCTGGCAATATTTTGAAAATTTAAGAGGAATGGTACTGATTTCTGCATCACAATACATTTAATTTATGTTGTTAATCGATTTATTCAATTTTATAGGATATATAATGTTAATTAGAAAATAATTGGAGGGTAATTAGAAGTTAATTAAAAAGATTAGGATTAGAAGAAACTAAATTGAGCATGCAAAAAACTCTAGCAATACTTAGCCAGTTTGAAAGAAATCGGGTGAGATTTGGTATTTTAAATTGTTGGAACTAAATCAGTAAAATTTTATACTTACAGAACCCTAAAGCAAGTGGCCAAAAACTCAGCCACCTTTCCTCTAATTGGCGCCATAACAACCACAAGAATAGGGGAAATTTTTTCAAATAATTACCACATATGCACTAACCAATCACAACGGCTAGCTTCCAACTACCTAAGCTTTATAAAAATTTCATTTTTGCCTTCCATATCCTTTATTTTGGGCGACCTATTCTGCTACCTTTCATCCCCTCCTTCTTCTTCCACTTCATCTTATCTTTATCCCATCTTCAAGCTCCAGCCACCCCCTTCATCAAGAAACTCAAAACTAGCTAGCTATTTCACTTATTGAGGTAGGATTCCTGCTCTTTCCTTGATTTTTATGATAAGTGACTGAATATGGTTGAGTTGCATCTTCTCCTTCTGATGTTGTTTGACGACTTTATGATATGTTTTAAGTGATTAAAGATGGGTATTCTTGGTTTAGATTGATAATTTAATGAAACACTCAAGGAGAAACTAAACCAGAATCTGTTGGAAGAGAAAACCCCACGGTGTTCGTACTGGAGGAGTGTGCGGCTACACCTACAACCATCAAAACTTGATCAAACTATTTTTAATGAAACTAGACATTTACAACTTTCTAAACATATAAATTATAAGGTCATTGGATTAGTATTGAGTGAGATATGATTTTTTGAAGTTTACCCCAGATTTTTACTTCTAGATCAGACCAGAGTGGGTTGTGCAGGGTATAACTCGCCCTATACAACTTCAAATTAAGTGATACCAATTTTTATAGAAAGCTTACACATAGAGAAACATCTCATAAAAATTTCAGAGTCAAATTAAGTTTCTGTTGGTCCCAGTAATTTATTGAAGTTGCCCTATGTCCTGACTGGGCTAGAACATGGCAACTCAAGTTAGCAAATTTCAAGAGCTCATAACTTGAGTTTTACTTACTCAAATGAAATGAAACTTAGTTCAGTCAGCTTTAAAAGGATATAGGTTTTGTATCATTCCAATAAGTTTTCTATTTTTAGTTAATTTTTACTTTTTAATGCCTAAATCTGCCTAACAACAAGACAAACTTAGGTTAAACCTTAATAACTTAAGTTATACTTATCAAAATTGAATGGGACCAAAGAGGTTAAAAGCTAGACAAACAACACTTCAACATAGTAAAAGTTTAGAATTTAATACATTAAGTACAAATTATAGCATAATTTACAAAATCGGGCAGAATCTGGAACCATAGTTATAAAACTCAGATTGGCGACCAACTCAGCCAATGCACCGAGTTATTGGGTCACTGGTTCAACCAGTGGGTCATTGGTTCAATCAGTTGAACCGATATAATTAAACAAATATATAAAAATATATTAAAGTTCATATAAATACAAAAAAAATGGCACAAGTAATTAATAATTTAACATACTTAAAAAATTTATATATATATATACAAATTAATAAATTTAAATTACAAAAAAAATATTTATAATGAAAATTTATTTTAATTTTTTTCAAACTTTACATGAGAGACAAGTGGCTAGGCCCAGCACATAAAATAATTTACCTATCTAGCACCTATTGTGAGTCTCAACCTATGAGACATGAGGCATGAGGGCTTGTTAGCCATAAGGCAACAGCCCATTACTACCATTTTTTTAATTTTAAAACTCAACAACAAATAAAAAGGCAAACAAAGTAAAGTAACAAGCCCTAACTTATCTTTTCGCTTCTCTCAACACTGCCATAGACTCATCCCCCTTCTCTCTCTCCTCTCTCTCTCTCTCTCTCTCTCTCATATTCATAGCCCCTTCTCATCATGGTGGTGGTGATGCCACGACAATCTGAGATGACGACGGCGTGTGGCGGTGCCTTGGTTGAGGGCGAGGTAGCTGGTGGTGTAATAGTGACAAGCGCGACAGCAAGTAGCAAGGCAGATGAACAGCACGATAGTAATGTATTGCTTCTAGATTCTATGTTTCTATTTGCTTTCTGCCATTGATCTGCTTCTTCATTTTTCTTCCTGACTCGGTTCGGGCTAATGGAACTGTCCGGCTCAACGATTTTCATCCAAAACCGCTGAATCTGACCGATTTGTTCCGGTTCTATTGCATAGCTGATTTATAGAGTAAATCAAACCGGCTAGTTGGCCGGTTTACCGGTCTGGCCGGCCGGTCCGAGCCGATTTTTATAACACTATCTTGGACATAAAGCAAGATGAACAACTCTAAGAAATAGCAAGCTCTTGAACACTAACTTATAAACTTAGCTAATTTCTTTGAACAAAACCCTTATTAAACCATCGAAACAATGATATATGACTGTGATATTTCTGTCACGTGAACTGGCTGACTGTTTGTACTGAAGAGCACTATTCATGGAAAAACAGATCTGATCCATTATGTTGCTGAATTTTCGGCAAAAATATATGAAATTATAAGAATCTTATGTCATGAATGAATAATTATGATATGATTATATTTACATGTTAAGCCTATGTATTGTGGTATGATCATGATTATTCTTATGAAAGAATGCATAATTGCATATGAATGAAGAAAGTATATATATATATGAGATCCCTTCACTTGGAGGCAGTTATATGGGTTCCTCCCTATGTAGGCAGCTAAAACTATTGGGTCCCTCTACATTGGAGGCAGTTGGTTAGCTTAGCCCCTCCAATTTAGAGGCACGTGGATTCCCTTACAGGTTAGTACTGTATGACGACGGGCACGAGTTGAGCTCACTCCTTGATCAAGCTATCCAAGGGCAGTAAAGATTTAAGAACACAGCAAACACCCTAGGGACGACAATACGTAATGCCTAGGTGTATCAAGTAAAGAAAGTATAAGTGCATTTGCATGATTTTAAATGAGCCATTACATAAGCATACCTTGTGTTCTTGTTATTGTTATTATGAAAGTGCACTCGCATGAAGAAGTTAATTGCATTCAGTCATGCATGTTATTTAATTGTTCCTTATTTTATTATGAATCTATGCACTTTATTCAATTATCCTTTATGTTACTATGTTGATGTTTAGATTCTCTCTCTGATTAACAAGTGTATGAATAAAATGAACTCTGTTTCGGATAATATGTTTTTGAACTATAAAATTGAACAGTTTATATAATATATTCACCTTTTTTATAATAAACCAAAGCAGCTGTAAATAATAACGATAACACTATGTGTAACAATTTATAGAATCCTACTGAGAATTTTAAATTCTCACTCCTATGTTTATTTTCATATTATCTCCAGATAGTTCAAGAAATATTGAAGACGATTAGAAGTTGCTATCAGATAAGGTCCGTTCAAGTAACAGTAACAACTCCGGAGTATGGTGCTATGACTTAAGCATGGTACTGTGCTTGGGAGGGTGTTACAATGGTTTGTTTCTCTTTCTGATGATGTAGATTCACCCTTTTGAGCTCTCTGATATGCTTCTTGAGTGAGAGAGATCATAGATTTGACAAAGTGTTTTTCCTTTAAAAGGGTAGAGATGAGATACGCAAAAGAACTTTAAACTTTATATGATCTAAGACTTATTCCAGTACAAATTGCATGATCTAACTCACAAAATCATTCAAACACTTTAAACAAATAGTTTGTCAACAAAGGATTTTATTAAAATTTGATTTGTTGTTCATCAAAACATTTAGCTCACAAAGGTTTAGACCAAGGGATGGCTTTTGAAGGGCATTGGAATTTACAATTAAAACACAATGAAAAAAATGTCTTAAAAGTTTAGAGTGAAGGAAAAAAATTAAATGAAAAAGCAATAAATAAAATAAATAACAAGCAATTAAAGTACCTCACACAAGAAGAAGCCATGGTTCACATACTAGAAAACCTAAAATCAATATCAACATGTTCAACATAAAAGAAAAAAAATTCAAGAATCGAAAATTATAAATCAAAATAAAAATGACTTGGATGAGCAAAAAATGTTTCAATAGACTTACTAAATCCTCAGATATTTGATGTGCTTCAGTGGGCAAAACATGAAAAAAAAAAATGATCAAAACTTTAGATGATTGAAAAAATATATATATTTAAAAAAGAAAAAAAGATAGTAGAACGTTTGGAACATAAAGAAATCAATGGTGCTATTGGAGTTCTATATTTGGCGTCCATACGACAAAAATTAATAGAACAAAGTCTGGAAAAAAAAAAAAGAATTAGAATAAGAAGATTAACACCACAAAGTAAGAATAAGAAATAAAGACCAGATCATTTAAAACTTTATACAAAATAAGAATGAAAAGAAAACATCTTACCAAAAAAGAGGAAAAATTGGTTAAACAGAAATCTCTACACACATAATGAAATATAAAAGATTAAAACTTGAACCCAAGAAATTTATAAAGACTATGCAAGAGAAAGAAGAGTCAAGAAATATAACCTATTGCAAGAACACTCCAGAATGAAAATGTATTTAGCGCATCAATTAGACATAAATTAGAGTATCAATTAGAAAGAATACTTACTAAAATTAAGTGCACATATATTTAAATTGACTGTTATTATGTGCTACACACTTAAATAAAATAAGTGCATAAACATTTTTTTTTCTAATGAGTGACTGCTATAAGATATCAACAATCAATAATAAATGACACTGAAGATCATGGAACAGAAATAATTCATGAAATGGAAAGTGCCGTTATTTCCTTTTCAATAAAATAATTTTTTTCTATTGTGTGCATGGAACGAAAATTATTTGCTAAAATTAAGTGCATTTAAATAAATATAAATATCATGCAATTAATATGATTTGCAATCAATAAAAATCATGGTTTCAATTAGTAAATATAAAAATAAATAAATAAAATATGATTGTCAATAAAATTTAGGCGGAAAATCAATTGCTTCTCATGAAGCCACATCAATATTTCCAAATTTGCAGATACCCTCTTTTAATATATATAATAGATAGATAAATAGAACGATATAAACATATTTTATCTTTATTATTTTATTAAGTTTGAATTCATATTAAAATAAAATTATCTTAATAAATTTGAAACTTTTTATTATATTTATATATTATTTTTGCCCCTATTATCTAAATTTTCTAGATCATAACTGTTAATAAAAAGAAATTACAGAATTAATTAAGTCATGCTTCATGAACCTTTCAGCTCATTAGAATTTGCTACACAATTGCTTTGTAAACAAATGGGTTGGTTTGTTCTTTTATGTACCTTACAAGTACAATCTTTTATTTACAATAGAAGGAAAATTGCTGACGAAAGAAAAAACTTTGTATCATGTCATGTGACAAAAATCTCTGAAGCTGATACTACAGCCACAATTCGTGGTTGAGTAACGCTTTTCGTACTTGAAATATGCAACTTCTCTCAATTCAGCCCCTCTGTTTTTTACTTTTTTTTTTTTTTTTTCTTTATGGTTTGAAGGAATCCTTGAACGCTTTTGACTGTTTGTAAGCTTTTGAGACGGGAAATAAATGCAAGTCATTTCTCCATTGAATTGGATGTCTTAAGTTAAGAAAATTGTAGAGCTTCATTATCTTTGTTTAAGAGTTCAGGTGGTTTAATATTTATCCTTCTTAAAAAAAGTCTTAGATTTGAGTTTTTGTTGATAGAAATTAAAATCTTAAATTAGAAGAGGGCTATGAAACAAGTCGCCAAATTTATTTAAATTTACTCTGCCACATTTTGGTAACCTAGCCCATTTTAAATCAATCCATAATCTTAAATAGATTAGTTTGTTTATTATTATTATTATTTTCCTTTTAGGCTTTTAAAAATAATTTTGTATTAAAAAAATTTGATTTTGATTTTAAAAAAGGACAAAAATTCGTATTTTTTATTAAAAAAAGTGAGAATGTCTTAAATTTGATTACCAAATTATGTTTTTATGTCGTACCAATTTCCTTTAACCAAAAAAAAAAAAGAAGAAGAAACCATTTAACCTGGAAATTAAATAGGCCGGATTGAAAACATACTTGTTTGAATGAGTCATTATTTTTTAAACTTAACCCACCTATTTTTTATGGATAAATGGTTTATTTGATTTAGCTAATTTTATTTCGACGAATTCTAATTGACAAAATTTTACCTTCATAATAGACCAACTAGGGACAAATTCAGATAATTTAGATAATGGGGCCAAGTTGGTGCATAGGAGTAGAAAAAAGGGAAATTAATGGGTTGTATAAGACTTGGTGTACTTGGCGCGTAGAGTAAAGAAGAAGAGAAAAGGAAGTGGGTTCTAATTCTTTCAACAAGCACAGTTAGCTTACGTTGTTTTTTCCATCTTTAATCTTTTGGCATTTCAACATCATCATCTTCACTAATAAGGCAATAATATGGGATCAAAGGAATGAAAGTGAGCCATGTTATAACTTCTTATTTTGTTTTATTGAGTTAGAATAAGTAATAAGTAAGTTCAAGTGATTCCACACTTGCTCTTAACCAAAGTTTTGGATTCAAATTTTGTGAATAATCTTGAGAGATTAGTCTCTCACTTGTCAGGTTAAAAGATACTCTAGGAAACCAAAATTGTTAGGAGAGAGCTTTTTTCCCTAAAATGGGTCAACTCAATTTAAATCAGATTAATAGCAGTCCAACAAATTTTGAATAAATTTATTTTAAAATAGAGAAAATATGAGCTTATTTTTCCTCATTTAATTTTTTATTTTTTGGGTATAAACCACCAGTATCTAAAACTTACTAAACTCTAACTAATTTGTTGGAGCAAGGTCAGTCTATTATAGAATAAAACTCTCTCAACCTTAGGTTTTTTTTTTTATTCATAAAATTCAAACTCAAAACCTTGTTTAAGAGAAATAAGTGTCAAAATATTTGAATTAATTAAGCATTGATTTTCTCATTTAATTTAAAGAAAATCATTTTCTCTTCGTTGTCTCATGCTCTTTATAGAATTTGATGGAAATGTTCTCCTTCCATCTTCTTTCTCCTCTTAAAATATTTTAAATGAAAGAAAATTAATTTTTCCTTCTCTTTTCTGTTCTTCTTGCTACTTACAGTCTCAAGGATGGATTTTTTTACTTCTAAATCTAATTTGTGTTTGTGTAAGATCAAATGTTAGAAAATCAAATTACTCAAGGATTTATTGCGAATACATAATAAAAAGAGCCGTCTAGAGAAACCTGTTTAACTTTTGAATATGAATGGACTCAAATAGTAGTTTGTTCTTGATTCTTGATATTTTGATATATGTGGGTTTCACATTAAACCCTTTACTGTCTCTTTAACATTGTGTAGGAACACAAAGTGCAAATGTCAATTGGAATGAGGCTTGAATTTTAAAGGATGAGCTATTGAGGTCCAAATTTCAACTCCACGCCATGACTGACTCATTAATGTGAATATAACATTATATAACTGTTAGGACACAGAGAAGAGTTAAAACAAAAAGTATATATATATATATATATATATATATATATATATATATATATATATATATATATATATATATATATATATATATATTTCAACTGGAGTTATATGCGTGCTTTCTGATGTGATGAGTTTCCCCATATGCTTAGACTCAACGGTTACAAACCAAAATAATAACACTGGCCCCATAATGTACCAAAGTGACATTTATACTTGAGAGACTTCTATGTGTGTTAATACCATGTCAAAAATATCGAAAACAAATAGAATAGTTAACCATCATATTTATTGCTTTACCATTGGTATATAACTTCAAATGGATCAATTATAGGCACCACACTGCAAACACATGATTGCTAGTTTCAACTTTAACCAAAATTTCAGAGTGGAGCTAAACCATATATATAGACAGTGATTAGAGTAACGTATAACGAGTCCCGTTCAAGGTCAAAAATAATTATACGTACTAATGATGTGCAATCATAGGATGCTCCCCGTGCTCCTATAACACAGACCCACCATTCATTTTCTTTTGTCTTCTTTAATACATCAACCCCGCAAATTCATCATTTGTTACATTTTAGAGGATGAATTCATATTCAACACTGTTTTCCTTTTCACTTTCTTCACTTGTCAATAATCCCAGTTCTATTTCTATTCAAATGAACAGGAAAACCGTGAAGTAGCTGGAAATCTGTTATGGTTTTTAAAAAAGTAGGATTCTGAAATTGAATTAAGCTTATGCTAAAGTGGAGTGTGGAAAGAGGGTGATTTGAATTAGACAACTAATCATTTGAAAGGTGGTAGGGCTCCATTGCATTGCATGACCTAATCCACCATGAAATTTAAAAAAGCAAGTGGGTTATGGTCACATTTTGGCTCTAAAAGGCTCTCTACCGCACCTAGGCTTTTAGCTAGGCACACACAATTTGGTGTGCTCTTCCCATCTCAGTAAAGACAACGATTTGTATACATTTATCAAATCTTGGAAAAGGAAAGCAATTTATTGCGCTTATTATGTGCAGTAAAATCGCCTAAATTGATGACACAAATTAATCTCTATAATTTTCACATAATTAATTTTTAAAGGTCCCCTCATAAGGTTCACTAAAGTGTCTTAATGCAAATGTTGACAAGACACGCCATGGAATAAAAAATGCTCTCTATTATGGTACTAATATTTTTGCTCCAATCATGCAATGTCATGTAATGTCTCAAGGACATTGTCACTTGATGAAAGGTAAAAGCCCCCTGGGTAGAAATCAACTTTACCTTGGAAACGAGAAATGGGCCCAGCCAAAATCTACACTTCACTAGGAAAATCGAAAATTCACATTGGTGATCAATCTGGTGTTTGTTTCTGTGTCTAAGATTCCTCTACAAGCAAAGAAGTATCCATAACTGTTACCCATTTAGGCTCCGGAAATCACTCTAGAGTATAAAATCAAACGACAAATATCCCTTCCTCTTTGTCCCTTGTCTCTCTCCATATCTCTTTCTCTTTCTCTTCCTCTACCTACAAAATCAAACATGATCATGTTCAAAACATTTTACTAGAACTAGAAAACCAAAGAGAAGCCATGCGTTAGGGTCCAGACTCCAGATTCTCGTGGCTCCTCTGACTCAATTTACCTTCCTTTATTTTCCAAAGCAGAATCTTTGTCACTCTCGCTCAAGCACATCACACATGCACTTTAATATATAAGGAGCCACACCTACATTCAAAGAGGCCAAAGCATTTGAATTGACCTTTTGTTTGTGGCTTCCACAATTTCGTTTTTCTTTTGTGATGGGGAATGCAACATCATCAATGGCAGCAAAATTTGCCTTCTTTCCTCCAGACCCACCTTCATACACTTTGTACACGGATGAATCAAGCGGAAAGTTGAGGATGTCTGAGATTGCTCACCAGAGAGAAGATGTGGAGGTGATGAAGTTGGTCACAAAGAAAGGGAATAACATTGTGGCTATGTACGTGAAGAACAAATCAGCCACCCTTACATTGCTTTACTCACATGGCAATGCTGCTGATATTGGTCAGATGTATCCCATCTTCACAGAGCTTAGTGTTCATCTTGGCGTCAATCTTATGGGGTATGTGAAAGATATCATGTGCTTTAAATTTCTTTTGTTGCATTTTCACTTTATCTATGGTTACTTTCTTTTTCAGAAAAAATGAATGTCATTTGTGCATAGAATCAATGTTAGTTTTTTTTTTTTTTTTTTTTTTCAATTTTTGTTTTTTCTGCTGAGATGTGCAGGTACGATTATTCTGGTTATGGACAATCTTCTGGAAAGGTTTGTGATCTGCCTCCTACCTGTGCTTGTTACAGAGATTAGTTTTCTTCTTTGTGCTGTATGTAAATGAACATCAGCATGCCCAGAAAGCTTTAGCACGTATAATTGGCTGCCTTTGCAGAAAAGTCAAAAGATGGCATAATAAGAATGTGTGATCTTACTTTATAGAGCCTAGAGCCTAACAACCCCTAAGCATATAAATAAACACAAATGGTTGGTGAGGAAGCAATGCCAACTTGTTTATTACCAATGGGACCAGCAAATTAGGTGCTCAGAAGTTGTAATGGAATAAAGTTGCTATTAATATATATGCATTTAAAATGTACCTAGTCCGTGAAGGAAGAAAAGAACTTATGCTTATTTTTCTGTGTCTGATAAAAATTATGACTTTCGGTGATTGAATTAATACAGAAGAAGACCGTGAAACTATGGTAGGATCAGTTTGAATGCTTAGTTAATAAAAGAAAAATAGCATGCTATAAAGATCTTCAAAAACACACCATACTTCTTACATTTCTTTGCTGATGACAAATTAAATTGCATCAGTTTGCTAGGTAATAAGAAGAATAGTAGCACATACACATTTGTTTTGGCACGATCAAAAAAAGTTCTATCACTTAGTAGGATGGAAGAAATGTATTTATAGCAAGATCATTTTGAATGTTTTAGCACTAAATTGCTGCTTCAATCCATCTTGGTTGAGTTTGACAATACATTATATTACTGGCACATATGTAGTTAGAACACTTTGATAATTTATGTTAATGAAGAGGAAGCTACTAATTAGTTCAACTTGTCTTTGCCTTTAGCCTAGTGAGCAAGACACTTATGCAGACATAGAGGCAGCTTATAGATGCCTTGAGGAGAAATATGGAGTGAAAGAAGAGAACACAATACTGTATGGTCAATCTGTTGGAAGCGGGCCTACTCTGGAATTGGCTACGCGTTTGCCTCGATTGAGAGCCGTCATCCTTCATAGTCCAATCCTGTCTGGTCTACGAGTGATGTATCCTGTTAAGAAATCATTCTGGTTTGACATTTATAAGGTTCACCTTCTGATTTCATCATACATAAGATTAACTCTGGTCTTGATACTGTGTCCTGCCATTGATATGCTTGGCTTACTTCCTCTTGCAGAATATTGACAAAATCCCACTGGTCAATTGCCCAGTTCTGGTAATTCATGTAAGTATTTGTTCTATTCATCCTTCATAGCTGTTTCATTCATAATAATCTTTTCTGTTACACTCATAAGATAGCCTTAATATACATTGTGCATCAATAGTACTCCACTATGTTTAAATTGAGGTGAAATTATTCTTAAGTTTGCGTGCAAATTAATTTACTTTTGTCTAATTTCAAAAGTTTGCTTTTCACCTTTGTTTATCTGCACTATCAATCCTCATTCAAATTTATAAAAAAAGGCATCATTGGTGAATAAAGTGAGCACACGGAAGTTGACCTTTGCTCCCTAATTGATATGAAAAGATATTATGGGTGAGCAATAATAAAGTTGCCACCCTTTTGCCTTGTTGCCACCCTTTTGCCTATTCTGATGTGACATTCTCAAGTCAATATACCTCACATAAGAAGGCCTCCAGGATACAAGGATTTTGGTCTTTTATCGGCCTACATAGTTTAGACAAGCATAATAGCCCAACTCTCTCTTCTTTAATCTCTCTTTGGGTGAAGTGAAGAAAAGGAGACATTTTGAGGTGAATATTAGCCAAAGTCCTTAATTGTCAACATACGCAGTATGCAGCTATGCATATCCATTTGCTAGGAGCAGATATGATCACTAGAAATGTAATCCATTATACAAGAGCCACTTGCCACACTTTTCGTTAGAGGCGAGTCTGTTTGGTTTTTGTTTCCACTTCTTGTTTTCAATCTGTTTCTTATTTTCAGGATTTTGTGGAAAAAAAAGTGAAAATAAGAAACTTTTCGTTTTCACTATTTTCTTCACAGGATCCTAAAAAGAGGAAACATATCGAAAGTAAGGTGGTATTTTTGTAATTAAAACTGAAAACAAAATATGGAAACAAGAAGGCCCGAATATTCCCTGAGGCAACTCTAATGTAGCCCAATATTCTTCTTTCATTCTTGAATTTTCATCCAATATTTGGACAGCATTGCTAGATGTAACACTCATGGCAATACTTTAGCAGGGAACAGAGGATGAGGTTGTTGATGTCTCTCATGGTAAGACACTTTGGGAACTCTCTAATGTGAAGTATGAACCTTTATGGCTTAATGGTGGAAACCACTGCAACTTAGAACTCTATCCTGAGTACCTGAGGCACCTAAGACAATTCATATCCGCTATAGAGAAATTACCAAGCATGGAAAATGTAGCTGAACTTAAGACAGATTCATTGGATACATCTTCAAACTCTGTGGACCAAAACGAAAAGGCCAGATCGAGCATTGAACTCAGAGAGAAGCCAAGGTCAAGTACAGGGAAAAGAGAAAAGTCTAGGCTAAGCACAGACAACAAAGAAAAGTCCAGGACTAGCACTGACAAAAGAGAGAAATCAAGGAGGAGCTTGGACCGCTCTGGGAAACCAAGGAACAGCACAGACCACATGGAGAAAGCAAGAAACAGCTTTGACCGGTAACTTCAAATTTTAATCATTCTCTATGTCTATTTGCTCCTATTCTTTCCCTTCTAAATTGCGGTTGTGGTCGCGGTTGCGATGCGGCTGATGCATTCGCAATTGCTACTGCATGCCAATGTTGCAATTGTGGAGCGCAATTTAAAACCATAATTTTAATATTTGAAAATCTTGTGCACATATCTATTAGTATCATTTGCCATAACATGCTTTTCCTTGCCATGAAACATGATATTATTGGCCATTGTAACATCTGTAATATTCTTGCAGCCTGGGAGAAATGGTGAGATCGGTTGGATTGTGTGCCAGTGTTGATTGTATAAAGCCAACTGTTGTTTCGGAGGTCTAAAGGTATAGGGCTGTAAATTTCTTTTCAAACTCCTCGTTTGGTTGTTAGATAAAGACACTGGGCTGCCTCTACCAGATATTGGACCTATTTACCTTCAATCCATTCAAATGTGAATGTTTTTCTATTTGTTCCTTTCTTTCTCAAATAAAATATGTTGGCTGTCTATAAGAGTATGATACTACAAATTTGTTCACAAATATAACCGTTAATTTCTTTGTTTTAACCTTTTGTTGTAAGGAGTTCTAATTTGCATAACTATTAATTGTACTTCAGCTTTTCAGTCACTTGAAGTTGACGCTTGAGCAATCTTTTACTTGATATACTGTGTTGGCGATGGAAAACAGGGTTGCCATTCGTCTAGAAATGGGATTTGGATCTTTTAAAGTGAGGAGGTTGGTAAAGTAAGAAAGTGAGTGGTTAATAATCTTTAGATTAATAACTTCTATTATGAGTGGAATCCACTAAAATAATCTAAGGATTATTAATTTCTCATTTTCTTATTTTACATACCTCTTTATTTTAGAGAATCCAAATCCCTAAAAATGTATAGTTAGTACTCACTATATAACTGGAATGCTTCTATTATTAGAAGAGTTGAAGTGTGATAGAGGGTTCCGTCTGTTGCTGTAAGCTATATACCTAACAGCTAAGTGGTTAAAATGGGGGGAATGTAATCAAATGCAGCTAATATCATTAAGCAAGAAAAATGAGTGTTCAGTTGCAAGTTTCACTTATGTACAATGAATGTGGAGCGCTTCTTGTCAAGGACCAACTTTCTTCAAAACGTGGGCAGGGATAGGATGCTAATCACTTGGCCATAAAGGTTTGGATGTCATGTCACTCCTAAATGCTTAAGCTCCTAGCTGAAGAATTGTGAATGACTAATAAAAGTTAATATTATAACTATGTACAATAAGAAAAATTGTTAGAATAATACAAGATTAACAATTCATATATATATATATATATATATATATATATATATATATATATATATATATATTAAAATTGATAGAATCCATAAATAAATGAGTATATAATAAATTTTTGGGTGGGCACTACATACAACATTATCATTTAGAAGCCCCATTTACATTTTGACACATAAAAATAGTAGCTCACATGTTTCCGTCTTCATTAATATTATATATTTTATTAATATCTTATTATATTCATTAATAGTAATATTACAATATAAAATTATCATTTTTAAATTTATCTTTTTAAATTACGTTTTGAATAATTTATTTTTCTAAAAATTATCTTTATTAATTAATTTACAAAAATTTACGTATTATAACAATAATTTTAATGACGCTTAAACATTATAAGTGTTTTCCTGTTTCGCTATCAATTTAAATTGCACAAATATAAAGCAATTATTGTCATTTTATAAAACTTCTTTCAGTAATTATTTTCTGACACTTTTCATGAATATTATTACGAGCTAAATATTTTCATTCATTATTTTTTTCTGGATATGTTAAATTTATTTTAAACTTCATTTTAAGTTTTACGGGTTTTAATAATGATTAAAGATTAAAAAATTTGTATGAAAAGTTAGGCACTTTCTCAATAATTTATTTTTTAATATATTATTATTAATTACATTTTTTAAATTTAAATATAACTACAAGAAATAAAAACCAAAGTAAAAAAAATTAAATACATTAATCAATAAGGGATATTATATTAGTTTAATTTTCCAATGTAAAAAAGAAATAGAAAATATATTATTCTTCGATACCTTAGTTTAGTCTATGCATAATTCAAAAAAAAATTGAAAATACAAATATTTAACTCGTAATAATATTCATGAAAAGTGTAAGAAAGTATATAAAATGAAAGAATTGGTAGTCGAAAAACACCTATAATACTTAAGATTTATTATTACTAGAAACACGTAATTTACCAATGGAATTATCAGTAAAAAAAAAAATTTAAAACCTGTCGGCGTGTATTTTACCAACAGACCTAACACGCAATTTAACAACAGAATTATCAGTAAAAGAAATTTTAAAATCTGTCGGCACATATTTTACCGAGGGACCTAGTCCCTCGATGAGACACACGTCGGTATCAATATTCTACTTTCACTGGTGGATTTTTCCGTTGGTATAATTATAATTGTCAATAATATTTTTGTCAATTATCAATTAAATCTGTTAGAGATAAATTTATACTAATGAACTTTGCATCTTTACTGATGGATTATCTATCTGTAATTTAAAATTCCAATTATTAATTTAACTTAATTAATTTTGTCAATAATAAAAAAATTTCAATATTCAAATATTACTGATAGAATTATCATCGATAATAGGAAATTATTTTTTTAATCTAGATTATATTATTAAAAATTGAAATTTGTAGTTAAATTTTTTAAATTATTGTTTTAATTATTCACAAATTTATATAACCTATAAATTAAAAATATAAAAAATGTAAGATATATAAATATAATTTGTAACCAATGTTATAACAAGTTAAAAAATAAAAATATAAACTATCAACGTAAAATTCTACAATATATAATTTAATTCATCAATCAAACACCAATAGTAAACATATACAATCATAGAAATCAATTAATCAATCTTAAAAATCGTTCTAGAGCACACCCTCTTACTTCACATCATGCAAGAACATAACATCACGGCATATAATTCAAACAATGGCAAAGAACTCTAAGCATTTCTCTAATCATGCAATATCATTCTCCTTCTTGTATCCTATAACTCTATCTTAGAAAATATAAATCTCTAATTTTTTAGAAAATATAAAGTTACAAAAATTATACAATGTACATACTTATTTACTAACAAATGGTAATACTTACTCTAATCACCTAATCCGCTTGAATGTAAGTGCTCCAAATGGGATATTTAATAATCAAAATAACAAAATATATTTGTTAACTAACTTAGAAACTAAAAACATTAAGTAAAGAAATACGCGAGAAAAAAGAGGCTAAGCAAAAAAAAATAAACTGATTAAAATATTCAATAATGTACAACAAACACAAAGGTGGTCTCAGGCAGCAAGATGGAAGCTATGGCAGCAGTGAAACAGCTAGTGGCCATGAATGGTGGTGAGAGAGAGATAGGAGAGAGAAACAAAATATTCGCACGAGGAAGAAGAAGGGGGCTTGTAGGTTAATGTCTCACTTTTCTCATTACTGATGGGTTTTTTGTCGGTAATTTTTAAGTGAAACACACATTTCACTAGCCGCCCATTACTGCCAACGTCCATCAATAATGGACAGTTAGTGAAACGATGTGTTTCACTTAAAAATTACCATGAAACAATGTTAACCACTCAAATGGGTATTGACCCTAAAACTATAATGTTTGGTTTCACATTGCCATCCACTTTCAAAATTGATTTTAGCTCCAAAATCAATTCTCAGGAGAAGTAAAAAAATTTTATTTTCTGTCAAAATTATTTTTAGAAAAAATATCAAACATAAATCATTTTACTTCAAAATCAATTCTACAAAAATAGAACCAAACACACACATAGCTAATAGCCATTTAGGTAATTTTTTTATTAATATTTCGGAGAAGTTTCCCGTTTTAGTAAAAATTTGAAATTATGGAGGGTGGGAATGCTCTGAAAGCTGTTAAGTGGCATAATTTTCTTTGTGATGCTTCTAAAATATTATAGTAGTAGATTACTTTTTTAATCTCTCTATCTTCTTTGGATAGTGTACCAAGGAAACTAAATGGTGAAAGGATATGCAACATCATCTTTTGTACAGTACTATGCTTAAGTTATAATACTACACCCTAGAGTTGTTACTGTTACCTGAACAGGTCTTATCTGACAGCAGCTTCAGTCGCCTTTGAAACTTCTCGAACTATCTGAAGATAACACAGAAACCGGAGTGAGAATTTTAAATTATCAGTAAGATTCGCTAAGAAATTTCATACCGTGTCATCATTATTATCTCCAGCTACTTCAATTTATTATGAAAAAGGTTGACATGTTATATAAACTGTTTAATTTTATAATTCGAAAATATATTGTTCGAAGCAGAATCTATTTTATTAGTACACTTGTCATTTGGGTGAGCCAATACAAAATAAATTCATGAATTATACTATGAATAATAACTGAAACATATTAAAATATAATACCACTAATATAATGAAAACACAAAATCTGCACATGCCTTTACTTGTACTCGAATTTATGCAGATACACATAATTTTCTTTTCTTCCTTTATCTTCCTTTACTTGTTACACATATTCCAGAGTACAATCACTATGTCATACTCCGTAGGGGTGTGATCATCATGTCATACTCCTTAGAAATATGTTTATCCTGCCGCATCCTAGAGTATGATCGCCATGTTATACTCTATCGGGGTGTGATCGCCATGTCATATCCCTTAGGATGTGGGATCATTATGTTATATTCCAGAGCATGATCGCTATGTCATACCCCATCAGAGCGCGATCGCCATGTCACATCTTTCAGAATATGGACTCATCATCATATCTTTCATCATAGAATCCTTATTATAGCTTCCATCATAGTCATGAATGCATATGTATCAAAGTGTATTTCATAACCTATGCATAGGCTTTGCCAAAATTTCGGCAGCATGACGGATCAAGTCCGTTTCCCCATAGATAGTGCCAGACTACCAGAAAGATCAATCAAGCAATAAAACCAACCTAGAGCATCAAGTTTTATAACAATAATATCAATCATATAATATGTCAACATAAATACATATATTAGATTTTCTGCTTATTCTATTCAATTCTGCCTGATTTGTAAAATTCACCTTTACTCCTATTCAACTCATTTAAACCTGAATTTTGGATATGTTATAGCTCTATGTGTCTAGTTTCCAACCCTTTTAGTCCCATCTCATTTTGATTTGTGTAGCTCAAGTTATTCAAAGTTTACTTCTGTCTGCCCTACAACTAGCCAGAATTGCACTCTTAGAAGTAAAAATTCACTAAAAATAGGAAACTAGGTGAAATCATACGAAGCTTATATCAAATTAAAGCTAACAGAACAAGCTTTTAAATGAAAGAAGTTGCATCTCATTTACATAAGTATAGCTTGAGATATAAGCCCCGTAAATTGACCCTACTAGACTACCCTGTTATAGCCCGGTTTGAACTTAAAGCAATTTCATTAATATGCTGGGAACAATTGGCAATGAAGCTGACTCTAAAATTTTTATGGGATATTCCCTTATATGTTAGCTTTCAAATAGCGTTAGTTTCACTCAATTTAGAGTTGTGTAGGGTGAGTTACATCCCTCTTAACTCACACTGCCTAGATGGGAATCCAAGATTCTAGGTCAAACTTTAAAAATTCATAACTAACTCTATACTAATTCAATGGCCTTATATTTTATATATATGGAAAGTCCTGAATGTCTAGTTTCATATAAAAATTGATTCATGAAATTTAAACAGTTGTAGGCAGATCCATACACTCCGCCGTATGGACCATCGAGGAAAAACCCTAACAGTTTCTTGGATTCTTCTTGATTTCATGTTTTCCTTAAATTAATCCATCCAATCTTCAATTCAAACTCACATATACACTTTAAACCAACCTTAATTCATCATCCCCACCCCTCACAACATTAGAATCATGGATGAACAAGGGACCTTAGGCAGCCCCAAATCAAAGAAAAGAAAGAAAAAGTTGAAATTCCTACCTCTTCTAGGTGTTGTTGTGCTAGATTGGTGCCTCGGATTGAAGGAATCTTGATGAAGCTTGAAGAGTAGATGGAGATGGAGTGAAGATGAGTTGAGATAGGAGAGAAATAATGAGGGTTCAGCAGGTTATAAAATTCGAAAATAATTAAGGGAGTTGGAAGGAAATAATTGGAAACTTTTGGAGCAAGATTACATGTGATTGGTTAATGTATTTTCCTTCTCCAATTTGATTTGGCTGCCTTCTTGAAGGCTGATTGTGGCACCACTTGTAGGGTGTGTTGGCTGAATCTTGGCCATCCATCTTAGGGTTCTCACAGTATAATTTCTATTAATCCGGTTCCAATAATTTAAAATACCGAAATCTTATCGATTTCTCTTAAATCGGTAAACCAGTTTTAGACAAAATCCTATTAAATTTTCTATGGTTCTAATCTAATTCCATTATGCCCAATCATTTTAAATCACACTTAATTAGATTTAAGTGAATACTAAATCGAATCCTAATTAATCACAATTATTTGCTAAAAATTGAACAACTTGGTTAAAAATGATTAAAATTTTTCGGAACAACTCGGTTAAATATGATTAAAATTTTTTGAACGTTACAAGATAGATTGGTAAAATTAGTTGAAGTTAGTGTGGTTAGATTACCAAGATAGTTGGTGGGGATATGCTTATCTAATTGGTGGAAGATTTAGCTAATAGCCATTTCGGTAATTTTTTTCATTAATATTTTAGGAAAGTTTCCCTTTTTATTAAGAATATGAAATTGTGGGAGGGTGGAAATACTGTGGAAGGTGCCAAATGTTATAAATTTCCTTGTAATGCTTCTATAATATTAAATAGTAGTAGTAGATTCCATTTAGATATAACGCTTTAAGCTGAAGAGAAATACTTAGTAGTCCTAGAACACCACGTGGCTATACTCACAATTAATGAGAAAATCACATTTTAGATAATAGTGTAAATTAGTAGTGGATCCCATCTAAAATGCCATTTTCTCATTGATTGTGAGTATAGCCATCTGTTACTCCAAGACCACTCAAGTATTTCTCCAAGCCAAAAAGCTTTGGGGTCTTGAATTTCTATTCAGAAACTCCAAAAGTCTCAGTACAAGAGTTTTGTTTCCAAAATTCTTTTATTATGTGCTTCTCTCTTATCAATGCAGAGATGTCCACAAGATGCTAAGTTAGGGATGTACAAATAAATCTTTTTTTTGGCACATCAATGATAATAAGATTCGAACCTAGGACTTTATGCAAACTATCCAAGCCTAATAGAATTTCTTTTAACAGTCAACTACAAAGTAGCTTCAATGCAGTTCAATGTTATTCTTGATCCAATCTATTGGGGATGCCGATGATTACATTTCGATGTTGAATTAGCTTTTTTCATTGGTGTTAAACCATTGGCTTGGAGAGAGCTTTTTTATTATTTTTTTTCGGTAACTAATTTGGGGAGAATTGGCCATATACTTAAAATAGGTGATATTGACTATATATATTGTACAAGAGATGCTAAAGATATTCATTACATGAGTAATGAGTTATCTACTGTATAATTATCAATTTATGATAAAAAAAATTAATAAATTATTATATTTTCATATTAAAATTTTATTTAAGATATTGATACTTGCATAACAAAAGAATTTAGATATAAAATAGTTTTCTTATAAATATTGATATCTAAAACGGGTGATACCAAATATATACATTGATGCCGAAAATGTTCATCACACGAGTAATGACCTACTTACCTTAATTATAACTGTTATTAATTTATAATAAATAAAAATTATTAAATTAATATATATATAAAACTTTTATTTAAAATAATAATGCTTGCATGACAAAAAAATTTAAATATATAATAGTTTTCTTACTACTATTGATGCCTAAAATGGGTGAATAATTTAGTACATTAATACGATGTTATTAATTAGATGATGACTATAAATGCTTTTGTGAATATTACATTTTGGAACAATTGCTAAAATGAAACAATGACAATAAATATAGTTAGTAATTTATATTTGGCCTATGTTAATTTGACTTATTTGTCATGTTTGTAGGAATTATTTTCTTTGGTCTCGATGGAACCATCGATATCCAAACCCTATTATTAAGAATCCAATTAATCAAGTTTGAACCAATTGAGGCCTCTAAAGGAGAGCAAGAATTTTTTCTATTCTCAAGGCTCGAACCTGAAACCTCTGGTTAAGAGATCGAGGCACCTATCACTTTGACCAATCCCACGTTGTTGTTTGTATGAATGATTTAGAATATATATTTTACCTTCTATTATTTTTATCAATCATCCAGCTTCTTCTATTTATATAATCAACAATTATTGATGCTATTTTGGTCACACATAATTTTTACAATGTTTGATCTCTAGATATTTGTTTTGCTAGATTACTTGCAAAAGAAAATTATACCAAATTAATACATTCCTATTAAATTCAATTCAATTTTTAATATATATTCACTTTATCAGTTTCTTAGTCTTTGTAAATGTATAATCACATGTGTATAACACGGGTAATACACTAGCTAGTATAAGCATGTAATAAAAAGAAAATAGTTGTTGAAGTTAGTAATCATTAAGGGAAGGAGAAATAGTTATTTTGTAATTAATAGTGTATTTAATTACTAAAATAGATATAACACCTAAGTTTTTTAAAGAAAGACATAATCGACATTTTTAGTCCAATTGATAGAGTGAAGCTTCCTAACCTTCACTGAAAGGGATATTGATACAACCATCCACTATTATGCAGCATAACCCCACTCATTTCCTCTTCTACTTGCTCTTTATTCTCTTCTTCTTCTTCTTCTTCTTCCTTTGCTCATTCCTCATTAAGACTACCACCACCCTCGCTGCCCTTCATCGTTGATACCGTCAAGTTCATGGAGACCCACCACACTACCAACATGCATGATCTCAACGTACAACTCACAAAGTTCACCGATGAACTCGAATCGAAACCCAATTTTGAAGTTTGCTAACTATGGAGGGCAACGAGTCGATGATCAACATTTGCGGAGGTTGAGCTGGGTGGTTTGGGGAGGTGGTGGCCATAGTGACAATGTCATTGATGGCAGTTTTATGTGGCCAAACCCAACACCAAAATTGAAAACCCTATCATCAAAATCAAACCTTTCAAAGTAATAGAACACAATAACAACAGAATATGTGAAACATAAAATTGTGACAAAGTCATAGAATACAACAATGGCAGAACAAAACCAAACCTTCATTCACTAGTTTTTTAGCATTTTCATTTTGGGTTTTGCTTATTGTTGTCTTATCTTTGCATAGTGTGAATACAATGATGTTTTTATTCCTAACTACGGTTCTAGAAGTAATACTAGGATGAGATGACGGTACTAGGAATTGGGATGAGATGAATTTGAAGGTGAAGTAGATGAGGGAGTAGGCTTCGTCGATGGAGATACATGGGTGGGATAGTCGTTGTTGTCATTGATACCTAGAGGTGCGGTTGTGCGGTGGCAGTGTTGGTAGAGGAGTGGTGTGGCACTGACCAGAGTGGAAACAATGATGGAGGGCAAATGGGAATTGTGAGAGATAGTATGAATTATTACAATATTTCGGTGGTAATTGTGGTAATTGGTGTATTGATACACTATTGGATTATTACCATCAAATTACAAAATATCATATTTAACATGGTATTGTGAGAGGTAGTGAGAATTATTATTCTGTCATACAATTAAATTCTTTTATATGTATGATTTTTGAAGTAGTCAATGGGAAAGTTAAAATATTTGCTAATTTGTTAATACATAATTGATTGATAGTGTAATCAAATGCATCAAAATTATGTTATTATTATTAAACTATTTATTTACTTGTTTAAAATATTTTTTTATGGGACTTGTTAAGAAGCTTAGAATAAAAAAAAAGCAAAGGACAAATAAAAGTAAATATTATTTTTAGTTTTAATATTTTAAAGTTGACATCAATTTAGTCTTAAAATAATTTTTGACATCAATTTAGTTTGAATATTTTGAATTTTGATATCAATTTAGTTTCATATTGATAATTTGATGAAAAATTTGATTTTATGAAAAATTTTTTAGAATTAAATTGATATTAGAGTTCAAAGTTTTAAGATTAAATTAATATCAAAATTCAAAGTATTACAAATATTTTTAGATTAAATTGATGCCAATTTCAAAATATGAGAATTAAATTAATATCAACTTTTTTTTAAAACCAAATTAATATCAATTTTAAAATATGAAAAGTAAAAGATTATTTACTCTACAAATAAAAAAAAAAAATGGCAATGAATACGGTATCTTTGCTGAATTGGCAGAATCTAGGCCTTACAATTCGACCCAAATGCCGCCAAGCCGGATGAATTGCCAATTTTTCTAGAAGCATCTCCTCTACTCTCCTTAAACCCTCCCCCTTCAAAGGGTTTTTCTCACTTCCCACTCTTTCTTTCCGCGAGCACAAAGAGATAACGCAAAGCAAAAGACACAACGCCTTCTCTTCTCTTCTCTCTCTCTCTCTCTCTCTCTAGGACTGAAGCTGAATGGCTCCTGTGCTCAGCAGAACCATGGCAAAATCTGCCTTTCTTGCCTGCTCAGTCCCTTCTCCATCCCCTTTCACGCCCACAAACGCCAAACGGGCTTCCACCCTCAGAAGCGCTTTTCTGCCGCCGCAAAATGCCTTCAGAAGGGGCTTCCCTCGTGCCGCCGGGTTGACGTGGAAGCAGCAGCAGCAGCAGCAAAGGAACAACAACAGGTTTGCTGTGCGTTGCGATGCCGCCGTTGCTGAGAAAGAAGAGGCCACTGATGCCCCTGGTGAAAAATTTGAGTACCAAGCCGAGGTGCGTTTTGTTTCAATTCATCAAATGTTTCGCCTTTCTGCATTTGGGTTACTGTTTTTTTTTTTTTTTTGGTTGTGAAGGGGTCAAAATTTCAATCTTTTTGTCACCTTATTTGGGATATTGACATGTAATTGAAAATGGAACATTTAGCTGCTAAAGGGTTTGTCCTTTTGAGGATTGAAGATTTTCAAGGTTTTATTATTATTATTTTTGTTGTATACAGTACGAGTCTTAATACATTCGTTGTTTCAAGCACACCATTTGTTTGGGTCATCTGTTGTTGAGTTTTACTTAAGGAAGTGGGTTCCAATTTTATTTTATTTTTGCAGGTGAGCCGGTTGTTGGATTTGATTGTTCACAGTTTGTACAGCCACAAGGAAGTGTTCCTTCGGGAACTTGTGAGGTAATTAACAATGTGCAACAGTGTCCATTATTATAGGCTAAAACTGTGTTTATCTGATTTGAAGAGTGTTACGAGTTAGTCGCTTTTGATGGAATGATTTGCTATGAGATTACAATTCTAACTTCTTTGTGTTATAGAATTTTATTCGGGTGACTTACATTTGGAAAAAAATGTTGCTTTAGTAGGCATCAGTTGTGTTTACTGCTTATAATTTGTTTCTTCCCTTCTGGACTTTTTGATGCATGTTTCGCTACAGTTACATATGTGTGCAGCCACTTGATTCTGTTTTATTTTGTCTTTTTTCTATTTTTGCCCCCTCTTCCCAGTAATGCTAGTGATGCTTTGGACAAGCTGAGATTCTTAAGTGTGACCGAGCCTTCTTTGCTTGGAGATGCTGGAGAACTTGAGATACGCATCAAGCCTGATCCTGACAATGGGACAATTACTATAACGTATGTATATTTATTCTGAATTTTGTTTTGTTTTATGTCTTCTCTTCTGGCTATGTATTTAGGATTATTGAACTGTCTGGTTTTGACTTGTTTAGAGATACTGGTATTGGAATGACCAAAGAAGAGCTTATTGACTGTCTCGGAACAATTGCCCAGAGTGGTACTTCAAAGTTTTTGAAGGCACTTAAGGTAATTTGTTATTATTTAGAAATGCTGATCAGTTCAATGATTCGAAGCATCAATCATCTTATGAACTCTTAAATTCTCTTCCCTTATTTCAGGAAAATAAGGATGTGGGAGCAGATAATGCTTTGATTGGTCAATTTGGTGTTGGATTCTACTCTGCTTTTCTTGTTGCTGAGAAGGTATTGTGTGAATTTCTTAAGCATATTCTATCTTTTTTAAAATTATTTTGATAGCTTGTCATTAATTGGCTATATCTGCATGTTGGTAATAATCAGGTTGTTGTTTCTACTAAGAGCCCAAGATCTGATAAGCAATATGTGTGGGAAGCAGTGGCGGACAGTAGCTCTTATGTGATAAGGGAGGAAACTGATCCTGAAAAGCTTCTGCGTCGTGGTACACAGATTACACTGTATTTAAGGGTACGTGTTATTGCTTTTATTTCTCTGATGGCAGTACTATCATCTGATAATCCAGTGGTAGATGCAATGCTTAATTACTTTCTGTGGCTAAGGAGCATCTGAAGTAGACTTCTGTAAAAGGGAGAGCTTGTTTTTGGTGGATGATGGTAGTGTAATCTAAATTTCAGCCGAAAATCTTATTCTCTAGTTATTTATTTTAATCATCTTAAATAAAAATTTGAACCCAGTATAATACTTGGAAATTGTTATATACTTTTAATGAAGACATGTAGTTAAGGTACTGAAATTTCTGTTTTTGTATGTCCAGCCGGATGACAAGTATGAATTCTCAGAGCCAACCAGGATTCAGGGTTTGGTGAAGAATTACTCACAGTTTGTTTCCTTCCCCATCTATACATGGCAAGAAAAATCAAGAACTGTGGAGGTTAGCATGTGTTCTCTTGTTGCAGATTCACAATTTGTAGACTGGGTTTTCCTGTTCTGCACTTTTAATTGTAAATGAAATTTATATGTTGTCATATACATATTTTTTGGGTCGTGGAAGAATATTGTTCTTCTTGAAAATTTATTTTCCTTATAGAAAGGAAGCCACCTTTTTCCCTTCGATATTTCCTTTCAATTGAATAGAAACTGTTTTATAGATAACATTGCATCAAAGAAGGGAAAGTATCAAAAGAAAATTTGGAAAGAGTATTTGTCCAAGCCGCAGAATGTTGCTTCAGGGTGATTTCATTTTATCTGGATTAATACACTTTGAATCCTCATTTGCATACTTTCATAATTACTACTGAACTCCAGAAAATTTGTGCCATGAAGGTGTGGCAAATGAATCAGCTCTTATTTGTCAGTATTAATTAATTAATTTGAGTATGGACAGGTGGAAGAGGAGGAAGAGCCCAAAGAAGGGGAAGAACCTAAAGCAGAGGTAACTCGTGTGATATTTCTTAATGTGGGTTTTGTACTTTATATTTTTTGAGATGTGTTATCAATACCAAAGGCTATTTCTGCTCTTGTTTCAGGGTGATAAAAAGAAGACAAAGAAGACTAAGACTGAGAAGTATTGGGACTGGGAATTAGCCAATGAAACAAAGCCAATATGGGTGAGTTGGATATCTGCTTTGTATGGTGTTAGGGTGCTAATCCCCTGCATTTCACTTATTCTTTGGATATTGTGCCTCTTCTACTGACTTCCTTTGGCACTTTTTGTAGATGCGGAATACAAAGGAAGTGCAAAAGGATGAGTACAATGAATTCTACAAGAAAACTTTTAATGAATTCTTAGAGCCACTTGCTTATACTCACTTCACCACTGAGGTATGTTGATGATTTTGGCTTTTAACAGAAGAACATTTACTTTAGGCAGTTGTTAATTTGACTATGCTTTAAACTATGCAGGGTGAAGTCGAGTTCAGAAGTATTCTATACATTCCGGGAATGGGGCCTCTCAACAACGAAGAAGTAATAAATCCGAAAACGAAAAACATACGCCTGTACGTTAAGCGTGTGTTCATCTCAGATGATTTTGATGGTGAGCTGGTGAGTTTACTGCCAGCTTCATAGTGGAATTTTGTCTTGTATATTATGAAATTTATTTATTTATGTTACTGCTGCTCTATTTTTCATTTTGAAAAAAGGAATAATGGTAAGTTCATGCTCATCCTTATAATTTGTGATGATAGGGAGATGGTCTGAATAAGCACTGTACAATTTAACTTTCCTAGAACTAGCTAGTTTCTATAGCATAATGATTCATTGTAAGTGTAGCTCAGTTTTAGGTATGTATTATACCATGTCACAACTCATAAATCATTATATGCCGTCTGCTTATACGAAACCTGCAAGCTCTAACATGCGTCATATTTGTGCTCTTGAATGCTTCTTGCCCTTTTGCTATACCTTGTGTTCTTTTCTGTAAATCATTAATTTCATCATTGTCTTTGCAGTTTCCACGTTACTTGAGCTTTGTTAAGGGTGTGGTTGATTCAGATGACCTTCCTCTTAATGTTTCTCGGGAGATCCTCCAAGAAAGCAGAATTGTAAGAAAACTCCATATTTTCCTGCTAGTACGGGGAACATTTTACATGCTATTAACATGAACGAAGGATATATTATTTGTTAGGAATCATCTTTCATTTCTTTATTCTGGTACTTTCCACAATGTTTAGTCTGACAATATTGTAATTTCAGGTAAGAATAATGAGAAAGAGACTTGTCAGGAAAGCATTTGATATGATTCAAGACATTTCTGAAAGTGAAAATAAAGAGGTTGGTAGCAGCATACTCAGTTTCTCTACTTTTAAATTAGTCGAGAGTAACTTCATTGATTAAGGTGGTTTCATGTGTGATTCCAGGACTACAAGAAATTCTGGGAGAACTTTGGTAGATTCTTGAAGTTGGGATGCATTGAAGACAGTGGGAATCATAAACGCATAACACCACTGTTGAGGTTTTACACTTCAAAAAGTGAGGAGGAACTGAAAAGCTTAGATGATTATGTTGAAAAGATGGGTGAAAACCAAAAGTCTATCTATTACCTAGCAACCGACAGCTTGAAAAGTGCGAAGACTGCTCCATTTTTGGAGAAATTGGTTCAAAAGGACATTGAGGTATGTGTGGTTTGCTGGATATGAGCAAGAATATAACATTCTGGCAATTTGGGCCTGTGGTCAAGGTTTATTGTCAGTGAGGTGGTGGCAATGACGGTCGGAGGGGTCGTCTTCTCCTCCCCTGCCTCTGCAGGCCCCCAAAAACCCCTTTGGGATGGGGAGGCATCCTGTGTGTGTGATTCCGGTTAAATGCACTTATTGAATTGATATAGTTTTCTAATTAGATCGAATTAAATTTTCAGTTATGTTCTTTGAAAATTTTCGCTCTTTACTTGATAGTCTTTCTGTTATTGTAGGTTCTTTATTTGATTGAACCTATTGATGAGGTTGCCATTCAGAACCTACAGACATACAAAGAACATAAATTTGTTGATATCAGCAAGGAAGATTTGGAATTGGGTATGTATTGTTCTCTGCCTCTCCGTCATATGCTTAAATATTATTTTTTCTTGGAAATTGGGTTTTGGATGTGTTTTTGTCTAATATTTTTTCAATGCAGGTGATGAGGATGAGGTCAAAGATAGGGAAAGCAAGCAAGAATACAACCTGCTCTGTGACTGGGTAAAACAACAGCTTGGTGATAAGGTGGCAAAAGTTCAAGTGTCTAAACGCTTGAGCTCATCTCCTTGTGTGCTTGTATCTGGGAAGTTTGGGTGGTCTGCAAATATGGAGAGGTTAGTCATTGGCTTTACATGTCATGTAACTAGATCCCAAGAAGTTTGTCATTCTTTATGTCATAAAGGTTATATCATATTTAATTCCCATTTCTTCAGATTAATGAAGGCACAAGCTCTTGGAGACAGTTCAAGTTTGGAGTTTATGAGGGGGAGGAGAATATTGGAGGTTAATCCAGATCATCCCATTATCAAAGACTTAAATGTAAGTTAATCGAACTTAGTGCTTCTGATTTATAACCACTCATTATTAGTTCAATTCTGGATAGGTCTTCTGATAGTTGGCAGAAAAAAAAAAATTTCTCTTCCTGCCCAGCAAATGACATGTTGGGAAGAGATAATTTGACCATAAGAACAGATAACCACAAAAAACATACGCACTTCCTGCCTAGCCGGTGACATGGCCGGAAAGCGGAATTTCATTTAAAGATCATTGTAGCTTGACTGTATGTAATTTGCTGTGTTTTAAAAACCAGACTGAATCTGGTTGAATTGGTTCGACCATGAACCTGCTATTGAATCATTTCAGTGCAATTATGGTTTATTCACGGTTCAACAACAAATTTAACTAGCTGAAAAATCAAACAATGAATTAGAGGTCTCTCTGGTTCAATATTTGGTTTTAGCTGTATTGTAATATTGGTTTTAGAGCCAGTTTGGATTGGCTTTTTAAAAGAAAAAAAGAACTTATTTTTTAAAAAAAGTACTCTTAAGTTTTTATAGGTGTTTAGATATAATTTTTAAAAACAGAACTTCAATTAAAAAAAGTCAATTTACCACTTTTTTTAAAAGTTAGAAATATCTAGCTTCTAAAAAGTGTAGAAACAGGAGTGGTTTTTAATAAAATTATCTTCCAAAAATATCCTTTACCTTTATTCAAAAAATATAGTACGTATATTTTCTTTCTTATTCTTTATCAAATCCTAGTACTCTTTCCTTCTTTTGAATGTCTATTTTTTTTCTAATTTGATTATAAAAGGACTTTTGTTTTTTTGTATCCAAATATATTTCTAAGTACTTTTGATAATTAAATAGTACTTCTCAGATGATCTATCCAAATATAAAATAATTTCTTTTAAAAAAATAAAACTCTACTACAAAAAAATTTAGAAAAAAATGTCTTTTTTAGAAGACAGGCCCTTAGTGCGCCTTGCAATAGTGATATTATGAAGAATAACTCCTTGTTCCTTCTCCACCTTAGAGAACTGCCTTTCTCTTCAACTGTTCCTCCTCCACTTGATGGGAACTAAGGAATTTATTTGCCTATATGCTAAGAGATCATGTGTCTCTTTCGTAATGTCAAAACAATTGGTGCACTTTTTTTTTATTGTCATAACATGTCATGTCTCATGTCTAAGGATACAAAGCTATTGAAAGCGGGAGCCTGAAGATAATACATGGATGGTACTTGTAAATGTTGTTTCCGAATTCGATCTTCGATTTTAACTATTTATATTTTCGTTTCAGGCTGCCTGCAAGAATGCCCCTGACAGTGATGATGCTAAGAGAGCAGTTGACCTCTTATACGACACAGCACTGATTTCAAGTGGATTTTCTGTAAGAACAATACGAAATATATGTTAATTATTCTGTGTGTATTATATCCACTATCTGCACTTTACTTAGTTTCCCAAATCTCAAAAATGCAGCCGGACAGTCCCGCCGAGTTGGGAAATAAGATTTATGAAATGATGGCCCTAGCCCTGGGAGGAAGATGGGGTAGAGCAGAAGTGGGAGATGCATCTGTTGAAGCTGACTCAAATGTTGAAGCTGATTCACACTCGGGTGAAGCTTCAGAGCCAGAAGTTTTTGAACCTTCTGAAGTCATCGCGGAGAGTGATCCTTGGACAACTGATTAGGTGTCCTGTGGACTCTGCATAAATTAAAATTTTGGTCATTATAGGCAATGATGCATACAGAAGCGGAAGGGAGGAGATGGAGAGATTGGTAATTTGAGTTATTTGTGCTGAAGGAAATTTTTTAACATCATGTGAAATTATGCATGGCATAAAGGAATGTATGCTATACTACAGGCTTTCAGAATGAATGAGATCCAGTTATTCATAGATGGGCACATTTTTGTTACTTAATGTTCCTTAAAAAAATTGACATAGTTTTTAATACTTGAATTTTGATATCAATTTTATTCTGCGGATGAATTATTTGTAATTTTTGTTAATATTCATCTAACTTGGTATGTTAGTTCTGAATTATTTTGTCTGTTTGTCTTTCTTGAGTGATAAAATGAGATAATTCTTACCTCAATAACTTGAAAATGAAAAAGAAATTATTTAAATTGATTGGCTGAGTTGAGTACAAGAAGTGGTTGGTAAGATTGGTTAGCCGAGTTGATGAGCCGGAAATTCTATCTTCTCATTAGTCAAGGGCAATAAATAAACATGATTTAAAATTAATATATCAATTATTATGAATAATAATGAAAGTTGCTGATTTGACGAAAGATTAGAATTGATATCAAAATTGTGGATAAAATTGGTGTAAATTTTTTAGAATTAAACCAATACTAATGTAAAAATGTTAGGAGTAAAATAAATATTTTTTATTGTGAGATTGCTTATATTTAAGTTCGACTTGAATATGGTCACACGTGAAAGTATGATTTTCAATGTACAGTAAAAAATGTGTTCTGTAACAAAAATGGATTTCTTGGAAAAGCTGAAAAATAAATGTTGTATAGCAAAGTTGAGGTGTAGAAACAACTTCATGATGCACTCAAACACATTTTTGGTATATTATGATGCATTTATATATGATAATACGTTTAAAATATATTATGAGGCAACAATGGGTAGGCACACGATATTACTTTGAAATTACAATTTTGTAAAGCACTACATCCAAATTTGTGCACCGCTGATGCGATTGCTTTGGATCGTCGCAGGCCGCAGCGTTGTGAAATAGAGCCTCGTAAGTTCAGGTGGCATCTACAGTAGACAGAGTTATGTTCATGATGTTTCTGAATCGATAATCATCGGTGCTAGCGGATTGATAGGTTCGCCACATTTTTTATTTTTATGAAAAAATTAAACTTCAATTAAAAATAATTCAAATATACGATAATTACCTTTTATTATATAATTGTTTCTTTACATCATAAAGTTTAATTACAAAATTCTAAAAAATTAAAATAATGTTCAACACCAAATAATTTCTTTAAAGTTATTAGAAAATAAAGAGATAACTAATAAAGAACATGAAATGTAGAATATTAAGTACCAAAAATATGACATAGCTAAAATATAGAAATGAGAAAATAAAAATTTGTATAAAAATATGAAAAGAATTGAGTAATTTTCTTTGAGGATTATAACTTCTCTCTATTTCAAGGGGATAACAATAATACTCTCTCTTGACAAAAGAAGAACACACTTCTCTCTATTTATAGAGGAGAATACCTCTCAAAGAAAACTTTAAAAGAAATTCACATGTTTTTTCACTTTGGATGATATGATGAAAATGAAATGATAGCAGCTCAATTTATAAGTGAGCCTCTTCATTTACGTCCATTCGTAACAAGAGGTTACCACCTCTTTTCTCATTACCATCATAAACCAATGGTGCCTATAATATAGGAGAACTTCTCTCCATTCATGTTTTTCTTTTTCTCCACCAAAATGGCTTTACTACAAAATAGCTTTACTAATTTTTACAATCTCCCACTTAAAGCTACTTTTGGTTGGCTTTCAAAACTTTCAGTTCCACATTGTTCATTTATCTGATAAGCCATAGGAGGGTTTACACCATTCAAACTTATCAGTGTTGATTGGCTTTGTCATTGCATCTACTAGGTTATCTTTGGTGTGTATCTTCTGCATGTCCACTTTCCCTTCTTCCACTACTTCCCTGACAAAGTGATGTTGTACTCCAATATGCTTTGTCCTGGAATGAAAGGCTGAATTCTTTGCAATATACAAGGCACTCTAACTATCACAATATGCAGGAATCTTTTGTTATTTGTGCTCGAGTTCCTCCATTAACCTTTGAATCCAAATAGCTTCTTTGCATGCCTGAGTAGTTGCCATGTACTCAGCTTCTATAATAGATAAAGCTACAACAGCCTGGAACATAGATAACCAGCTTACTGCTCTGCTTGCAAGTATGAATACATAACCTGTAGTAGATTTTCTCTTATCAAGATCACCTGCAAAATCTGAGTCAACATATTCTCTAATAAAATTTGATCGTTCGAACCATAATGCAGTACTTAAGGTTCCTTTGACGTATCTAAGGATCATTTTAATAGAATTCCAGTGCTCTTTACTTGGATTTCCCATAAATTGACTTACTACTCCAATTGCTTGAGCAGTGTCTGGTCTTGTACAGATCATTGCATACATAAGGCTTCCCACCGTTGATGCATATGGTACTCGAGACATTTCCATCCTCTCTACTTCACTGTTAGGACATATACTTGAGGACAATTTATAATTAATAGGAAGTGGGGTAAAAACTGGCTTAGAATCTTGCATGTTAAAGTGCTGCAAGATTTTTGTCAAGTAGTTCTTTTGAGAAAGCCAGATCTTCCTGTCTTTTCTATCTTAGTGTATTTGCATCCCTAAAATCTTGTTTGCGGCTCCTAAGTCCTTCATATCAAACTCCCTAGTCAATTATGCCTTCAATGTTTGGACTTGATCTTTGTTGGGGCCTACAACCAACATGTCATCCACGTACGATAGTAAAATGATGAATTCATCATTATCAAACCTTTTGTAATAAACACAATGGTTTGAACTCAGTCTGTTATACTCAGGGCTAATAATGAAGGAATCAAACCTCTTGTACCAATACCTTTGCGCCTACTTTAGACCGTACAGAGATTTGGTTAACCTACAAATCAAGTTTTCTTTTTCTTGTTCTTCAAAGCCTTCCGGTTGGAGCATATATATTTCTTCTTCAATTTCTCCATGAAAAAAGCTGTTTTTACATCTAATTGTTTAATATGTAAATCAAATGCACGCATAGCTAGGACTATCTTGATAGTTGTAAGTCTGATGATTGGAGAGAATATCTCATTGAAATCAATGCCTTCTTTCTAAGCTTATCCTTTGACCACCAGTCTTGCATGATAATGCTCTACTTGATCATTGTCATCTCATTTGATCTTGTAAACCCATTTGTTACCAATGCTTTTCGACCCTTTGGAAGTGCAACAAGTTCCCATGTTTGGTTCTTATGTAAGGCTTCCATTTCTTCTTGCATTGCTGCCATCCACCGAGAAGCATTCGGACATTTTAGAGCTTCCTGAAACGTTGATGGATCTCCCTATTCTGTTAGAAGGCAATATGCATTATGACTTACCATAACATAATCTAAGTGCCATGATGGCAGTCTTACCTGGCGGGTTGATTGCCAAACTTCTCTATCATTGGCCTCATCTGGTCGTTATTCTTCGTTCTCTGGTCCTGCTTCAGAAGAATTATCTTCTCCAAATTTCTCATCTATCTGAATTGTAGTAGTCTCTTTAATAGTGCCATCATTTTCTTGTTCTCCTTGCAATTCAGTTTTTACAAATATCACATCTCTGTTGACAACAACCTTGCAGGCAGTCGGATCCCACAGGCAATACTCCTTAACTCCGTCAGCATAACCCAAGAATATACATTTCCTGAACTTTGGATCCAACTTTGTTCTTTCTTGGGAGTTATACATCATATACACGGGACATCTGAACACATGGAGAGAAGAATAATCCGCTGGTTTGCCATTCCACATCTCCATTGGTGTATTCAAACCAATCGTAGTTGATGGTGACCAATTTATCACATAACGGGTAGTCTTTACTGTCTTTGCCTGGAAAGACCTGACTAATGCCATAGTTCTCAACATAGCTCTAGTTTTGTCTAAGAGAGTCTTGTTCATCCACTCTACTACACATTTTGCTGAGGTGTCTGTGCAATTGTGAATTACCTTTAAATACCCTTTTGCTTGCAAAATTTGATAAAATCACCATCTATGTATTCTTCTCCATTGTCAGTCCTCAAACACTTGATCCTTTTTCTGGATTCAAGTCTACCCTTGCTTAGAAGTCCTTAAATATTGGAAACACATCTGACTTCTTCTTGATTAGGTACACCCATAGTCTCCTAGAGTAATCACCAATAAATGATACAAAGTATCTTACTCCTCCTAGGGATATCTCTAGTGACTCCCACATATCAGAATGAATCAAGTCTAGTATGTGCTTACTTCGGGCAGTTGATCCATTAAACTTCAATTTATGCTGCTTATGTGTCACACAATACTCACATAATGGTAAATTTATCGATTTGAGACCTAGAATGAAATTACGTTCCACAAGAATCTCCAAGCCACGTTCCAACATGTGGCCTAGCTTACGATACCACAATATTGTCATTTCTACTTGGCTATTTGATGTTACTAATGCATCTGTCTCTTGCAACGTATCTCCTAGAAGCATGTATAGATTTATTGCGATCTTTTTTCGTTTATCATCACAAGAGCACATTTAACAACTTTCAGATCCCACTTTCAATATGGGTCTTGCACCCAAGGTCATCTAATTGCCTGATAGACAACAAGTTCTTCTTCAAGCCCTTCACATATTGTATCTTTTGAATTTTGCGAATGGATCCATCAAACATTTTTATTTTGATAGAACCAACACCAACAATTTCTAAGGCATGATCATTTCCCATAAACACAGACTCTTTTGAGACAGGTTCGTAAGTACAAAACCAGTCACGATGTGGAGTCATGTGCCAAGTTGCTCCTAAGTTCATTATCCAAACATCAGTGAATTATTTACCGCCTTTAGAACCAATTGTTGCTTCACTATATAGAATTTCTCCATCATCAGAGGTACTTGCAACACATCCTTGAGAGGTTGTTGCATTTGAAGTCTTCTCTATATTCCTCTTGTTATGGCAACAATCTTTCTTCATATGCCGTCTCATGCCACAATGGTGGCATTTGAAGTTCTTCCTTCTTCTTGACTTTGATATACTCTAACCATGGCTCCTACTAAAGTCACGCTCCATTGATCTCCCTCTCGTCATCAACAATGCCTCAGCTTGCTTTGAATTCTCCAATCTATCTTCCTTATTTTTACGCCTTGATTCTTCTTCAAGAATGGCACCGACAACATCGTCAAAGGATAAAGAGTCTACAATATTATTATTTGTTATGTTGATGATGATTTGATCATATGAATCAGGTAGACTTTGAAGTAGAAGCTCCGCACGTTCATTCTCTACTATTTTGTAATTTGATGCTGTAAGCTGTGAGAATAGCGTATTCAGATTGCTTATGTGATCTGTCACCGAAGTGTATTCACTCATTCGAAGAGTATACAACTTTCTCTTCAGAAATATCCTGTTGTGAAGTGACTTGACCTCGTACAGTTTGACAAGTGCATCCTAGATCTCCTTTGCTGTCTTCTTCTCTAAAACTCTTGACAAGACTGAATTAGCCAATGCCAAATGCAAATTTGCAATAGCAGTATCATCCATCTCTTTCCATTTGTCATCGGTAATGCCAGTGGGTCTTCTTTTAATTGCAGCCAAGCAATTGTCTTTTTTCAAAATTGCCTTCATCTTCAATTTCCATAAGGGGAAATTATTCCCATTAAATTTCTCAATTTCATACTTTGCTGCCATTTTTTTTAATTTTTTTTTAAATATGGTAACTTGCAGCGTGAAGACTAATCAATCAGTAACCTTTGGCTCTAATACCACTGTTAAGTATTGTAACATCCCCAAGTTCCGATTTCTGATTTCATCTTCAAGTTTAATCATTTCCGATTTCCGACTTCATCTTTTACTTTCAAATTAAATGGTGTGGTTTCCAAGTTCCAACCTCCGACTTAATTTCTGACTTCCAGGTTAAGTATTTTAGGTTTGATATTCTTGTCCATGACGTTCGATTTCAAAGTATTTTATGTGCTTGTAATTCCGATTTTCGACCCATATTCGTCTTCCAAGTTTTGAATTTCCTAATTACCGAGTTCCGACCTTAATACTTTATGCTCCAAAATAAAGTATATAGGTTTTCCGACTTCCGAGTTGATAGTTTAAGATATGGTCACAAATAGCGACCTTCGAGTTCAATGTGAAGAGCTCTGTCCTTGGAGTTGAACTCAATTAGAATGGACATGAGTTCAGATCTTTGAGTTGATTTCCCGTCGTACACGAGTTCCGATCTTCGAGTTTATTCCCAGGAGCTTTCCATTTCTGTTGGTGTTTCCGAGTTTGAATTGGGAATTTCGAGATTATGTGTTTGTGTGCAGTATGATTTCCGACATCTGACTTTGCTTCCTAGTTTCGAATAAACCAGACATATTTTCCGATATCCGATTTAATCTTCGAGTGTCAAATAAATGGCACGATTTCCGACTTTAAGCAGAATCGGGGCGAGTTTCGATTTCAGATAGAATGGAAGCGAGTTCCACTTTTGGGGCGACGTGAAGAGTAATTTGGCCATAATAACGGAAGACATGGCTGAACTTCAATCACAAGATTTCAACCAATCAATACTCACAATTCCAACTACCTTCACGTATTTAAGTCAGACTCTCCCTCTCATTTCTGGTTGATTTACGCCTCCCTCACTCTCTCTCTTGTTCTAGCCTTCTTCTTCTCTTCTTTCAACCAACTCTATCACTCCTTCAAGCTTAACAAGGTTCTAGTAATTCAAGCTTCAACACTTAGCTCAACACCTAGCAAAATCACACTTCAAAGAGGTAGGATTCCATTTCTGTTCTTGAATTCTTTGCACTATGGCGGTATGAAATTCTATTCTTCTTCATGTATTTGATGATATATATTGGATGTATGTGATGGATTATGGTTGGATTAATATGAAATTTTGAGTTGCAATTAGAGTTAGAAGAAGAAAAATAGTAGAAGTGGAGGATTGGGATGCTACCTAAGTGAGGAATCCCACGACAGTCCAAATGACGGAGTGTACGGCTCTGCCTATAGTCGGTTAAACCCAATGAGACTATTTTTATATGAAAGTAGACATTCAGAGCTTTCCATACATGTATAATATAAGGCCATTGGATTAGTATTGAGAGAGATATGAAATTTTGAAGATTGACCTAGGAATCAGGACTTACATCTGGGTAGTGTGACTTGAGGAGGGTGTAACTCACCCTACACAACTCCAAATTAAGTGAAACTAACTTTGTTAGAAAGCTTACACATAGGGAACATCCCATAATGAAATTTCGAGTTTGTTATGATCCCAGTTATTCCCAATGGTTCGAGGAAGTTACCCTATATCCAAACCAGGCCAAAACAGGGTAGTTTAGGAAGGTTAGATTTCAGGACTTATAACTCGAGCTATACTAAAGCAAATGAAGTTCAACTTATTGGAAATGAAAGGTTGTCCTATTAGCTTTGATATGACACCAATTTCGTATGATTTGGATTTGATTTTGATTTTTAGTGAATTTTTAATTTCAAGAGTGTAATTCGGACCAGTGACTGAATAGGCTGAGGCAAAATCTAAATATCTTGAGCTATACAGATCAAAATGAGATGAGACCAATGAGGTTAGAAAATAGACACATAGAGCTATAACATATCCAAAATTCAGGTTTAAATGAGTTGAATAGAAGTAAAGGTGGATTATACAAAATTCGGGCAGAACTAAATAGACTTGGCAGAAATGACCAAATTGATGGTGTCACAAGTGTTAGTGAATATATGAGGTTTGAGTTGATGGTTGTAAGTTTTACCTTGATAGGTATGTTAGATTGATCATACTACTATGATTGATTTGTCCGTGGGAATTGACACTATTCATAGGAAAACAGATCTGATTCGTTATGCTGCCGAATTTACGGCAGAAGTCTATGAAATTAGGAATATTTATATTACAAGAAATTTATGAATGTGTATGTGAAAATTCTATATGCACGAATGATTTAAGTATAATGTGAGGTATATGAAAATAAATGATGACGTATATGTATGAGTGTATTCAGCATGTCTAGGCATGACTATGTATGAGAACGAAAAGATGTGAGTATATTAAATGTGAATCCCTTCACTTGGAGGCAGTTGCACATTGAATCCTTCCTTGTGAAGGCAGTTAAAAGATAAAGATGTGGATCTTGCACTTGGCAGTTGCACTTTGAATCCCTCCTGTGAAGGCAGTACCTCTACCTTGGAGGCGGCATTAGTCGAGATGAGATCCTCTATATTGAGGCACGTGGTGAGAGATCCCTCAATTTTGAGGCCACGTGACGAAGAGATCCCTTCAATTGAGGCCGCGTGGCGGTAGAGATCCCTCCAAGACTAGAGGTACGTGAATCCCCTTGTGGGTGAGTCGGTGTGACGACGGTCACGAGTTGAGCTGACGAGCTCACTCCAAGATCCGGCTACCCAAGGGCAGTTAAGGCTAAAGACTAAAGACTAAAGATTAAAACATATGCAAGCACTCCACTCACATGAGGCATGGCCTCGACTCAGCTAGTGTGAATATAGGAAATAGGACTTACATGAGGCATGGCATGACCCAGCTAGTGTAAGTACCGAATGAAGGTCCTATATTCCTAAGGATCGTGACATGGTGATCACGCTTTGATGGGGTATGACATGGCGATCATACTCTGGAATATGGCATGTAAAGATTTTATGAGGAAAAGAAAGATAAAGAAAGAAAAGTAAATTTTATGTATATGCATAAATTCAAGTACAAGTAAAGTCATGTAGAGATGTTATGTCTCCAGTGTATTGATGCTAATACATTTTATTATGTTTCAGTTATTATTCATAATATAATTCATGAATTGATTTTGTATGGGCTCTCCCAAATGCCAAGTGTATAAGTAAAATAAACTTTGCTTCGGATAATATATTTTCAAAATATAAAATTAAACAGCTTGTATAACATGATTACCTTTTTCATAATAAACTAAAGCAATTGGAGATGACAACGATGACATTATGTATGATACTTAAGGAATCCTACTGAGAATTCAAAATTCTCACTCCTATTTCCGTGTTATCTCCAGATAGTTAGGAAGTTCAGAAGGCAGTGAAGATTACTTATCGAGATAAGGTCAAGCAGGTAATAGTAACAACTCCAGGGTGTGGTACTATAACTTAAGCATAGTATTATATTTAGGAGGGTGTTACAAGTACCAGACAAATGATGCAGCTAAAATATAGAAATGAGAAAATAGAATTTGTACAAAAATACGGAAAGAGTTGAGTAACTTTCTTTGAGGATTACAACTTTTCTCTATTTTAAGAAGATAACAATAATACTCTTTCTTAACAAAAGAAGATCACACTTTTCTCTATTTATATAGGAGAATACCTCTCAAAGAAAATTGTAAAAGAAACTCAAATATTTTTTTCACTCTGGATGATATGATAAAAATGAAATGATAGTAGCTCAATTTATCAGTGAGCCTCTTCATTTATGTCCACCTGTAACAAGAGGTTACCACCTCTTTTCTCATTACCATAAAAAATCAATAGTGCCTATAATATAGGAGAACTTCTCTCCATTCATGTTTTCCTTTTTCTCCACCAAAATAGCTTTACTAGTTTTTACATAGAATAGACAATTTGTAACTTGAAAATATTTTAGAGATAGAAGACTAGGACACCACAATCAGTTACAAAGGGAATTCATAACTAAGATTTGGATCCTCTAAAGTAAAATTTTTCATAAAATAAGAAAATGAGAGATTATTTACACTTTTGATATTTATTTTGATGAATATCTTTAAAACTTAATAAGTTCTTTCAGAAAATAAAATAGTAGCTCTTTTAGAGCCTTCAATCATCTTGATAGTATTAATAATTGTATTAACATTTACTTCTTTTGTTACCAGATGAATAAAATATAAAATACCTTATAATATGTCAAAAATAAAAAAGGAAACTTGTCGTATATAATCATTAAAATAAATTATTAACAATCATGATATATTTGTTAATGTAGTTGTGATATAAATACATATATCACAAGAGTATCACAAAAATATCAATATATTTTGTGATATATTAATAATAAAAAGTAAATTAGATTATTTCGTGATATATTGAATAAAAAAAGTTAATGATATATCTCAAGAATACCACGTAAAAAAAATAATAATTAATAATTATGGAATATGCCATAAATAGTGTAATTACTTTTATCAATGTTGAGATTAGATACTAAGTTTCCAAATAAAATATTCTTAAAAAAAAGTATCCTAAAATAATAGTCTCAAAGTTTATAAAAAGTAAAGAGAAACTAATACAATCAGTAAAAATTTCCATCATTAAGTCAAATGACCAGTTTCTCTTTTTTCATAATGTTGAGAAAAAGAATAGACACATCCAAATGACTTATATTGATCTTGCCATGGTTCACTAAAATATTTTCAGAAACAAAATTTGCATCTATCTTTTTTCATTCTCTTTTAGGCTTTGTTTGGATGGGAGGAAAGAAATTGAAAGGAAGGAAGTTGAGAGGAAAAAAGTTTAATGGAAAGAAATATAGTGAATTTATATTTTCCATAGGTATGTTTGGATAAAAAAAAATGAAAGGAAAGGAAAATGGAAGGAAAATAATTTTTCCTTATTTGTTTGTGTGGAAAAGTGGAAGGAAAGAAAGAGATAATGTTGCCAAATGATAATTTTATCTTTATGTTGTTATAAAAGGTATTTCAACTATATTAATCAATATCAAATAGAAAATTTCACTATTTTTAATTTAAGAGTTTAAAATAATATCAACTTATTAAATCAAATTAATATTAATAAAAATAAATTATTTAAAATTATTTAAAATAGAACAAATATTTTTAGTTAATCTAATATTTCAAAAATATTATTTAAAAATATGTTTTATCAAATAAATAATATTAAAAGTATTATTCAGTTATTATTTAAACTCTTAACATAGCACAAAAGAAAATCAAAACTTATGTAATACTTTGTTTAAAATAAAATGTCTATTTAGAATAAAATGCTAGTAACTAAAAAATTTTAAAATTTTATATATCTTGTACTTTGGGCATTTTTTTGTATTTATTTTTTATTGATATAATGATAGAGAAATTAAAATTGTTTAGATAAAAATTTTAAAAGTGTTGTCTTGAAAGAAAAAAAAAGAGGGAAGGGATCACACAATATCTTCAATGGTGTTGTGCGCCTTAAAATCCTCCCTATCATCTCATTCTCTTTTCTCTCTGGACTCGGCATGCGTTTGAGACGAGGAGGGCAAGAAGGGGAAACAAAAAAATTCACCCCCTTTCCCAAGAGTTTCCGCCCATAAGCGGAAGGAAAAAAAATTGTCACTATTCATGGGACCCACAAAATTTGGGGTACTATTTATATTTTCCTTTCTAACTTTTCCTTTCAACCAAATAATGGAAATAGACCCATTTCCTTCCTATTTCTTTTCTCTCCCTTTCCTTTCTTCCTAAATCACTCCAACCAATCACACCCTTAGTGATGCTTGATAAAAATCAAGCAAATGTCTCAATATACGACAAGTATGTGACTAATATACTTTGATGCCATAACTATGACATTTATTTTCTTCTTACCTTGATTGTGTTTTTGATTCGAATGATGACCTTTGCTTCTTCTGGGATATAATTTGTCGCATTTACTTCAAGGAATGGAGCAAAGCCAACTGGGCGGATTTCTTGATTTTTATAAACAACTCATTAATTTTGTTTAGCTGTTAGAAGACATGAAATTTGATGGTATTATAGGACTTGAGAAGGGAGAGTTGAATTAAGTCCTTGGTCACTTGAAACTTTTTTTTTTCCTTTTTTGCACACATGGCAAACAAATTGGAAAGTTCACGATGGTGTATTTCTAGTAGATGGTCAAGAGAAATCCAGAAAGAGTGTATTAGATATGTCTTCCAATTGTACTCAAAATGTCGATAGAATAATAAAGACGAAGTATTTTGTTAAAGAAAATTCAATTTCAACTTATAACAATGCTATGCAAGAATGTAAATAGAGAAATGGTTAGAAAAGCTTGCACTAAGTATTTATATTAGTTCAATCTCCACAAACTCAGACTCTACGTCTAGTCCCCACTACCTATGGGATTTTTCTACTATTTGAGTATTATTTTACATAAAGCCTCTCCAAGCTCTCTTACAAATTCACTCAATCTTGAGCAAATCAAATAAGACCTCTCTTAGTGGTAGTTTTCTCACTTGTGTACCTCACCAAAATTCTTTTTCACTCAACCTTTACTTACTTGAATTACAAGGTTCTAGAGCATGAAATGAAAAGAGTTTGAGTACAAGTGCACAAAGCTTTTTGAGTATAGCTTACAAAGAACAAGAGTCACAAAGACTTAAGTCACAAAAACTTGTCACTAAGACATGAACTAAGTGTGTAGAACTTGTGTCAATATAGAATTTTTAGCCCATGCACTTCCTTGGTCTCCACTCAATTGATTTCAACATTGGGGTGCCTCCAAGGTACCCACAGCCAAGTCATTATTTGCTGCCAAGTATTGTTTGTTGTGTCATGAATTTTTCCCTTTCATAGTACTTTTTTTTTGGGGGTCTTTTTTCTTGTTGGGTAAGTCCACTTTTACTAATCCCTTTTGTTATATTATGTTATTACAAGTGAATTTAGAAGAATGTAGAAGTAAGCCTTTTGGCTCAACTCCAACTTTAATTTAGCTTTGGGGTCTTGACTTCCATGGCTCAACTTCTTGTGTTTTGTGCTTTCAAGCTCATGCCTAGCTAGTAGATTCATTTTGTAATTATTTAGTAGATTCTTCCTTGAAATTTTGTTGTTCTGTTGCTAGATCAATCTAGTTCCTGCACATACACAAATAAAACCTTCCCAAGATCAAGTGCACATGAATATATACACAGCTTGTTATCATCATTTATCAATAGATTCAACAAAATTAAGTCAAGATATTTTATAAAGCCCTTTTTCTCTATAATGCTACTGCAGGAGCACATTTGAGGCATGAAAAATCGATAATGTTTTTACTAAACTATCTTTATCAATAATGTTCCCCCCTAATTTCAATTTGGACGTGATTCTAAACATTGTGGAATTTTATCCATTTATAGATTCAAAATCTTTCAAATACAAATGCATCCAATCATAATAGACTTTTGGAAGTATTACCATTTTTCAGTGGTCATATCTTTCCATTAGGCACCTCCAAAGATCAACAAGATCTTTTAGAGTAAGATATTTAGATTTTAATCATTCATGAAGGTGATAATGAAGGAAAATATTGCTTTTGCCCAATCTTTTTGGGATGCAACATTTTTTTATTTAACGATATGTCCAAGATCTATTAAATTAAGATGGATTTTATATGATCCTACTAGGATACAATTTTTTCTTATTTAATAGTGTCTTCAAGACTAATTAAGTCTAGATGGATTTTTCAAATCCTACTAGGATGAGACATTTCCTTATTTAATGGTCTCTCTAATAAGACCCATTAAGTCAAGATGAGTTTCATCATCACATACAATTCAAGCCAAATAGTTCTTTCTTGATATATCAAGGACAACAAATTGAAGATTGAAAAATTTTGACATAATTAAAATATCTTAACTCAAGCCTTCACTTTATTAAAGTATCTTATCTAAAGCTTTCACTTAGATGGTAGAGCCTCATCCTGAAAACATGGTGTGAAAATAATAATAGAGAGAATATAGCAATAGAGAAGAAATAGGGAATTCTATTAATGATATTCTCAGAAGTGTGTCATACATAGAGCATCTAAAGGACTATTTATAACCTAAGGATGAAAGATACAAGATCATATCAAATCAAAATAAGGTAACATATATCTATCTAATTAAATCCTAACTAACTCAAGATAATAATGTAGTATATCTAATCAAATCTTAACCAAATTAAGATAAGGATAAGAATAACAACATCCACCTTTCAACAATATTTCATAACAAACTTAAGTCAATTTTTTAAAATATAACGGTATATATTGTGGAGACTGTGATGGACCCAAAAAGAGATAGTTAATTGCCACATAATTTTACAAGTCTCAAAATGGGTAAGGTGAGTACACAAAAGGAGTCAAGCATGTGCAAGAGGATTTCCATCCACAATAAACAAGCCTTTCCATGTTGCAAATAACAAGTGACATGTAGATTAAATTGCGAGCATGTCATGAAAGTCTTCAATGTAATTTAATTCCAAACAATTTTATTTAAATATTAACAAAGAGAAAAGTCTTGCTGATAGAGTAGTATATTGGGGGTGCTTCATAACCGATAGTGTAGCTTTCCTCTTATTTGCTTTCTTTGTTTATCAAAAAAACCAGAGAAAAAGTCACATAGGAATGGACATTAGTTTAGATGTATATTTTAGTTTAGATGTATATTATATTCATTAATTCTATAAACAAATGTGCCCTAAGCAGCTAGGCGTAACTAGCTGCTACAAATATAAGGGAAAATGACTCCACAATAATCAACCATAAAATTAATTAAAAGAAAGAAAAGAAGAAGGAAAGAAAGAAAGCATTCAAATTATGAAAACCAAGAGTATATTGATATCCCACTTAGGAAGGACATATGCGCAATTGTTTATGGATAAACATGTTTCAAGAACGCATTCTAATTATCCTTTAGCAACATCTCCTTGATTGCTTGAACGAACACGAAAAAGGGATAAGCCAAGATGGACATATGAAGAATAATATTTTTTTGTTTATCTAAAAATGACATTAACCTTGATATTAACACAATCCCTCTATTAGATGTATGAATTATAAGATACAATCACATAAGTCATTATATCAAATACATGAATCATCACATGCAATGACATCATTCATCCCTAAAAAAGTGGCTAATCAAATTTGTCATAGTAGTGAGTTGTCACGACCCCCACCCAGCCGTGACCGGCGCATAATGAACTTCTATTCCTTAGAAAGCCTAATACACGAATTTTTTTAAAGCATGGATGGAGTTTCCTTTAAAATTTGGACAATTCGAATGGTCAAGACTTATTATTACTTAATTGGATATTCTATTGCAATTCATATCATATATCGATCAAGCCTAGTACTATACATAATCAAAAGTCATCATACCCACCTTTATATCAAGTTATCAGGGTTTTAAAAATAAGTTACACAAGTATAGTCATCTGAATCAACTATCTAGAAGGGCAAGGAATAATCTAGGACCCATAACACACATCCGATTCCTGCCTGTGCTTCATGGAGCTCTATACAAACATGAGCCATAAGCAGCTCTATATGGTTCCTAAAAGATCATCGAGCCTTTTTGTGAGAGGGCTCACCAAGAGGGACTAATATGAGTCCTATGGAGTAGCACTTGTTCTTATAGCTACATTTGAAATGGAGGAAAAGACCACAAAGTGACTTATACAACTCAGTAAAAAATAATATACTCATAGTTAGCAGGAGATAAGTTTACGTGCAAACCATACTTGAAACTATACTTAAGGTAAAATAAGTTCCTGACATTATGTGTAGCCATATCATAATTTAGTTTCATAATAAAACTTGAGGGAGGATTCTATTCCAAAAATCATCCTTTGGCTAGGCGGCCCTAACACCCGTCTCTAGTAATATTCCCATCTATCTTACAATTGAGCGGCCTTGACACCTGTCCTTAGTGTGTATACATTTTCTGGACATGTTGGCCATACATGCTGGGTTAGCAACCACCCTGCTAGTTGGGCTTTCCAAGGCGCACCAAGGAAAACGCCTCCCACTATTAGCAAGCAACTTCTGTCATAGTTTCCTCCTTTCTAAAGGTTGTAATTTCCTTCAAAAATCATTTGCCTTCATAATATCTCTTTGTCCTGAATTGTATATGGCCTTGTGTATAAATTTGAAAACATAATGAAAATTTAAAGGAATGCCATAAAGCCAACCATCAAAGAGAATTTAGTTATTAAGTCTCATCTCATGCTTGTAATGCTTAGCATCAATATAATAAGTTATTGATTAATAAATATGAGTTTTTAAACATATATATGTAAAGGAAATTCTTACTAAGCTTGAAAAAAAAAATCAATGCGAGTAATTTTTCAAGACAAGTACCATACAAACATATAGATATGTACAAATTTAAATATAGTTGACCATAAGCTTATTATTCACTCACTATTCAGACTCTAAGATGGGAGTTCAGTGGGATGGCACCTCTTGACCAACGGAACGATCTCAAGAAGTATTTAAAGCTACAAAAATACCAACCTAAATACACTCTTAGAAACCAAATTTAATTCAACCAACTCCTAAACTCCAAGTCCTCAACCTTATAACCTCTAACTCCTCCCTTAATCATCCCAAACTCTAAATCCATGGAAGAATTATTAATTTCATGATAGGAAAGGATGAAAAGCTCAAGAATTTATCTTAGATTATTGAAAAATAGATTGAGAGTAAGAGAAAGGTGGTGTTCTTCTTCACCTTCACCTTCTCTCACTCAAAAGGGGAGAGAGAGAGACATGTACATGGTGATGAATATGATGATAAGGGGAGGGGTGAGAGAAAGGTGGTTTGTGGTGGATTTTGGAGGAGAAAGTGGATGAATTTATGGCTTGGTGGAGGAGAAGAAACATAAAGGGAATAGCAGGAAGGAAGAGAAATTGGGAGGGTTTTTGCCTTATTTTGGGCGAAGCCCTTCCATTTTTATGTTCTGCACTGCCTTTGGCATGCTCAAGCGTGGCTTGTTGCGCTCCAGCGTAGGCGAGGCCTAAAAGTCTTGCTCAAGAAGGTGGCATGCTTGAGTGTGACTTGCTACACTTGAGTGTGCACTATGACCAGCAACTCCCTCCATTTTTGGTTGACAGCACGCTTAAGCACAGGGTTCTGTGTTCAAGCGTGCTCTCCCCTGCAACCCATACTAGCCAAAATCCACAATTCATGCAATTTTTTTGACTTGGACATTACATGAGTGATGCATTTTGTTGGCTATTGGTCTTACTATAGTGATCTCAACATAGCATAAGCTTGATTCCCGAGCTAAAGTGTTAGATGTATGAGTAATCACTTAAAGATATACGATTTGCTACTTATATTATTGTTATCAATAGTTATATTATTGTTATTAATAATATTGTTACTACTTAAAAACATACGGTTTACTACTTGTATTATTATTATTATTATTATCAATATTGTTGATTATTGATGCATAAATAATAGAATTAGATACATGATGTTGGCTTTATATTATCGACCTAAAATAATTTCAAGTTATTTTAAGTTAAACATATATGACCAACTAAGAATAATATTCTTCAAACATAAGGTTTGAATCAATTAGGTAAAAATTAAAAAGAAAAGACCCAACTACTTTTTAGATATAAAATTTAATTTATAAATAAATCATTAACTGGTCATTTAAAGATTATTATGTTATTATCAAATTAGTTTATCGAATTTATCCTTTAACATTATAACTTTAATAGTCTATTAAGACAATGTGATGATATTTTATTCTTTATTAAATAACTAATATGGTAATACTATAATCTTTGAAAGACTAATTTAAGAGTTTTTTTTCTTTTTAATTTATGTTGGCAATGTTGTTCACTTATTAATATAAATTAATTTATCAAACATGTTAATTAAATGTCGAATTATGAAGAAAATTATGTGTAACATCTGTTTTATCTAAACATGATAATAAGTTATTGAGAAAGAGGGAAATTAAATTTTTTGGGGTTCTAAACAGTAATGTATCAATGATATTTAAGTTAGAATTTCAGTAAAAATGTTTTAACTTAGCAATTAAAATGAAACATATTATAACGCATGATTGAAGATAGGATTTATGAAACAAATTGTAAAAGAATACTCGCAATGGAGTTAGTACTCGGTGAAGTCGTTCACCTCTGCAGTTGCCTATATGCAGAATGCTCACATGGAGATTCAACATGTCTTTATCAATATTTCGAAGGGACTTGCACCTCCCAGAGTAGAGATGCTGATCTGGTTCGCCTTGCTGGACAGACTTTGTACTAAAGATCGTCTCAGAAGGATGAATATTTTGCATGGAGATAATCTCAGGTGTGTCATTTGTGATTCAGTTAAAGAGGATAATGAACATTTATTCATGCATTGTATGTTCTCATGAAATTGTGGGTAGATGCTGTGAGTGGGGTGACGTGATTTGGGTTGCGCCACCTAATTTAAAATCTCTGTTTGAAGTTTGGTTGCATGAATATAAAAAGGAGCGAGTAGGAAAATGTGGGATCTGCTATTCTTTGTTGTGTTGTGTTGTGGTCAATCTGGAAATACAGGAACAAAATTATCTTTGAAGGAGGCTTAGTTGATTTGGAAGGCTTTATGGAGGAAATAAAAAATAGATGGCAGTTTTGGTCTTCACGCTGGTATGATAAGTCATGTGTTAATGTTGTTCGAGTTCACAGGAATGTGATTTCTCATAATAATTCTGCAAGTATAGAGGATGCTGCTGGTTTTCTATCAGACGGTGCAAATCAGGAAGGAAAAAATTTTGTCTGTTGGTTATGTGTATTGCACCAGCCGAGCAAAGATAGACATGCTACTAGGGGTTACTTAACTGATCTCAATGAGGAACCTATATGCTTTCTAGCTCACTTTACAAGTGCTAATTCTCTGAGTGCAGCAGAAGTATCAGCTTTGGAGATACCATCACATTTTTTTTAGAAGATGTAGGGGCATTAGTTAGTGATTTTCGAACTTGCACCGTCTCTAATTCACACTGTCAGATGTTTAAGAATGATTACAATCCTTCTTGGGAAATACGATTTGCTTTCAACAGACTTCAGAACATAAAAGACTAGTTTCAACATATACCTATATATCAAGCAAAGAGGTCAACATTCAGATGGCTGCATAGGTGGAACAAATTCACTGCATGTTCAGATACAAGAACGGTCAAATGGGTCTCAAAGGATATAACTTATGGTTAGGTACTGCATGTTTTAATCTGTGGTGTTTTATACCAAACATTGGGTGGAAGGCTGCTATAGGGAGGATGCTTGTTATCCGTATGCTGTGACAATAAAGTTGAAGCAAGTTTGTTTTGGTTTATTGAATTAATTGAAAAACCTCATGTAGGCTGCTGTGTCTTCTGCTCTGGTGTTGATATGAGGGACTGTTGATGCTGATATGCTAATTCGAGGAAGTCCTTTTTGGAGATGGCTTTTGTCAGTTTGATATGCATTTTGACATCAGATTTGACCATACTTTGGTGGTCTATACTATGGGGTGGTTCTATTTTCTGATTTTGCCTTATCTTTATGCTCCTGTAATGTTATGACTTTCTCCTCACTTAGTGAGTCGAGTATTTTGTACTGAATTATGGAGAAAAACAAATTGTAAAAGAAAAGATTCAAATTTGCCCATTATGAATCATTGAAGAAGAGACTACAAACCATGGATAATTCATAATTATAACCAACTAGTTCAGGATTTCATAAGAAACAACGGCGTTCCGCATTGACCATAAATAATTCATCAAAATTGCATTACACATGGCTAATTCGAACCAAATTGATATCTCAATTTTATTCAACATTCAAACTAGGAAATCTCTTAGAGTTCAACTAACATACAATCAATTAAATCTGAGATCTCAAAACCTAAGAGAACTATGTTAGCATCTAGCACAATAATGAAATCAGTCTAGGTTTTATATCTAAAACCTAACTTCTCAATTCATATGATCAAATCTAGATTATTGATCACTGAACATGCATCTAACCATAATCTCAATAATGAATTCAAACCTAGTAATAATTAATTCAGAGATCATAAGTCAAGAAGAGAAGAGAAGCAGAATATGTTCTACAATTTGAAATTGACATGAAAGCGCAAGGTCTCAAAATTGAAATCAAAGTATCTTCTGAACCGCTTAAGCTAGCTACAAGGTCTACTCTGCCATTGAAGTAGCAAACACAAGGAAGAAGAAAAGTTGTGGAGAAGAGAAAAAGGGAGAAAGAAACTTGTTAGAAGCCATCATATCACTATTCTACTCTAAGTGCTGAAATACAACAAAGACCCTTTCTAATTTGCTTCTCTCCCGTATATAGGCACGCCCAAGGCATTAATTTTGGAATTTTCTTAATTCTATTTTTAGCTTCAATTTAACTCCATATTTTCATTAACTGTGGACTGGATTAAGGAAGATATGACTAAAACACTGTACACAGGTTTGCCAATATTAGTTGAACAATTGACCATCAAACCAACCTTGTAAAGTAGACTTAAGCAAAGTTATATCCCTATATCTCAACTTCAAAATGGGATTGGTTTAACGTGAATCCAACTCTAACCCAAGATACAGCCAATTATTGGAGACTAATCAAACTCCAGCAACTACAACACTAGCCCTATTTCTAATCCCAATCTGACCATCTAAATCTTTGAATTAGCTCTTGACCTCTTCACCAAAGTTATAGAGAATTCTTTCAGCTTTCATGTAATTATGGAGCAAAGTTTTTAGAGGTCAAAAGCTCAAGATATAACTAAAATACCAAAATAGATTTCATATGCCAAAAATGCTGAAAATTAATAATTAACCCAAAAGAAGCCCAAACAAAAATTATGAGTTAAAACCTATACAATTAAGTACAAAAGAGGATTAGAACACTAAATATAAGGATTAAACATTATATTAAAAATTCAATTATTAGTGAGTTGATTGTTTTATTGTAATGTCATATTTTTTTGGCATTATTTTAGTTCTTTGTGGATAATACTTTTGAATATTTTAATTTATTATCTGTTTTTGTTTAAAAATACATAAGAAAAGTAAGAAAAATATTTATTTACTATTTTCCCTAGATATAGAGTCAAGCATGGTCTAGACTAGGATGCAATATTTTGGTTGACCGCTCACTATTTTACACACATGATGAATTATATCAAAATAGTTATTAAGATTAATTAAAAAGTGATTATTTGTATGAAATATAATTTGTATCCAACATATTTTTTAAAATATTTATTTTATGTATTGTTTTATAATATTGAGAATTCATATATATGTTAATATTCTTATTTACGAATATGTTAATAAAGATAAATTTATAATTTCCATCATTTATATTTTCTTCTAAAAGTATTTTTTTTTAAAAGTAAACTTTGTAATGTTAGGGTTAATTGATTTAAAAAAATAATATGTCAAAATAATTTATTATTGGTGATATAGTATTATGAAAATTATTAATTTCACTATTTTATAATTGGATATTGAATTTTTTATATAATAAATAAATTGCATGAAAAATGTTTATTTTTAAATACAAAAAAGTAAAAATTTTAGTAAAATTAACTTGTGTACCATCTTTATTATGAAATTTAATCATTATATTAAATATTTTTTACATAATTATTTTTATAAAGGTATATATATTTTGTATTGTAATATTTAAATTTTTAAGTTAGATGTTTGAGATTGTAAACTTTGCACACAATATAATTAAACTAAATTATACAAGGAAAATGGTAAGATTTCATTTGGAGTTGATCAATCCAGAGTTAAAAATTAGAAGTATATAAGTGATAAAGTATCAATTTTGGCAGAATCAAATTCATGCTTGATAACCTTCAAAAACAGTTTTTCTCTAGCAAAAATGTTGCTTTGAAATAATCTATCATGTTTGGTAAAATTTTGAAAATAATTTATAATCAAAAGTTGATAATTATAAATAGAAGCTGATTATTTTATAATTGTTATATTTTTATCAAATTAACTCTAAGTATCAAATATTATATAATATAAATAATTATTTTATATATATTTTTAATAATTTTATCACACAAAAGTAATTTTTTTAATATAATCCAAATAAAATAAATTATTTTAAAACTACTTTTCAATTAAAATATTCAAATATAAATTAATTTTTATATAATCAATTATATAAAAAAATAATTATACATATAAATAATTATTAAACTAATTTTAATCTTACACTTTTTCTAAACACACGACAACTACTTGACTTGGGCAATGTCTTTATGTTATAAATTGGTTATTGCAACTTTAGTTGGATTAGAATATTCGCTCTAGAAGGAGCGAATGATGAGTGGCCCTTCACCCCGTGATGAACCAAAGGATTGGCGCCAAAGCAACGGTAGAGGGTTTTCTTTCCAGGATAAGCTGGTTGGGAGTAAGAGGCCCCCTCTTCAATGGAAAGATGTGGGTTTATTCAATAAAAAACTGGCTAGGGTGGAACTTGAAGGGGAGATCGCATTTGACCAAAGTTTTTCCTCGGTAGTTCATAGTTGGTCCCTTATCAAGTGAGAGCTGATGAAATACAATTTATTATCACTGATCATTGTTAATCCTAATTCTAGTATCCTATATACACTAGTTTTTCATTGAATGATTTTGAGGTTCCTTTGATCTAAGTTAGTTCTATTATTAAATGGCAAATTTGGAAATTGGCTCCCTGTCAAGTAGCTTCTGTTACAATTTATGATCGAATAAATTATTTATTACCTACTTTTTGTAACCATAGATTATGAGAAATATGTAGTGAGACTGCAAAAAATGTGTCGGGTGTCGCCGATACTGGATTCAATGGAAGAGTGAAATGAAGGGAGATTCATATAAAATGATAGCTCATCTAGCAAGTTTGGTGGGTGTTGGCAAGGAGCCAAGGACAACCATTTAGTAATCTCTTGATGGCGTGCCTTGTAATTACTTTTGCTCTGCCATGGTTTTTTTTTTGTGTAAAAACGTTCTAGCTGGGGAATCAAGCATATTCTTTTCTTCCATTGAGATACATGGTTATATTAATGAGTGGATGATTGGTTCCTGGTATACATTCTGTCACACAAAAAATCTTATTGGATGTCAGTGCTTCTCAGGGTCTATGCCCTGAAGATGTGAAGTTTTCATATAAAGAAGCTGCCAACTCGATAAGTGATTGAAAGCCTTTTTCTTTTTTTCCGGTGAATAGGGGTTATTTTGAGGTAAATATTGACACATGTGGTTCCTTTTTTTTCCTTTTCAACAAGAAAAGAGAAAAATAATCATTGAATATATTTCACATTTGGTGGTGATAGATCTTATTTATAAGTAAAGAATGTGCTACACAAAACAAACAGAAAGAGCCTCTTCTTGTTCCTTTTCTCTTTTTCATTTATTTTACGTCCTTTCCATGTTACACAATTTTCGTCATTGACTTGTCCGCTATATTTCAGAGAGAATTCTTCTCATGTGGTGGTCAATAGAAGCATATTTCCTTCTTATATCATGACTTCACAAATTTTCAAACCTACAATTCAAAGTGCATTTTCTGATTTGATTGGCTCTCTATCATCCTAATATAGTCTTTTAATTCCAAGTATTCTCGAGCTTAGCAAATGTGCATTGGTTAAAATGGCTGAAGGTGTCTAGGCTGTATTCTCAACTTTCTTCTATGCGCATGGCATCAAATCTCCTTTCAGTGACTAGTAGTTTTAGGTCCGTTTGGTTCATGTTTTAATGGAATTACTTTTCAAAAAATTAAAGTTCAAAGAATCAATTTTCGTAGAATTTAAGTTGAAGAATTGGTTTATATTTAAAAATAATATTTTAAAAGGAAGTTTAAAAATTATTTTTGGTTTGAATAAATTAAAGAAAAATCACTTTTAGGGATAGAATTATCAAAAAGATGGGTTTTTGAGTAGGTAAATGACTTTTGAAGAGAGTAACTGCTTATTTGAAATTGTAATCCTAAACGCTAAACACAAATTCATTTTCCTTTTATCGAAAGGTTGTTTGACACCTTTGAAAAGTAAAACAAACAAGCACTCACTTGGTGGTCATTAATTTTTAAGATCTCTTGACAGCTAGTTGAGTAGAATCTGTTTAGGATGAGTAACTTACTAAAAAAAGGTTGGTTGAGGCTATAAGTAGTTTTGACATCCTAAAAATGGATGTGAATTCAAATATTAAAAAAAAAATTATTATTTACACTGTTTCTTTCATAAAATTCTGAAAATAGAAAATAGTATGAAAGTAATGTAACAACTTTGTAAAGGTGCAAGCACAAAATCTTTTATGAACTGCATAGACCCTTAATCAGAAGAGTCAAGTCATAAATTTTTCAATACACTAGTTACCCCTTCACTAGGAAATAAGTAATGAAGGTTAATAAATTTTAATAGCAATTGAACGGTCCAATCTACAAAGACCATTCATAGACTTTCCGGACAATGTCCACCATAAATGGATCCAATTGGAACGAACTTAGTGACTATGATTTAAATATACTATAGCATCAATAAGAAATCATCATTTTAATGGTATATACATATGAAAGCAACATTTCATTATATAATCCAGAAAATAAAAAAAAACATATATTTCAAATATAAACATTAAGGCGGGGAGGCTTCCAATTCCGAGAAGGTATCAAATAGGAGTTATCCCCTTTAGATTGGACTAAGTTGGTGGTGTGCGTATGCCTTACACACAGACACACACCAAGTTAGCAACATCCCTATTAGCTGGATTCGGATCAAGGTGCACTAAGGCTAGCATCAGCAGCTGCTAACTACGGTTAAACTGAGACTTTTCCCACAGCGTATTCAAAACTAAAATAACATATACATATATATATATATATATATATATATATATATATATAAGTTCAACTAATTAATATCAAATCAGATTATGGAAAATAAAAAGTTCTCATCCAATAATTTAGTTTGGTAGTCTCAATACTTGTTCAAAAGCTTGTCCCATGTTTGTAAAATCCTTAATCCAGTTCTAAAAATCTTTCAGATCTTCAATAATTTCATACCAGTGTACTTCTCAAACAGATTTAAAATAGTTTTTCATAAATGGTTGAGTATATTGAATTATATAGCAATTATACCAAATAAGTAAATACTTGTAGTTGAACAATTATATCAAAATGGCTTTTAATAAATATTTTGAAATTAACCAAGGCTAGTAGCATAAAATGCATATGTCATAGAAACATTGTCTACTCACAAAATATCAGGGAATATCCAAGCTACATCCTGGGGCAGCTGAACTTGTGTGTTGATTTCCTGAGGAATCTAAAATCATACATAAGAGTTTAAAATCTTCATGTACGAAGGTTTAGTAACTAATACTACTTTCCTATTACTTCTTTTGCAGCTAGAGCAATTAAATAACTCTACCCATGGTCATCAACTTCCCAAGGATGAGAAACAAAGCATAGAGAAAGAAGATGGCTCACTACTATAGTGATGGATGGCTTGGGGAGCAAAATTGAAGTCCCCTACTACTGGGGAGATTAAAACGTGGTGAAGCGAAGCACCCATAGCGGCAAGTAGCCGTAGAGAAGGAGAGTAACCCAAGAGGGAGTCAAAGTCTTCTCCCAGGCTTCCATATAGGGGTGTAAGCGAATCGGGTTAATCCGATAAACCCGAAAAATTCAAACTGAACCGATTAAATTGGTCCGATATGGTTCGGTTCATCCCGTCAATCGGAATTGGGTCCAATCCGATTGGAATAGATCAATATTTGGTTCGGGTATCAGATTAGGAGATTTATAATTTGTTACCCAATCCGACCCGACCATATATATGTTTTTTTTTTTTCAAACGCGTTAAACAACACGTAAAGCTGTCACATTACTCACACTGAGTTACTAACATAGACCTAAGACCCCACCCCCCCATTCATTTTCCCTTTCCCTTTCCCTTCCCAAATCCCTTTCACCCCACCACCACTGCCTTACCCTAGCTGCCGCCGCCACGAAATGCCAAGCTCGCCGGCCGCCGCCACCCCCGAGCCCGCCGACCGTTAGAGCACTTGCAAGCTCGCCGCTGGTAGCCTGGTACAAGGACGAAGACACTGTTGCAGAGAAGCAGATCCATCTCCATTCTCCGCTGTACTACAAGCTCACCGTCGTTGCTACACGAACGAAGATAGTTGCAGAGCAGAAGCAGATCAAAGACAGATTAGAAATAGAAGCAGATAAACACCTACACGAACCAACACAACACAGGACACATTGGTACTGGTACAAGCTTTCAGCTTTCTACTGCTTTGAGTGGCTGCGTGCATTCTATTTTGAGAAAACAAAGTTAATACCAACTGTGGCTACTGCATTCTGTTCTTTATAAAATGAAATTATGTTAATGTTTATAATATAACTAAATAGCACATTATGTTTATAATTGTTAATTTGGATCTAGCTTCTTAGTAATTTGGATATAATTTGGATCTGGCACATTTCTATTCTTACATGATTAAATGATATAATTCTATGCTTTATAGTTCTTACATGATTAAATGTTCCCAAATTGACAAAAATAGAAAGTACAATATGTTTTTTCTTTTGTTAATTTGTGTGTTTATCTTTTGTACAAAAATAGCTTCTTATAATTCTTAATTTGTGTGTTTATCTTTTATATGGGAGGGCTTTTTTGCATGATGAATCTAATTATGGTATGAGAGCTGTTTGAGAAAGTTAACTATTTTGCTTATGCCTATTTGGCTATTACTATTAAGGCTTAAATATGTTTTTAGTCTCTCTAAATATTTGGATTTTTGGATTTGTTCCTTCAAAAATTTTTAACTTGGTTTTGGTCCCTTATTTTTCAGACATTGCCAATATTAGTCCCTGTCATCAATTGAGTAATGTTAAGTGCTGATGAACGTGAGATCTAATCAGCATGAACACGTGTCAAATTTTCACATTGCCACATCAGCACTTAATAGTACTCAGTTGACGGCAGAGACTAATATTGGTAACGTCTAAAAAATAAGAGACCAACACCAAGTGAAAAATTTTTGAGGGACCAAATCCGGAAAATCAAATATTTAGAGGGACTAAAAACATATTTAAGCCTACTATAATATTGCACACTCATTAAATGTGTTTGATTCTTATTGTTAAGTTTTTTGAGAATTCCAAACACTAGTGGAACTCAAGTTAGGAGTACTTCTGCTCCAACAATAGTTGACATGCAATTGATGCAAATAGAAGAAGAGGCTCCATATCAAGCTCCACCACCACAACCACAAGAAACCAAAGCTCCAACACAAGGACAAGAAGCTTCGCCATCACAAAGAGAGGTACCAAAAAGAAAACCAAGTAGAGGGCCTAGTTGTAACACCCTTTATTATATCAACCATGCTCGAGTCATGGAGTTATATCAAAAGGGTTGTCACTGTGCTAAAAAAACTTTAAAATATGAAAAATATAATATATGACCCTTTAACTACACATGTTATTACTGACTAATAGTTCATAAACTTCATCATCTCCGATACATAGAGGATAAAATAATTACAATTTAAAAGCAATTGTGACTAACATAATACACTGAACTTGCTTTCGACTGGTCACTAGCTAGCTTCAATAGTCTCCTGGTCTGGTTTGCGTCCGAGTCTTGCTCAGAAACTATCCTAGTACTCTGCATCGTACTTGATTTCCAACTTAGGTGCTGGAATGTTTACGGAAAAGAAAAACATACAAGCAGGTAGTGAGAACCTAAGGTTCTCAGTAGGTAAACTCAAACTATTTCTCATACAGTGCCATCATAAATATTCCAGCTGCTTCGATTTCTTATGAAAATTTGAGCACATATACACACGCAGCGATTGAATTTTAAGTTGAAAACATCTTTCTCGAAGCGGGTTATATTTTAACAATCACTTGGTATATTATATGACAGACATAGGAACACAAATAGTGTAATATACTTCAATAAGAGTCATAATAACATCATGACATAATGAGATAATTAGAAATGCACATATGGATGCTTGTACTTGATTGTATGCAAGTGTACTTGACTTAATTCATCTCTTTCTTTAACTTGCAACTTAACCTTGCTCTTCTATACTTGATCCCCCAGAGGTAAATGGCCTCTCTCACCCCTAGGTAATAGCCTGCTTTTCAGGTCCGAGATCGTACCTATACATGAGTGACGGGTTTACTTTCCCTGACCCTCACACCGGTCTATTCCCCTTAAATCTGGTTGAGGGCTGGCCCAACTCTTAGACAGTACCACTATGGCTCACGTTAGCTGGGTCTATGCCATGCCTCACGTGGTAGCTTGGTACGTCTTTCTTGCAAGTTCTCATAAATCTTATTCTTCTTTGGACATGATTATACATGCATATGCTACATGCAATCATTCATATACTTCATATCATACTTAAATTATTCTTGCATATATGAATCTCATGAGCATAACATATAAATGTATAACATTCATATAATTCACATATTTTTGCCGGAATTTCGGCAGCATAACGGATCGAGTCCACTTCCCCATGAATAGTGCCAGACTACCAGAAGGATCAATCAGGCAGCAAAACCAACATAGAGCATCAAGTTTCATAATAATAATATCAATTATATAACATATCAACATAAATGCATAACTTAAGTTTTCTGCTCATTCTACTCAATTCTGCCCAATTTTGTAAAGTTCACCATAATTTCTATTCAATTCAGTTGGATCTAAATTTTGACTATGTTATAGTGTTATGTGTCTAGTTTCCAACCCTTTTAGTCCCATCTCATTTTGATATATGTAGCTCAAGTTATTCAAAGTTTACTTTTGTCTACAACTAGCCAGAATTGCACTCTTAGAAGTAAAATCATACTAAATTTATATCAAATTAAAGCTAACTGGACAAGATTTCTAATGAATAAGTTTCATCTCATTTGCATGAGTATATTTTGAGATATAAGCCCCGAAACTTGACCCTACTGGACTATCCTATTCCAGCCTGGTTTGAACTTAAGTCAACTTCATTGATGTGCTGGGAACAAATGGCAACAAATCTGACTTTGAAATTTTATGGGATGTTTCCTTACAGGTTACCTTTCAAAAAGCGTTGGTTGCACTCAATTTGGAGTTGTGTAGGGTGAGTTATACCCTTCTTAACTCATACTACCCAGATGAGAATCCAGATTTTTAGTTCAAACTTCAAAAATTCATAACTAATTCTATACTAATCCAATGGCCTTATATTTTATATATATGGAAAGCCCTGAATGTCTAGTTTCATATAAAAATATTTTTATCAAATTTAATCGGTTGTAGGCGGAGTCGTACACTCCGCCGTACCGACCGTCGAGGAGAAAACCCTAACAGTTTCTTGAATTCTTTTTGGATTCAAGTTCTTCTCTAATCAATCCATCCAATCTTCAATTCAAACTCATATATACACCTTAAACCAACCTTAATTCATCATCCCCACCCATCACAACATCAGAATTATGGATGAATAAGGGACTCTAAGCAACCCCAATTCAAAGAAAAGAAGGAGAAAGTTGAGATTCCTACCTTGGAGGTGTGAAATCTTGATGGAACTTAATCTTGGAGTGAAGTTGATGGTTGAGGCTTGAGCTTGGGGATGAGAGGAAGTGGAAGAAGATGAAGGAAAGTGGGAAAATGAGGGCTGGTCTGCACCTCTTATGGGGAGGCCAAAAATATAAAGGGGGAAGGAAGAAAAAAAATGAAAACTTATGAAGGAAGTTGGCTCTTGATTGGTGGATTTCAACCCTCATTCAAACTTGGCTATGCTTACCTCTTTTATGGCTGATTTGTGCACCACTTGTGAGGAGTGTTGGCTGAATCTTGGCCATCCATCCTAGGGTTTTCACAGTATAATTTCTATTGGTCCGATTCTGGCAGTTTAAAATACTGAAATCTTGCCGATTTCCTTTAAATCGGTAAACCGATTTTAGAAAAATCCTATGAAGTTTCCTATGGTTCTAATCTAATTCCATTATACCTAATCATTCTAAACCACACTCAATTGGCTTTAAGTGAATGCTTAATCGAATCCTAATTAATCCCAATTATCCGGTGAAAACTGAAAACTCGGTTAATAACGAATGAATTTTTCAGACGTTACACTCTCCATTCACTTGACAGCCAATTGGCGCCATCCATTAGGGTAGAAGTGGCTCAATTTTTAGCCACTCAAACTAGTGGTGTTAGTGTGAAATTCTACTGATTCGGCTCTGGCGGTTTAAAATACCGAATCTTCGCCGATTTTCTTCAAATTGGCAAAACTTTACTAAATGGCTCTAAGAGAATTTCTATATCTTTATTCTAATTGTTCCTAAGCCTAATCCCTCTAATTAACATCTAATTAACCCTACTTAGTCAATAAGATCGAATAAATTGCTTGTTAACATGAAATAATCGTTCTTGCATATTCAGAGCTTTTCTATTTTCTATTTTTCGTGGCTAATGGCATATCCGTAATTTTGATCAAGTCCAGGGGCATCCCACGTCATTTCACACCAGACTGCCTCCATGGCCCAATCGGTGGAGATTTAAACTTCCACGGTTTTACCACGTGATTCTGCTTCGTTTAAAACCTCATTCTGCTAATTCTATCGATGTGGGGACATAAAGGTCATTTTATGAAAAGTTCTAGGGTTATTGTGGAAATATTCACTTGGGGTTAAAGTACAATTTCTAAAACTTTTGGGCAAGATTGCAATTAACAAAAGTTGACAGGGGTACTTTTGTCATTTTCTAATTTTTAGCATATGGCAGTACCATATTTTTAATGGCAGTGTTATACTACCCTATATTTCTGAGTGTGAGGATTTTCGGGGTATACCACTGCCTGAGAGATTCCCACACTGTCTAAGAGAAATAATTCTAAATTTTTATTATACTCCACTTAAGAAAATGGGGGATATTACACTAGTAGTGCTTGGGCTCATTTTACTAAACAAAATAATACGACTACTTGTAACTATTGTAAGAAGGCATATGCATGCAATAGTTCTAGTCATGGAACCTCAAATATGCTAAAACATTTGAAGGTTTGTGTGAAAAATCCTAACAAGGAAATTGATAAAAAGCAAAAAAGCAATTTCTCTTGGAAAGCAATTTGAGGATGATCCAAATTCTGTTAGTTTCAAGCTTGTTGAATTTAAACAAGAGGAAACCCGCCTTGCTCTTGCCAAAATGATTGTTGTGGATGAACTCTCTTTTAAGTTTGTTGAAAATCAAGGATTTAGAGATTTTACGAGTGAGGCACAACCAAGATTTAAAGTTCATTCTCGTGTTACTGTTGCTAAAGATTGCATGAACATGTTTAAACAAGAGAAAGAGAAGTTGAAAGGCTATTTGTTTGAAAATCATCAAATGGTGTCACTCATAACTGACACCTGGACCTCAATTTAGAATATGAATTATATGTGTGTAACTGAACATTATATTAATGATAAGTGGGAGTTAAATAAAAAAATACTGAGCTTTAACTTGATTACTGACCATAAAGGTGAAACTATAGGGAGGGCCTTAGAGAAATGTTTGAAAGAATGGGGGATAACAAAGATTTGTTGTGTAACTATTGATAATGCAAGTGCTAACAATTTGGCTATTGCATATTTGCTTAGATGTATGAGGGATTGGAATGGTAAAACATTGTTGAATGGAGAATTCATGCATATGAGATGTTGTGCACACATCTTAAACTTAATTGTTAATGATGGTTTGAAGGAAATAGATACTTCCATTGTTAAAATAAGGACCATAAGCAAGTTTGTTAGGTCATCTCCGGCTAGGTTGGCCGCTTTTAAAAGGTGTGCCCAAGAGGCCAAATATAGATTCTAAGGCCATGGTTTTACCTGATGTTCCAACTAGGTGGAATTCCACTTATTTAATGTTAGAGATTTCTGAAAAATTTGAAGTGGCATTTTCTCACCCTGAAGATGAGGATTGATTTTTGGTAGCTGTTGATAATGATGCAGGACCTCCTAATGCTAATGATTGGAGTCATATTCGTGTTTTTGTGAAGTTATTGAAAATTTTTTATTATGCAACTCTCTCTTTTTCTACATCTTTGCAAGTCACATGTAATACTTTTTTCCACAAATTATGTGACATTCAAAAGACATTGAATAAGTGGAGGCTAAGTAATGATATAAGGCTACAAAGAATGGCTACGAATATGAAAGTCAAGTTTGATAAATATTGGGAATGTGGTGGGATAAACTACCTCTTATTTGTGGCTGTTTTTCTTGATCCTCGTTATAAGCTTGATTTTATTGAGTTTTGTTTTCAACGAATGTATGGTGTAGATAAGTGTAGGGTTATGTTGAATAAGTTGAAGGATATTATCAATAAATTATTTAAGCATTATTTGGCATTGTATCCCATTCCTGATACTAGTGATTCTAGTAGCATAGCTTTTGGTTTTGCCTTTCAATCTCATGCTAGAAATGATGATAATAATGATGATAGTGGTGGTTGGGAGGATGAGTTTAGGATGAAAGTAAGGAAGAAGCAAGGTGAGGTGAAGAGGAATGAGTTAGAGAGATACTTGGAGGACGATGTTGAGGACAACATTGCTGGATTTGATATTTTGAAATGGTGGAAAAGGAAAAAAATGAATTATTATACTCTTTCTCATATGATTAGGGATATATTGGCTGTTCCAGTATTTACTATGTCATCTGAATCTGCATTTAGCATTGGAGGTCGAGTTCTTGATCCATTTCATAGCTCCTTGCATCCTACTACTGTTGAGGGTTTAATTTGTACTCAAAATTGGTTGAGGATTCCTGAAAAGACTATTAATATGAGGGAAGAAATAGATAAAGTTGAGAAGGTTGAATTAGGTATATATTGAAAACTACTTTTTGCAATAATTGCTTAAACTTTTATTATTAGTACTTATTAATATTATTTTCATTTTATGTTTATATATTGCAGAGTTATCTAGATCATCTTCAGATCCTAAAGTTGGACTTGGTACTGTTTTTAATAATTTGAGGTTACATTTAATGCCTTTACTATTTTTTATACTAAATCATTATTTTTATTTAGTTCATATCAATTATCATGAAATTAATTCATCTATTTAATATGTTAATTGTCAAAGGTCACAACTTGGTTCTTGAATGATGCTTTACTTGATCTTCCACTGATGTTATTGTTATTTGTTATCAATTAAGGTAACATTTTTAATTTGCAAGCTTATCAATTGTGATTTGTGAATTACTATTATATTTTGCTTTGCAAGCTCAAGCTTATATATGATATTTCTTTTATTCTCCCTTCCCCCATTTGAAGAAGTAGATGAAGTATTAAAACCATGAATTGGGTGTCTTTTACTGTCATGAATTTAAAATTTGTGTGTATGACTTTATGGACTTGTAATGCAAGTTATGTTGTATTGTTGTTTGATGTATGAACTTGAGTTAAACATGGATAATTTGTCTCTTTAATTGTGTTAATGGATGTTAGAATTGGGGAGTGTTATGTTAATGCCCTTTGATGGTAATAGATTTCAATGAAAATTGTTTGAAGTTTGTGTTTCTTTTAATTGTGTTAATGATAATATTAGAATGATTTAATCTTTGGATATTAGGATAGAATTTGAAATTTGCTTATTTGAAAATTTTGATGCTTTGTGGTTTTTTTTATTGTATTTTTTTTTCTTGAAATTGAAAAACAAAAAAATTAAACAAGTAATTCAATCACCCGAACCGAACCAACCCGAATTTAATTGGTTCGGATTTGGTAAAAAAAATTCATGAATCCGAACCAAACCAAACCAATTAAAATTAATCGGTTCGGATTTATTTTCCCCCCAAACTCGGTCCGAACCAACTCATTTACACCCCTACTTCTAGAACTTCCCTTCTCTTATTTTCAATGCAAAATCAATTGGTAGAAAGGTTAAGAATATCACTGGGAAGGAGTGGGTAGGGATAAATAAGGTATAAGATAGCGAAAGTACCGTATGTGAATGATTTTTGGAAGGGATTTGGGAGAGAGCTCGAAGGAGAGGGAGAGAGAGTGTAATTCTTTTTTTCGGGGCATTGCCCCCATTATTATTTTTCTCCATTGACTTTACTACGCTTGAGCATAGCCTTCTGCGCTCGAGTGTAGGTTGCTGTGCTTGAGCATGGCTTGTTTCCAAAGAGTTCCTTGGCTCTAATTAATGGCATGCTCAAGCATAGCCTACTGTGCTTGAGCATAGGCTGCTACGCTCGACCATAGCCTATTTCTAGAGAGTCCCTTGGTTTTGATTGATAGCATGCTTGAGTGTTAGGTGTTGCCCTCAAGCATCCCCCCTGCTATCCATAGTGTCCAAATGAGTTCATTTGAGTGCTTCTACCTCTAATACAGCCCAAACCAAGGTCCTATACCCTTGTTTACATTTCTAGATTTCAATTTAATATCCCCCTTTCAACTTTACTCACCAAAAGGGCATAGGGTATTACGTCCTCCCCCCTTAACAAATTTGGTCCCCGAATTTAAGAAGAGAGTTACCTTGAGACAGGAACAGGTGGAGATAAGAAGTGCGCATAGAGTCTTCCGTCTCCTAAGTTGCTTCTTCTACGGCGTGATTTCTCAAAAATCTCCTTGACCAGAGGTACTTCCTTTGAATAAAGCTTCTTCACTTGTCTATCCACAATTGTCACGGGCTCTTCTTTATATGATAAGTTTTCCTCTAATTGAATATCAGGTAAAGATAGAAGATGTGAGGGATATGGCAATATTTGCGAAGCATAGACACGTGAAACATGGTATGTATCATTGAGAGTTCAGGTGGTAGTGCTAATTGATATGCAACAAGACCCGCTCTCTCCAGAATCTCAAAGGGCTCGATGCAACAAGGGTTAAGTTTTCCTCATTTACCGAACCTCATAACCCCTTTCATAGGGGAAATTCGTAGAAACACATGATAACCCACTAAGAATTCCATGTCCTTCCTTTGGTTATCAACATACACCTTTTGTCTGCTTTGTGTTGCTAATAATCTTTCCCTAATTAATTGAACCTTGTCCATGGCATCTTGGACCAAGTTTAACCCAATAAGTCTTGCCTCTCCGAGTTCAAACTAGCCAATGGGGTGCCTATAACGCCTCCCGTATAAAGCTTCAATTGGAGCCATTTGAATGTTGCCTTGGTAGCTATTGTTATAAGAAAATTCGATCAGAGGCAAGTAATTACTCCAACTCCCACTAAAATCCATGACACATGCCCTTAGCATATCTTCTAGAACTTGAATGGATCACTCCAATTGTCCATCAATTTGTGGGTGGAAAGCTATGCTGAGGTCTGTCACAATATACTCGGAGGGTGCTATGACGAGAAGCAACAACAATATTGAAAAATAATATTCAATGGAGTTGCCACCAATTTTTATTATGGAAAAATCGGAAAAACCTTTTAAATTTGCAAAATTGATCTTTTTAAAGAGATTAGGTTTTGGAGTCTATTTATGCATAGGGAATGGTGAAAACTTAATCCTACTGCACCCCTAATGTAATGTCTGAAAAATTTTATTGTTGTAACTGAATTGTTCAATTTTAACTGATTAGTGAAATTAATTAGAAATTAATCTGATATTTAATCGGAAGCCAATTAAAGGCTAATTGGAAATTAGTTACATATTAATTAAAAAGATTAGAGCTGAATAAATTAGAATACACATATAGAAAGCTTCACAAAGATTTTCCAAACTATGTTACCGATTTGAAAGAAATCGGTAAAGATTCGGTATTTTAAACTGTCAGAATCGAATCAATAAAAATTATACTGTGAGAACCCTAGGTTGGACAGCTAAGATTCAGCCACCTTACCTTTGATTTGTGGCACCACATACATTAAGAGTGAGTGGAGAGACTTGTTATTTTTACAGCCACCCATTTAAGCACCAATCAAATTCAAACTTCCTTCAAAAGTTTTCAAAATATTCCTCTCCACTCCCTTGCAATTTTTGGCCTACAAACATAGCTGACCCCTCTTCATTTCTTTCTTTCTCATCTCATATTCACTTCTTCTTCATCAAGCTTCCAAGTTCCAACAAGTTCTAACAACTTTCTTTACTCCATGACTTGAATCTAGCAAGCTTAACACATAGAAAATGTATGAATTCTAAATTCTATTCTTGCTTCTATAGATTAGAGCTGTTTGGGGTTTCTCTTTCCTTCATTATTTTGAAGCTATGTGGGGTAGATATGATGGATTAAGTTAGGTTTAATATGTATGATTGTATTAGAATTGAAGTTGGAGAGGAAGAATTTGAAAATAAAAGAAACAAAATACTATTTGGGGCCAAAGCCCCACAGCGTCCGTATGTTCGACTTGTACGGACCAAAATCTAGCCATCAAAACCTAGTGAATCTACTTTTATATGAAACTAGACATTTAGGGATTTCCAACTATATCAAATATAAGGCCATTGGATTAGTATTGAGTGAGTTATGAATTTTTGAAGTTTAACCTGAGATTCTGGGTCCTCTTCTGGATAGTATGAGTTGAGAAGGGTGTAACTCACCCTAGAAAACTCTAAATTGAGTGCAACTAACTCTGTTTGAAAGCTAACATGTAGGGAAACATCCCATAAAAATTTCAGATTTAGATTCGTTCCCATTTATTCCCAATAATTCGATGAAGTTTCCTTAAGTCCAAACTGGGCTAGAACATGGCAGTCCAGAAGGGTTATATTACGGGGCTTATATCTCAAGCTATACTTATGCAAATGAGGTGCAACTTCTTTCAAATAAAATTTTGTTTTGTTAGCTTTAATTTGATATAAATTTTGTATGATTCAATTTTTAGTAAATTTTTTACTTTTGAGTGTGTAATTCTGGCCAGTTACAGGGCAGGCTGATATAGAACTCTAATAACTTAAGCTACACTTATCAAAATTAGATGGGACTAAAGAGGTTAGAAAATAGACAAATAACACTCCAACATATCCAAAATTTAGGTCCAAATGAATTAAATAAAAATTATGGCTTATTTTACAAAAATTGGATAGAGTGAAGGTACATAGGCAGCAACTAAAATTCAAGTACAACTATTATTTCTATGAGATTGATATTGATGTGAATGAAATGTTGTGATTTTTCCATACAAGTGATTATCTGAGTACTGGCACTATTCATGGAGAAGCAGACTCGATCCGTTATGCTGCCGAATTTTCGATAGGAGTTTATGAGGACTTATGTTATGAATAATTGTGCTATGATTATGAAAATACATGTATTCATATGAATGCCATGTCTATGAAAAGCATGCATGCAAATAGGATTGAGGAATGATATGAGATATATGCATAAATGCATAGAGCATTCATGTGCATGATAATATCCAAGAGGTAGTAAAGGATTATAAGGACTTGCACTAGGGACATACCAAGCTACCACATGAGGCATGGCATAGACCCAGCTAGCATGGGCTAGAGCGGTACTGTCTAAGACTTGGGCCAGCCCTCGACCAGATTTAAGGGGAATAGACCAGTGTGACGGTCGGGGAAAGTAAACCCATCACTCATGTATAGGTACGAGCTCGGACCCGAAAAGCAGGCTATTACCCAGGGGTGAGAGAGGCCATTCACCTCCGGGGGACCAAGTACGGAAAGGCAAGCTACAAGTAAAAGATGCACTTGAGGACGGCAATACGTAACGCTCAAGTGTAAACCCCTGTAAACACACTAGGGATGGCGATATATAACGCCTAGGTGTGTCAATAAAATGAAGTAAAGAAAGTTAACAAGAGAAATAATCGCTTGCATCAAATGTATTGTTGCACTTATAAATGCATATTGTTTGGTTGTTCTTTGACCTGCTATGCTTATGCTTCAATTCTTATCCTTGCTTATCCCGAGACTAATTGTGTCGACATGCAGATGTTAATTATTCTGCTGCATTTATATTTAGGTTCTTTCTTTGATTAACAAGTGTATAAATAAAATGAACTCTACTTCGGATAATACGTGTTCAAACTATAAAACTGAAAAGTCTATTAGCATGTTCACCTTTTTCATAGTAAACCGAAGCAGCTGGAGATAATAACAATGCCATGGTATATGGTAGTTTAATAAATTCTACTGAGAATTTATAATTCTCACTCCTATGTTTATTTCTGTATTATCTTCAGATAGTTCAGAAGTATTGAAGAAGGTCCTCCGAGGCAGAGTTGACTACTAAGATTGAATATGGCCGAAAGTTGCTGTCAAATAAGGTCCGATTAGGAGACAGTAACAACTCTTAGGTGAGGTATTATGACTTAAGTATTGTACCATACTTGGGAGGATGTTACACCTAATATATCTATTTTATAACGGTTACTCTAGAGCTTGTTATGCAAATTAATTAATAATCTTAATAATATTTATTTTCCCTATTAAAATATAATGATTATTTTAAAAAAAATTGAATATGATAATTATTTACAAAAGAATATAAAAGCAAAATTAATATAATAATTATATGTAAAAGAAAGAAAAAATTAATATGATAATTATTTACAACAGGAAAGAAATGCAAAATTTATGTGATAATTATTTCGAAAAAGAAAAAGAAAAAAAGATAGATATACAATTATTTACAAAAGGAAAGAAAAACAAAATTGATATGATAATTATTTCCAAAAAAGAAAGCAAGGTTAATATACAATTATTTACAAAAGAACATAAATGCAAAATTAATATAACAATTGTTTACAACAAAAACATAAAACTAATATGATATTTGCAAAAGGAAAGCAAAATTAAAAAAAAATATAATTTTGGCTTGACTTGCGCTCCTACGTATCCTGTGGTGCAATGAGGAACTTAAAGCCATGTAGTTCTTGTAGAAGATGATTGTGTGTTGGTTAGTTTTATTTTCAAAATGATTTTTTAGAAAATAAAATCCACTTTTGCACAGGATCCAGGGTAGCATTAGCTACACAATAAATCCTTATAATTTTTACAACCCTTGAGGATAGTTAAGTGATACATCAATGTTAGAGATTGTTGGATGGATTTTAAAGACTTAAAAAATTTGTTTTTATTATTTGAGTTAAAAAAACTTATTTTGTGTATATTTACCAAAAAAATTAAACAAAAAATAAAAAAGAATAAAAATAAAAAAGTAATGCCCTAAAACAAGAAAAGCCCAACATTTTAAAAAGAAACAACAAAACATAAAAAATAAAACCAAAAAAATGATAAAAGAAATAAAAAAAGAGGCACATAGATGCTCCAAAATAATGGTGATGCACCATAGTCAACACCACTGCCAATCCAAAATGAGTCGCAACCTCCATAATCGGTATGACGACTATGATGATGATTTTTTTTTTGGCAGTAATAAATGAGTGATGGCTAGGCAGTGGTTCTTAGGTGAAAAGAGAGGGTGGTGTTTTTTGTATCAAGCTTGTAGGTGATGATGGTGGTTTGACGGTTCACCTTATGTTTTGGGTGGGGGATATTAGAAACAATTGGTATGTCGTGTGTGCAGTGAATATTAAAATGTAACCATGAATGAGAACGTGAATGAAACTATGCCTCTGCCTAACCCTCGAAATTTGATTGTGTCCTAGCCTGCTACTCTAGTGCACGTGTACACACTTACACAACTCTGCCCAATGCTCAAGCCTCTCTAGCAATTTTTGCATTTCTTGCCTCCTTTCTTATTGTTGATGTTTGATGCCTATTCATAGATACTTGGAGAATGAATAGAATTAATGACAAAATAATTTAAATTGATGGTGATTGTGAGATTTGATTTAATTGACATTAATTAAAATTAGTTAAAAGATGCTAATTGACTAATTAACAAATGCTGATGGATACTAATTGACAATAAATAGATGTGATTTGATGCAATTATGATTTTTTTTATATTTATTAATTTTTAGACTAAGATGCTACTTGGACATGGGCCCAAAGATTGGGCTTTTTATTCTCTTTTTTATGCCCCTTTTTTGTTCTTTTTACTTAAATTTTTTTTCTTTACAAAATGATTCGAACAAAATATGGTGTTCACAAGATCCAAGCGGGTTCCTAAGGCCTGTTGGAAGGCTCTCCAAAAATGTAAAGTAAATTAAGGACTGTGATTAGACATGATAGATATTGGAATACTATGGAGTTTGAAAATTTCATTAATATATAGCTGAGCATGAACCGCATTGAAAATGGTTTTCATTGGAAGGAAATGAGCATATTTGGTTATTTGATCCATAGTTACCCAAATAGCATCATATGCCCCTTGAGGGTATGTGGCAATCCTATCACAAATTCCATGGTAATTATTTCCTACTTCCACTCTAGAATTTCAATTTGCTGGAGTAACCTAGTAGGGCTTTGATGCTTTGCTTTCACTTGTTGGTAGATGAGGCAACGAGAAACAAACTCAGTTATGTCTCTTTTCATACCTCCCCACCAATATAGCTATTATAGATCTTGATACATCTTGGTAGCACCTGGGTGCACTAAGTATTTGGAATTATGGGCTTTGTCCAAGATTGTTCTCCGTAGGTCTTTAATGTTGCATACACAAAGTTGGTCAGCAAATCGCAGTATACCTTCATTGTTAACTATGAATCCACCACCTTTTCCATTCTTGACCTTATCTATCATCTTAGTCAGTTTACGATCCTCTTTTTGAGCTTCTTGAATCTGTGTCTTTAGTGAAGATTGTGCCTTCTTATGAGCCAAAAGCACCTCTGGTTCTTCAAGGTCAAAGTGCACTTTTTCTTGCTCCAATTTATGAATGTATTTCACCAAAGGTCTCTTAACAGGAGTTATGTTAGCTAAACTGCCCATGGACTTCCTACTTAAGGCATCAACTACAATATTAGCCTTCTTGGGGTGATGCAATATAGTGCAATCATAATCCTTGAGCAGCTCTAACCATCACCGCTGCCTGAGATTCAAATCTTTCTACTGGAAGATATATTTTAAGCTCTTGTGATCTATATATATTTCACAAGTTTCCCTGTATAAATGGTGCCTCCAAGTCTTCAAAACAAACACCACAATAGCCATTTCCAAATGTAGTTTTGCTCTTGTTTCTTAAGTTGTCTCAAAGCATAAGCAATCACCCAACCATGCTGCATCAAGACAAACCTTAGCCCTACTCTTGAAGTATCACAAAATACTAAGAACTCTCTCGAACCTAAGGGTAATATAAGTATTGGGGTTGAGGTTAAACCATCTTTAAGCATTTGTAAATTGATTTCACACTCATCCAACCATTCATACCACACATTCTTTTGAGTAAGTCTAGTCAACAGAGCAATAATCTTGGAAAAATTTTTTAACAAACGTTAGTATCTGGCAAGTCCCAAGAAAATACAAATCTTAATCATTGAAGTTGGTCTTGGCCATTGCTAAATGGCTTCAACCTTCTTAGGGTCTGCCATGATTCCTTCTTTAGACAATTCATGTCCAAGGAATGTTACCTTATCCAACCAGAATTCATATTTTGATAATTTGGCATAAAATTGATGATTCTAGAGGGTTTGCAAATCGATTCTTAGGTGATGCTCATGCTTTTCTCGACTCTTGAAATAAATCAAGATATCGTTAATGAAGACAATAACAAAAAGAGATTAAAATACCCAATTCATCAAATCTATGAAGGCAGCCAGAGCATTTGTTAACCCAAAGGGCATTACTAGGAACGTATAATGCCCATAACGGGTTCGGAATGTAGTTTTAGGAACATATGATTCTTTGATCTTTAGCTTATGATAGCCTGAGCGAAGATCAATCTTGGAAAAACAAGCTACTCCTTGTAGTTGATAAAAAAGATTGTCAATTCTGTGAAGAGGATATTTGTTGCATACCGTTAGCTGGTTAAGCTATCGGTAGTTAGCACATGACCTTAGAGATCCATCCCTCTTTTTCACAAATAACACCAGAGTGCTCCAAGGCGAAGTGCTAGAATGAATAAAACCCTTGTCTAATAATTCCTATAGTTGCTCCTTTAGCTCCCTTAATTATGTTGGAGCTATTCCATAAGAAAGTACGGATAAAGGTTAAGCACCAGGCACCAAGTCAATACAAAACTCTATCTCCTTATTCGAGGGCATCCCTGGCAATTCTTTAGGAAACATATCTAGGAATTCCTTACTACCGAAATCTGGGTAATGAAGGGTGCTTCAACTGACACATCCCGTACTATGGCTAGATATCCCAAACACCATTTTCTCAAGAGGCGCATAGCCTTTAAAAGAAGAGATTAGTTTAGACGGGAGGTAATAACATCGACTTTAAACTCAAAAGGTATTTCACCTGGCATGGTGAATCATACCATTTTTTGATGGCAATCGACAGTGGCATGACAAAAAGCCAACCACTCCAATCCTAAGCCAACCAGTCCAATCCTAAGATAACATCAAAATCAATTAAATCCAAAATAATCATATCCACCCTAGAGTCCTTGCCATTCACAGTTACTACAAAGGACCTATACACGGAAGTAACTAAAAGAAACTCTCCCATTGGAGTGCCAACCCAGAACGGTTGATTTGGAGATTTAAGTGGTTCTTCAAACCAAGAAGCAAAGTACACATATACATAGGAATGTGTAGAACTTGGATCAATCAAAGCATGTGCATTGAAGGAGCAAACAGATAGGATACTTGCCACCATTGCATTAGATGTCTGTGCATCCTAGTGCATCAATGCATACAACCTTGGTTGTCTTCTGTTAGCTATACCGGAGCCTCTACCCCCGGTACCTCAACCTCTATTTCCTTTACTCATTGATCCTATGGCATAACCTTGAGGTTGATTGGCAAAAGATGATGATGAAGGAGCAATAAGTGGTACTACACCTTGGCTTTGGCCTCTGGGTACTTAGGGGCAATCCCTTCTCAAATGTCCAGTGCTCAATGGCATAACCCAGAATGCATCTTTCCACACGTCTGGCACAATGGAGTAGAAGGGGCTAAATGTCCAAGACTTTGAAGATTAGATTGGAATGTACTCTCGACTTGAAAGCTTAAGGCAAGAGCACTCGTAGGGGAGGGTTCAAAAGGCATGGCCCCTCAGAAAGGAATATGCTGCCCACCTTGGTCGACAGGTGCTCCACTAAAGCTGGGGGGGCAACCAGAATATAAATCTTGAGTCTTACCTTTTTATTTGCCTCCCTAACAGCTTTCCTATATGCCTTGCTACTCTTAATCTCTAAGGTAGCGTTCACTGCTTTTGCATATGTGAGTTTCCTAATCTGAGGTTACAATCTTGTAAAATACGGGTCAGCTAGCCCCTTAATAAATCTGGCTACTCTCATGTGCTTTGTATTCACTAGATGCGAAGCATGATGTGACAGTTAAGTGAACTTTGTGTCATACTCCGTAATGGTCATCCCCAGAGTTTGCATTAACCTTTCAAATTAAGTAACAAAACTAGCCCCAGCCTGAGATTGTAGTCCAACTGGTTGTGGCCCTATGATAATCCCACCAGAGTTTTAATGGCTTGCTACAACATGCACATCCTAGCAATTACTTCAGCCATACCCTCTTCAGGGGCTGGCTTTGCTGCTCGCCTAGCCATTTTACGATGGCCTCAACCTCTACCTATAGTCCTACCTTTGCCTCTACCTCTATCCCCAGGCATAAGGGATGAGGCCTAACCAAATCCAGCGTCTGAGGGCTCGTTTTCCTTAGCTTATTGCCTCTAGGGTTGCACTCTAGGTGGCATTTTTGTCTATTCAAGAAAGGAACATTTCAGATTCTAAATAAAGATTACAAGAATTCAAATTTTCAAGGAAAATTATGGACAATCAAAAAGAGGTTCCCTAAAGCCTCTGGTAGCATTACATTTTGTGGAAATGGGTTGGCTACCATTTACACAATCACCATACTACTAAATGTCATTTGCTCCACCAACCACAGAAAGACCTAACCAGGCTCTAATGCCACCTTTGTCATGACCCACCCCAAAGTCATGGCTGATGTTAGAGGCAGTGGACCTCCAGCAAGCCTATAACACCAATTTTCATGACAAATGGACAAACTTTCCCTTGTTCTCTAGTTTTTCCCTGACAACTAAACTTGTACTAATTAGTTAACCATCATACATCAAAGATTGAGGCTTTCAGAGTACTCTTAATTAGTTGGCATACATGCTAGATATTCCATTTCCATAATTGCAACACATTTGCATACAACCATTGGATTCCATATGTCTAGACATAACATATATATATATACATCACATATGCAAGGGAACAAAGTACCCAAACAAAAAGACTCATATAGATATCTCATCCAAAACAAGTTATTAGATAGCAGGACCCTGTCTATGAATTGTGGAGCAACTCTAAAGTAGCAGGTATGTCTAGAATCTCAGAAAAAAAAAAATAGGGGATTATCCAAAGCATCTGTAACCTATGAAGATGGAAGAACTGGATCAGGAGCAATGCTATAGTCTGAAATAAGAAGGGAGAGTAGGTGAGTCAAACTGACTTAGTGAGGGGTAATGAAACTATAATACATGTGGGCAAGCTCTAGAAGAAAAATAAGGAGTAAATATCGGGAATTGAGCATTAATAAGAAATCATCATCTCTACAGTATATACATATGAAAACAACATTTCATTATATAATCCCAAAAAAAAACCTATTTTTAAAATATAATTATCAAGGCGGGGAGGCTTCCAATTCTGAGAAGGTTTTAAATAGGGGTTAAGCCCTTCAGATTTGATTGAGTTGGCGGTGTGTGTAGACCTCTCTCTCTCTCTCTCTCTCTCTCTCTCACACACACACACACATACACCGAGATAGCAACACCCCTACTAATTGGGTTCAGATCAAGGTACACCAAGGCTAGTGTTAGCGGCCACTAGTTACTGTTAAACTAAGACTCCTCCTACATCATACTGAAAACTAAAATAATATATATATTAATAAAAGTTCAAGTAATTAATATCAAATCATATTGTCGAAAATAAAAGTTCTCATCAATAATTTAATTTGGTAGTCTCAATACTTATTCAAGAGTTTGTCCCATGTTTGCTAATCCTTAATCTAGCTCTAGAAATCTTTCAGATCTTCAATAATTTCATACCAGTGTACTTCTCAAACAGATTTAAAATAGTTATTCATAAATGGTTGAGTATATTGAATTATATAGCAATTATACCAAATAACTAAATAATCATAGTTGACCAATTATATCAAAATGGTTTTTAATAAATATTATGAAATTAACCAAGGCTAGTTGCATAAAATGCATTTGCCATAGAAACATTGTCCACTCACAAAATATCAGGGAATGTCCAAGCTGCCTCCTGGGGCTAACTAAACTTGTGGGTTGATCTCCTAGGGAATCTGAAATTATACATAACAGTTTAAAATCTACATGATGAAGGTTTATTAACTAATATTACTTTCCTATTACTTTTTTAGTAGCTAGATCACTTAAATAACTCTATCCATGGTCATCAACTTCCCAAGGATGAGAAACAAAGCATAGGGAGAGAAGATGACTCACTATTATAGTGGTGGTTGGCTTGGGGAGCAAAACAGAAGTCCCCTGCCGCTAGGGAGGTTAAACTGCAGTGAAGTGAAGCAACCATAGCGGAGAGCAGTCGTAGAGAAGGAAAGTATCCCGAGAGGGAGTCTAAGTCTTCTCGGCTTCTAGAACTTCTCTTCTCTTGCTTGTAGTCACAAAATTGATCCGTAGAAAGATTAAGAATATAACTGAGAAGGACTGGACAGGGATAAATTGGGTATAAGATGGTGAAAGTACTATATGTGAATGATTTTTGGGTGGGATAAGGGAGAAGGAGAGAATGTGTATTTTTCTATTTTTGGGGCACTACCCCCGTTATTATTTTTCTCCATCGACTTTACTATGCTCGAGTGCAGCCTTCTTTGCTCGAGCATGGTTTGTTACGCTCGAGCGTGGATTGTTTCCAAATAGTTCCTCGGCTTTGATTGATGGCATGCTCAAGCATAAGGTGTTGCATTCGAGCATAGACTATTTCCATAGAGTCCCAGAGTCCCTCAGTTTTGATTTATGGCATGCTCGAGTGCTAGTTGTTGCGCTCGAGCATGCCACCTGTTGTCCAAAGTGTCTAAGTGAGTTCATTTAAGTGTTTCCACCTCTAATACCACCTAAACCAAGGTCCTATACGCTTGTGTACATTTCTAGATTTCAATTTAATATCCTCCCTTCAACTTTACTCACCAAAGGGGCATAGGGTGTTACAAAAATAATCACATAACCTTCATTTATAGAGTACTTTGTTTGGGTAGGTAATCATATTACCTTCATTTACAAAATGTTTTGTTTGAATAAAGTAATTAAATTATCATCATTTATAAATTTTTAAATACAAAGTTATTTTTTAAAAACAATCAAAACTCAATCCAATCTAAAATTAATTGTAACAATTTCATATTTTACAAATCATCTTAATGTCACAGAATATTGTAAAACTAAATCACAAAATTTAATTGTAAAGTAAATAAAATGAGGTGAATACAAATATGACACCATTGAATATAAATTGAACACTAGTAAAGAAAAAGAAAATGCAACGATATATATTCAAAATAACATCTAAACCTCAATCTCATCATCAGTCACATATAGAAGAATTATGTCAGTTTTGCATGTCATCGGCTAGTTCATATTGCACTGCACACTTTAGTTCACATTTGCTGCATTTTGCACAACACACATGCATTGACTGAATAAGCATAGCACACATTAGTCCATACCATTGCATTCTGTAATGGAAAATTTCTTGGAGTATATACAAGCAATGCTACTGGCCTTCACTTGCAGGTACGGGTGCACCTTCCTCCTCCAACTCCTGTTACTGCCCTACTTCCTCTTTTTCTCCTGTTGCTTCGTTCATCCTCTCTTGTTGGTTGCTACCTGCCCCTTCTTGATTCTCCATTAGCCCCTTGAACATTTTCGCCATTTGAGTTTGCATCCACCGCATTCATATGGCCTACATTATCTTTGCAAACATTCTGCAATAGAAGGTGTTCCATGTGCTCCATTATCTTCTCCAACAATTCCATTTGGCACTTCATTCTTGTGGTTACAAAGACTCCCTGTAGGTAAGACAATGGTCATTTATTTATGCTAGACTGTCTAAGATCATGTTCTGTTATGGTAGGAACATGCGTAGACTGGTTAATGTTAAGGGAACTAGAAGAATTATTGTGCTATCAAAAAATTGTCTCTGCCCACCCAAATAGTCTAGGCCATTGTAATCCCAAAATGTTCCTGAATGCCCCGCTCCCCCACCAACTTGTAACTTTCCCTCCCTCCTTGACGAGGAGGTGGTTCCTGAATCTCCTTTGCCCGAAGACGAGAATTTTCATAGCGACGCGTCTGGTTTAAATCCTAATGAGGATGAACCTATGGCAAGAAGCTTTGGGAAGGGCCTAGGGTCGACCACTTATCCAAAAAAAAAGAAAAAATCATCCCTACTAATAATAATGTTAGCTATGACACTGCCTTCTCTCTCTTCAAAGTAATTCTCACATAGTACTCTTGTGGCGTGCTCATGAAGATAGTGGATAAAAACTATCTGAAAACAAAAATTTCCATGTGTGTTGTTGTAAATGAATGGTATCTTCTAGTTAGCAGTTTTAATTTTGTAAATCATTTCTTAATTGCAGAGGTACGTATTCTTATAGCAGCCCGGTGTTCTATTGCATCAATTAGATTATAGATTATCTATTGAAGCATATGCCTTAATAATTCTAATACTAACCACATTTTTTTAAAGGTAAATAAGATAACAAACCCAATGTGAACATAATTTGATATCATGATTCTTTTTCTTTTTAATATTTGTGCAACTTCCTTTATTGGGAACTCTATAATAATTTTTAAGTAAATTTAAATTTCATTATCTTGTTAATTGTGGCTACTATTAGCATAATAATCCACCTACGTAAACACAAAACTAATGCAGTAATATAGAAAACTGTAGAAAATAGTACCTTATTACAATATACCAGATCAATTTTTATTTTCTTTATCATTTCTATTTTGCATGCCTTTTCTATTAACTTTTCTTTTTTGGGTAAATATGGTAATAAGACCAAGGTGACCAACAATAGATAAGTTTTTTGTGGCATTTTATATATATTTCATTTGGGATTTAACTGTTTTTTTTTTATTGGGTCGTAACACACTCCCTCGCGGAGCTTCGATGTGCGGTTAACCACTTGAGCTTCTGCTCATCCGCGGATTTAACCGTGTTTATATGTGTTATTTCTTTAGTTTTAAAATATTAGCCTCATTGTTATACACACCGTTATATCTTCTGAAGCCCATACTCAGTCATGGTATCTTTAATTGATATATATTGATTAGAACAATACTAATTGTTAATACAATAAATAAAATAAATAAAGAGAAACGAGGCCCATGCAGTTGCACGAGTACCTTACTAGATTTTATACAAATGAATCCTTGACATATATAAATACGTGCTAATGAAGGAGGTACGTTTTATGGTAAGTCTCTTATCTTTAGGTCCAATCGTGAATCTCCTAATAAAATTACTAAATTATCCACTTATTTTTTTCAATATTCACAACCAAACCACAACCACTATCATACCACCGTCACCATCTTCTCAACATCCACAAGCAAACCACCACCATACTCACTGCACCTTTACTTCTATTGGTCCTTGCACGTTATGTGGACCAGTGGATGGAACTTCTTTATAGCAATAGTCCTACCCCAACATTTCCCTGTTATAAATACTACTATATCCACCTTGTGCAATTTTAAAGCTCTCGAAAAAATTGCATGTGACATTTTGGATGCTTAAATTAGTGATCGTTAATGTGTAGCTTCATCTCACCTACAGTTTGTTTCCCGAGCACGACTATCTAGTAGGGCAATACTTCTCGCGGTCCGTTTTAGATCACCAGCAATTTCTTCACTCTGAACAAAGAGCTTATGTTATTCTCTTACTGATATGTCTTCAAACTATCAAATCAAAAGCCTTTGGTTTAGGAAAAATTAATTTAATAATGAGCAAAAGATCAATGCAAAAGACACTGAATTAATTTGATTACTGAGTTTGATTTAAATTCTGCTTGTAACTCCTAAAAAAAGAACACTAACACAAAATGGGGGACTTCGTTGTTTTATGAAATAAACAGAACTTATACTAAACTAGATGCACAGCTACGAACAAGTACCAAAATATAATAATAAGTGAATAAAATGTACTTAGCGCACCACCCAGTGCATCCTCTGCCTCTAATATAACAAGACAAATGGCATAGAATCACTAAAATAGGTAGGAACTTGATTTCTTAGAAGAATATATCTCAAATAAAATGAGATTGCTTCCGAGGTATTAAGACGAGAAATTAGCATCCATGTAATGTGAACTTCGACAAAGCTAATCTAGTGAAATACTTCTATTGGCACTGATTAATCTTACATATCTTTAAAAAATTAGTGCCAGAACAAATATTGTGGTAACCGTGACAAATAGATACATATGCTTCTAACCCCCCTCTCCAGCCCCCCATCTCCCCAGAAAAAGGAAAATAAAATATAATACATTAAATAAAGAAACATGGCAGGAACCCAATTTTGGCTGGCTGTGCAAGAAGAAAAACCGAAGCAGACCAAAGCAAGCACATGAGAAAATCACCTTAAATGGTTACCAGAGCTTCAATCCTTTATTATTCTTCTTGACATCAACTGTAAACAAAAACAGATTGCATACTGTATATTCTGAACCTTCCTCTGTTTTGCAATTTATCCAAGCAGTTCCAAATCAATTTGCAAAGCCTTGTTCGGAGTCCTCTTTTCTTTTTGTTTTTTTTTGATAAATCCCCCAAGTTAGATCACCTGATTCCTCATATCCTTCATAATTAACGGATATCGAAGAGATAGCTGCGGTTCAAACTAATGTAAATAATTTCCGGGTTTTCCGGGACACCAGTTTGGCAACCCAAATCAAAGCTTTACATTTTTTTCTTTCTTCTCCGTGCTTCTCCTTGAGGCCTGTACAATTCCACGCTGGCCGATATGATAAAATTCCATCAACTTGAGTTTCTGTCGAGCCTAGTTGAAAAAATAGGGAGACTCTAGAACCTCTCGAAGATCAAAGTCGCCTCGCGCTGGTAAGGGAGGAAATTTCAATGTGGGAAAAGACCTCTGAAAGCTCTCCAACAACTGTGAAGAAAGAATGAACCATTCATGGCTAAACATGCAAGTCTTAAACAGCCAACATGTAGTGTCCAATTAAAATTATAATAATAACCAGAACCAGAACAACAACACTAAAAGCATCATGCACCTAAAAAATACCAAACGGTTATGGGCCTAGAATTTGGACTAATTTTGGGAAGTTGGGAATGTGTTTATCTAAATCTAGGGAATTAATGTAATTAAAAATACTTTACGTTTTCCAGTATTGGAGCTTCATAGAGTTCAACAAACTTTTCCCTAAGTATCCTGTTCATTTCGTCAACATCACATGCATGTGTCCAATATGAATCATGTACCCCTGCATTACGAAATGATTTACAAACATTAAAACTCCTAATCAAAAGGTAACATCGATTTACATGAATGAGAACACACACAAATATATGTATAATAGCACAGATTGATGACTGTGTTCGTGTGAAGGGATGTGTGTGTAATTAAACCAGTATGTACCTGCAAAGTTTAGTCCTGCCTTTTTACAAGCAACTGCAGTCATCATCATGTGGGAACCATCAAGAGAGTGAACAAAATTTGGGGGGAAAGCTGTTCTCTGCCTTTTAACCATAACCTGTAATATGAAGTGCAAAATGTGTTATTTAGTTTGAATTGAAATGATGCTCAGTTGTTCATGAAAAATACCAAATAAAATGAGATAATGATCCACTAGGATCCAAAAAGAAGACTGTTGTAGTGCTGAGTCCCTCTCTCTTATCAAGAGAACAAATAGTTCGTCTTTCCGGTGCACACCAACAAAGCAAGAAATTTCCTTCTATACTGCCTCAAGGGATGCTGGGATGGCAGGTTTTGATAAGTAAACCCAAAATAATAGCATAGTGATCCATTACAAGTACACAAAGGAAATAGGCAGCGGAACTCGGCCCATAATACTTGAAGCAGTCTAATCTGATGTGTCATTCAACTATACCGATAATATGTTAAAAGGTAGATACACAAGTCTAAGTACATAGCAGGTCAAGTTTGACTAAATAATTACCTTGTCAGTCTCCCGTTGTAATGACAATACTTGAAGGGAAGTTTTTATCTGCATCAAATCCAATTTGGTAATTAAACAAAAATTTGTCAACTACTGTTGTTTGTTTCAATTGTAGAAACAAAAAATAATGAAAGGTTAAGAAAAGGTAAAGAGAAGGAAAAAGATTAGGTTCTGGCTGTCGAGAAAATTACAAGTTGTCTTCCTATTTGTCTGTAAGGTTGTACTACAGGAAGCCCAAGTGGAGTGGTCCACCGAACTGGTTGGTTCGTTGAAGCTATCACCTATTCCATGTTCAATTCAGCCGTTACAACAGAGTAAAGACTGAAATGTAATACAGGCCAAAGGATAATCAACATTACATCAAGCAAAACATGGGAACATAGAAAAGTGGCTCATAAAAATACATGCAATATAGTAGCTATTGCTGGAATGAAAAAGCTTGACAAGGTATACAGCTAGGTTGGATGGATACAGTTATGAACACAGTAAATTTTCCAACAACTAGGGTTCAGATACTGAGAGGTCATACTTTAAAAAAGATTTAAAATTTTATGTAATATAAAAAATGTTCAACTAATGAAAATTTTTTTACTATTAATACATTTTGGTAAATTTTTTATTACTGATCTACTATAATTGGTGTTAAAATTATAGGGATTAGGGTTGTGCATAACACAAGGTGACATTCTTGAGTTTGTGCATTCTCCTTGGTGTTCAGCTCATGACTGTTTCAAGAAAGCTGCTATCTATTTTGTGCACGGATACTGACCAGCCGTGATACATTCATGAGTTCTCCCACCTAACATTTTGTATCTTGATACTTTTGCACAAAAAAACATATCAGGTTCGTCATGAGAAAATTTGATTGATGTAAATGTCTCATGTTAGCCTAAAATAATATTTTAGAGCATTAGTGTTTCAAAGCTATAAATAATTAAACTACTCACTCATTATTCTTTGAAGCAAATGCAAATTAAATGCAAAATCAGTGATACCTTTGCACATTCACCAAGCCAATTCATGATACTTCTTGCAGCCTCAAACATCTCTTCCAAGGCAGTGAGAGTGGTCTATAAAGCAGTGAATAATCAGTAAAACATAGTAAGGATCAGGAAAATGTGCATATGCATCTCCAGCAAATCGACCACTCTTACTTTTGCTGCATAGCAGGAAGCAGAAAACAGCAATGGATCATCCTCAATAGCACAACGCTCCTTTAGCCTCCTCTTGATCTGGTCACGGGCACCAATATAAGTCACACCATAGACAGATGTCATCACTGTCTGCTTCACTAGTTTGCGGTCCACCTAATGGTACATTTTTTGGATAAAAGAAGAATTTTAATGAGATTTGAGAAGAAGATAGATAGAAATTTATAAGACAGAAGGACAAGAGATCCTCTATACAAAAACCAAAACTAGCTAGAGAAGAAACTATCAATGAAATATAGCTTCCCAATCTCTCAACATATCTCAAGGGAAATTCCTCTGAAAAGATTATGTGCTTTACACCAAATAGAAGCCAAACGCCTAATCCTAACCCTATCCCACAAGACCAGCTTGTCCGAAAATCTGTCATTGAAGGTGTGAGAATTATGTTCCAACCAAGTACTCCAAAAAATGGCATATTTAGAACATTGCCACAAAGATTTTGCCTCCTTTTTCCCAAAACCAACAGAACTTGTCAAATGGTCCACCTAGTGGTGATTATGACAAAATCATTTAGTTGATTTAAGACTAAGGCGGGGACATATGAATGTGGTTTGCTTTCACAATCCAAAGAAGAAAACAAAAGCAACCTTCATTTTTTTTTTGTTTTTTTATGGAAAAAGAAATTTATTTATGAGAAAGAATAGATTACAAAGAAAGAGGATAAGTTATCCTCACAAGAAAAAGGAAAAAGAAAACATGTGGGCCCTAAAAGATTGGGCCATGTAACAATGCACACCAATGTCTCTTCATATCTACCAAAGAAACACCCCAAACATGACCATGTGCAGAACACCACGTAGAAGCTGAGAAGGTAACCCTAACCCAAATGTTATCTAAAGATGAAGAAGTTCCCTAAAAAATTCTAGCATCCCTTTCCAGCCAAAGACACCATAGAATAGCAAAACCAGGACATTGCTATGGAATCTTAGCTTGCATATGAATCCCAAAGACTTTGAATTTAGTAATGAGAAACTAGAGCAGGTCCTTATGGCAAATCTAGTTCTCTCCGAAAATCTCAGAAAGCTTGTTCCAAAGATAATTCGTACCAGAACAATGCAAAAATAGATGAGATGATGTTTCCAAACTAGAACAGCACATAACACACGTTAGAAAACAAAGCAGTGAGAGGTTTGAACTAAAGTAGCATGTCAGTTGAAATATGAAAATATTATTGATAATTTCAGCTATACAGGGATTCCTCTTCTTATAGAGGTATTTACATCTGATGATTGACTAGAAAATAGGAAACTAGTATCCTAAATTAAGGAAAGAATATGAGAATAGAAAGCTTTCTAAAATAGACTAAGCTAAATACAGAAACAGAATAACTATACAATCAAGTCTATTTACAACAAAATCGTAGAGTATCAAATAGAGCTTTAATGCTCTTTTGATACCCTCTCGACACTCCCTCTCAAGCTGGCTTGAAGATGTCCTCCATAGACAGCTTGCTGGTTATGTTGTCAAAGGACTTCTTGGGTAATCCTTTGGTTAGGATGTCTGCTGATTGTTCTGCAGTAGGAACATATGTAATGTAGATCTGTCCCCTTTCTATCTTCTCCCTGATGAAGTGTTAGTCAACCTCCACATGCTTAGTCCTATCATGCATAACCAGGTTGTGTGCAATAGAGATTGCAGACTTGTAGTCGCAATACAGCCTTATAGGTGGGGAATTGAGAACCTTCAATTCTTGTAGAAACTTTTCCACCCATAATACTTCACAAATTCCATGAGCTACTGCTCTAAATTCTGCTTCTGCATTACTCCTTGCTACAACACTCTTTTTTGCTTCTCCAGCTAACCAGATTTCCTCCAACAAAACTGCAATAGCCTGATGTTGATCTTCGGTCTATTACACTTCGAGCCCAATTTGCATTAGTGTAGGCTTCTACCAGAAGGTGTCCATAGTTTTTATAGAGAAGTCCCTTCCCAATGTGATCCCTTCAAGTATCTTAGGATTCTGAAAACTGCTTCCATATGTTCAGGTCCTGGTGCATGCATAAATTGGCTTACAATGCTCACAACAAAAGCTATATTTGGACGTGTATGAGATAGATATATTAGCCTCCCCACCGGTCGCTGATACCTTCCCTTGTCCACCATATCTTCAGGTTCAATTGGTTACAATTTTATGTTGGATTCCATGGGTGTTTCAGCAGCTTTACATCCAAGTAACCCTGTTTCTTTTAAAAGATCCAAAATATACTTTCGCTGGTTCATAAAAATACCTTCCTTAGACCTTGCAAATTCAATTACAAGGAAGTATTTTAATGGGCCAAGTTCCTTGATTTCAAAGACTTCAGAAAGTTGCTCCTTCAAAATTTTGAGCTCCAAACTATCATCACCTGTCAAGATAATATCATCCACATATACAATCAAGATAGCAATCTTATTATTTGTTGAATGTTTATAAAACAATGCATGATGCACTTGGCTTTGGATGTAGCCAAATCCTTTTACCACTGTTCCAAACCGCTCAAACCATGCTCTCAGAGATTGCTTCAGCCCATATAGTGATTTCTTTGGTCTACACACCTTATTTCTTCCAAGTTCTTCTTCAAATCCCGAGGGCGAGGGGGGGAGTTTCATAAACACTTCTTTCTCTAGTTCTTCATTCAAGAAAGCATTCTTTACATCCAGTTGATGTAAAGGCCTTTTGAAATTGGCAGCAAGGGATAAGAGAGTCCGTACGGAGTTAAGTTTAGCAACTAGAGAAAAAGTCTCTTGATAATTAGCCTTGTACCTTTCTACACTTCCATCAACTTTGCATTTAATGGTGAAGACCCACTTAAACCCCACTCAGTTTTTATCATGTGGCGGATCTACAATCTCCCAAGTCTCATTCTTCCTAAGTGCATTCAGCTCCTCTAAGACAGCTAACTTCCAGTTGGGATCATCTAATGCTTCCTCAATGTTTCTAGGCACAAACAAATTTGTAATTTTAGAGGTAAAGGCTCGATGATTTTGAGACAGGTTTTGGTAGGAAACATAATTGGAAACAGGATGGTTTGTGCTGGTTTTGGGTGATTTTTGGATGCAGGTTCTGGTTCCTTTCCTGATAGGTATGGGCAGATCAGTATTAGAATTAGGAATTTCAGTGTTACCTGGAAGTTCTTGTGGTATTTCTGCTGGGCCGTCTTTCGGAATTTCTGGTTGGCTTGATGCAGAGATGACGGGCTGATTTATGGTCCTTTTAGGATATTTTCGAGTATAAACCTGAAGCTCCTTTGACTGTGGTATTTCTTTCCCTATTTGGGCTCCACCTAAGTCTAGCATAAGGTTTCCCTTATCAATTTCAGGATTTATTTCCACATGTTCATTTTTTTGGTCAGTCAAATTTGTATCCTCAGTGTGCAAAATAGCAATAGGCAATGTTTCATGCAAAAAATTGTCTTCTCTCACATTCTTCCCCTGAAGGGAATTTTGTTGAAAGAAAGGCTGATGTTCCAAGAAGGTAACATCCATGCTAACATGGAGCTTCTTTGTGCTAGGATTAAAACATTTATACCCCTTTTGGTTGGAGAATATGCAACAAAAATGCATTTTTCTGCCCTTGGGTCTAGTTTGGACCGAGAGATAGAGGGTGTATGCATAAAAATAGTGCAGCCAGACACTTTTAAAGGTAGATCAGCATGTAATCAACATGGTGGAAAAAAGGTTTTGAAAGTATCCAAAGGTGTGTGATAATTTGACACATGAGTGGACATTCTATTTATGAGATAGGCTGCTGTTAGGACAGCATCTCCCCACAAGTATTTTGGAACATTAAAACATGATAGCACGAGCTACTTCAGGGAGATGTTTATTTTTCCTTTCTGCAGTGCCATTCTGTCAGTGTTGTCAAAAATCGGCCATGACAGCTCCATGGCGGGATGGCGTGGTGGAAATCAAGAAGACCGCCATGGGAGAGTGCATCTCCTAGCAGAAAATCGTGGTGGGCCATGGCACATGGCGTCAAATATCGGCCGACCCTTTTCTTTTTTTTTTTTTTTGTTTTTTTTTAAACTTCAGAGGATATTTTGGCCAAGAATGAAGCACGAACACACCTCTAAGCCTACTGTACCGGTGTCAAACATGTGAATGGTGGCGACACAACGGCAATGCACGTCGGAGGTGTGTCTTCTTCTACCTCAATTTTCGAACTTCAAGCCATTTGACGCGGCGGCGACACGAGTTGAACTTTGGTGGACATGGCGGTGACATGGACTTGAGTGGACGGCAAACTCCTTCTCAGACCGCCAGTGTGCAGCCGTGGCATCGCTATAGTCTCTTTTCTCTCTGTCACTAATTGCTCGTTGTGTTCTCTCATGTCTGAGCTTTCTGCTACAGTTCGGAAAGAGATTTTTTTTTTTTTTGTGCCTTCTAGCTGTCTCCATCTTTGCAATATCTTCTAATTTTATTTTTTTTTAAATTTTGTAATATACTAATAATAGTCTTTGCAGTTTGCACCGTTCAGTCTCTATGTACAGCAGCTTTTAGATCATCTGCAGCCTTCTCTCTCTCTCTCTCTCTCTCTCCCTCTCTCTCTTTTTCTTTTTGATTTTGTAATATTGAAGTTGCAATGTTTGCAAATAATTAACTTGGAGGAGAAGAAATTGATACCTTTTCCATTAGACGTTAGAGCTAAGAATATTATTTTCGAATAAATTGCAGTATCTTGAGATAACTTTTTGATTTCATGTAAAATATATCTATTTTTATGTTTATAAAATGCCATTGTTTATTATAATATATTATTTCTATATTTAAGAGTATTGATTTTTATATCTTGTGATGCATTTGCTGAATTTATTACTTAAAATATATTTTTAATTTTATTGTTCTTGATATATGTTATTAATTTTTATTATTTTTTATGTTTAGTAGTATATATATATATATATATATATATATATATAGCTTCCGCCATAACCCGCCACGCCATTCGCCATAATTTTATGGCGGATTTTTGGCTCACCGCCGCCATCCGATATTGATTACTATGCATTCTATTGAGGGGTACTTGGGCATGTCGATGGATGCTGAATACCTTTATTTTGGAGAAATTCATTGAGGGTTTTATTAAAATATTCAGTGCCATTGTTACTTCTTAAGATGGAGATTTTTGTGTCAAATTGTGTTTCTACCATTTGTGAAAAACATTAAACTATATTAGGAACTTCAAATTTTTCATGCATAAAGTAGATCCAACACAACTGAGTGTGATCATCAATAAAGGTCACAAACCACCTTTTTTCAAATTGGGTTGTAAATTTCAATGGACCTCATACATCACCATTGATTAAATGAAAAGGTTTAGATGCATGGTAAGGTTGAGAAGAATAAGGTAATCTATGACTTTTAGCAAGAACACAACTTTCACATTCAAAAGAAGAACAATCAATATTTTTAAATAAACTTGGAAACAAATGCCTAAGATATTGAAAATTAGGGTGCCTAGTCTATTGTGCCAAACCATTATTTGGTCCCTTATAAGGGGTAGAACTTATACCACTAAGACCTTGAGCTATTTTATTCTCGAAAGTATCCTCAAAGTAATAGAGCCCATCCATCATCTTAGCATTGCCAATCATCTTCCCCAAAGTCTGGTCCTGAAAAATACAATGAGTGTCAAAGAACTTCACACTACAATTGGAATCCTTGCAGATTTTCTTGACAGACAATGGTTGCAGGAAAGTTTTGGTACATGTAGAACATTTTTTAAGTCAATGTGTTTGGATAAGGTAATCCTACCTTTTCCTGCAATTGATGAAAAACTACCATTTACAATTCCAATCTTTTCATTTCCCAAACAAGGAGAGTAAGTTCTACATAAAGAAGAAAGGCTAGTCATGTGCTCAGAAGCACCCAAATCAATGATCCAAGGTACACACATATTTGAGGTGCAGTTAAGAGAGCTAGGGGTACTAAAATTAGCTATTTGTGCTAAAGAACCACTAGGAGTACTAGATAAAGAACTGGACTTTAACAACCTTATAAGTTGCTCTACTTGTTCCTTGCTCAAAGAGGTTTTTTCTGCCTCATGAGCTGCAGGTGAAGGTCTAGATGTTTTCAGACTTGATTTGCTGCCCTTTAGATGTGCTGGTCTTCCATGTATTTTCCAGCATGTCTCTCTGGTGTGGCGTGGTTTATTGCAGTGGTCACACCAGAGGTTTGAGGAGTTCTTCTAGTTTGTTGAACTCTTAAGGGCAGCAGCTTCTACAGCAAGCGTGTTAGTCTTGGGAGGAGTTGGATCAGTTTTTGTCTTTCCCATCATTACACTTCTGCGAGTTTTCTCTCTCCTAACTTCCGCAAAGACCTCACCTAGTGAAGGTAAGGTTGATCTCCCAATGATTCTACCACAAAACTTCATCTAGCTGCTCATTGAGATGGGCAAGAAATTGAAATATTCCTTCTTCTTCCATTGTTTGCTAATGGTGTTTGGCATCCTTAGTTGACTTCCACTTATAAATGTTGAAGAGATCAAGATCCTACCATACCCACTTTAAGGAGTGAAAATATCTTGTCACGTTGTCACCTCCCTGTTCTCTAGCTTGCAAGATGAGTTCATAAATCTAAAATTTATTTCCCAAATCAGAATACATATCCATGACACTATCCCACAATTCTTTAGCTATGGAATAGCACATATAGTTGCTACTGATGTCTTCTGCCATGGAGTTTACCAACCACGTCATTACCATGGAGTTTTTAGCGTCCCAAATAGCATGCTGCAGGTCAGTGGTATTAGGTTGAGGTCGCTCACCAGTGAGATATCCAAGTTTTCCTCTGCCACAAATATATATCTGAACCGATTGAGACCACCAAAGATAGTTCAACCTATTGAGCCAAAAGGAGGTGATTTGAACAGAGTGGGAATCGCCAAGAAGGACTTTCTACTCCTATTTTGGAGGCAGCGACTTTGTGTGAGTGGCATTCTCCTTTCTCTGGGATGAGTCGTTGCTGGTGGCTGAGGAGCTGTCAGCCATGGCAACGTAGCGCAGATCAAAGTTGCAAAGAGAGAAATTGGCTCTGATACCAAGTTGAAATATGAAAATATTATTGATAATTTCAGCTGTATTTCCTCTTCTTATAGAGGTATTTACATCTGATGATTGACTCAAAAATAGGAAAATAGTATCCTAAATCAAGGAAAGAATATGAGAATAGAAAGCTTCCTAAAATAGACTAAGCTAAATATAGAAACAGAATAACTATACAATCAAATCCATTTACAACGAAATCGTAGAGTATCAAATAGAGCTTTAATGTTCTTTTGATACCCTGCCGACAATGTCATTAGTGTTAATTCTGTCGAGAACAGCTTTTCAAATGAAAGATTTGATCTTAGGCGGAGATTGGGACTTCCAAATGGTTTGTCCATGAATAAGTTTTCTCTGCGAGGTGGACCTAGTCAAGAACTTAAAATATGATTTACAAGAGGATACCCCAACAATTCAAGAGACAAATTTCCTTTACCATTATCGGAGGAAAGATGAACGGAATCAAGTAGAGGAAAGAGTCGCCTTCATGTACAACTAACTCCAAACAAGTCATCAATATTATTGTTTATCGTAGGTCTAAAGGTTCCTTTCCACTCATTCCACTTTCAAATATTCTACAGAAAAAGATCTAAAAAAATGTTATGTTCAAACCTTCACAATTAAAAGATACCTGGTTTAGCAAACGTCTAGCATGCAATGCATTTGGATTAGTATGGGGATCCTTCTCTGCATCTCTTCGCATGATTTCAAGCACTCTACACCATAATACCAAATTTATATACATTGAAAAAGTAGCCCATAAACAATTTCAAGGCATCATAACAAATAAATTATTGCCACCAGCAAATGAAAATTATATAAATTTACTGACAAAAGAACAGACGATACAACAACAGCAGCTAAGCCTTATCCCACTAGGTTACATGGATCAAATGACGCCAGTGTTCTATCATAAATCATATTTATGTTTGAAGACATTTTAGTCTCTTTTAATAGTTTCAACTATCATTTTCCTAAGTTTCCCTCTGCCTCTAACTACAAGACTAGCCTCTATCTGATCCACTCTGCTTACTAGGGCCTCTATAGGTTTTCTCCATACATGTCCAAATTATCTAAGGTGAGATTCTACCATCTTCTGTATTACAGGCGCTACCTCAACTCTCTCTCTAATGCACTTATTCCTACTTTTATCTTGTTTAGTGTGTCCACTCATTCATTGTAACATTCTCATCTCCGTAATATTTAGCTTATTTTCTTGTTGACTTTTTTCCTCAACTTTGCCTCTGTTAAGCTTTATTGCAAAGTTTAGCATTGTCAGTCCCAAGCCCAGGTAAAAAAGGAGGGCTGTGTTAGGCTGTCGATAGCCAACGTGAAATTTCGTCGAATCTTTATGACATGGATAAGAGACGAGACAAAAGAATAGATGGCAATATTAAAATTTATCTTTTGGCTTATTTTAGGAATCTTCAGTCTGCTAAGTGTCAATAAGGTCATTCAGGTCACTTCTGGGAAAGAGAATAAAATTTAATGGCAGATGCAACTGAATCAGTTCTTAATTGAATGGAATCAAATAGTATAGGAAAGAAAATGTAAAAGTGACATTGTGTACTGCCTTCCCATAAAGCTATCAAGTATGTCAGTCCTTGGTTTCATAGAGATCAATAAGACAAGGAAACAAGAGCAACTTGCTTCCTATTGTTGGTTTTATAATTCAAGCAATATCCACAAGCTTCATCTAGTGTCCTATCGTCTCCACTATAATAAGGACATAATCCTTTTTCATGATACAGCATTAATTTATGAAGGGTGGCCAGTGATGAGGCTCCAACCTCGTGTGGTCTGGGAAGGGTAATGTATGCAGCCTTACTCCTGCAAGCGGAGGGCTATTTCCAGGATTTGAATCCATAACCTCTAGGTTACAAGGCAATAACATTACTATTGCACCAAGGCTTACCCTCTATAATACAGGCTTAATTTATCTCAAAGAAAAATGACAATCATGTCATAAACCAGATGACCACTTGTTCAGAGACAAGTATGTATAATTCCCTTGTGCAGAGTGCTAATTACCTGGCAGCAATTCCTGAGTACACATCAGCAGGCTGGCCTCCACCAACAAGATTGACTGCAGCAGCTCCCAACTTCAACAACAATAATTATAATTAAAAAAAAAAAAAAGACAAAAAAAATGCCACAAATGACATTAAGGCATAACAAAAACAACACCAGAAGATAGAGTTTTATAATGAAGGTTATTAATTCAAAACAATGTGTAAATAATAAAATTCTGTGACTAATATCTAAACAAACTTAGAGCATTTATTCTGAACAGCCCAACCATCCTGTTAGCACACAAAGGCCAACCAGTAACCATAACATACTATCCTCAATTAAAAAAATAAAATGAAATACACAAAATCCAAGTTATGCTTTTCTCTAATGAGATTAAAAAAATTATTAAAAAAAGAAAGAAAAAGTAAAGAGAAACCCTGAACAAATAGCATATGATGACTGTGTTACATGTGAACGAAAGTGCTGAATTTTCAGAGAGGAAAGCTCTGATTTTCTTAATCAAATTGACCAACAAAACAGAGGAATATATATAGGAGAAAGCATGACAACAAGATCTGCCACTGAGTCCTTAATCGTAGCAAGAATATCCTAAACAAGGAAACAAATTACACTGAATCTCTCAAGAGCTATCTCTACTACCATATGACAAAATATGGCCTAGCCACCAGTGTGGTTGCCACAAAAACCAACCTCTACCTCCATAGTCACCACTTCAAACAGTCCTAGAGGGGTGGACAACTTTCATCCATCCATTACAGGTCACAAACTACATGGGCAAAATCATCTCCAATGGTCTCAATCCGTTTTGATGTTCATATACGGCATGGACAAGGAAGACTACTTCACTGGAGATTCAACAGCTCCAGCAAAAGAGGATCCGAAGTACAAAAGATGGAAGGCCAAAAACATGGTCATGTCATGGTTGATCGACTCCATGAACAATGCCACAGGGAGAATTTTTCTTCTCTATACAACTGCAAATGAAGTTTGGGATGCAACAAAGAAATACAACAAAGCCATTTGGAAGAGAAAGCGTTCTCCAAGACTTGCATCAAGGTGATCTCCTAGTCACTCAATATTTTAATCTCCTCACTCGATATTGGCAAACATTAATGTATGAGAAACATGACTGGAACTGCCTGACGAATGGCACTAATACAGAAAGATTGTTGAAAAGAGAAGGATCTAGAAGTTCCTACTTGGTCTAAACAAGAACCTTGATGAAGTTCAGGGTAGAATTTCGGGAACTAAACCTCTTCCCACACTTTGAGACGTCTTCTTTGAAGTACGCTGTGAGGAGAGTAGAAAGAAGCTGATGATGGGGTCTTCAAATTCCCAACCTGACGTTGAGAACTCTGCCCCTGTTGCACGTGGTCCTCAATTTCAAGCTCAAGACAATCAATAAAAGAAACAACGGAGACCTTTGTGTGAAATGTGTTGCAAACCTAGACACACCAAAGACACTTGCTGGAAGATATAAGGCAGAAGCCTAGATAACCATCAAAAAGCATAGGTTACATGAGCAACAGCAAGGGAAAGTCATCATTTGAAACCACATATTTCAGCAAGGAGCAGGTGGAGTTTCTTCAGATATTGATCAGCCATCAAATAGCACCATCGGTACCTACTAAGAATATTCTAGGAACGGGTTCTGTTGCACAAAAGGCAATTTTCCCATGGTTATGAACACCCAAGTGCAGAAGCACAACTAATGGGCATTAGCTCTGGTGCCTCACACCATATGATTGGTAGAAGCTGAGATGAGAAGTTTCTATGGAAAGCGATGAATTTTTCAGTTAAAAAAATCACTTTTTTTGTCAAAAGAGCTGAAACAAACTCAGCCTATAATCTTCATCTTATTTTATTTAGACTGGGAGAAGCTCATTTTAGAATTATGACATTTTTTAACAAATTAACCTCAAGTGTTAAATACTATATATTATATAATATAAATAAATCATTTCACACTTTTTTTGTAAGTAACTATGTAAAAGCAATTTTTCCATATAATCCAAACAAAATACAATACTTTAAAATCAATTTTCAATTAATACATCCAAACATGAAATCAGTTTATCATAATTAATTATAAAAAAATCAATTATATCTATAATTGATTATTAAAATAATTTTATGTTCACAGCTAATCTAAACATACCCTAAGACTTAACATACAAGACCACATAGAGGAGCTTCCAAAACCAGATCCATATTTTTTTGGACAAAGAAAATTCTAACTGAACATCTATCAAACTCTTAGAACTCCCCCCAACACACCTTGCAAAAAATAAAAAATAAATAAAAAAATTAAAATTAAAATACAAAAACACATGCACACGGCAAAGCCAAGACATGAAAAAGACAAGGAAATATTATGTTTACATACTTTATCCCTCCCAAGGGCTGCATAGTGCTGTAAGCCATTGCACGAACCATCCTAGCAACAGAATAAAACACAGTAATTTTATAAAAAATGATGAAATTGGAATTAGTAAAGGAAGACCAAAGCATGGGTTATGCTCAGCAGTCTCTGAACTTCATCAACATACATGCTCATGGTCACAAGGAAACTATACATAAGAGATTGGCACAATATCAGCGATCTTCTATCATGGAAGTCATTATGAATTTATGGACTAGAATACCACTATTGCTGTTAAGCCAACATTGTAGTAAGATGATTGGGCTGTGGCTATGGCTCAAACCAAAAAAAAAATTGGCAGCCGAGTTTCTCTTAATCAGAATACAAACAGTAATATATGTTCCCATATAACTATTTGTGAGATCTCAAAAACAGATACCTGATGGACAGGCATATGTGAAAGGGTACCCTCCGGAGTGGGGCTTCTCAATGCTTCAGAGAGATTGATACATGCTGCCAAGCACTGAAAGGGATCCTCCGCTTCCAACCACCAGCGCCTTCCTTCAAGGGGCCTGTCTGCAGAATCAAATACATCATCCAGGTGGTTCTTAGTAAATGCTACTCGACCCTCATAAGATAACTTGTCCACACCACCAGCATACAAATTTGCCAGATGTATTTTCAACCAGCGCAAGCCTGACTTTCCAAGGGGGCGTCCCTCTGAAAATTCAAGTATGCCTCGGCATAAATCAGAACCAAGATGGTTCAAATATGGATGCATGGGATATGCACGACCCCGGAAATCAAGATTGTGGGGATAGTAGAAGCCTTCTTCATCCTTCATCTTCCGTGCAACCTGCAGACAATAAAATAATGGTCAACAGAGCAATCTCGTAGAGAAAGCATTTGATAGAACTCAGTCTGTTAAATAACAAGACCAGCAGGCTTCTTACAGCAAGTTTTAGTTCTATGTCGCATCGTTGTGAATGCCTCTCGTTATTCTCCTTTTTGACAGCTTTGACTTTCCATTTCCATTTTCGGATTTCACCTTCATCCTCTGTGTCTGGTTCCTCTGGGAGGGGAACCTTAAAGACGAAAAGGCAAGTTAACCAAAAAGCTAGGGAAATGAAGAGACAATATCAAAATGGAGAAAGATATTTAATGAATTAAAATAACCAAAATATATTTTTATGCATGTTATATGTAAAATATAAAATATAAATTAAAAATATGCTTAAGAATTAAGATTATATGCGTACGCACGCACACAATAAAACAACTCATCAATATTGATTTAAAAACTCCTTTTTGTTCCTACAATTTGAAAATCCATTTTATCCAAGTCATTTCACATACAATTATCGTTACTTTTTCACTTTCTCAAAAGTAAATTTACTTTCTTTGCGATTAAAAGCAAATACACAACAGAGAACAAAGAAAACACCAATGAAGCAAAGCTATCCAATCCCTCGACATATTTGCAATGGTTATCCTTTCAAAAAGACCATGTGTTTTACACAAAATAGAATCCAAATATGTAATTTTATCCCAAATTAGCTGTTTATCCAAAGAAATCTCATTGAAAATCATTGAGATTTGTCTTTCAACTGTCACTGACTCAGCTGAGCAGATGAGAATAAACAGAACCCATTTTACCGACGCACATTTGCCCGATGAATGCATTGAAGATTTACACCATTTAATGTAATAATGGAAATTCATCTCATCAAGTCAATTTTGAGACACATCAAGAAAACCACTATTTTTTTTTCTCTTTTTTTGTCACTCCACTATCTGTTTATTTATATGTATAAGTTCTCAACCATGACACCTCCCATTCATTAAACAAGTGACACACTGAAAGTGCAATGTGAAATTTTTAAAATCCCCATCCAAAGCAAGACAAAATCGATGATATAAAATGATCGCTTTACATCTTATCACTAGTTTCAACCTCACTTGAATTTAACTTGTTGAATTTGTAGGAATATAAAGGTTAAATTAATTTGTTAGTCCCTAAACTTTACAGGAGAATTCAAATAGGTCCCTATATTTTGAAAGTTTGTAATTAAGTCCCTAAATTTACAAAATGTTTGTAATTGAGTCCCTGGACACAAAAATCTATAATAAATTTGTTAACAAAACCAAAATATTCTAAGATGTAATCCTATGTGCTATATACCTGTTAAGTTGGTATCTAAAAATATTTTGTTTTCATTGACAAATTTTTTAATTAACATTTGTGCCCGAGGAGCCAATGACAAACATTTTGTGAATTCAGGGACTCAATTACAAACTTTCAAAGTAAAGGGACATATTTAAATTTTCCTAAAAAGTTCAAGGACTAACAGATTAACCTAAAATAAAAGAGAAGGAGGAGAGTAACAACAATATGTTGCTAAATAGTCTGAGTCTTTAGGTTTAATGCTTGAGTCCTTAGATACCCCTCAACACAATATATAGTGCAATAGGAATAAATACATTTTACATTTTCAAGAGCAATAATAAATATACCATTTCCTATGACTACTATGATTCCAATGCCTTGACTTCCATCTTTTCCAACACAATAGACTAAATAAATGGAGGGTCCGTTTGGATAACATTGCTTATGACTTTTAAGTTTTTGGAAGTGAAAAGTCACATTTGTTTTACTTTTTATCTCGTTTGGTTTTACGGCTTATCACTTCTCAAAAAGTCATTTTAGTGCTTTTTCAAAAATTAAAATATCTAGCTTTTTAAGAAGTGTTTTTCAAAACACTCAAAACAAGCACTTCTGTTACTGTATATCCAAATACAAAATAACTTAGTCACTTTCATAAATTTCTTTCACATAAGGTGTTAAATAAACTATTTATCCAAACGGAGCTGTAGTCACATGTTTTACTCTTAACACTCCCCCTCAAGCTAAAGCTTACTAAGCTTTAAGCTTGCTACAAAAATAACCCTTAATAATAAAAATATAGAGACACCATAAAACATAAGTGGCAAGGCAATAGATATTGGAATGATCTTCAGCATAGACTTCGATCAAATTCAACAACATTTGAAAACCATTGAATGGACCAAAGCACTTGGGAAAGCCATGAAACGAGACCAGAGTGCTTTTGCAAAGCCATGAAACGGGGCCGGACTGTTGGGAAGGCCGTGAAACGGGGGCTAGACTATTGGGAAGGCTGTGAAATGAGCCCAGACTACTGCGAAGGTTGTGAAACGGGGCCAAACAGCTAGGAAAGCTGTATAACGAGGCCAAAGTTAGCATTGGAAATAAGCCAAACAGTAGCCAAACAAGGACAAACCAAAGAAAACAATTATGAGGAACTTCAAGAAACAACCCTTTATAACAAGACCAGGAAGAGTATTCCATGGAGAAGCCAAAAATAACCACAAAAAAAAATAAAGAGGAGCTGAAACTGCTGCGATGGACAGAGGCACCGACGGCGGCCGGATGGAAGTGGAAAGACCAAGGACCAGAAATGTCTAGCAATGGTGGCAGACGAACTCGCAACTGGTGGGTCACTGGAACATGCCATCATGCACTAGAGACGGGGTGGCACGTGGCAGAACGCACAAACACCAGAAGAAGCATGTGGCACAGTGGTCACGGACGACAAGACGACTCCAACGCTGAGGTCGCCGGTCAGAAATGTTGTCGGAGAAGACACTGGCAATGAAAACAATGGTTGTTTGAAGTAGAAAAGGAATGATTTATGATAAAAGAAGGGAGAAAAAAAATAATCAACCTTAATGGGGAAAATATCTAGGGTTTTGAAGGTCCAACTCTCAAAACATACTGAAAAATAATTGAGTTCTAATTTGAGTTTAGGAACTCTGCAGCAAAACAGTGACAAGACAGGTAACAAAGGATGATACCACTCTAATACCATGTTGAATTTGTAGGAAAATAAGAGGAGGGGGAGAGTAATGATAATGTGTGGCAAAATAATTTGAGTCTTTAGGATCAATCAATGCTTGAGTCCTTAGATACCCATCAGCACTATATATAGTACAATAGGAATAAATAGATTATACATTTCCAAGAGCAATAATATAGATATTAGAATCAGTGGATAATTGTTAGGATGATAATTAGAAATTAGAATCTTATATTTAGAGTAACTGTATATTCTTCATATCTTTGTATTTATTACATATTGTTTATATATTCCAGTCTCCATTTTGTAGTTAAGACACAGATTTCATAAGCTTTTCTCTGGTTATCTCAACATAGTATCCAAAGCTTAAAGAAAGGCACCCTAAACCGTGCCATCAAGAGGACCCATTGTCCTCCAGTGAAATTTATTTTTCCGGAAATTGAGTTGTCCTTCCAGTTCGCAGCCTCATCACTGCTGTGTCGTTGCTCCAGTAACCCCAACACCCATTCGTTGTCTTTCCTTCGCTGCCAACGACTTTTTCCGGCATCCTTTCCGATAGCAACTCATGCCATCGTACTAGCCTTCCTCTGCGCGGCCAAACCCCAGTGACTGCATCTCCATTCAAGCTCCCACACGCCCCCGCTTGCGTCCAACGCGTTCTGCTGCACAACCACTCGCCGCTACGCATGATGGGACATCCGACCATGTCTTCAACCGCCGCTTTCATCGATGGCCTTGTCTTGACGAGGTTTTCCTAGATCTGTCCGTGTTCGGTCCATTTGGCCACTATCCTATAACACCACTTTTCAGATTTCCGATTTTACCCCAATTCGTGAGCCATGGCTACTGACTCTTCTACTACGAGTTCCAAGGATGTCCCAAAGACTGACCCTCCTACTTTCACTAGCTATGTCAATGTTCATCTCTCTACTGACAAACTAGATGGAAGTAACTATGATTCTTGGGCATCTGATATCAAGCTTTGGCTCATTGGCAAAGATTATGCCAACCACCTCATCAAGAAGGCTGACGATGTTCCAGCAGCAGACCATCCCCGATGGATTAGGATTGATGCCCAGCTTGCAGTGTCATCAAATCCACCACTCATCCCTTTATCCAACAGATTTTCCGAGTGCATCTCACTTATGAATCAATTTGGGCACAGGCAAAGGCCATTTATACCAACAACACCCAACAGTTGTATGGTGTTTGTCAGAGCGTAATGAATCTCATTGCCCCAAAGTAGCTCGATGGCCCTATGTCTACCTATTTAGGGCAGATTCATGGTGCTCTCCACAACTTCAATGAACTTTTGCCCCCTACTGATACCTCGACAAAAGCATTGGAGCAACGCAACACCTTCTTCATGTTCATGGCCCTATATGGCTTGCCTCCTGATTACTCAGGCATTCAAGATCAAATTTTGGGGTCCCCTATTGTGCCTACCCTTTCTACAATCTGGTCCTCATTGCTTCGGGTTCCTGCTAAACAACCCATTGAGCTTGTCCCTACTTCGGCCACAGTTGATACTTCTGCCCTTGTCTCTCAAAGTAATAGCCATGGTCGGTCTCGCAATGGAGGTCTCGCCCGAAGTGCAACCACTGGCACCATTTGGGCCACACCATTGATAAATGTTAGACTCTGCATGGTCAACCCCCATGGACTATTAGTGTTGCCTAGATTGCTGCCTTGCTACCTCAGAATCTCCTAATCAACACAAACCATCTCCTGTTGACTACGCCGATTTCCTGAAATGGTATGAGTAGCGTCAGACCTCTAGTTCCACTGCCTCTGTTGTGCACACTGGTAATTCTTTTGCATGTCTCTCTCAGCCTACTTCTATGGGTCCATAGGTCCTTAATTCTACTGCCACTGATCACATCTCTGGTAATAAAGCTCTTCTTTCTAGTCTTTCTAGTTCTGGTTATTTGCCCATTGTTACATTATTTAATGGTTCCCAAACCTAGTCTCAGGGGGTTGGCACAGCCCACCCCATGTCGTCCATGTCAGTTGATTCTGTCCTTTATGTTCCTGGCTCTCCATTTAATCATCTTTCTATTAGTCATTTAACTCATTCTCTTAATTGCATTGTTCATTCACTGAAGACTCTGTCATTCTGTAGGACCAGAGCTCAAGATGGATGATTGGCACCAGATGTGAGTCCAACGGCCGCTATTGGCTCTCCTACCCATCCCTTGCTTACTCTCTCTCCACCGATCCTCTCACCGTCTACGCTCAATTGGGTCAACCTAGCCTTGCCAAGCTTCAACAGATGGTGCCAAGTCTTTCCAAGCTATCTAGTTTACCTTGTGAGTCGTGTCAACTTGGGAAACATACCCGTAGTCCATTTTCTGATAGGGTTAGTAGTCGTGCTTCATCCCCTTTTATGTTGGTTTACTCTGATATTTGGGGTCCTAGTCGTACTAAATCCACATTAGGGTCTAGATATTTTGTTAATTTCACTAATGATTTCTACCGTTGTACTTGATTATTTTTAATGAAGAATCGGTCTGAGTTGTTTTCAATTTTTACAAATTTTTATCAAAAAATAAAGACTCAATTTGGTGTTTCAACTCGTACTCTGTGCAGCGATAATGCCACAAAGTATTTATCTCACCAATTTCAAACTTTTATGGCATCTTATGGTGATCTTCATCAAACATCATGTGCTCATACCCTTCAACAAAATGGGATTATTGAACAGAAAAACCGCCATCTAATTGAAACAACTCGCATCATTCTTCTTCATGATCATGTTCATTTTCATTTTTGCGGGGTGCTGTCCTTGCTACTTGTTATTTAATTAATCGCATGCCTTCCTTGATTCTAGGAAACCAATCTCCTCACTCTATGTGTTCCCTCATACACCCCTACATTCTCTTCTCCCTCATGTTTTCAGGTCCACTTGTTTTGTCCATAACTTCACTCCTGGCATTGACAAACTTTACATCGATCCATCAAATGTGTTTTCCTTGGGTACGAGGTCACAGAAAGGTTATCGTTGTTTTTCTCCTATAGATGTCACCTTTTTCGATGATGTTCTGTTTTTCAAGTCTCCATCCCTAAGCCCTCCACCTATGTCCGAGATCTTGCCCCTATCTCCCTTACCTTTAGCCTCTCCACCCACTGTCCCACTGCCCCGGACTCTATTCCCTCAGCTCGCCTAGTTTACATTTACCATCGTCAAGCCACTTCTCACCTACCATCTTGCGCTGCCATTAGCCGGACCTGACCCCTAGCCTCTCCCGAACCCATTACTACTTTTGGAGCCTATTCCGACCACTGTGGACCATCCTCCAGTGCCCACTCCTACACCAACTCCGGCCTTGCCTTCTAAGCCTGACCTTCTTAATGCTCTTTGTATAGGTATACATTCTACACATAACCCGTCTCCTCGTTATGTTGCTTTGAGCTACCACTGTTTATCTTTTTTGCATTATACTTGTTTGTCTTTTGTGTCTATCCCTAAATCTCCAGGTGAAACTTTATCTCATCTTGGGTGGAGACAAGCTATGATTGATGAAATGTGTGCGCTTCAGAACATTGGTACACAGGAACTAGTCTCTTCCTCTAGGCAAATCGGTGGTTGGCTATCAGTGGATTTATATTGTAAAGGTTGGTCCTGATGGTGCTATTGATCGCCTCAAGGCTCGCATGGTGGCCAAGGGCTACACTCATATCTTTGGTCTGGATTATGGCGACACTTTCTCCCCTATTGCCAAGATGGATTTTGTTCATCTCTTTCTATCTTTGGCTATTATGCGGCATTGGCCGCTTCATCAGTTGGACATCAAGAATGTCTTCCTCCAGGGTGACCTTGAAGAAGTCTATATGGAGCAGCCTCCTGGATTTGTTGCGCAAGGGGAGTCTTCCAGCCTTGTCTATAATCTTCGTAAATCTCTTTATGGCCTTAAGCGGTCTCCTCGAGCTCGGTATAATAGATTCCCTACTGCAGTTCAACAGTTTGGCATGATTCGGAGTGAAGATGATCACTCTGTTTTTTACCATCGTACTCCACGAGGCTGCATCTATTTGATTGTATGTTGATGACATTGTCATTATTAACAGTGACAATGATGGCTTAACTCAAGTCAAACAGCATCTATATCATCACTTTCAGACCAAATACCTTGGCAAACTGTTATTTCTTTGACATTGAAGTAGCACAATCTAAAGATGGCATAGTTCTCTCACAAAGAAAGTAGCTATGGACATCCTAGAAGAAACAGGCTTACTTGGGGCAAAGCCTGTTGATACTCCTATGGATCCTAATGTGAAGCTCCTGCTAAATCAAGGGGAGCTACAATCTGACCCAAGAAGATATAGAAGACTGGTTGGGAAACTAATCTACCTTACAGTCACTCGTCCAAACATTTCCTTTATAGTGAGTGTGGTTAGTCAATTCCTAAACTTACCATGTGAAGGTCATTGGAAAGCTGTGATTCGCATTCTGAAGTATGTCAAAGAAGCACCAAGAAAAGGCCTCGTCTATGACGATAAAAGGCATGTTGATATAGTTGGGTATTCAGATGTTGATTGGGCACAATCTCCTACGGATAGACGTTCTACTTCCGGGCATTGCGTACTCATTGGAGGCAATCTTATCTCCTAAAAAAGTAATAAGCAGGATGTGGTTGCGAGATCTAGTGCTGAGGCAGAGTATCGTACCATGGCATCCACCATGTTTGAACTCATTTGGCTCAAGAACCTCCTCAAGGAACTTCAATTTGGGGAGATCAGACATATGACACTTATTTGTGACAACCAAGCGGCTTTGCATATTGCCTCCAACCCAATTTTCCATGAAAGGACCAAACACATTGAAGTTGACTACCACTTCATCAGAGATAAGATTCTATCCAAAAACATTACCACAAGTTTTGTCAATTCAAATGATCAATTGGAAGATGTGCTCACCAAGTCTTTAAGAGTTCCTAGAATAAGTTATCTATATAACAAGCTTGGTGCATATGATCTATATGCTCCAACTTGAGAGGGAGTGTTAGAATCTGTGAATACTTGTTAGGATGATAATTAGGAGTTAGAATCGTATATTTAGAGTAGCTGGATATTCTCCATATCTTTGTAATTATTACGTATTGTCTATATATTCCAGTCTCTATCGTGTAGTTGAGACACACGGATTTCATAAGCTTTTCACTTTTCTTTGTTTATCTCAACAATAGACTTAGACTATTTCCTATGACTACTATAATTCCAATGCCTTGACTTCCATCTTTTCCAATGCAATACTAATCACATGACTAAATACATGTAGTTACATGTTTTATTCTTAACATAACTCATTCACAATTTTGAGAACTCAAAGAACCTAATATGGAATGTAAATTATCAATAACATAAGGGATATCAAAATAGAAGAAACTCAGTCAAAGACTCACAACACAATATCTCAACTCTAAATACCAAGCTAGCAAGCTATACTCAACAACACATATGAAATTGACACCGAAATTGTGGTTATCAAGTCTGAGAGTGTTTACTCACATTAATTTGCCATCAAGTTTTTTTTTTAAATAACAAGAAGAAAAAAAAATCTTCGAAACTAAAAAGGACAGAATTTTCGAAGTGAATTGGATTTTTAGTCTTATTAATTGTACATTCAAATGGGTTGAATCCATACAAGGGCTCAACGTGAATGGAATGACCTTTAAACATAATTGATGTCAAAATCGCCATTCAAGTCGTAGAATCGTACGATTTTACGTGTTTTCCTTGCTTCTCTGATCCTGTTCCTAGCTTTGAACATGTTTTGGTGGGATCAGTGGTGAATCGCGTGCTAGTTCGTAAAAGCGTTGAACGAGTGCATCTCCAACATTCCAAACTTCTCTTACTAGATGTGGATGTTGGGTTGGGCAATCGGAAAACCCCCCCAAATTTCATTCTAAGCTACTGGAACCCTAACATTCGCTGAACATGCAACCACAACAATGGCCACTAGGTGGTGCAACCTCATTTGTGCCTTGTCTATGGTGATGCAACCTGGGTTGAGTTCAACCTTGAGCAATTTGGGTTGAGTTCAGCCTTGTTTGTGTGACCCCTTGCCTTTTGTTCGCTACTTGAGCTATGGAAAGTGTCGTTTGGGGGAGTTGTGTGAAGTGGCACTGTGTAAAGTTGTGTGATTTTTTGGCTTTGGGTGTGTGTTGGTTTGTTTACGTGTTAGGGAATCCCATTGGCTTTTGTCCTCTACCATTTGTGCTTGTAAGGTGTTGTACGTTGTGTGCTTGTGGTTTCTACCATTTTCTAAGATTAAAAGGGTCATTCTAGAAGCCTTTGCTTTTATATAAGGCTTGGTTTGTTTATGGTAGGTTAAGCCTTAAGAGGCCTTTGTTTTTGTTAGAAGACTAAAAATTACAAAAACTCATACCCAGTACCCACATGACAATATTTTGAAATAGAATATATTTAAAAGTTTGTAATTTTGATTTTGTTATTATTATGCCTTATTTGTGTTATTGTATAAATACATATATATTGTTGAATTTAATTTTATATAATAGGCAGAAACTTCTATTAGTGTCACGAATCACGATCCCACATTATGTTTCTAACTGCCTTGTCCAATCCAAGATAGGATCTACGAGTTTGACAACCTTGTTAAACAGGATTATCTAAACAATTGCATGTTAACTTCAACTAAATGGATTCAACTCAAACTCAACATGATTAAAAATAGTGTAAGGCAGATTGGACTTGTTTTATATATCCAAAACCTGTTTAACATCAAACAATTTTTCTTTTTAAGTGGTGATTTCAATATGGTTTATGGATAGTATCATATTTTTTCACACGTAGCCTTTTAATGAAAAGTGAAAGTTTAAAAAAGAGATATCAATTAATTACTTCTCTCCTCAAGTCTTCATGAATCACGCATTGTGGCTGCCTTGAGAGAAGAAAATACTCTTATCTCTCCTCCTTTCTCTTTGGCTGTAAGGCAGAGTGCCCCCCAAGCTCCATTGGTGACCACAACTAGAATCTCCCACTCTCAGCCCATGGGTAAGTAAAACTTTACCAAAATTATAAAAGGTGGAACACTATTGTCTTCAGTCATCAATGAGCCATGGATAAGTAATTTATCTAATTCATGGTCAAAATAAAATAAAATTGAAAATTAGTAGAAAGAATGTTAAATAGAGGCTTGTATGTTATGTATCTGGACGAATTCATATGCAACCCTCACAATTCAGGCATTATGCTAGTCCCATGCTTCCTAAATGGATATCTATAATTTTGTGCTGGGAAGCTACTCTGTTTGAATTGAAGATCAACTTCCTATAACAAAATAGCTAAGTTTGAGGGAATGCCAGAGTTCATGCAAACAAAATTAGCAAGGAAACAGTTATTTTTAGTACTCACATCTGCACGATTGACCAAGTCAGCGAGACGTCCTCCATTAGCCCATATCTGATCTATCACACTGAGCACCCGTTTGTTTATCCTCCATTTGGTATTACCGAGAGTATTGAGGGCCTAATACAAAAGGATGCCAGAATTAACTTTAACAGATATGAACTGTTGCCCCTGAACTGAGCTACATATGCACATACACCAAAAAGAAGAAAAAGAGCTACAACCTCAAAAACAGGTTCTAGTTGATTCTTAGGAGCCCTTTTAACTGCTTCACGTTGCTGCTTTGCTCCATGTATTCTCATAACATGAGATGGCAAAAACAAGTACGCTCCTTTGTCATACCTAGCAAAACATTGGAATGTTTCTAAGAAAATTAGCAAGTTTCCGCAGACTTAGTTGAGTGTCAAAGTTCAAGGTGTTGGTCAATATAACACCATCAAACATGCTGATTAAAACATTGGAATAGCAAAGTGATGAGGTTTTTAAATTTCTTCTTAGGATTCACATGTTGATAAGAAAACAGTTGGCTGTATTTGAGTCCATATAACTGAGTTAACATTGGAAAAAAATCCCAAAGGAGCTTTAGTACAGATCGAAGATATACAAGTATATACTGTACCCCGTCCAGTTAATAGGCGGCACCAACATTGGCATGTATGGGATGACCATGTGTCTGGCCTGTTAGTGTAATCACAGTTTGATGTTAGCAGCAATCTCATTAATTTATGCATGAACAAGCAAATATGTAGCTGTGAATACAATGCAGAGTCACAACAAATCTGCCTAACCTACTTAAAAAATTGTGGACATGCATTCAAGTGCAAACAATCCGCAGACATAAAATAGTCACTTACAGTCTTTTCTAGGCCTTTCTGCACCAAGGGGTCACATTCAATAACACCATATGTCCTACTGTTCTTCCTACTTAAGCACAAAAATAAATAAATAAATAAAAGAACTTCAAATGCCATGGTGTTGAATATACACAAGAGATTAGACATAAATTCTATCAATCTCACAGTGAATCATTTGTAACTGTTTTAAAGGTGTGCTTAAATGCAGGGCGTATGTCTGGAGGACCACCTCCTAATTGATCAACAGGTGGTTGTATGTATGCTGTTTCTAGTAACAGTTGCATCAAGCGGCAGCCAACCTGGAATGTACAATAACTACACTGTAACATGAAAAGAAGAAAGCTTCCAGGTCCACAGATTCAAAGATATTATAACAAACCTTTACTTGAGCATCGTGTCCCCAAGGCTTCCACTCATCTAGTCCCCTAATTATTCCCATTGCTTGTTGCATCTTCTGTTTTTTTACTAAACTAGAGACCTTTTTCCTAAGTTTATTCTGTTCTTTAACTATTTTCTCTTGCTCATCAGTCAGATTGCCTCTTTCTGTAGTTGCAAGATCAAATTCACCAGCAGGATTGTCAGTGATTGTGCTCTTCTTCTTTGTCTTATTCTTCTTTGTCCCCTCCATATATTTGTATATCCTTGCCTAATCCACGTACAAGGGTAGAATTTTAGTTAACGAACACTCCAATATTGTGAATTCATGACAATGATATCTAACTTGAACTCAAAACTGGTACATACCACATTTTCTACAAAACACTAAATTCAAGTAGCTGTAGCACTGCTTTGACTAAGCATTAACAATTGAGTGAAATGAGGGAAGAAACACAAATTATACCCTATGCTAAATGATTGGAATCATCCACATAAATTAGTTTAAACTAGTAATTATTTCAATCAAAAGAAAGGCTTTCAAAGTTCAGCAACTCAATTCACAGTGAACAAGAAATACACATTTTATCACCAAACTATATGATCTAAGAAAAGTAGCATTTATTATATTAGAACATAAAAGTATATAACTGAAAGCACATATGTTTTAGTTTCAAGTAACAAATTTATTCACCATTGTCCAGCTTCAGTTCCCATGTTACGAAACTTAACAAATGAAAACGTACAACTGAAAATAATGTTCAAGCTTCAGAATATAATATACCTCATTTTCAATGACTTCACCTATTTGAAGAGCAGCTTGGATTACTCGGGCAGTCCCTAGTCCATTACTATTGCTCATCAACAACCCCATCAACTTATGCATCGTGATCACCGCCATCATTTCCGCGGGCAAATCATTGAAATAAGGAGCATGAGTCATCCTATGCTTGATCTCCTTGCAAGCCTCCTGCTCAGCAACAACAGCATCCCTCAGGGGCTCAAACCAACCAAGGAACAGTGACTTCATGTAAGGCAAATTGGGTGCAAGCTTCTGCTGGCACATGTCCTCCAACAGCTCCTGGTACTCTTTCGCAGCCTCTTCCCACGCCTCGGTCTCCATCTTTATCTGCCTCCTCCTAAGCAATTTGTACTTGTAGGTGGCCACACCGGGCATCTCACTCTGCTGATGTTCCAACAGAGGCTTCCCCTTCTCTCCTTCTTCTCTCATCATTTGCTCTAACAGTTCCTCAACTTCATTGGAACCCGAATAGTCCTCTTCAGCATCAGTGGACTCAGCAGCTTCTGCAACGCTTGCACGGCCTCTTGCCAGCATCAAGGAAGAACAAGATCCAAAAGGGTCTTCGGGAAACAGGAAATTGTGTCGACCCAGTTCGTTGATCGAGGTAAAGATTCCAACTTGGGCAAAACCAAGACATGGGCACCTCGGGTTTACCCTGGTTTGGGCATCAGGAAGCACCGTTTTCTCGAGAAATTTGGAGTGCTGAGATGGGTTACAAGAAGGGAAGTGAAAGGGTGATTCAGAGGGTAACTTGAGCTTCCTTGGGGAAGCTCGCTTGGCTAAGTGAGCCCACATTGGTTGAAGCAATTTGGAATTTATGACAGAGAAATTGAAGTTGCGGCAGATGAGAGATGTTGAGAGATCATCATGGCTTGGAGCGTGACGAGTTTGAAGGGATTTTCCGAGAAAATTTGAAGGTAGTAGGAATCAGAGATAGAGACCAGCACAAGAACAAGACGAAAGGGGGTGGCTAGCTTTGATTTAGTTAAAACCCTCCTTAAAACCTACGTGCAAGAATTGCTGTTTCTGTTGACTGTTTCTGTTGACTGTTACCGTCAGTGTCGTTAGATTAGAATGGAATAGGATCCTCCGATCGACTTGAGAAAATAAAAATGAAAATGCAAAGTAAAAAATGAAGAGAAGAGAATCAATTTTTTGTCATGTCTACCAAAAAAAAAAATTTGTCATATTTGGTTGATGCTAAACAAAAGCATGAGAGCACATTGGAAAAAAAGCCATGAGAAAATAATAAATAATGTTCTTTATTGTTTGATTATGTAAAAAGATAAAAGAAAAAAAATGTAATTGTTTTCACGAGAGAAGAGAAATGTAATTTGAATAAAATGATTTACATACTTTCATTATAATATACAGAATTATGCATATACCGATAATTTTTTCTTTTAAAATGTAATTTATGACTCATTCTTGTATTTTCTTCTCAAATGGAAAAGAAAAAGATAGGCTTTTGAAAGCTCTACACTTTGGTATTTTTTTTTTTTTTTGGTTGTATCACACACATGGGGAAGGGGAAAAGGGAAGGTTCTAATACTCAAAATTGAACCCGGGTGCAGAGGTTACAAGAAATAGACATAAACCACTTGCCTTAGCCTCGTCTACACACTTTTGTATTTTCATGTCCCCTCCTTTGTAACGTCTCAAATAAAAATGTGTATAACTAACACTATTTAAAAATTAATTTTTAGATACATAATAAATATACAAGTAGATAATAAAGAAAGATTAATTATAGGATAATGTGAATTCAAATCTTCTTTGTAGAAAAATAGTGATATTTTTACTAATCGGAGAACTTGTCTTACTAGTAGTGTCTTATAATACAAGAACTTATTTTGTAAGAGCCTATACTGTAGAATGGCATAAATATTAGTTAAAAATCTTAGCATGTGTGGCTAGAAATTAGCTACACAAACCCTCTTGGTGGCCAAAGCCAAAAGTTCAAGCTTAAGGCAATTTAAATTTTCTTTTATATCCACCAATAGGAAACAAGGTGATTTAATAAAGGAAGACACATATTTTCTCCCACTCTTCCTCACCAATTTGGCAGCGCTCTTTTCTTTTCTCTCTAGTTTCATTTTCTTCTTCAACTTACACACACTTACTTACAACCTTGAGCTTTGCTTGTTCTTGCGTAAGTCTTCAACTCTTTAGTTTATTTATCATCAAAAAGCCCTAAGACAAGTTAAAGCATCCTTCTCTTGAGTCATATAACTTCAACCAAGCGAGGAACAAGAGAGGATTTGTGCTCATCTTGAGGCTTAAGAGAAGTAAAGACACCAAAGTATCCAAGTTAAAGAGCTATAAACTTTGAACTTGAGGTGGGATTCCTAAAACTTGTTGTATTTTAGGGTATTCTTGAAGTTAGGGTTTTCTTATATCATCTTTGATTTATTCATGTAGAGCTTGTATGATGTTAATAGGATCTTTTCTAGTGATTTAAGATTAGGGAAACTTGATTAGAGTTGAAAAATAGAATAGAAAACTAAAATAGTCACAAAACAGAAGAGTTGTTGTAGGGGAACCTAGAAGCAGTCAGTACTGCGATTGGTATATCTCAGTCTATAAAATTTAATTTGAAGTGAAACTAATTTTTGATGAAACCTGATTCGAAGATGAATCCAACCATATAAAATATAGGTCCATTGGACTTGAGATGAAGGAGTTATGATTTTTAGAAATAGGCTGTTAGTTAACACCCCTTATCCTAACTAGTATGTGATGAAGTGGGCATAACTTGCGTTTATAACTTCAATGTGGATGCAATCACTTTTGTTAGAAAACTAATACATAGGGAATCATCTTTATCAAATTTTAGAATAAGATCATTACTAGATTGTTCCCAATAAATTCTTAAATTTGCCCTATTCTCTGTTCGGGTTGAAATAGAGCAGTCTTGAGTAAAACCTTAATAAATTAAATTATACACCTTAAAATTTATTGAAACTATAGAGGTTTAAAAGTAAACTAACAGGGCTACATTCTATTAAATTTTGAGATTAAAATGAATTAAAATAAAATTTTAATGTAATTTAGAATGCCTAGGCAAATTTAAGGAAAGTAGGATAACTTGAAAGTTTCATGACTTAGAGCTTCCACAAACCATGAGGAATCAAATGGACTAAACATTTATACAATTACACACTAAAATGATGCTATGTTGGCATATTATTTATGATAATTACGATTGTTGTGATCGGCTGGTTGTTAATTATGCTATCTATTTTGGGACTTTTCCTATTTCAGCTGTCATGCTGCCAAAATTTTCAGCAAAAGTATATGAACTATATAGCATAATCATAAGTACATCAAGCATATTCATACATGAATATATGATCTCTAATATGAATATGATTTCATATTACTTGGGCAAACCTCGAAATGAAAAACTGATAATCACATTTAGGAACGAGCTTAGTCTTGAAAAGTAGGCTATTACCCATGAGTTACATGGCCAAATACTTCCAAAGGACCAAGTGTAACATCCTCCTCTATACAGTACTATGCTTAAGTCATAGCACCTCACTCTAGAGTTGTTATCATTACTGAGCAGATCAGATTTGACAAAGAACTTCAGCCGCCTTTGAATCTTCTAGAACTATCTGGAGATAATATGGAAACAGGAGTGAGAATTTTAAATGCTCAGTAGAATCTACTAAGAAATTTCATACCGTGTCATCGTTATTATCTCCAGCTGCTTCGGTTTATTATGAAAAAGGTGAGCATGTTATATAGACTGTTCAATTTTATAGTTCAAAAATATATTATTCGAAGTAGAGTTCATTTTATTCACACACTTGAATCTCATTGGCAATGCTTCATATTTATAATAATAGTCACAGCATAGTAGATAGAACAATCTCAGCATCAATAAAACATGGGATATAATTATGCAAATACTCATACTTGAATTCATGCGAATGCACTAGGGTTTTTCTTAATTTCCTTTACTTGTCATGCACATTTCAGAGTATAATCGCCATGTCATACTCCATTGGAGTGTAATCACCATGTCACATTCCTTAGGATATGGTGATCAGGCCATATTCCAGAGTATGATCGCCATGTCACACTCCTTAGGATGTGCTTATCATGCCATATTCCAAAGTACGATCTCCATGTCATACTCCGTCGGGGTGTGATCGCCATGTCACACTCCTTAGGAATATGGGACCTTCATCATATCTTTTAACTGCCTTCACAGGGAATGATCCAATTAACTGCCTCCAAGTAAAGGGATCCACATATAATATATATTCATGTCCTTTCATTCCCATACATAATCATGCATGGACATGTTGATGCACTCATACATATGCTTCATCATTTACTTTCATATATCCTTGCATACATGATTTCCACATACATATTCATAACCTATAAATGCTTATAACCTCCTTACAATTCTACCGAAAATTCGACAGCATAACGGATCAAATCTGTTTCTCTATGAATAGTGCCAGTTTCAACAGACAGTCAGTCACAGTAAGAAATCAAATATAATGCATCAATCTTTCAAGCACCAACATGGAATTGCAACACTTAGACTTTAATTGAACTCATATATGCATTAAGGTGCAAAATCCTTTAATTTTGGAAATCCTGCTCATATTCTTCAACTCTGCCCATTTTTAGAAATTAAGCCTTAAATTCATGTTAACTCATTTAGACCTGAATTTTGGATATGTTGAAGTGTTATGTGTCTATTTTATAACCTCTTTGGTCCCATCTAATTTTGATAAATGTAGCTCAAAGTATTTAAGTTTTATCTCGGCCTGCCTTGTAGCTGACCAAAATTGCACACTTAAAAGTAAAAATCCACTAAAAATCGAAAACCAATTCAAATCATACGAAATTGGTCTCATATTAAAGCTAATAGGACAAGATTTCATTTGCAAAAAGTTCCATTCAATTTTCCTTAATAGGGCTCAAGTTATAAGCCCCGAAATTTAACCTTCCTGAACTACCTTATTTTGGCCCAGTTTAGACGTAGGGCAACTTTCTCGAATCACTGGGAGCAAATGAGACCTTATCTAACTCTGAAATTTTTATGAGATATTCTCCTATGTGTAAGATTTCTAACAAAGTTAGTTTCATTCAATTCCAAATATTATAAGGCAAGTTTTGCCCCGAGTAACCTAGTCTGCCCAGAATCAAACTCAAAAACCTAGGTCGAATTTCCAAAATTCATATCTCTCTTAATATTAATCCAATGGCCTTATATGATATATGTATGGAAAGCCCTGAATGTCTAGTTTCATATAAAAAATGGTTTCATCAAATTTAAACAGCGGTAAGCCGAGCCGTACATTCTGTCGTATGGACTGCCGAGGGATTTTGGATTTTTAGCTCCTCACATCTTCCTACTTTCACCTTTTCTTACTTCCTAATCGATTTTAACATCAACAACAGCTAACAAACCAGCCAAATATCATCATGTTCATTCAATCATCACATCAAGAAGTGAAGAAATAAAACTCCAATTAGCCACCCATACTCAAGAAGACAAGAACAAGTTGAATCCCTACTTTATTTTGATGCAAAACTAGCTAGTCTTGAGTTCTAGTAAAGGATATGGATGTAAGAGGCTTAATGGAGGCTAAAAGTGGAAGAAGGAGATGAAGAGGATGAAGAAAAGAGGAGAGGGAGGCTGCTGAAGGGAGATTGAATTCTGCACAAGAAAAGGGAAATAAGGCAGCAAAATGTTTGGGGGTAGTTAGGAAGGAAGTAGCCCATTGGTTGAAGGTTTTGTGGCTCAATTTTAGCCAACTTTCCCCCATTCTTTATAGCTGTCTTGCGCCACTTTTATGGGCTAAGTGGCTGAGTTTTCAGCCACTTGATGTAGGGTTATTGAGTTGAAAATCCTATTGGTTCAGTTCCAACAGTTTAAAGTATCGAAATTCTACCGATTTCCGTTAAATCGGTAAAACGGTTTAAGAAAATTTCTATGAAATCTTCTATACTTCTAACCTAATTCCTTCATATCTAAACTCAATTAATTGCTAATCAGTTGATCCTAAATAAATATTTAGTCAAATTTTAATTAACCTCAATTATTCGATAAAAATCGAACAACTTGGCAAAAAACGATAAAATGATAAAAAAATCCGGTGAATGTTACACCAAGTATAGATGAAAGATAAGAAATACTACACTCTAGGGACTGCGATACATAACACTTAAATGTGTTAAGTAAAAACAGTGAAATGGAAGTTAAGAAAGTCAAGTGCATATTCATGGCTCAGCATGTACGTATGCATATGCATACTCCACTAGCTCATTATGCTGTATAGTTGTTATTATTATGGTTGAAACTTATCTATTACTGCTCTTCTACTTATTCTGAAAGCTACTAAGTGATTGTTAAAAGTAACTTGTTTCGGACGAATACATTTTCTAAACTTAATAAATGAACTTCTATCCCTATGTATGAGATCACATTTTTTAAATAAACCGAAGCAGTTAGGACGATGACGATGATGACGATGACATGAATTGTCAAATAGCTTGGGAAGCCTACTGAGAATGTAAAATTCTCATCTTATGTGTGTTTCTATGTCGTCTTCAGACAACTCAGGGGATCTCGATGAAGACTAACCTAGAAGAATTTGACCAAAGCTAGGCTGGTTGCTGAAGACAATTGATGAATACATCTACACATATTAGCAATAGATGATTGTTTCACTAGTTAAAACTCCTAGTAGAACACTACTCATGTACTTCAAAAAATTGTATTGTAATACAAGTATTTGTGAAATGTAAGAGATATTGTGTTTATTTCTCATAAACTAAAGCGAATGATAAATCAAGGTCCATTTAGTTATTAATAATAACTCTTAAGTGTGATGTTATGACTTAAGCATAATATTATGACTTAAGTGTGAGTTTGAAAATTTTCAACCCATACAATCCAATCCAACCCATCTATGAGAAGATGATAGAGCATTTAATGGATTATTGTAATGAGAATCCAATAGATTGTTTGGATGATATTGAATATCTAGAAAAAATTAAGAGTAAAGTCAATAATTATGTCAATCCATATGCTATATGCGATTACATTGATTTCAATTAGCTCATGTAGTTTGTTATGTTTTTAGGACTTACATATGTTTCATTGAAAACTACTAGGACTTAAATATGCTTTTTTAAAAGCTTCTAGGACATATGAATGTTTTTCAAGTTTATTTTATGTTGAGATTGCTATGCTTATTAAAAAATTTGATATTTATGTTAGATTAATGTTATATATGTTTTAATTTGTTATATTTGATTATATATGTTGACATGTTTTAATAGATAATTTTTTTTAAATGTATATCAGACCACGGAAATCAAAATACACAATGTAGAAGGAAACCAAAGTTCTCAGGACTATGCAGATTCTTTAACTTTTATAGTCATCATCACCCAGTAGAGATCTCCAATTCCAATCCAAGCACTAAAATTCTATGTAGAATTAACTGGTCTCAAATCAAATTACACCAGTAGGAACATGTGATTCTACTAACTTCAGTATCTCTTCACCAAGTTAGTTGCATCTCCCAGCTTTTGCATTTGCACACAATCTAAACATCATGTTTATTCAGAAAGATATACCAATACAAATTCATTACACCCATTAATCACTAAGGACAGGAGTCACCAAGGATATAGTTTCATTTGGCTTCCATGTCCTTTTTTCTTCAATTTGGTCTCTGATGGAGTGTAATAACAAGAGTGACCATGGCACTCTGTTATGCTCCCATGTCTCTGTAGACAAGCTATGCATGCAAACGACTTTGAGTTTGAACTTTTAACTGGAGAATGGATCAAATTTACCATGGTGGTTTAAGTGTTGGGGAAAGCTTCAATGAAGAAAGGGCAACAACGGTGGCAGTTATGGAGGGCCTATAATAGGGGCTCTATTTTTGTGGGGAAACCCTAATTGTTATTTGAGGGGAAAGAGGGGCACCATGATATGTATTAATGAGGTCATATCAGCTCCCATGTCAGCCTCCAGCATGTTTTTGTAATGGTGGACAAAGGTAGAGATTTGATTGATACTTTTTATATAGTGCTAAGACTTAATTATAAACTTTTAAATTATAGAGATCTAATTGAAAATTGAGTGAAATTATAAAGACTTGTAGATTAATTAAATCCATTTTTTTTATAATTGATTATGTGAAAATGAATTTATGTTTGAATGTATTAATTTAAAAGTAATTCTAAAGTAGTGTGTTTTGTTTGGATCATATAAAAAATTTGCTTTTTATATGAAAAATTACTATAAAGTGTATAAAATGATTTGTTTATACTATATAATAATTGATATTTAGGGTTAATTTAGTAAAAATATCACAATTCTAATATAAATAGCTTCCATTTATAATTAAAAGTTTCAAAATATTGTTTATAATTATAAGTTATTTTTTCAACTTTTATAATTTTTGCCTATAATCCATTTGGTTCTTGCTTATAATCAAAATGGAGTTTCTAGAATATGCCTGTTGTTAATATTTTTAGATTTTGGGTACTTTTGTTTTAATACTTCTGATATCATACCCCATACTTGTTTTCGCTCCTTCCACTTGGAAGTATTTTTGAGCCCTTATAACTATTAAAAAACAAAAAAAATTACTTGCTTCTTTTTAACCAAACATAATAATTTATTTTAAAATAGATTTTATTCCAAAAAAAAACTATTTTTAGATTATAATCTACATCTCCAAACACACATTCAATGTTAATTCCCAAAATATAAATTGAATGATAAAGTGACTAAGTCGTGAGTATGACATACAACTAATTGTAATATTTAATTTTTTTATATTATTTTGGATGAATTGTGGCTATTATTGGTGACTAGAGATAGGGTTCAATTTTTTGAGAAATATTATTTGCACTATTTTTTGGGATATCCTTAAAGAGATATTTTGATATATCCCTTAAACATTAGTTGAAAGTGGGTCTCAACTTTTTTCTCAACTAATATTTAAGGGACACCAAAAGGTATCTCTTCAAAAATGTCCTTAGAAGTGGTACAAATAATATTACTCCAATTTTTAATATAATCTATGTTATTTGAATATAGATATGAGACATATCTTTAGACATCTTATTACATTAATGATAAAAAAATATTTAAAATTTTTTACTTTCAATTTTTTATTTAATCTTTTCCGAATAATCTAAGGGAGTGTCAAGAAGATGCCAATGAAATCATGTACAAAAAGTCATTAATCTTAATAATGAATTATGATTTTTTTGGTTCAAAATCAAAAGGCATGCATTAATAAAGGTAGAGTCTAATGGCAAATGAATTGTTTTTTTTTTTTTTTTTGTTGGTACAAAGCTTAGAAAGCAAAAAAGCAAGAAGAAAAACCCATTTTAGATGGATAACACCAGAGATATCCGTAAGCAAGACCAGCTCAAGTCCCAGAAGAGGTTGCTTTCGAAGTTGTTGTGCAAGAGAGGATAACGCCTTCTCCTTCCCCAGATAATCCACAACAACATTGGCTTCTAGATAAACATGGTGCACATTACACATCCATTTTCTTATAAGAAAAGTTTTGATATATAAAATAATTGCCCAGTATATATGATAATGGTTTTGCTCTTATATGCCAACCACATCACTTCCATCTAGTCTATTTCACAAATCACCATCCTATTCTAAGCCATAAGTAGTCCATATCTCAGTGCTAATAGCTTGACATATAAATTATCAATCATGTCCAAGTGACTAGCAAATCCGACAATCTATTCCCTGTTTTATTGCCAACAAACCACCAAAGCCTGATGGTCTTGAGTTTCCTATTGAACTACTATCAACATTCACCTTGATGAAGTCTTGAGGAGGAAGCAGCCAAGAAAATAGTAGTCTTAGCTTCAAGTTCAATGTGCTAGATGAGAAAGCCACCTTCCAAGTTGCAAAAAGAGAAGAACTCTTACAAAGAAGCACAATTTATGTGGTCTGCTCACCAGAAAAACTTGCTAATTTCTAGCACTCGAAATAACCCAAATGGTGATGATGAACAAAGGCCCATTTCCTATATAGCTTATAATCTCAATTCTCAACCACTATCCAAGGGGAGCACTCTCAAACTCAACACAAGGAATGAAACCTATCAATCTCCACATATCATGAGCATAGGCACAGTCCTTAAGACATTATAAAATTGATTACAGAGCAAGCTAATATTGAAGGCAAGAGGCATACCTAGTCAGTACCCAAAGTAGAGGAAGTTAGTAGGAACCCTATTAGGAAAAGCAAGCTACAACAGAAAAGTCACATCAAAAGGAGCATGCTCATGATCAAGATCCACGATCATCAGATATTCGATGGGATTGAAGCCATCTATATGCCATTGCCATTAAGTACACACCTTTTAGGGAAATTGTAGCCTACATCACATGGTGCGACCATAATATTGTGGTTATGGCACCGCAACCACAATGGGCTCAATTTCAAGTTGCAAACACAAAAGAATTTCTCATCGCAATAGCCGCAATGCACATCATGACAACTACAATATCCATAATTGTAACAACTTTAACCACGACTACATCCTTGGTCATGACCACATCTGCAGTCATAACTACAATTTAAAACCTTGACCACATAAGACGATCCACTACAACATTAAAAGTTGGAATGTAAAAGGAATAAATGACCTCGCCTTTGTATTCAAACGAGTGTACAGGGATTCGAAAACCTAACAGTCATTATTCTAGTAATCGTGTACAAGGAGATGATAATTTATATATGAACATAATCGACCATTATTACAAAAAGGACCTTCTTACACCCAGGGAATCTTACTAAAACAAATAGGAACCTTCTTCGAGTCCCACCCTGAAACCATCCTGCAATATATGAATCAATTTGCAACTAGCACTTGAAATAGTAAAAATCAAAATTGGATAAAAACCATTTAGAACAAAAAGATCTTGCAAGTTATGGTGTAAAACAGAAACCCACGACTTCTCTTTCTCATGCATAAAAATCCAAGGTCATTTTTCTAGTAGAGCATTATTCAAAATTCTTGCCTATCTTACTTTGACCTTCCCATACTCATAGGTTGAGTGACCGTATCCCATCTAAGTAGGTGCAGCCCCTTTGGCAAATATGGCTTGCTCCAAAGAAAGCCCTTGTCACCCTATCAATTTTGTCACAAATAGATCTTGACCCCCAAAAATGTGTACATGGGATAAATTTTAGTAGATATAATAATTGATTTATCTAAAGTAAGCCTCCTTGCCTTATTAAGCTATATCGCTTTCCATCATGCAAACCTTTGATGCAATTCTCCACAATAAACAAAAAATTATCAATTACTAGGTTTTTTATTGAGAAGAGGGAACCCAAGATACTTCTTGAATCTGTAGCAAATATAATTGAGCAAATAAAAGTAAAGTGATCTCTCCTTTGCCAAGAGATTTTAGTAGAAGCCATAACTCTCAACTTACTTAGGTTGACCTATATCCATGAAGCTTTATAAAACAATATTAACGAATTCTCCAATTAATTGAGCATCTAAAGAATTAGCCTTACTAAATAAAAGCACATCTTTTATGAAAAAAGATAGGAGATTAAAGGCTTACCCTAAGAAACCCTGATTGGAAGCCAATCATTAGAATTTACCTTGCTACTAATAAGTGAGCCTAATTTCTCCTTATAAAGAATAAAGACATTGAATCCTTTTGCCTCAGACCTTGATTAGGGTTAAACGAAGAGAGTTTAGAGCCATTCCACAAATATATGTCAAAGATGAAGCAATCATACAAAACATAATAGGATTGATAAAATGCTGGGGATAGCTAAATTCTTCCATATAATATACCTAATAAAACGCCAATCCACCCATAAGTTTTCTTCGTATTAATTTTAAAAGCAATAAAACCTTTGCTAGCTCTTGATTTTCTCATAAAGTTCATAACCTTCGCCACCAAAATAACAATGTCCTGCATGCCTCTCCCTGAAACAAAATCGCTATGCAAGGGGTAATTAGTATAGAAATGAAGGGACTTAACCTATTCACAATAACCTTAGTAACCAACTTATACAACACATTATAAAGGCTAGTAGATCTAAAGTATTTTTTGAGAACTGGTTGATCCTCTTTAGGAATAGGAACAATAAGAGTCTTTGCCACTACTCGATTAAAATTCCATGTAACAAAAGCCTCCCTAACAAACCTCTACACCTTATCCCCAACCATATGCCAATAGTTTTCGAAGATAAAATGTTGAAAACCATATACTCTAGGAGATTTAAAAGGTTGCATGGTTTTAAGAGCATAAAAAACCTCATCTTTTATAAATGGCCTCAACAAAAGTGCACCCTCATTAATACTCATTCAATGCAAATCTTCTAATCGCAAAACTCCTAGATCCACCACCTCCATCAAACAAAAAAGATTCTTATTAAAATTTCAAGCTTCAACCTAGAGGGCTTCATCATTCGTACACCAATAACCATATTCTAAAAATAGGCCACATGTTTCATTTCTTTTTCTATGAGTAACTGTCTAAGTATGAAAAAATATTGTATTTAGATATCCATGCTTGACCCATTTTTTTCTAGGCTTCTGAAACCATAAAAGCTCTTTTTGTTGCAAAATCACCTACCAAATCCTTCTCCAAAATTTTAAGGGAAAATGAGTCTGCTTGCTCTTATTTCTCCCACACTCCCCAAAGTCCATTTTCCACCAACCTTTTCCTTCATCAAATGTTTCCAAAAACTTTTATTAGAAATAATATCTTCATCACAAATCATAACAAGCTTAGCCAAGGTGCCTTCTGTAACATCCAGCATAATAATATATATAATCAACACTGTTAAATAATTAATTTTAGATACATTATAGATATATAAGAAGGTAATAAGGAAAATATTAGTTATAGAGTAATATAATTTCAAATCTTCCTTGTTGAAAAATATCGATATTTTGCTATCTGGAGAAATTTCTTACTAATAGTGTCTCTTATAATGCAAGAAATTAATCTGGTAGGAATCTATACTATAAGATGGCATAAATATCTGTTAAAAACCTTGGAATGTATGGCCAGGAATTAGCCACACTAGCCATTTTGGTGGATAAAAGCTGACCACTTAAAATTTCACTTAAGAAGATATAAATTCTATTTCAAATCTAACCAATAAGAAGCATCCACAAATTTAGGCCACTTAACAAGGAAGAAGGCTCATTATTTCTCTCATTTTCCTCCCCAAATTTCGTGTAGCCTCTCCCTTCTCTCTTTATATCCATTTTTCATCATCAACTCATAAACTCGAGTTTTGCTTATTTTTGCTCAAATTTCCAACTCTTTCACTTGTTTACTCTCAAGAAGTCTTCATACAAGCCAAAAATTCCTTCCTTTGAGCCATATAAATTCAACCAAGCAAAGAGCAAGGAAGGGCTCTGTGATCATCTTGAGGCTTTGGAGAGATAAGGGCATAAAAATATTTAAGCTAAAATGTTGAAAGCTTTGGATTTGAGGTTGGCTCCTATAACTTGTTTATATTCTAGGGTTTTTTTTGAAGTTAGGGTTTCTTGAATCATTTTGATCTATTGATTTAGAGCTTTGTATGATGCTCATAAGACCTTTCCTAATGATTTAAGGATCAAGAAACTTGATTGGTGTTGAAGAGTAGATGAGAAAACCAAAATAATTACAAAACAGAAAACTACTGCAGGGGAACCCAGAGACAACATATAATGTGAGGGTTATATCTTAAGCTGCAAAATTCAATTTGAAGTGAAACTAATTTTAGACGAAACTTGACTCAAATCCAACCATATAAAATATAGGCCCACTAGACTTGGGATGAAAGAGTTATGATTTTTAGAAGTAAGCTGTTGGTTAACACCTTTTGTCCTAACCCCTGTGTGATGTAATGGGCATAACTCATCCTATATAATTTCAATTTGAGTGAAACTACTTTTGCTAGAAAGTTAACACATAGAGAATCATGTCTATAAAATTTCTAAATTAGATCCTTAATGGATTGTTCATAGTAAATCCTAAAGTTGCCCTATGCTTTGTTCAGTTTGAAATAGGGCACTTTAATATGGAGCTCATAACTCGAGCTCTACCTACTCAAAAAGAGTGAAAATTATTGGATTTGGAAAAGGGTTCATTGAGGTATATCCTGGAAGAATTTCAGAGCAAAAGAATGTAAGATGAATGTTTAGTGATTTTATAATTTTAGGTGTGCTAGTCTATCCTGTCTTTAGTAGAATCTTAATAACTTAAACTATACACCTTGAAATTTAGTGAAACCAAAGAGGTTTAAAAGACTAACAGGGCTACATTTTATTAAAATTTTATATTAAAATGAATTAAAATTGAATTTTAGTGCAATTTAGAAGTTCTGGGCATATTTTAAGAAAAGTTAGACAACTTGTGAATTACATGGCTTAGAGGTCCCAAAATCATGTGGGACTAAATGGATTAAACATTTATGCAACTATATACCAGAATGATGCCATGTTGGTGTATTATTTATAATGATCATACTTGAACTCTTATTGGTATCATGTTGAGATCATAATTTCTATGGCTGGCATGTTGTTATTTTATTGTCTATTTTGGGAAACTTTTGTATTTCAGCTATCATGTTGTCGAATTGTCGACACAAATATATGAATTATGTAGTATAATCGTAAGCATATCAAACCTATTCATACATGAACGTGTGAGCATATGATATGTATATATGATATGACTATGTTTTCTTAATGAAAAAATGCATATGAGCATTTGAATTCAGATAGTATGTGAACAAATAAGATAAGATCCTTTCACTTGGAGGCAGTTATGAGATCCCTTTATGTGAATGCAGTTATATGAAAACTATGAGATCCCTCTACTTCAAAGGTAGTTGGGCAAAATGAGTTCCTCCAATTTTGAGGCACATGAGTGCCCTTGTCGAGTAGAACTATATGACGATAGTCACAAGTTAAGCTCATTTCCTAGATCAGACTATCCAGGGGCAGCAAAGATTTAAGGTATATGCTAAGTATGAAAGTAAATGAGAAAGTGCATCAATTAATGCATTCATGAATATGTGTAGTGTTTACCTTTATTTGATCTGTAATATGTTACAATAATGTATAACTATTAGCTATAATATTATTGCCATGCTAGAATCAAGTGTATGAATTAAAATTAACCAGCTTCAGATTGATACATTTTCTAAACTTAATAAACAAACTTTTATCCCTATATATGAGATTAGGTTTTCTAAACAAGTCGAAGCAGTTAGGATGGTGACGATGACATGGATTGTCAAGTAGCTTAGGAAGCCTACTAAAAATGTAAAATTCTCACTCCTATGTGTGTTCTTATTCATCTTCAGATAGCTCAGGAGAATCTTGATGAGGACCAAATAAGAAGAATTTGATTGAGACTAGATTGATTGCAAAAGATAATTGACGAATATATATATATATATATATATATATATATATATATATATATATATATATATATATATATATATTAGCACTAGATGACTATTTCCCAAGTTGAAGCTCCTAATAAAGCTATTCATGTAATTTGAAATGGTGTTTTGTGAGACAAATATGAGATTAGGTTTTCTAAACAAGCCGAAGCAATTAGGATGGTGACGATGACATGGATTGTCAAGTAGCTTAAGAAGCCTACTGAGAATGTAAAATTCTTACTTCTATATGTTTTCCTATGTCGTCTTCAGACAGCTCAGAAGAATCTTGATGAGGACCAAATAAGAAGAATTTGATTGAGATTAGATTGATTGCAGAAGACAATTGACGAATATATGTATACATGTTAGCACTAGATGACTATTTGCCTAGTTGAAGCTCCTAGTAAAGCTATTCATGTAATTTGAAAGGCTGTTTTATGATACAAATATTTGTGAAATGTAATAGGATATTATGTTATTTCCACGGAAAATAAAGTGAATAATGAATCAAGGTCTGTTCAATTATTAGTAGAAACTCCTAAATATAATTTTATGATTTAGTCATAATATTGTACTTGAGAGGGTGTTACACCTTCCTACCTATTACACAATGCATTAGCCACCACAAAGTGGAGCTCAGCATTTAAAGTCTATGAAGCCTCAAACTTGAGGGTCCTTGTACCAAAAACCGACAAATGTCCCCTACAACAGAGGAGGAAAGGATGATGATCAAAATGAATCCACTCGATGCAAAGTTTCCACATTGTCACAACCATCCTGAAAGGCTTCACGAAAATTAATGAAGGGCTTTTAGGAGTTACTACCAACCGACTTATCCATTAGAGAAATGGAATGACTCAATTAGGAATTGAGATGATGTTTTGCATTTTAGAGCTAAGATTCGAGGGTTCATTATGAGTAGAGAAAGTATTAGCACCCTACATCATCTATTTACAAGAATGGCTACCTATTTAATCTTATGTTATATTTAAGATTGTTTAGATTGGTCTATTATTATTTTTGTAAAAAAATATTTATTTATTTATTTTTTTAATCTTTACATATCCCATTTTGCCAGTACTTTACCAAGCGTGGTAAAATGGCCAAGATAAGGCATGGGTGGCGAATGAGTCATTGTTTTGTAGAGTAAATTTAAACTCTACAACATATAGTGCAAAAGTGGTGAATCAAGACTTTATTATTATTTTGAAGAAAAAAAATATTTTGAAAATAAATGACAACTCAAAATTTATTTTAAGAGAATAAAATTTGATTTTAAGAAATTATCTTTTTTTAATATGGCCAAACAAAATCTTAACTTTGAAAAATATGATTTAATTTATGAAAATATTATTTTTTATTAGAATAAGATTTTCAAAGAAATATTATTTTTTAAAAGAGTAAATCTTGAGTCACAGTAGTCAAGAATTGGGGTTGTGAATAAATTTGCTCATATTTAATTTTAGATTTTTATTTTGGAGAGAAAAAATATTATTATGTTTTTCTTTTTAATTTTGAAGATTACACTTTATCAGTGTACTTGACAAAGATAAAATTTGGGTTGGCCTCTTGGGAGGAGTTATTGCGACCATCACCCTAATACTTCCCCAACTTCTCCATCATAGGCACTCTTTGATTTTTAAACGATGTTGTATTAGGAGTTTCCAATCATGCATCATCATATTCACAATATAAAAAATGTAGCAAGTAGAAAGAAAAATAAAAAGAAAAAAAGAAACAATTTTTTTTTTAAATTTAGACACAATAGAAAGAAGGAAAAAAAAAAAGGAACAAAGGAAAATGGGTCTAACTTAGTTTCTAAGCCTACTCATATACCTTTCGTAAGACTTTGTCTACAAATATATCCATAGAGTAGTTCACTCTCCTACTCTCACTTTTATTGGCATATGACTAAGTTACCCAAGTGTGTATATGGTGCTTGTCTATTTATAAGCCAAGATGGGTTTAATTATACCAAAATATTTTTGATAAATATTTATTTATTTCTCCTAATTCAATTCGTATATAATTGTTTCATATTTCTTTTTGCCACAAACTCTTTCCCCTTTTTAGAACATCAAATAAATTGAAGCATTGATTTACTTTTGTTTTCTAACTTTCCCATACTTTTTCTCTATTGCTATAATCTCAAATTAATTCCATTTGAGATTTGATCCTAAGTCCACCAAATCCAAGTACTTTTTTTTTTCTTGGGTACATTAGTGGCAATGAGATTTGAACTTAAGACTTCATGTAAATAACTCAAATTGCTCATCACTAGACCACCTTTAGTGACTTCAAACCCAAATATTTAACATATTATCATTATTATTTTAAATTTTGATCTCTTCATTTTTTAATATAGGTCCTAAATTTTCCTTTTTTTAAGTTTTTAAATTTTTTTATTTTGTTGATTTTTATATTTTTAAATTTTAATTTTAAATTTCCTGATAACTTTCATTTATTTCTCTTAATTTGATTACTATTTACACTTTTCTATCACAAATTCTTTCATCTTCAGAGCATATCATTTTAAATTAGTGAATTGATTTCTTTTTAATTTTTAACCTTCCTATACTACTTTGTTTATGTTGCAATCTCAAATTCGTCCTAACTCTACTCATTTTTTTTAATCATCAAGCCCATATCTTTCTTTTATTTTCTTAATATTTTGATATTTTCATTTTTTTAGCATAGAAATTATCTTCCTGATTTTCATTTTCATTTTATAATTTTTTTTATTTTTTAGTTTCCCATAAAATTAGATCAAATTAATATCCTAAAGATATCATGAACAAATTTGGATATCAATAACTGCCTCTATTTGCTTTTTGTTTGGAATGAAATGGAAAGCAAATGTGTTGATTCAAATTTGTCCTAGAATCATTTGTGATATATTCTAGCTATACTTGAAGTGATAAGTGTATAACTCATACAAAAGGTAATGCCAGTGGGCATATCCTATGAAAATTTAAGACAATTGAGTGTATACATAGAAGAAAATTTAAAGACTATTGGTGTATGCTTGGATAAATCTAAAGATAGTTGAGTGTATACCTAAAAAAAATTAAAGATAGTTGGGTGTATACACAAAAAAAGTTAAAGATAGTTGGGTGCTTACACAAGAAAAACTAAAAGATAGTTAGGTGTATACCTAGAAAAATATAAAAGGTTAAAACTACTTTTTGGTCCCTATATGTGTTCTAGATTTTGGGTTTTGTCCCTATATTAAGAATAGTTTAGTTTAGGTCCTTATAGGTATTAAAAAAAATTATTTTGGTCCCTATAGTGGTATTGAGTCAGTCCCTACATTAAAAAATTATTAGAGAATGTTAGCTTTTGCTAACATGATTAACGGGTGCTAATATGGTGTAACATCTGGGATTTTTTAAAATATTTAATTTACATTGTTAATTGATTTATTCGATTTTATCAAATAAGTAAGAATAATTAGAAGTTACTTGAAGGTTAATTAGGAGTTAATTAGATGTTAATTAGAGGGATTAAGCTTAGAAAAATTTAAGATAGATACAAAGGAACTTTTACAAAACTATTTAGTAATATTTTGACAGTTTGAAGGAAATAGATAAAGATTCGATATTTTAAACTGTCAAAACCGAGCTAGTAAAATTCCACACTAAAAACCCTAACATGAGTGGCTGAGATTTTGCCACTCTTCCCCCATATATTTGGCTCCATGTGCTGCCCCATTGAGAGGAGAAATTTGGTCCAACTTGCACCACACAAATCCCCTCCAATCACAACCCATTCCTCATGTTTTAAAATACCAAATCTCCTCCAACTCCCCAATTTTTTCAGCCAAGCCAGTAGCAGCCTTTTCTTCTTCTTCTTCTTCTTCTTCTATTTCACTTTACTCTTACCCCATCTCCAACTCCCATTAACCTTTTGCACTTAAATAATTAAGACTAGCTAGTTTTCTCATTAATTAGAGGTACGATTTCATGATATTCCCTTGTGGTTGTGAATGAAGGTTGTGGGAGATTTTATTTCTACTTGTTTCTTGATGATGTACCATGTTCATATGAGTCGTTATGATTGATTTAGCATGCTATTATTTGATTAGGATTGGAAAGTTAGTGAAAATCTCAAAGACAACTAAAATAGAATCTGCCCAACATTGAAATCCCTAGACATGTTTATACTATGAAGTGTACAGACTCATCTAAAGACATTGAAATGAAGTGAGACCAATTTTAAATGAAAATAGACATTTAGAGATTTCCAGCCATATAAATTATAAGGACATTGGGTTAGTATTGAGTGAGATATGAATTTTTTAAGTTTACTATAGGTTTTGTCTCTAGATCTGACCAAAGTGGCTTGTGCAAGGCATAACTCGCTTTATACAACTTTAAATTGAGTGCAAACAATTTTTTTAAAAATATTACACATAAAGAAACATCCCATAAAAATTTTAGCAATAAATTCGATCCCTATTGCTCCTAGTAATTTATTGAAATTGCCTTATGTCCTGACTAGGATAGAACAGGGTAGTTCAAGTTATCCAAATCCAAGAGCTCATAACTTGAGCTCTAGTCACTCAAATAAAATAAAACTTGTTGGAAATGAAAAATAGTTAAATTAGCTTTAATATGATATAGGTCTAATATAAATCGAAGTTGATTTCTATTTTTGGTGAATTTTTACTTTTTAGTATGTAAATTTGCCTAGCTATAAAACAGACCTGGATAAATCTACAATTTCTTGAGTTATACTCCTCAAAATATAATGGGACCAAAGAGGTTAGAAATTAGACAAATGATACTTTAACATGTCCAAAATACAAGTTAAACAGAAATTATGGCTTAATTTCTAAGACCAGGCATAACTGAAGGAAATTGGCAGGAACTCAATTCAAGTTCAAAAGTTGCAAATTTTGTATAAGCATTGAAAGATTGATGCATTAGATTGATTTTTTTGTATGAATGATTGTCTGGTTGATTTTTACTATTCATAGAGAAGCGGATTTGATCCGTTATACTGCCAAAATTCCGGCAAAAACATGCACAATATATGATATTCTTGCCCATACATGTGAAACCCAAATCAATTTAACCTTGATTATGAAATTTATAAGAATTATGAGAAGTTCCATATTACTTGGGTCAGCCCCGAAATAAAGTTAAGGAGAACAGATCGGTGGGAAGGTAAGGAAAAGTGAACTCGACATTTCTGTATAGGAACGGGCTCGGTCTTGAAAAGCAGACTATTATCTAGGAATTATATGGCCAAAAACTCCCAAGAGACCAAGTATGGAAATGAGGCAAAGTGCATTTCATTCTCATTCTTTAATGCATTATTACAGACATGTTAATTAATTGTGACTTGAATGAACTGTTATATATATGTTCTATTATCATTATTACTTTCATTTACATCTCATCTTATTATATATGATATTATGTTTGATGTCTAATCTGGGACTTACTGCCTAAAATAAATTGAACCTTGCTTTGTGTTACATTTTTTTTTTAAGATCCAAGTAAATAAGAATAATGTATCTGTTAACCACTATTTTTCTATTAAATAAAAACCGAAGCAATTGAGAATGAATGCGATGTCAGTGTAGTGTAATTATAGGAATCCTACTAAGAATTTTATAAATTCTCACCATGCTGTAAATTCACATCATTCTCAGGCCATGGACCAGGCGACGACAGGCTAAGTTCCTTGATCTACAGTTTTATATAAACCTAGTGATCGACTCAGTATATATCACCGAGACTTGCCGCTTTCGTCTTTACTTCTTTTTCATTAAATAAAGGAATACCCCTCATTTGGATTCAATAAAAATATCAAATAAATCAAAATCCTTGGGAATAAAAAATTCAACTTTTGGGTTTTAGTACAAATTTATGAAAAGTTACATTTTTACAAACTCTTGGGTTAAAAATAAAAGGGTTATCGCTTTCTAAATTTATAAAAGGGTTTTAGTTCATAATGGAATCATAAACAACAAAAAAAAGTAGAAGAAAGAATATACGAAAGAGTAGTTATGAAGAAAAATAAGGATTCCAATATTTTAAAGGTGAGGAATGTCTCCTACTCTTCACAAAACTCTCCACAAAGCTCCTCTCCAAGCCTCTCCTCTAGGATTGTCTCTAGTGTCTAGAATGTCAAAAGTTCTTTTTGGACTCTAAGTGTTTGCCTTTTATAGTCGGTGAGTCCCTCTTTCAAAGTTAGGCTCAAGCCCATTAAATTCTGCAACTGGGGACGCGCTATAGTGCGGGTGTTGTGCTGCTCAAAATAGAGGTGCATACTATCAATGTTGCATTATAGTGCAAGTGGTTGCACTGTAGTGCAACCAAAAGTGTTCTAACTTGAAACAAGGCTGCGCTATAGCACAGCAAATCACGGTATAGCGTGTTTACCTGACAGTGCTAACCTCTTTTACACATTTCCATGCTCCGTAATAATCAGAATAGTTAGAATTTGCCCTCAGATGTAGAACAATGATTGTAGATCTTTGAGTAAGCTTTCTAATGCAGTAAGAACCACCTTACTTAGAGTTCTGTAGTTCAAGATATGAGCGAAATGGTGATGAAAGGTCAAACTTGACAGCATCAAAGACAAGATGAAGCTTCAATATTATTTCACCTTTTTCTCCTAGAAGACTCGGGAATTAGAAACAAGTGTCCAATAACAAAGTTGAAGATCTTCTTCCCTTCTTTCAAAGAATCTTGAATAATCATAATGTGACTTCTAAAGAGTTAGATATTGAATTTCTAATGCTGAAAGGTCATGACTACATACAAGATAAGCTCTCTCATAGCTCCAAATTCCAACTTGAGTGCTTGTACCTAATGACAATTAGACAAAATCATTAATAAGTATCTACAAACATGATAAAATGACAATCACACTAGAAAAGATCCTAAATCAAAATAACCAGCAAAAAATAACTAAAACATTAAGTAAATTCAAGCAATTAAAGCCTAAATCTAGATAAAACAAAACAAAAATAACTCATTGCAGGGAGTTATCAGGGCATATCCAAATTGAACATTCTCTTCAAATACATCAAAGGTTATCGTATCCTACTTCCATCCATTCTCTACATATAATCAAATCTTGACAAACCCATGCTCATTGTAGCATCTAGAGAATACCATTCTTCCCAAATGTATGCCTTGCCCTCTCAACCTGCCCATTTAGAACCACATATCATCCTAACATAATTCTCTTTCTTACTCAAAGCGAGATTTCCCCACTCAAGCTTCAAATCTTTTGGCTCTTTATCAGGGTTCACCACATTTCCTCCTTGTTCCGTATATCTATCAATATTCCAAGTATTCGCCTCAACTTCATCCCCAAAGTCAAATGCCTAAGTCCTATGTCTAGGATATCCTTATCACTTGTAGTCCTCTTATGTATCCTAACATTATTAGGAATTAGCATGACAACTTTACCGATCACTAGGTTTGAATCTAATTTCTTGAAGTGTTGTCCTAACATAACTTATCCGTAGGCATGTCCAAGAACATCACGATCACCAACCTTGACCTATACTGAGTTCTTGTCTTTAGTACTCTTACCCTTACCTATGGTTGCTGGTATTTCCCTTTGTCAATGTCTACTCATGAGGTAGAGAACTCAAATTTACTTTGACTAAATTATAATTCTTCAAAAGATAACTCCTTATAGGCCCTACACAACATCGCCCCCAAGTGGCAATCAAGAGCGATACAACACGAAATTGGCCAACCTTGTCCATTAAAATCACTAGAGTCTCCTTCATTTCTGTGTGACATCTTAAAGAACAACCGTAAATCAAACCTGTGTTGAGTAAGGAAGCAATAGTAATCAAACCCCACGGTAAAATCCTTCCCGTTATCTCAAAGTCATTGGTTCCTTTCACTTTATCTATCACTTCACTCCCTTTTGAAACATGAAGCACTTCCAAGGGAAGTGCTTAGGCCTACTGACCCCGCTCCAAGTCACAGCATCCATGAGTTTTTGAACATTGTTACATTTTCCACTTCCTTCCAAACAAGCTCGACCTGAGTCGGGATTTTTCTTCTTACATGGAGCAAGAATTTTTTTTCTAAAGCTTTAGATATTCTAATTCTCCATCAGTGTTCTTCACACTTCTCCTTGTCCTCATGTAATCTATACCACCCTGAGCTTTACAACATGACTAACCATTTTTAAGTTTCACTATTCAAATTTCATCACCAACTACAGTCTCCAAGGTAAAACCCCATGAATTGCTTATCTAAGTCGATATATTTCCCCTTTCCCTTTGAAGATCCTTATTAGTTGTAAATCAACCCTCCTAGGGTTCACTCCCCACTCATTTCCATATGCTTCAACCTAGAATGATTTGTTCTCAAGATAGTCCTACCAAGCTTGCAATTAATCTAGCCTTCTTCCTTAGGTTTCCTTGCACCATTAATCAATCTATTTTTGAAGGAGTCACTGTCAGATCTTCGTGGACATTCCATCTTAGCCGTCAAACCAAACACTACTCCTTAGTCTAATGCAATCTACCAACCAAAGTCTCACAAGACTTGACGTATCCTCAACTTATGCTTTATCCTCACTTTATCTCTTAACTCTTGCCTTTTCTTTAGGAAGAGTATCCTACTTCCCCTTGTGTTTTCCTATTGCTGTTTCACTTAGGGGAGAGGTCAAATACCTCCAACCTATTAACTTTCGTTGTAGTACTCTTTGTAGAGTCACTACGACCATAACTGTAAGCTTTTTCCTTCAAGCTCACTACCATCACATTAGTTGCAGCTACTCCACCAGTCATTGTCTACTACAATGTTCCATTGAATCATGTTCTTATATTCGAGGAAAAGATTCCCTTCTAGGATTTCTAGTATTCGTCCCACTAGCCATGGTAACAACCTTTGCATGGAGGGTCCTCCTCGTTTCCATATTCCATCCGATCTTATTGTACCAAATTTGCCTATCACTCAATAGCCTAGTAGACCCTCTTGATCTTTTCTACATCAACAATATCCCTATGCCAAGTTTCGAATAACTGGTCTATCTTTCCACACAAATGGTCTTCTAGCTTAACTAACTAGTCTTACCATAACGTCCATCCCTACTTAACCCCCTTCTCTTGCCTCAAGAGAGGGTATTGCATTTAGACTGTACATTAGAAGCCATGCATTTCATTACTTCCACATGTACAAGGAGAAACATGTCAATATTTAAGAAAAAATCGAAGACAAGGAATATGACCAGAATGAGAATAGATAACATTTAGTACGGTATAGACAAGGATGACATTCCTAAAGGCCTCTCATAGCGCCACAATATGTGAAAGACATGTTTCCGTTTGTTCAATTTTGATCCTACCAAAGGATACTTGCTCCATAATGCACAAGTTAACTTATAGCTCTAATACCAACTCTGTCATGATCCAACCTAGGCCGTGATCGATGCATAGAGGACATATCTCTTAGCAAGTCTAACATACAAATCTTTCTTAGAAAAACAAATAGAGTTTCCTTTCTATTTGGGTCATATCTCCAAATACGAAACCTTTTCCTGCAATAATTAGCACACATACATGAATTATTGGGGATCTAGGCATTCTCAAAATGCACCGTATAGCATGCAACACAAATTTTAAAATCTTGTGTGTGTGTGTGTGTGTGTGTGTGTGTGTGTGTGTATATATGTATGTATGTATGTATGTATGTATGTATGTATTCATTCATTCAAAATCCATAGTAACACACACAATTTTCATTAAGCAAGATGCAAGTACATATCCAAATAAGTTTGCATATCTCAAATACATACTTTACACTTAAATTAAAATAATTCTAATACAAACACAAAACAAGCATAGGTTGGACACTACCTTTGGCATTATGGAGCAACAAGACATGTTTAAGAAATTCCTCAAGGAGTTTCGATACAAAAACTTGCCCTTGAATAAGAAAGGGGTCGCCAAAATAACAGTATACTATTAGGAAGTAGGAGGTTTGAAACCCTACTCAGAACCTGAATTTGAAAAGAGAAGAATAACAATGGGGTGAGTTTTGAAACTTAGTGAATGATAGGATATCCCTAGCCCACATAGGACAATGGTGATGTATATATATTAAAAATACATAATTGTAATTATACATAGACAAGAAAAACATATTTCAATATAATATTTACTCCAAATAAGCGGCTACTAACATATGTACAATTTACTAAAAATAGGTGGGAAACTATTTATTCAAGGATAAATAGGTAGGAGTCACATTCAGATAGTCCTTCCTTTATGTGACCCTAAAAACAGGCATGAACCACCCTACCGAGTGGCCATCAAAATAGGTGTAAACTATCTCGTGAGTGGTCACGAAAATAGAGTAGTCAAGGTGCAACTAGGCTAATGCTTACTACTATTAGCTATAGATCCTATCATAGACTTTCCAAGAGAGTATTAATAGCTGAGTCATACCTCAAAAATCCAAAGTTATTGCAATTTGATTTCATGCCATTTTCACAATAATACTTTTCAAAGCTTTCCAATATATAAATCAATTATCAAGATTTCACAAAGAAAAACCATTCACTATCCCATGAGATAATTTTAGATAAATATAAGAGAAGGATAAAAGTTTCTCTTCATAAAACCAGTTGCCAAGTATCAAGCCATAATATCATAACATATCAAACCATATTTTCATAACATATCAAATCAATTTGCATGCATATAAAGTAAATAAACAATCTAGAGATACATTATCTACTCATATATAGACTTAGCCCAAGAGCGGTTGTTTTCCACAATAATCTAACACTTTGGAAGCCAAGGAAAGAGTTTGGAAGGAGTGGCCATCAACCCATGACTCCTTCACCCAAAAATCACTCTTTTTCAAGCTCCAAGAGTACCACCCATGGATTACTCACAGAGTTGGGGCAAAGAAAGGAATAGGAATGGTGGGGAAGAAAGGAAGGAGAAGAAGAGGGAGGAAAAGAGAGGAGATACTGAGAAAAAGAGAGAGGAACTGAGGAAGAGGGTTTAGGGGAGAAGGGTCGCACGTTTATGGGGAGACAGAGGGGTTTCACCCCTTTTTATAATGCCTGACGCCAAAATGGCGTTGTTGTGTCTCTGCTGCTGTGCTAATGCTATCCCATTATTTTTGGACTATTGTGCTATAGCGCAACCCCCTACACCCAAAATTGACTAAAATCAGTTAAGCTTGATGTTCCTGTCTGCAATGCCACTAAGGCCAAATCTTACACACTTATTTGCATTAAATAAAGGAATACCTTTCATTTGGATTCAATAAAAATATCAAATAAATCAAAATTTTAGGAATAAAAAATTCAACTTTTAGGTTTTAGTACAAATTTATGAAAAGTTACATTTTTACAAACTCTTGGGTTAAAAATAGAAGGGTTAAAAATTAAAGATACAAATATTATTATTTTGGTGTTTGAAAATTTTTTCCCCTTCAATTTAGTCTTCAATTATGCAAAGTGTCATTTTTGCCCTTCAAAAACTTTTCACGTCAATCAATTATTCAATAATGCAAAGTGCCGTCAATTTAGTTCCTTTTGTTTTTACCATCATCAATTTAGTTCGTCAATTATACAAAAAGACATCAAATATAATTAAAGGATTAAATTCATGATAACAATTTTTTTTAAGACTAAAGTAATGACACTTGTATACAAATAGTTGTTTCAGCTCAAACTGAGATTCAAACAAAAATCACGTTGGAAAAGTAATAAATGGAAATTTTGGCAAACATTAAAACTATCTCTATAGTAATTACTGTTGATCCTAACGAGGTTTGAGACAACTATATGAAAACAAACAGGCATTGTGTTTGGAGGACAAAAATAAGTATGTACTCAAATTTTTTTTAATTAATAGTAAGATAAATTATCATTAATAAAATTGTAATTAAACTAACATGTAACTGTAAACAAACAAAAAATGGTTATATACACTTTTTATACAGTTAAATGAGTTTTATATCATAAAATAAGTATCTTAACATATTAAAGGTTATTTATTTTAAACTAAAATATTTAGAATTTTTTAAAAATATTTAGAAATTTTTAAAAAATATTTTGATTATATAAAATTTGCAAAAATTAGAAGGAGTTAATTATTTTTTCCAGAATATTCTAAGATTAATGTTAGAAGTGTATTCTCAAGATCTCCAGAGGTTGATTTACTATTTAATCTCAATTGATGCAAAATTTTAATTAAAAATGAAAAAAAAAATACAAACTAAGGTAATTGAAACTGTAAATTTTCAGAAAAAAATTGTTTATTGTCATTTGACTTAAAAAATTGTTAGCATACATAAAAATTAAACAATTTATATAACTTACGGAGAAAATAACTATTTATGAATATAAACTTTTGTTTGGCTCTTCATGAATGGTAATAAACTTGATACTAAGCAATAATGTATATAAGATTTTAGAGGCGAAATTCTTAATTATACTATAATAGATAATTAAAGGAAAAGTAAAAAAGATTTTAACAACGGATCGTAAATCAAAATTGAACTCTTTATACTAACAAGGTATTTATCCGAGTGAAAGGGGTTCGGATTCCTTAAGTATGAGATATTGGGTTTGATTCCAAGATTGATGTGAATAAAAAAAATGCCATTGAGTGAGATTTATGTTTACGCGTCTGACCGCACCCATGAAATTAGTCTCTCACCTATCGGATAAGAGAATACTTTGAGAAATTTCAAAAAAAAAAAAAATTGAACTCTTTATTCTGAAATTAACTAGCGCTTAAAATATTTTCCATTTGAATGGAAAAATAAAATAAAGCAAATAATATATTATTATAAGAGTTGCAAGATATCTCTTCCAGTAGCATACTGCAGTTGGTGGCATTTGCACTATGTAATAGCTTCTTTATATTATCTCAATGGGTTAAATCAACTCTAGTAGTTTAGGCCAGGGTGAACAAAGCAATATTCGCAATTGATAATTTCTAGAGCACTAAAAGAGCAGATTTTGGCCGGCAAACGAAAACAATTTTGACGTATCATACCGCTGGAGTTGCCAAATGCACCAGCACATTTGGCCTGTTTTATAAAACTCCATATCAAATTAAAATTGTTAAATAAAACCTCACTCGTTTTATCTTTTCATTGAACCAAGTCAAATGCTAGTTAATGTGCCGGAAATTCCCTCCTGATCTTTCAACCTTGCATTGTTCTCTTCCAAAGTTTTGTTTCTCTTTATGGTATCTAACACGGTCCTTTGATAATCTTGTTACTTCAGACTTTGTTCTTGCTTGTGTACAATTTCTTTATTTCCGCTGGCTTGGTATTTTGCATAACTCGCCAATGGTCCTAATGCCACATAAAAGTATGCAATTGATTTTTCTTTCTTACATATGGACCAGTTTACTGCAGTTGTTTACTAGAGGAAAATTGATCAGTCCAGAAGACGACCAGAATTTATGCGAATTGGGTGAATTCTATGGTACCATAGTAAAAGTGTGCATTTTATGCATTTTTGTGATGAACGGTGAGGATCGTGCCATGTCTTATGATGAGATTGTGAGGTGTATTAATGCACCAATCACCTATGATGCATTATAATAATATCTGATTTTAAGAAAATTTAAAAATATAATTAAATATATTTTAAAAATTAATTATCATATACTGACAGTATAAAATTATATTGATAATATAAAATAATTTTACACTGTCAATATAATCAAAAAATTTTATCAGTGTAATTTTAATTATCATATATTAATAGTATAAAATTATACTGGTAGTATAAAATAATTTTATACTATCAGTGTAATCAAAAAATTTTATCAGTGTAATTTTAATTATCATACATTGACAGTATAAAATTATACTGGCAGTATAAAATAATTTTATATTATCAGTGTAATCAAAAAATTTTATCAGTATATAATCAAAAAATTTTATTAGTGTAATTTTAATTATCATACATTGACAGTGTAAAATTATACTGGCAGTATAAAATAATTTTATACTATCAGTGTAATCGAAAAATTTTATTAGTATAATTTTAATTATCATACACTGACAGTGTAAAATTATACTGGCAGTACTATAAAATTACATTGATAAAATTTTTTGATTATACTAACAATATAAAATTATTTTATACTGTCAATATAATTTTATATTATTAATATATGATAATTAATTTTTAAAATATATTTTTAAATTTTCTTAAAATTAAATATTATTATAATGCATCATAGATGATTGGTGCATTGATGCATCTCACAATCTTACCATAAGACATGGCACGATCCTCACCATTCATCACAAAAATGCACAAAATACACACTTTTGCTATGTTCCCATAGCATTCACCATGCGAATTGACATGACATAAGCCAATAATATGATTTTATCAGGCCATTCAGATGCTAATTACGGCCCATTTGCTTATGAGATTGGGTATGAAATTAGATCTTGAAATTGAAATTGAGCTTCTCAATTTTAATTGTTTTTATTTGGAATAATATATAAAATTGAAATTATAGTTCCACAATCCAATTTTTTGGAATTGAAAAATAATTAAAATGAGTTTTTTCTAATTCTTAACTTATATCATATGAATTATCAATTCCAAGACTTATTAAATATCTCTTTCCTCATTAAAATTCTCTCATTAAAATTTATATGATTCCCATCCTTTTTCCATTTATATGCTATCTATTATATTTATTAAAATAGAATATATTTATAAAAAGAATAATAATATAAAAAATTTCCTAAATTTGAATTTATTATTTTATATATCCAAATCCAAAAAAAAAATTATATATAAACAAATTTTCATAAAAAATTACTATAAAAATTGTTGTTTATTAGTATTTTTATTAATTTTAAATTTTGAATTATACTTTCAAATAATAAAACTGAAATCAAATTTAGAATTATGACTTATGTTTTAATTTTTCAGCAAAATTAAACATAAATTTTAAAATTTGAAGTCAATTCCAATGGAAATGGAATTGGAATTGAAATTAAAATTCTATATTACAAATCGAATTTTAATGTTCAAATGGAACATTATAGAATCCCTTTGCTCATTTCATCTATATTTCAAGACAAGAAGACGCTAGATACGCAGAAAATACCTTTTATATTTTCCCCTTTTTTGTTTGTACGGCAGAATAAGTAGGATTTTAACCTTGTAGAAAAGGGTTGAACCAGCTTGTCACATCATGAACCATAGGAAGATTAAATGCATGTATTAAATTATATCATCTATGAATGGCTTATCTATACATGATACTTTTGCCCTGAGGCCTGGGCAATAAAGTTGTCTGCACATTTAAACACATTCAACACATAAGACGAGCACTGATAATTCAGACCAACCAATCCGTGTAAGGAAAGAATGGCTTCTTTTTCAGTGGAAGAATTCATAGGAAATGGAATTTTGAAGGAACTGCTCCCAAAGTTGATAGAAGAAGGTTGGGATGACGTGCCAACCATGAAGATTATGGATTTAGAGGACATGAATTCACTACACATGACACAAAAACAAATGGTGGGTATCATTATCAATAGCTTTAAGTCTATCATCCTATTTCAATCACAATCCCCTTTAGAAAGCAACTTTTATCATTCACCAGCTTAACATAATCTATACAAGTCCAATCATGAATTTGTGCATAGAAATGACATGAAACTAAAGTCTTTTCTTTCTAATGCCATAGGATGCACTAGCAATGAGGTCATATCTACATGATCGTGGACTGATGCAATATGCAGACAAGATTGAGGCCTATGGGAAGAGTCTTCCAGAGCTTCTTAATTTAAGAACCATGGATCTTTTTGCCCAATTTGACATGAAAAGAGGCCATGTTGCCCGTTTTGTAAACAAGACTAGAAGTGATGATTCCTTTAAATTACGCGCAATTGCTTCTAGAAGAAGAACCAGCATGATTCATAGAGATGACAGCATTCCCAAGAGCAGTCTTGGATCTAGCAACTCCAGTAGCACCATGAGGTCGCATGTGAGAAGTAATGCAGCTTCTGATAGATCACTTGATCAATCAATGGCTGATATGAAGATCAAAGATGGATATGTGTTTAAAGGGATTGTAGCTTCTGAGCCAGCTGAGCCTAGGGCATGTGGCTGTGTGAAACCTCCTCCTCCTGTTAGTGACCAAGTTGCTCCATACACTGCTATTGAAAATATTTCAGTTCAGAAACTAACTCCGGACTATAAAATTGGCATGGAACCATTAGTGAAATCCAAGGCACCTCCACTGAAGGCTTCAGAACTATGGAGAGATAAACCAGCGGTTATCCTGTGTCTCAGACGACCAGGGTAAATTTTTATATTACACTGGAGAAATACTAATTTTTCTGAGTATTACAAACAAAAATTTTACTTCAATCATATGGTTATGATAAATTTGCGTCAGTTCAGACAAGGGTGCCTTTTTCATTTTTTATGTGCTTAAGAGTTAAGGCCATTACATAAAGAAACAAATACAAACAAGCAAACCAACACACACGCACAAACACACAAACACAGAGATAGAGCAGAAAGTAATTTTTGAAGCCCTGAAAACTCCCAGATTTTGAATGTTTTAAACACTTCTCTTGTTATCTTGGGTGTAAAAGGTTTTTCTTCATCACTTTGCCTAAAAATTAGAGGGTTTAATATCTTTATATGAAAGTGAAGTTTGTACCGATATATGTCCCTTGAACTTGAAAACAGGTGCATCATGTGTAGAGCTGAGGCACACCAGCTTTTTACCAGGAAACCCATATTTGATGCTCTTGGCTTTCAACTGTTTGCGGTTCTTCATGAGCACATGGAGTCAGAGGTATCACCAGACTTCAACCTTATGTTCTTTCTTTCATTCAACCCTTCATGGATTAACTCATTAGTACGGTAAAGCAGGTAAAAGACTTCTGGCCTCGATACTGGGGTGGTGTGGTACTTCTTGATCGGAGTAGGGACTTCTATAAAGCTCTTGGAGGGGGAAAACTGCTCAAGGAGAAGTTCCTATCAGGATTTTTTCTGAATCCTCGATCACTTTCCAATTACAAGCGTGCAAAAGCCATGGGAATCCGACAGAATTTCAAAGGAGAAGGTGAAATAAAGGGTGGGCTCTTTATAGTAGGGAGTGGAAAGACTGGCATTGCTTACCAGTTTGTAGAGAGGAACTTTGGCGATTGGGCTCCTGTAGCCGAAGTCATTGAGATCTGTACTCAAATGCAGGTAACAATCATGGGTAATGTTATTTGTGCGTAACGTAAGATTTCAACACAAATAAACACCTCTCTCACATATAATGCACACAAACATTTTTTACCTTAATACACATATAGTTCAATATTCATCCATACTCACATGTATATATTATGACCATACATAGCATATTCAAATAACATTTTCCAACAATCATTGTTTTCTCCTCAGACCCCCCCCCAAAAAAAAAAAAATAGATCATTTTTTTCTTCTGTTCCATGTCATTATGGTTCTTTCGTAGTATTAGATAGTCTTTAACTAAATCTTGGGAACATGATGCAGATCCAACAACAAGGTCAAAGTGAGTTTATGTTGCATTGAAAGGATTAGAGTGTTGACACACGTTGAACATGCATCAGCCATTCACTAAAAATTTAATTCCTTGTAATTCCATCGCCGGCATGCACCACGAGGATACAACTTTTTAGCGTTATAGATTTCTGCAGTACCACAAGCAGACCAAATTGAAAAAACTTTATTCTGTGTTATTCTATATAAATTGTTTATAGTCAGATGTATTTTTTCCTAGGCGTGTGTTTGGTGTGGGGTAAAAGTAGGGTAATTGCTAACCTTTAGCTATCTACTGTGCACTCGAAATTATGCACTTACCAACTCAGATGCGGTGAGGGAAACAATAATCTGCCTCAATAATAAAGTGCACACAATCAAAGGTTGAGTGGTTGATCATATGATTCCCCTATTCGGAGAACTTCACCAGCTGCAACGATGCTTTTAATAGTTAAAATGAGCCCACACTAAATTCCTTTTTCATTTATTGTGCATTTGATAAACATTGGTAACTTATGTACAATTTAAAATTTTATTTAAATCAGCTTTGTTTGAACATGACTAATTACAATTCGCAGTATCATGAATGAATCAAAGTAATACAGTTCTTATTCACAAACCACAGGATTGCCCAAATCCGCATGAACAATCAATTTCCCACTTTAATTACGAATCCTCCTGGTCAGCTATTGGCTTTGTACAGATATTTTTAGCAAAGCAAAGTATAAAGTTTATTAATTCAAATGTTAAATATGCAAGAATTGGAGATTTCTAAACTTAATTATATAGTATTTCACTCCGCTCGTAATTAAGAAGTTCAACTTGCAGGTCCAAGTTTTGGGCCTGTTTAGTTTATAAAATATTTTCTTTTTTCTTTTATTTTAAAAAAAATATGTTTAGATTTTCAAGTTTTATAAAAAATATTTGTAGTGATTTCGTGTTTCTTATTTTCCAAAAAAGAAAGTAATGAAATCATGTTTGATTTGTTTATTTTCAAAAAATTAAAAAGCTTAGAAAATAATTTTATATGGAGTTAATAAATAAATATTAAATTTTGAAATAACTTAATATTTTTATTAGTAACCAAATATGTGAAATAAACTCATATATACATACTATACATACTAGCCTATTTACATTTAGTAAGCACTTTTGTATCTCTATCTGTTTTTTTTTTTAATTGTTTTTCAGGATAAAAGAAAAATAATAAAAAGAGAAATTTCACACATACACACACACACACACACATATATATATATATATAGTGTAAATAAGTTTTACACTGTCATCTAATCATAAAATTATATTTATAAGATATTTAAAATAGTGGATATTTAAGTAATTAAATATTTTTACTAATATAGTAATATATGATTTGAAATGTATATATACACACAAACACAAACAAGTCTATAATCATTTTGAATTTAATTGCATTAGCACACAATTTAAGTTAACATTTGAAAATTTTTCATTGAATTTTAAGGTCGTCAAAATGGACAAAACCTACTAGGTTATACCCCTTTAGTTTGTATTAAATTTTTTTATTTTGATTTGTAATATGTTAAACTTTAACTTTAATTATGTAATGGGTTGAACTTTGCCACTTGAAACTTTGAATTTGGATATTGATATTTAGTTTATTTTGAATTTATCTAAATTATTATGTAGTTTGGAACTTAAAAGTTAGTTAAGCTTGATTGATTATATTTGGGGATATTTAAGAATTTTGTTGTAAAAAATAAAAATTGGTTTGATTAGGCCATGGGCTAGCCCTAAATAGGTTAGACCCACGTAGTGCTAGCCAATTAATAATAGCTATAAGATTGACCAGACTTGTTTAATTTATGAACTTACGCGGGTCATTTAAAAGGGTTGGGTTGTAATGGTTATATTATAGTTGAATATTTTTATTTTTTGTTTAAAAATTTTTCATGATATATAAATAGTGAAAGCAAGGACTTCATGTTTTCATATTTTCATATTTTTACATATTTTTCAAAATTCTTTCTAGAAATATTTTCATTAAAATTTAGGTAAACGCATTTTCATCTTTTATTTCTTTTTTTCACTTAAATTGAAAACATATACATTTAAATTAAACAGTCTCTTATTTACACTCCTTTTCTTCTTCTTTTTTAATTTTTTTTCTCTAATGTACTTAACGCGAAAATGAAAATTATGATAAATAGCACGAATAGATATCTCCAATTTCATTCCCAAAAATTTATCAGCACAGCCAGTCAACACAAATTCCAGGCCTATCAATTTTTAAATATCCCTTCCCAAATTTAATTGTTGATCATCACCTGCATTCGTGTAAGTATATGCAGAGAAATTCTATTATCCACCATGAAACACAAAATTCTTCCTTTATATTATTTTTTATTACAAAACTTCTGTAAATAGTACAATAAATAGTTTTACATAAAATTTTATGAGGTATTATGGAGGAAAAATCACTTCTTCTCTATGATGAATACTAGAATTTCTCGAATGTATATTTTGTAAGATATAGCACTAGCAATAAAAAGGCGAGAAAGAGATGCCAACATCGTTATTAAAAAAACGTGGGGAGAGAGATCCATTCATTTTCGTTTGGTGGGGATCGTGAAAGGGAGAGAGCTTCTCATTGCTAAGGATTAAAGCATCCTACCAAAAAGAATAAAGCAACGTTTCCTTCGAAGCTGGGTGGATTTGAGGTTGGTCTGCTCATCTTTCTTTTCCTTAATAGATTTTTAGTCAACGGAAAATACTTATGCTGGAATCTTTATGTGCTGATTTGATTTAATTGTTGAAAACGAGAGTAATGCTTTCTATACTAATCCACTTAGTTCCAACTTGATTTGCGTGTTTGTGTTCAGCGAGATACGCGAATGATTATTTTCATGCTTGACTTTCACTATTACTCACTTATGATTGTTTTCATAATCAGTTTTTCACTTGTTCTTTATCATGGATGAGGATTAGTTCTTATATTCTGTCAGTAGTCAGTCATTGCATAAGTATCATTGTTAATATTGGATATCCCTAAAGACACTAATTCTCAATTAGTACATGTCCTTTTGCTCGACTTCAATTTTTGGTATGCCAAAAAGATTTTCAGTATCACGACCATTCCATTTTTCAAAACAAAAAAGTGAGAGCCACTAGAATCACAACTCCACCTATTTCCTCGGCTTTCACCAGCTGCAAAATTTGTTCCTGCAAACCCATCTCACGCACTCGCATACACTAACACACACTCACGTAGAATCAGCACCAACACGCATAAATCCACACACCACGCCCACGCCCCAACAGATCCGGCCACCTGCAAGTTTGGATTAAAGACAAATTCAAGCTCTGTTGGGGGTTAGATCGTGATATGGGAGTGAAGGAATAGGTTGTTTTTACCTTTTTTTTTTTTTTGTCGTGATAGTAGGTTGTTCATTGTTTGTTATTTGCGTTTGGGGCGGGTTTCTGGTTTTTTCTTTTCTTTTCGCTTTTTGTTTTTTGGTCGTGGGAGTAGGTTGCTCATTTTGTTTATTATTTGCGTTTGGGGTGGGTTTCTAGTTTAGGCTAGCATTTTTTTGTGGGGTTTTTGGGGGAGGGGGAAGGGACAGCCGTCTCTAACTCTATAGTCGAACTCGTGACTTAACTGGTCTCGGATGCACTGTGCAGTGACATTGCCACTTGAACTAGCGTCCCGTATGTAGCTTTTTATGAATTGAGATTTTTTTTTTCTAAAAAAATGGGCCTTGTTTGGTTTATGTATTGGGGACAAGTTTTTCTAATGGGTTGAGACCTCTCCTTCCTCTTTTTAGACGTAATGCGTTAGATTTTTTGCCTACACCTAGATGTAATTGTTGACCAAAAAATGAAAAACCTACATATGAGTTTTAGGATTTGGATATTCTAAAGTGAAAGGGTATGTAAAGTGAGAAAGTGAGGAGTTAATAATTCTTAGGTGGCGTTTGATATGGGTAATCTATCTGGATTACTGATAATATTTGATTAAATTATCTGGACTCAAAATATTACCCTGTTTAGTTGGGTAATATTACTGGCAATCCAGATTTTCAAAATAATATAGATTACCACCAATGTGGTAATGTGTATTACCCCCTTAAAAGGTGGTAATGTGGATTACCACCAATGTGGCAATCCTTCCATTATTATTATTATTGTTGTTGTTATTGTTATTGTTATTATTAATTATTAAAAATGATATTAATTAATAATAATAATATTATTATTATTATCAATAAATAATAATAATAATAATAATAATAATAAGAATAATAATATTTTATTATTATTAAAAATAAATATTATTATTAATATTATCATGATCAATTATATTAATAATTAATTATTATTAAATAATATTAATTATATAATAATAATAATAATAATAATAATATTAATTTTTTAATAATAATTATTAATAAAATTAACTATTATAATCATAATTAATAATTAAATTTTCTTATTCTTTCTAATTAATAATTATTATTAATTATTATTATTATTATTATATTAGTTTAATGCATATATTACCTAATAATCTTTTTGATAAATTATCACTTAGATTACTTATGCATATCAAATACTACATTTAACATTACCAGCAATTTAAAATGTGGCAATATTTCTAAGTGGTAATTTACATTACTGTCAATCTTAATAGATAATCTACCATATGCCACCTTAGATCAATAACTTCCATTATAAATGGGATCCACTAAGTGATTTAAAGATTATTAACTCCTTACTTTTTTACTTTACAAACCTCTTCATTTTAGAATTCAAATGCTAAGTTTCACTTTCCCTTTTTTTTTTTTTTTTTTTTTCTAATCCTTACATTGGTTTTTATTTATTCAATTATTTTTTGCTCGGCCTTTGGGAGGGCGATTGGGGGAGGGGGGTCTGGCCTCAGGCCCTTGGGGATTGAACACCATCCCATGACCTCGGGCTGCATTTTGCAAAGGCTCCACTGCCTGTTGCCAATTGACTTGTGTGCGGTTTTTTGTTTTCGGCCAATACACTTTTTCAATTTTTTTTCTTGGTCAGGATACACGTTCTTTTTCGTTTTTTGGGTCAAATTCTTTTTGGTTTAAGTAGTTTCTAGAACTGGATGGGCCTGGATATTTTCTTCTGTTGTCTCCGGCTGGTAGTTGGGCCTGTCCTCTTCTTCTCGTTGAATTTCAAATCCAGGGCAAAAATAATAGTTGTATTTGGTTTTTTAATTTTTTACTAGGCTATGATCATGGTGCAAGTTTAAAACAGCATCCAGATCACTTCGGACCAAAAACAAAAAAAAAGGAAACAGTATCCATATCCAAACAGACCCTGGGTTTTTTAATTTATTTACTACTAGATGGCTTAAGTGGTTTAGGCTTATGAACCGAAAAAAAAAAGGGGGTGTAATATATTTTTGAATTTTATTAATTTCATAATTAAATAATCTTTGTAGGACAATTTTCCTAAAGAAAAATGTCTCCCCCCCTCCAAAAAAAAAAAAAAGAAAATCTCTCTCTCTTCTTTCCTCTCCTCTCTTTAACTCTTCTCTAGGCGCACTCAAAAACATGGTCTCGTGTCTCTCTCCCCAAATAAATAAAAACGTGATCTCGTTATTATCTCTATGTAGTAAGTACACTACACCGCACAGTGCACTCCCAAGCATGCAAATGCAATGCTCCTGTCCAAGGAAGACATAGTCCATTGTCCATCAAAATTAACTATTAAGCTCTTGTTTTTATTATTATTTTTATTGCTATTATTTACACTAATTCAAATCACAAATCCACTCTTTCAACTTTTGCTGTCGTAATATCTATCTATACGAATATTATGTTAGCGACATGATCTTTTTGAGAAAACTTTATTTATTGCTGAAGTCTTACATTGATAATAAACTTTATTTATTTTTTATCAGATAAAGGGAATAAGTAAAATATAAAGACTTATTTTTTTTAATTTAAAAACATTTTACAATGTAATTTTTTATTTTTTAATTATTTTTTAAGTTTCTATTTTTATCAAAAAATTATCTAATTACCTTAAACTTTTAATATATGCCTTTTAATTAAAAAAAAACTCTTTTCATAAAGAAATCACAAGCCCTTAATTATTGTGTTATTAATTTGTGTCAAGAAATGAATGAGATGAAGTTCACTGTTGTAGTTGTAGACTTAGTCTATAGATAACAATATCCTTATCCCTGAAATTGCCTCATCACCTAACGTAGTGCTTTTATATTAGTAGAAAAATCTTCAAAACTCGCTTACTGATCTAGACTTAGTCAAGATCTTATTCAGTAAGATAATAAAATAGAGACACAGCCAAGGTTGACAAAACAACAACGCATTTAATAAAAGGCAACGGTCAAGGAAAATTGCTTCATAATTCTGGAACCAGCTATAATTAAGAGAAATATATCTTTTTATATAGTTTGTATACTACTAACCTGATATTTGATAAGTCATTAGAAGTGATTTAGTAGTTTGAAGAGTTTAAGTAGTATGTATGACATTAGGGATTTTAATCTCATTATTGCTGATGTAAGAAAAAATTTTGATATTTGATAAATAATATGTAAATAAGTATAGATTTTAATTGTATAAATATTTAATATACTATTAATTAATAATAGATGAAAAATATTATAAAAGTTATTATGTAAATTTAATATTTATGTAACTAAAATTTTATTTATTCACACATAATTTATCAATTTTAATTTCAATGTCTTTACAATTATATTCAAATAATAAATATGATAAATTAATAATGTTTTCATTCAAAAATTGTGGGAAATATTGTTCTACCGGCTTGTTGGTTGATATACGGATGATTTTACATAGATAAAATAGCTCCAGCAACTATTTGTCTTTTTTTTTTTTTCCAAACTTTGTTTAATCTTAACTTTTATATATCTGTTCAATGATTGAGTGATGTGTCTATCGGGTTGACTTGGAAATGTATTTAAAAAGGTACAAACTTGCTCTTAGCTGCCGGCCTCACGGGTTTGAAATTGGATCGAAACTTCTTATATACTTCAGAATCACTATTCTAATCCAATCCAATCAATCCATACAAGGGGATTGATCAGATAAAGAAACATCAAGTTGATTGGTCTGATTTCGCAGCTATGGATTCCGAAATGGCCAGGAAGCTTGGAACCTCTCTCATGGTACCTTCTGTGCAGGAGCTAGCAAAGCAACCCATGACCAAAGTTCCGGAACGATATGTTCGTCCAAATCAAGACCCTCCAATTGTATCTAACACAACCTCTTTACCACAAGTTCCAGTCATCGACCTGAATAAATTGTTGTCAGAAGATTCAACTGAGCTAGAGAAGCTAGACTATGCATGCAAAGAATGGGGTTTCTTCCAGGTTTGGACTTACTCCTTCCTTTATTATATTTTTTCACTAGTTCTAAAGAATTGCCCAATTCACAGTCAATAATTGACGTGTTTAGAGTAATGATATTTGATTGGAAAAAAAATAGACGCATAAGGGGACACATACATTGACATAGAGAAATACGACAAAATAGCATGCTTTTCCATAGCATATTTAGAAAGGCGAAACTCAGAATCCAGAATCTCTATCCGCAATCATATCGGCAAGCATGGCAGGATGGAAATTGGAACCCGAAACCATTGCTTGCGATCACTTCGGCAAGCATCTGTAGCCATGACAAAGGTTTCGGGTTCCATATTTCGTATTCTACTCTGCCATATAAAAAATGAAAAGCCAAGAAGAGATGTCGAGTAGAAAAAATAAAAAAAGCAAGTTTAATTTTTTGTCTTTTTCCACTATAACCTGTGGAAGAGATATCCTACGAAAAAACACGCTATTTTGTCGTATTCCTCTGTATAATGAATCACTGTATGTGTCTGTAATTTTGACATTCAAGTATCATTACTCATGTGTTTAAAAGGAAAACGAGGTAGCATTTAATGTGATTACTTGGAAAGTAAGATTAAATTATATATTAGGCTTGCATCAATACTTTGATCAAGATTAGTATCACATCTAAAGGGCATGAAGATACGATACTGAGGGAAAGAAAAAACAAACATATACGTGACAATCTCAATCGCACATGATTATAATGGCAAAAAAAGAAAATGATCATACACGATTGTGAAAGTTTTAATTTGCAGATATAATATTGTAATCTTGGCAAAACTATCATCACATGTTGTAACATGATTGATGTAGCAATACGTTAACATATAACAACGTAAAAAGAAATTACAGTAACTTGACTCAAAATTAGATCTTTACTTAAATGCTTTTAAATTACCGTTCTAGCTTCAATGTGACCAAGAAGTTCGTTTTCCACACATCACATGGTATGCCATAATTCAAGGAATTGTTGTATAATCGTTGATATATTTTTATGAAGGAATTTAATTTGATTTTCTTTGTAACCTTTTTAATATGGAAATTAATGGCAGCTGATCAATCATGGCGTCAACCATTCATTGGTGGAAAGTTTCAAGACAGATGTTCAAGAATTCTTCAATCTCCCAATAGAAGAGAAGAAGGCATTTTGGCAGAAACCAGGAGATATGGAGGGATTTGGTCAGATGTTTGTTGTGTCAGAGGAACACAAACTAGAATGGGCAGATGTGTTCTACATTATCACTCTTCCATCATACATAAGAAATCCACACTTGTTTCCTACTATTCCTCAACCATTCAGGTTGTCTCCCTCTATCTTTCTTTGTAGCAAGAACATCTAAGCATCTATATTACTGCCATCTTATCTACAGCATCACTGTTTTAGTTGGTAACTCAAACGAACTTCTTTTTTCATTGCAGAGATGCTCTAGAGAGATATTCATTGGAACTGAAAAAATTGTGTGTCACAATCCTTGAGCTCATGACGAAAGCTCTTAAGATCGGACCCAATGAATTGCTAGAGTTCTTTGAAGAAGGAGGTCAAGCAATGAGGATGAATTACTACCCTCCATGTCCCCAGCCAGAACAAGTCATTGGACTAAATCCTCATTCAGATGCTGGTGCCCTTACCATTGTTCTCCAAGTCAATGAAATGGAAGGCCTTCAAATAAGAAAAGATGGAATGTGGATTCCTATTAAACCTCTCTCTGATGCTTTTGTCGTCAACATTGGAGACCTATTGGAGGTAATTGTCACAATATGATTCACACAGCCTTTTGTCATTTGAGACATTATAAGTACTTTTACAAAAATATAAGAATAAGAAAAATTAAATTAGAATACACATCATTATAAACATTTAGATTTTGATTATTTCCAGTACCACTCCTCAATGGTTTGGCAGATAATGACCAATGGTATTTACCGGAGCATTGAACATCGAGCAACAGTTAACTCGGAGAAGGAGAGGATTTCCATTGCCGCATTTCACAGTCCTAGATTGGACACAGTTATAGGTCCAACACCAAGCCTTGTTACACCCGAAAGACCTGCAATGTTCAACAGAATTAGTGTAGAAGATTTCTTCAAAGGATACTTCTCACGCAAGCTACAAGGAAAATCATACATTGATGTCATGAGGATCCAGAATGAGATTGATAAATAACTACAGTGCAAGTAGGGCTTTCCATGGGATGGGAAAATAAACAAGCACACAACAAACAATTAAGTAGCAAAGGGTAGCTATAATGTAAAATAATGCAATAATGCCACTGAGTATTGACTGACAGTTCAACTCTTCAAGCTGAACATGTACCTTGGAAGTTGATGTGGGCTAGCAAATTTATATCATGGGAATTAAGATGTATGAACAAATTTTAATTAGCTAATATATGACAAGGACGTGTCCCAAAACTTATAAAACTTAAGTAGAGTTAAGTGTGTGTTTGAATGGACTATTCTTAAATTTTAGAAAATTTAAAATACAAAGAAATTTAAATATTTCAATTCAATTCCCTTCATTATTAATTTTTTTTTGTTTAGATAATGTAATTATATTCTTTCGTTTTTATAAAATGCTTTGTTTAAATAATAAAATTATAGTACATTATCTTTGGATGATAAATGACAGAAGTTGAGTAGTAGTGTGAGACAAATGGTAGGGGTTGGCGGCAGGCAATGGGCAACGAACGACAAACAAAGAGTAGAGAACGACATGCAACAAACGATAGGCAGGGAGACAAATGGTGGGTAACAGATAGCACGCAGTGGACCATAGACGACGGGTGCCAGGCAGGGGTTGGTAGGTGTCAGGTAGCGGATAATGCCTAGTGAACAGTGGATGGCAGGAGATGGGTGAAAATAGCAGGCATTAGACGGTAGGTGGCAAACGGTGGGCGCCAAGTAGCAGATGGGTAGGGGGTGGTAGACGATGATTGTAACACCCTCTCTAACTAGTACCTCAAGTAGTTGCTGATCCAGAATAACCTCCACCTGTTGTAGTCAGAACCATCCTTAGAAATGAATGGACTGATCAACACAAAACCAAGGTCCAAATGAATGCCAAGGCAAAGTATCTTCTCACATGTGCCTTGAGCCAAAATGAATATGACAAGATCATATCTTGTGACTCAGCTAAGGAAATCTGGGATAGACTTCAAGTGCTGCATGAAGGAGCAGACCATGTCAAAGAAACCAATATCAGCATGTTGGTTCATCAATATGAAATGATCAAAATGCTAGAGCATGAGAATATTGATGAAATGACAACTAGATTCATGTATATCATAAATCAGCTGAAGGCCTTAGACAAAAGGTACACCAATGCAGAGATGGTCAGAAAGATTCTGAGAAGTCTTTCAAAGGCTTAACATCCAAAAGTCACAGCTATTCAAGAAGCTAAGGACTTGAATGTGCTTAGCTTAGATGCTCTCATTGGGTCATTAAAGACTCATGAGATTGAGCTAAATGAAGTCGTTGATGAGGCTGTCAAAAAGGGAAAATCCATTGCTTTGAAATCCACTTAGAAAAGGACTCAATCTCCCGAAGCCTTGAAAGTCTTGGAAGAATCTGAAGAAGAAGAAGAGGATTCCTTTGATGACGATGATGATAGTGATGAAATTGCTCACTTAGCAAGGAAGATTTCAAAAGCGTGGATTAAAAGGAAGAAGAAGAACATTGTTCCCAAGATAGACAAAAAGGGCAAGGCCAAGCAAGATGAGATCATCTACTTTGAGTGCAAGGAACCTGGACATGTCAGATCTAAATGTCCCAGACTGAAGAAAGCCTCGAAAAGGAAGACTACAAAGAAGAAAGCTATGATAGCTACATGGGAGGATCTGGACGAAGAACAAGAAATTGTAGCAAATCTCTATTTCATGGTAGACATTATTTCAGATGAAGAAACTGAGGTACATGATTTTGAACCTGAACTCACTTTTGAGAATCTTCAAAAAGTCAATGACGAACTCGTAGATGATTCCAAGTCTCTTGCTTCTCATTATGCCTATCTGAAAAAGGATTTTTGAAAATTATCTTTGGAGTTTGAAAAACTTAAGACTGAAAAAGAGAAGGTTGGGCACGAAAAAGAAAGATTGCAAACTGACAATATCCTTCTTTGGAAGCATGTAATAGCCCTGAAAATCGAAGTTTCTGAAACTCGCTCGAAGTCATCTTCTAATGTTTTTGAGCTTTAGAAAAATGTAAAATTTCTCAAATCAGATCTTGAGAAAATGGTTAATGGCTTCAAAAATCTGAATTTGATACTTGGTGGCCAAAAACCTTATCTAGACAAAACTAGTCTAGGCTTTGAGAAGGAAGATGATGAACAATCATCTAAAGATTTCTCACATTAGATTCCTGCATGCATATATTGTTTTAAAAAGAGACACTCTTCTGAAAGATGCTTCTCCAGAAAGAAAGCCAAGCAAAAAGTGAAAAAGCCCAAAAACTCTACTAACACAAAAGGACCCAAGAAGATATGAGTACCTAAAGTTAAAATTTCCTTCGATGTAGGTGTGTCTTAAATTAGTACATCAAAAGGAAAAGAAGAGGTATTTGGACACCGGATGCTCCAAACACATGATTGGAAAAAAAAATCCTAGTTCAGAAACCTCAGACCCAAGGTGGTGGAATAGTTAAGTTTGCCGACGGAATCAAATCCAAAAGTCATTGGCATAGGTAATGTTCGTACGAACAATTCCAACCTAGTAACTAACGTTATGTTAGTAGAAGGATTAACTTACAACCTTTTGAGCATTAGTCAATTATGTGACCAAGGCTACAAAGTTGTGTTTGAACCTTTGTACTATATAATTAAAGATTCCACTATTGATAAAATTATTCTTACTGCCCGAAGGCATAATAATACTTATGCATTATATCTAGATGATCTTTTTAATCAAAATGTAAAATGCTTAGCTTCCTTTATGGATGAAAAATGGCCATGGCACAAAAAGTTTGGTCATGCTCATATGAAACTAATTTATGAAGTTTGTTAGAAGGAGCTAGTAAAAGGCCTAAAATCAATTTTGAAAATGACTTTTCTTGTGAGTTCTGTCTTAGAGGCAAATAAACCAAAAGTTCTTTTTATAGTAAAAATGTAGTTTCTATTACCAGACCACTTGAGCTTTTATATCTTGATCTTTTTAGACCAACTAGAACTGCCAGTCTTGGTGGCAAGAAATATGATTTAGTCATTGTGGATGATTTTTCTAGATTTATATGGGTTATATTCCTGATATATAAGGATGAAGCTTGTGAGGCCTTCAAATCTTTCTAAAAAAGAATTCAAAATTACAACGGTTTTTGCATCACTTTCATCAGATCAGATCATGGTGGAGAATTTGAAAATCATTCTTTTGAAAACTTTTGTAATAAAAATGACATTTCTCATAACTTCTTTCCTCCTAGAACTCCTCAGCAAAATGGAGTAGTGGAAAGGAAGAACAGGTCGTTGCAAGAAATGACCAGAACTATGCTTCTTGAAAGTGGGTTATCAAAAGGTTTTTGGGCAGAAGCAGTTGACAGTGCCTGGTATATTTAAAATCGCATTTTCTGAAAGCCTATTCTCAAGAAAACTCCATATGAATTATGGAAGGGAAGAAAACCCAACATTTCTTATTTTCATGTCTTTGGATCAGAATGCTTTATACTTAACACTAAGGACAAACTTTCAAAGTTTGATCCAAAATTTGATCCTGGAATTTTCCTAGGATATTCTTTTGTTTCAAAAGTTTACAGGGTGTTCAACAAGAAAACTCAAGCTGTGGAAGAAAGCATCCATATAAGCTTCATGGAAAAGAAGAATGACCTTAATCAGAAGGTTGCAGATTTGGAAGAAGAAATGGAAAATATGTCATTAAATGAAACTTCCCTGAATTAGCAAAACCTTCAGATTGTCACTAGTAATAACAAGGATGATATTTCTGAGCTTCCTTCTGATCAACATGTTTCTGATGATATTTCTGAAGAACCAGAAGGTACACCTTTGAAGTGAAGATACACTAGTATAAGAGACTTGAGAGCTATCTCTCAAAACCAAATTATTGGTGAATCCTCTCAAGGAATCAGAATAAGATCTTTACTCAAAAGCGAATCCAATCTTGCTCTTATCGCTAAAATTCAACCAGAAAGTATTGATAAAGCCCTGACGGATCAAAACTGGATTGAATCAATGAAGAGGAGCTATCTCAATTTGAGAAGAGTAAAGTTTGGACCCTTGTCCCTCTACCAAAAGAATAATTTGCTATTGGGACTAAATGGGTATTCAAAAATAAGCATGATGAAAGTGGAAAAGTTATCAGAAACAAAGCAAGATTGGTGGCACAAGATTATAATCAGCAAGAAGCCATTGACTATGATGAAACCTTTGCCCCTGTAGTAAGATTGGAAGCAATCAGAATGCCACTTGCTTATGCCTCATATAAAGGTTTTATGTTATTTCAAATGGAAAATTTGATTTTTTTTAAATGGTTTCATATTTGAGGTAGTTTATATAAATCAACCTCCTGGTTTTGAAAATGAAAATTTTCCTTACCATGTCTTTAAGCTTTCAAAAGCCTTATATGGTTTAAAACAAGCTCCTAGAGCTGGGTATGATAGACTAAGCTCTTTTCTAATCAAAAATGGTTTTGTAAGAGGAAAAGTTGACACTACTTTATTTATTCTTTATGACAAAAATGATTTTCTGATTGTTCAGATTTATGTTGATGATATCTTTTTTTGTGCAACTAATCAAAATTTGTGCAAGAATTTCTCTTAGTTTATGCAGGGAGAATTTGAGATGAGTACGATAGGAGAACTTAAATTCTTTCTTAGACTCCAAATCCAACAACAGAAGGATGAAATTCTGATTCATCAAGAAAAATATGCTAAAGACTTGCCAAGAAAGTTTGACATGGATAAGGCTAAGAGCATCAGTACTCTTATGTATCTTTCTCAAGTTCTAGAAGCTAATGAAGATAGTGAAAAAGTCTCCGAAGCTCTTTACAGTGGTATGATTGGATCTCTACTGTATCTTACTGCCAGTAGACCTGACTTACAATTAAGTGTGGGAATTTGTGCTAGATTTCAATGTAATCCCAAATAATTATACTTGAATGCTTTGAAAAGAATTATGAGATATTTTGTTGGTACTACTAATCTTGGTTTCTTGTATGAGAAAGGTACTATTTGCATTGTTATAGGCTATTGTGATACGGATTTTGCTGGAGACAGAGTTGAAAGAAAAAGTACTAGTGGTTGCTGTTGCTTTCTTGGAAAGTCATTGATAACATGGTCAAGTAAGAAGCAGAACACTACTATTTTTTCAACCGCAGAGGCTGAATATATGTTTGTTGCAATTTAGTACTCAAATTCTCTGGATTAAGCAACAACTAGAAGATTTCAATTTGAGGTATACTAAATTTCCTATCTTGTGTAACAATACTAGTGCAATTAATCTCACAAAGAATCCCATTCAACATTGTAGATCTAAGCACATTGACATCAAGCTTCATTTCATAAGAGATCATGTTCAGAAAGGAGATATTGAACTAAGATTTATTAACATTGAAAATCAGATTGCCGATATCTTCACAAAAACCTTAGTTGAAGATCGTTTCTATCATATAAGGAACCTTCTGAACATGATTAGCTTTTAATCATTCATATTCATTGCTTCAGGTACCTCCCTCTTTCTTAAGCAAAAAGTAAATGCTGAGATTACTGCATCCAACTGGATTTGCTTTCTAGAGAAAGTTCTTCAACTCAAATTTGTGGCTCAGAAAGATCATGTTCGAGAACGAATTCAAAGAACCAGCTCAAAATATTTCCTCGCATGGTTCAGAAAGTAAATTCAGAACTGGTGATCTACTTAGTTAAGAAAGATTGAAGTCAAGTTCAAGTTGAGATCAAAAGTACTTCAGAAAGATTACTTCAGAACAAGGTGAAGATGAGATTGAGAAAAATAGTTTCAGAATGATTTATTCAAGAAATAGATCTTCTCATTGGGCACAAATTGACATATCTCTCTAGAAAGATTATCAGAAGTTCTCATCAATGTCTATTTTCTGGAGAAATAAAACTATCTTATGATGTGCGTTGTTTTGATTACCTCCTCGATTACATGTTTGCCACAATTTGTAGAAGTGGGAAAACCAAAAGACTCATTTAACCTGAAATGGTAACGTTTCATTTGAAACCTCTCACATACTTTAATCAGTTCCCCCAATATAATCCTTATCTATCACATTAACCTTTCACTTTCCAATTGCAAACTTTTCTACCTTCGCTCTTCACTCTATACACCTAGCCCAAACACTTTCCCTCTTTCACCTTCAACGCTCTACCATTTCAAATCTTCATGACGAAAAAAGGGAGATTATAGTGTCCCCTACATGTTCAATGATGATGAAATGCAAACAAGATTTCACAGGCATTTCTTCATCAGGCTTATTGCATTTGGAAGAACTTTTTAGATGGAAAACTTCTTATCCCTTCCCCAGATTACAGAAGTTTTCGAGTTCCAAGGAAGGAATGATTTTTTGAGAATTTTAGAAGATGTGTACACTGGAAGAGTTGGTGTATTCTACAATACTCTTGTCTCAGTTGATGAAGACAACACATCTATTAGGAGCATCATCGGAAGCTTCAAGATTCAAGTGCTTCCTTCTGATCTCGCTTATATCACCAACACTCAAAATGAAGGTGTTCTGTGTCGAGGTGGTACAAAATGGTGGGAACAACTTGAAGTCTCTGAGGAGGAAGTGTCTGAAGTTCTTACTGGTAGACGAGACATGCAAGTAAGAAATATTTGCACTGCCTTACTTCTCTCAAATGTTAAGGTTGTTTATTTTGTTGTCCAATACACAATGCTTCCCAGAATGGGTAACACTGATGTTATGACCAAAGTGGACTATATAGTCATGTTCTGTCTTATGACTAGAAGAAAGATAAACTTGATAAGGTTGATTCTGGACTATATGCTCATTGCCATTGATGATTCAAGAAGGAGTCATGCTGCTTTGTCTTATGGGATGCTCCTTACACGCATCTTTGCAAGAGCACAACTTCCTGTAAATGGTCATAAGAAAGATGAGAAATGCCCTACAACTACTAAGAAAACATTCTCTGCCATGGGGTTAAAATTTCAAGATCCTGACACAGAAGGAGAGAAAAAGAAAAGGAAGAATGAAGAGGAAGATAAGAAGAAAAAGAAGAAAGAAAAGAAGACTGAGCCAAAGAAAAGACAAGCTCCTCTTCAGAAGGTAAAATCCAAACCTTCTAAAGAATTCAGAACAAAAAGGAGGCATGAGAGGAGTCATTCACCTATCTCTAAGGATAGGAAAGTTAGTAAGAGGAGATTACTAAAACTTGTTGAAGAATCCTCCTCCTTTAGTGCAAAAGATGACACTTCAGCTATTGCTACACAGCCTATGAATGCTGCTGCACGTGCAAAACCTGCACCAAGATCTTTCAAACCAAGAGAAAGAGGAATTATGATAAGGGAACAACCTCCTTATGAGCAAATAAAGCAACCTAAAGCTGAAGCTTGAGATAAAGATGAAGACACTGAAATCAGAAGAAAGGGGAAGAAGCCCTTAAAGAAAGCCCTTGTATAACCTTCTGGTGAATCTCCTCCATTTCCTGCAAGAGCTTTGCTTGAAGCAACTCAAGATGGGCTGAGAATAGAGGCATGGCTACAGAGGCAAAAGGACAAAGCTACTGGAGTTGGTGGTTCAGCTAGAGGTACAAGAAGCTTATCTGCTTCTTTGGAGGTAGAACAAGATTTCATTGTCATTGAAGATGTCAATCCACCCTCTAAAATGAGAATGGTTATTTTGCCTTCAGAGGAGTCTACAAGAAGATCAGCACAGCCTGCCATCCAACCTTCAAGCCTACCCTTAATTCCCTTGAATAAAGAAGAATCATTGGTTCAACCAGCTGAGCGTGCACCAGAAAGGACACCTGTTTTGGTAGCAGAACCAGAAACTGCACCTGCTATTGCGGAATCTGAGATTGCACCTTAGAGCACTCCAATGCCTCAACCTACCACTGCCATAACCCTTTAAGAATTTCTTGCTATTCTTGTCACTGCATAGACATTGCGGCTGCTAACCTTTACAGTTATATATGATAGAACAGCTACTCCTGCTATTTCTGAGCCTTAACAATCCTCAGCTAGTCATAGCCAGCACACTGAAAAAGTGCTTGCTGGAGACGCTTCATCTGCTGAAGTTCTTCTAAATGCTACTAAAGTCCAGATGGATCTACTCTTGGCCAATCAGCATACTATCATGGCCAATTAGGCTGAACTTCAAACTAATCAAGGAAGGCTCGATAGAAGACTGGATAAGATTGAGCATTTCATGTTGCAGGTTCTGAAGACTCTTCAGAAAGGCAAAGGAAATCAGTGATGGCTCTTCCATGATCCTACATTCTCAATTTTTTGATGATGTCAAAGGGGAAGAAGATATTTCAGAAAAGTCTAAGTTTAAGCTGAGGGGGAGCATACACTGAGGTGGAGCATGCATACATTAGTTTTTAGGACTCATTTTCTTTTCTTTTCTGCATTCCAAAAATGTTTATTTATCGTTTTCATTAAAGAAACATCTCTTTATTTTATTCATGTTTGAACACTTTATCATAAGTTTACAGTTGAGTTACAGTTTATGTTCAGTTATATTTATTTCTCTATCACTTATGCTTTCATATCTCTTGATCAATTTTTACTGCAACTATATTACATGTGAGCTATTATATGATCCAATATGCGAGTTATTAAATGCTCTAATACTTGCTTTGATACTTGCTCTGATATCTAAATTGATTGAGATGATAATTGCTTAGTCACTTTGAGATTACTCTGCTACAAGAATATGTAATGAGTATGGATATAATTTCCTGCTACATAATCTTTCTGATTATTTGAATCTGATTTGAACCATCTGAACTGTTGCTCTGATATGTTTAGAAACGTCATTATGCTTCAGTGATAATTTTATATGACATAAGAATCCCATGCACTTTTACTTAGAATATAATCAAAACCATGTGTTTTTGAAAAAGGATTAAATCTTTCTGATATTATGAGTGTTACTACTCTTCAAAAAGCTACTTTCTCTAATCAACAATTCGTACTTTTCTTAAATACTGATTTGAGATCATAAAAAAAGGGGAGATAATTAGCTCCAATGCCCTTCAGAAACCGTTTTGTGGTTGTAAACTAAAATGAGCATTAAGGTTTTGAAGAATGCCAAATAAGAGTTTAAGCTAATCTTGCTATATATGAACGAATTGTTTCTAGAAGTATTTTCTTTCTTAATCATGTGCATTATATGATCGAGAATCAACAAAGCTGTGTTATCTATTGGTATTTTAATTTGAATATACTTAATATGGAATATATGCTTCAAGGAAGAAATAGGAAAGAAGGTTCAAAAGGATAAATTGCAACATCAGAAGGGAAAACGATGCCTCAAGAGCAAACACTATTCATCTAGAAAGGTGAATTTGTCCATAAGGGGAAATCTCCAGAGACATGCTTCTGAAGTGTTACACCTTCAAAGCTTCCTCTGCATGCTTCAATAAACAAATTCAAAAGGTCAAAAAGGTGATTTGATAAGATGCAAAAAAGGCATTGACAAGTCTGAAAAGTTGGCAAACCAATAAACGGCTACTCTTCCATTTCTGTGTAAGTTTTGAAGAACAGGAAAAAGGAAGGCTTTTTCTACTCTATCCAGTCGTAGACCAGCAGACCAACAAAATCGCAAGGATCAAGGCCTGCAAGCTTCAATAGGGATATTTCGAAGTCTATATAAGGCTGAAATTGAAGAAAGAATAGTTAGACTGTTTGAATATTTCCTATATAAAAAGAACTTCTGTCTTTCATCTTTCTCAACTATCTGAAGCACCAAAAAGTTACTCATCGTAACTTTAGTCTATAAGAAAATCTTCTCTTCTAGTCTGTAATAGATAATATTCTCACGTTGAGAATTTTGAGAAGTCTCACATAAAGTATTTCATAGTCCATTCTCTGTTGAGAAAGCTAGTGTGAGTGTTCAAACAAAATTTTTTATTCACATCATTTGTATCAAGACTCAATAATGGTCAGTGAGAAGCTTGGAGAGGCTAAGTGTAACACCCTCCCAAGTATGGTACTATGCTTAAGTCATAATATCTCACCTAGCAGTTGTTACTGTCACTTAATCAGACCTTGTCTAGCAGCAGCCTTCGGCCACCTTCAATCTTACTAGTCAACTCTATCTCGGAGGACCTTCTTCGGAACTTCTGAACTATCTGGAGATAACACGGAAATAAACATAAGAGTGAGAATTATAAATTCTTAGTAGGATTCCTTAAAATATCATATACTGTGTCATCGTTGTTATCTCCAGCTGCTTCGGTTTATTATGAAAAATGTGAGCATGTTAAATAGATTGTTCAATTTTATAGTTTGAAAATATATTGTCCGAAGCAGAGTTCATTTTATTCACGCACTTGAGTCACATTGGCAATATCTCATATTTGGAATAATAATCACAGCATAAGTAGATAGAACAGTCTCAGCATCAATAAAACATGGGATATAATTATGCAAATACTCATACTTGAATTCATGCAAATGTACTGGTGTTTTTCTTTAACTTGCTTTGCTTTCTTTTCTTAGCACACTTAGACGTTACATATCACCGTCCCTAGGGTGCTTGCATATGTTTTGATCTTTAGTCTTTACTGCCCTTGGGTAGTCTGATCTAGGAGTAAGCTCAACTCGTGACTGTCGTCACACAGAACTGACCTACAAGGGGATTCACGTGCCTCTAGTCTTGGAGGGATCTCTTTTTTGCCACGTGCCTCTAAATTGAAGGGATCTCTCTTAGTCACGTGCCTCAAGAATAGAGGGATCTCAGCTAACCACTTGCCTTCAATGTAGAGGGATCTCATCTGACCACGTGCCTCCAAGCTAGAGGGATCTCATAATTTTATATTGCCTTCACAGGGAGGGATTCAATGTGCAACTGCCTCCAAGTGAAGGGATCCACATCTTATCTTATTTAACTGCCTTCACAAGGAGGGATCTCATAGCTGCCTCTAGGTGAAGGGATTCACATTTTATATATTCATATTCTTTCATTCTCATACATAATCATGCATTGACATGTGAATGCACTCATGCATGTGCTTCATCGCTTACTTTCATATATCCTTGCATACATGATTTCCACATACTTATTCATAACAAACAAGTGTTCATAACCTTCTTACAATTCTACCGAAAATTCGGCAGCATAATGGATCAGATCCGTTTCCCCATGAATAGTGCTAGGCTACCAGTAAAACCAATCAAGCAAAAGTTCAACAGTAGCAAACATATCACAATAATGTCAATCATGTAGGGATTGGACCCTTATATATCATAATAATATCAATCATGTAGGGATTGGACCCTTATGTTCAATTCTGCCCATTATATCAATTCTGCCCGGTTTGTAGAAATGAAGCCTTAAATTCATTTTAACTCATTTAGACATGAATTTTGGATATGTTGAAGTGGTATGTGTCTATTTTCTAACCTCTTTAGTCCCACCTAATTTTGATAAATGTAGCTCAAGTTACTTAGGTTTTATCCCGGCCTGCCCTATAGTTGGCCAGAATTACACACTTAAAAGTAAAAATCCACTAAAAATTGAAAAATGGTTCAAATTATATGAAATTGGTCTCATATTAAAGATAACAGGACAATCTTCAAAATTTCCATTCCATTTGCCTTAGTATGGCTTGGGTTATAAGCCCTGAAACTTGACCTTCCTGAACTGCCCTGTTTTGGCTCAGTTTGGATATAGGGCAACTTTCTCGAACCACTAGGAGCAAACGGGACCTTATCTAACTCTGAAATTTTTATGGGATATTCTCCTATGTGTAATATTTCTAACAAAGTTAGTTTCATTCAATTCCAAGTAGTATAGGGCGAGTTTTGCCCTGAAAAACCTAGTCTGCCCAGAATCAAACTCAAAAACCTAGGTCGAACTTCCAAAATTCATATCTCTCTCAATACTAATCCAATGGCCTTATATGATATATGTATGGAAATCCCTGGATGTCTAGCTTCATATAAAAATGGTTTCATCAAATTTAAATGGCTATAGGCAGCGCCATACGCTCCGCCGTACAGATTGCCAAGGGATTTTGGTTTTCTAGCTCCTCCCTGCACTCTACTTTCACTCCTTTCTACTTCTAGATCAATTTTAACATCAAGAACAGCCAACAACCAGCCAAAGATCATCATATTCAATCAATCATCACATCAAGAAATAAGAAACAAAAGCCCTAAATCAGTCGCCCATACCCAAAAGAACAAGAACAAGGTTGAATCTCTACCTCTTTGTATGTGCTTTGGCTTGATTTTGGAGTTTGGATCAGTAAAACCTTGTTGAGCTTAAAGATTTGAAGGAGTTGGGTGAGTGGAGAAGAGAAGAAGAGAGCTGAAACAAGGGAGAAGGGGGCCACATAATTTGGGCTAAAGGAAAAGGAAGGAATATGTTATAAAGTGTTGATGAGGTAGTTGAAATCTTGAGATTTGATTGGTTGGAGTTTTTGTGGCCAAACTTCAACCAACACCCTCCTTCCTTGTGGCCTTTCTTGCGCCACTTTCATGTGTTAAGTGGCTGAGTTTTTAGCCACCTAAGGTAGGGTTATGGAGTGTAAAATCTTATTGGTTCAGTTTCGACAGTTTAAAATACCGTAATCTTACCGATTTCCTTCAAACCGACAAATCGTTATTGAATAGTTTTGTAAGAATTCTTATCTATCTATCTTAATCTTCTCTAAACTTAATCCTTTTAATTGACACTTAATTAAATCCTAATTAATCTCTAATTAATTTCTAATTAACTTTACTTATCCACTAAAATCGAATTAATCGATTAAAGGTGTAAATTAAACGTTTTACAAATTGAGGGCCTTTCTATTTTCTATTTTTCGTGGCTAATGGCATTTTCGTAATTATGGGTAAGTCTAGGGGCATCCCATGTTATTTCATATATGGATACCTCCATGGCTCAATCAACCGAGGTTTAGGTTTCTACGTTTTTGCTACGGGATTCTGCTTCATTTAAAACCTTATTCTACTAATTCTATTAATATAGGGACCTAAATATCATTTTCTAAAAAGTTCAGGGGCAAGGTGATGAATAACAAGAGTTTGTCTAATGACGTTTTTATTATTTTCTATTACATTATATGGGGATGTTACACTAGGAAAATACTACTGTTTGTGAAGCTTGGACAAGTTAGGAAAATACTGCTCGTTTGTAAAGCTTGGAGAAGCTTGGGAAAAGATTACTCACTTGTAAGAAGCTTAGACAAAGAATATTCGTAGTATATAAAATCGCATCAAAGAGTTGGGGGTGGAAGTAGGCAAGTGGTTCGGTCGAACCAGTATAAAAATCTCCTGTGTGATTATCTCTATCTCTGATCTTGTTATTTGATTTTACCACATAGGTTCAACTCTGTTTAAACTTTATCTGGCCCAAAGTTTACTTCTGATTTATATAGATCTAAACTATTTTATAAACTAACATAATTGCTTCCGCAATCCAAGTTTAGAACTTGAGATAGATCATTTTATTGAAGTTTTTAGATACTAAAGTCTCTTGAAAGCATGATTCAACCCCCCTTCTCGTGCTATCCCATCCAACAGATAAGTGTTTAGTCTAAGGGCTAGTTGTGATTTGGGTTAAATGTAGAAAAACGAATAGGTAAGAATGCTCAAAAGAGGTATTCAAGGGATATAATGAAAATTGGGTGGTCTTAGGCCATGATGGAGCTAAAGAACAAAATGCCTAAATCATTTCCTTTTTGGTGCACCTTAGGATTTTGCCTCAATAGGGAATAGCAATCTTGTTCTAGGATTAGTGGGGGAAACTGACAATCATCTAAGCACACATAGTCCTTCTTTAAATACTCACAAAATCAATTAAAAGTCATTTTAGGTTTGCAAAAGAAAGGTCAATTGCCCTATGCTAGATGTGCATAACAATCATGAACTATTATGCCCAATCAACGATCTCATCACTTTGACCCTTTTGGCTCCTTTACTCATTCTACGCAGAACATTTTCCATTTCTCTTAAAAATTCATTATGCTTAATTGACATGACTATGATGCAGCTAATGATGAGTGATATATTTGACAAAGAAAAACAAAAGAAATAAAATCAAAACTAAATGAAATACAAAACAAAATAAAATAAATAAAAATAAGAAAAAGCAAAGGAAAAATCTTTTTAGGTGGCCAACAGCTATCTATGTCCCCCTACAAAGGCCGCGAGACTTAGGGAGACACTTAAGCTGACTGGACATTAATCTACAAAACAAGACAAAAATGCGTAATAGATAAAGAAAATGAAATAAAATAAGAGAAACTAAGAAAATAAAATCAAATGAAAATAAAATATCAACACAAAAACTATCAACAAGGATTAAATGAACTCAGGAGGGTATACACCCCAAACTTAAACTGTGGTAATGGCCTTAATACCACAAAACATAAGAGCAAGAAAAAAAAAGGAAAATTAAAAGAAAAATAAATGAAAAAATAAATCCACTAAAATGTGTGAAGAAGAGAGAACAAAAAAGGATTTAGAGGTGTTTAGGTTTGCGTTGGGAAAAGGGAAAAAATTGGGTGAAAATAACTTCCTATCAACAAGGTAGGATGTATGCTAACATTGTTTTGGTAATATGACCATAACTGGAGCTACAAAGCTTTGATTGAGCTGATTTTAGTATCATTGGGAAGCTAAGAGAAAAATATACAACTTTCATGAAGACACCAAAACCTACTTCAAACATTTGATGGATGAAAAATCCCACTCAAATTAGAAGATGAAAGTTGTCAGAATTTCAGCACAGGAAAGCTTCACTACGACCTTGTGAGAATTCCCACTAGGGGTCGTGAGGTTTACTAGAATGGCCCAAAAAATTGCAATTTTTTTTTGAAAAATTTTCCCATGGCCTCATGGGATTTCCTAAGCAAGGGGCTATGAAGTTTACTGGAATGGCCAATATTTGTAGTTTTTCTTTTTTATTTCTCATTCACTAATACACATCTCAAACATGCAATGAAAACATTAATTATTAACATAAGTAAAGATAAAGGTTAGATTTACTCACCAAATTTTCTTTTCCTTTGAAAATTTGACTCCAATTTCCTTTCTCACTATTTTCTTCCTTATCTTCCTGCACATTCATGAATCAAAACTCAATAAGTCCATTGCCGAAAGAGATATTGGGTTCACAAAGACACAACTTAACTAAGTAAAACCATAAAAGCCAAATGCAAAATAAAGAAAAACATGAAAAAAAACCCTTGGGTTGTCTACCAAGAAGTGCTTGTTTATAGTCCTAGCCAGATGATACTAATGCTGAAGTTGCTTTAAGTAATACTAAACCCATCAAGGCCTGCACCGCCAATTTTCCTCCGTGTTTATCTTATATATTCCTTCCTTTCTTGGTCCATTTCATTCCTAAGTGTCACTACTACCACATAGTCTTCTCCATGATGTTTCCTTCAAGGTGGCTCATAAAGTGCTGATTTCTTATATTGTGAAAGGTTACCTTTTCATCTAGAACTCTCAATATTAACTGCCCTTGCTCCACATTAATTAGAGCTTTACTGGTTGCCAAGAATGGTCTTCCCAAAATCAAAGGAATATTGTAATATCCTTAGTTTCTTGTCGTGCTAAATTATCTCAGTGACCCTAAGTAATTAGACACTTAATGAGAAATTATAAGATTAAGGCTTAATTAAGGGATTAATGAAGTGTTTATAAGTTAACTCGGATGAGAAAAGTCAAGAGAACGCTTAATTGAGATTAGATAATCTCTAATTAAGTAAGTCATGCCCTTAATAGCTTAATTAAGTATTAATCACCTTTAATTAGCTTAATCAAGTTTAATTAAGGATAATTAAGCGTAATCGCAAGATTAATTTTTGTTAAACATGTTCTTGTGTGTTAATCACTAATCCTTGCTTAATCATGTTAGTTAAGTTGCAAGAGCACTTAATCACATGATTGAATTCAAATTTAGTCAACTAGACAATAAAGTAAAGAGTGATGTCACTAAAGCATTAAACATTCGACAAGAACACTTTATGTAAGAGTTGACTTTGTCTTTGTTCCCCTATCATCCACTTTGTTCCCTTAATCACAAGATAACACAAAATTAAGCAAAATATCTCACTCTCCTCCCTTACTGGTTTATGCCACCCTCTCTCTCCCACACTCATCCATTTTCATTTTTACTCTTCTCATTCTCTCTCTTTAAAACAAATCCTCCCACTTCTTTCTAAACACTTCTTTTTCTTTCTTTCTTCATCACCACCACCACCAAAACCTCTCACTTAGCCTTTCAAAGACCTCATCTTTGGGTCTTTGAAGACAAGATCTAAACACTATCAACATCATTTTCAAGAGATCTCAAGAGTTCTCTCACCTTCCAAGATCAAACCGCCATTATCTTCAAGGAAGGAACCACCATCATCTTCTTTTTCTTCTCTTGTTGTAGTGCCATTTTTAAGTAGGGGTATTGATCCTCACTTTTCTCTTTTAATTACTCAATAAAGCTTGAAGTTTGTTTCTTTTCATGACCAAGATCTTCAAGTGAAAACTTGAAAAAAACTGTCATGCTCTTCATGGACAAAAGTTTCTACTTTTGGTAAAATATGTTCATGTTCTTCTTCAAGTGTTCTTGATGTTTCTACTTCTGGTAAAATATGTTCATGTTCTTCTTCAAGTATTCTTGATGTTGCCACTCTTGGTAAAAATGTTCATGCTCTTCTTCACAAGTGCTCTTGACCCTTTAAAAATTTCTCACTCTAAATGCTTTAAAGTTCCTATTTTCAATTCTTGATGCATGAGATCTTGATGTTCTTGGTGGTGTTGAGTTAAAGTTGGCTTCTTTATCATTTTTCTATTGAGTTGACATGACTAAAAACATCCTTGATGCTTAAAGCTTCAAAAAGTTTGCTTCTTGATGCTTTAAAGGTGGCGCAACCTTTGTGCTTCTATAACGTTTCATTTTGTCTTGTCTTGAAGACAAGAATGCATGTAAAGTTCAAGTCTTTTGGATCTTGGAAACTTTTTAAGTTATAAAGTAAGGACTTGTCCCGTCATATTTTGTCCCGTCATATTTTAATAATGGACTCTTAAATGTAAAGTTTTTCATAAAGTTTTTAACCTTAGTAAAAGTTATAACCTTAAGTCACAACATTATAGATCTACACTTTAATCTTGAAAAGGTTGTGTCTTGAAGTGAAAATGTTGAGTAAAGTTTTAAGTTTTAACCAAGAATGTTACTTTTTAGTTATAAAAGTGTTAACTTGCAACTTCTAGTTCATAAAGTTTGTATCTTGAGTCAAAATAATTCATAAAGTGTTGAACTTCCTTTTAGAAATGATTCTTTTAAATTATGATACAACTTTAACTCATAAAGTTAAGACCTTAATGGTCTTAGAATAAGTAAAAGTGTCAACTTTCATTAAGAATAAGACTTTTTAGTTCAAAAGCTAGTATCTTGTATCATTATTTCATAAAGTTTAATCTTTAAGACAAGAATATAATTTTAGAGGCACTTATTTTCATAAAGAATAAAACTTTATGACTACTTTATAAAGAATGATAACTTTTATAATATTTAAGATAAGAGCTTGTTATGTTAATAATAAAAGCTTGAAACTTTGCAACTTGGATAAGTTAAAAATCACCCTTGGTGATTAGTGAACATGGTGTTATTGGGTTCATGAGTGTGGTTATGCGTTGTGATAACCCAAGGATTAGAGAGATCTCGAACTCCTTGGGAACAAAAATATAATTAGGACCTCTGAGCATACCATGAACTTAGGAATCACTAAGTGCACTATCTCAAGGAAAGGAAACAATCATCTAACTTAATTAAATTGAACAAGTGTTCCATAAGATATATACTCAAGTAAAGAATAATTTCCCATGAAAACTAGGTAACTAAAAAACCACATACATATATTTTAACTATGTGATTCTCTCATGGATAATCGCGGAAAATCATATGATGATTCATAAGATTCTTCACAAAGAATAACACAACTATGAACCACTCTAAGGTATGAATGTATGATGCTGTTCGGCATGATGAATGACAAATTTTGATTGAGTTTTATCTCATGATTGAATAATTAGTGTGATGATATGATATAGATATAATGGACTATTGGTTGAAAGTTGTGATTGGCATTTTGGGGAAGCTCCGGTCTAGCCGTTATGCTACCGAATTTCCATCAAAATTATGAACTTAGTCATATCATTGCATGTGCCTAGTCATAGAAGTAGTATGCATGCAAGGCATAATGATAAGAAAAGAAATCATGGGATATGACTCCTCGATCACTTCAGGGAAGTGAGAGACGGCGATCCACAAAGATTCAAGGAACCTCTATAAAGGAGGCAAGGGTGACATGGAGGACCCTCTAACTTAAAGGTAACCAATATCGGCTTAGTCTAATTTGGTTAGTACTACGTGATGACAGTCATGGAATGAGCTCATGTCCAAAAGTAGTCTATGTCAAAGGAAAGTAAAGAATGTTAAGCATGTGCTAAAAATGAAAGTAAAGTCAAGTATAACCATAGTTAAGTTTATGAGGTTGCATATCATTGCATGAATTTATATTGTCCATTTGCATTATGAATGTTTATTCTATGTTGTAGCATGTATGATGATATAGTTATGATGTTAAGTTTAAAAGCAACCCGCTTCGGGTTTTAAGTTTTAAAAATCATTAAAATTGAACATATACATGTCCACTATTTTCATAATTAAACCTGAAGTGGCTGGGATGATAACGATGACATAGTGTTTGTCTAGTTACGATCTTACTGAGAAATTTAGTATTTCTCACTCCTATGTTTCTGTGTCGTCTTCAGAGGATGTCGGCATTGGGCATGGTAGTGATTTTCGTTGAGTTCCCAGTGATGCATTGGCACTTCGACCCGGTGCTGAATGCATCTATGCTGACTGCTCAGGCAGCGATGCGGGTCTATATGTTCCATAGCCACCAGTTCCGTGCACCTATGATGAGTCCATTTTTCCGCCCTCACGAGCCATTCAAAGACATTACCATTGATGACATCCGTCCGCCTTTTCATCCTCCGAGGTGCCCAACGGATGAGGATTCCAACTCTGACATTCGGTTGACGCTGACTGTTTCGATAGAGACGGATCCTTCTGAGTCATCATACCTGAATTATTCCGTGGGATCCTACCGTCCGGAGCCGTCTTAGCCTTCGGTGATTTGCCTATCTTTCGATTCTTCTGCTTCATCTACTGGCCCAACTCCACCCCCAGTTTGTGGTTGTGAGTTCATCCGTACCTGTGCTATGCCTCGTGGGCATGGGCGTGCCTAAGGAGGAGGATGTGGTGATATTGCTTTTGGTGGATTCGGGAATGGTTTCCTTCCACCAGACGAGTGATATGGTGATTGCATGCGAGGTTAAGCATGAGGGTAGCCCCTTTTGGTTGTAGCTGGGGTTATCATTTTCTTTTGGCATGTATGGGTGGATGGGATTTCCTATGTTTTTCCTTTGCAGATGTATTTTTTAGGTGTCTTTTTGTATGGCCAACAGTAGATTCGTACTGTATGAATGGCTATGGAATGAATGTTATGTTTATCTAAGTTATTGTTATTCTTGTTGCTTCTGTTTATTGTTATTCGTATTGTATGTATAAGATAGCAATATTTATATTATGTGTTCATGATGCGCTTATGGCTCTTGGTTTTCAAAACAGTTTATTCACTATTGTTTAAAAAAAAAATTACCCGTATTTTAATATAAAAGTATTTTCAAATGGTAATGTTAGTTCTGTGAGCAAATGTAACAACTAGTAATTCCATAATATAACTTAAGCATAGTGTGGGACTATCAGGGTGTTACAAATATCTGCATTCTCATCCATGTCCAAGGCCACAAAATCAACTGGGAAGATAAATTTATCCACTTTAATCAAAATGTCCTCCACTATACCATATGGATGTTTAGTAGAACGATCTGCAAGTTGGAGAGAGGTCATGGTTGGTTTCGCTTCTCCAATCCCCAGCCTATTGAAGATAGATTAAGGGCATTAAATTTATGCTTGCACCAAGGTCACATAAAGCCTTCCCGATAGATAGAGAACCAATCATGTAGGGAATTGTAAAGCTGCTTGGATCCTTTAGCTTGGGTGGTAGCTTTCTTTGAATAATGGCACTGCATTCTTCATTCAACATGATTCTCTCATCCTCTTTCAGCTTTCTCTTCTTAGTTAGAAGCTCTTTCATGAATTTTGTATATACAAGCATTTTTTTCTAGAGCTTTTGCAAATGGGATATTTATTTGCAGCTTCTTGAAAACTTCAAGGAACCTAGCAAACTATTTATCCTAACTTTCTTTCTTCAATAGCTGAGGAAAAGGAATTCTATCATATAGAAATGGTGTGTATGGCTTATCCCATTTTGGTTCCTTTTTCTTTCTTTTGAGTTACCTTTCTTTGGAAACTGGCTCATGCGATGCTTACTGATCATCTGAATCCTTAACTGGCTCTTTATTCTCCTTAGATTTCTCCTCTAAGGTTGGGCCTTCATAAGATGTACCACTTCTAAGAGTAATAGCTTGGCATTGCTCCCTTAGAATCACAATAGTGTCAGATAGCAAAGTTCCTTGTGGTCTGTATCTCCAGATTCTTTAGAATAGCTCCTTAATTCTTTAGAGTCTTTGCAGTCTCTTGCATTAACTTCTCCAATGTAGACTCCAATGTAGAAACTTTATTTGGTTGATGATTGTTCTGATTATGAGGAGGCCCTTGATTCCATAAGAAGTTTGGGTTGTTTCTCTAGCTCGTATTATATGTGTTAGAATACGAATTATTTTAGGCTCTGGGAAGGTTATCCATATAGTTAATTTGCTCCCAAGACACAGAATAATTCGCCTCATAGAAATTACTTGGATGATTTCAACCACATAATTCACAAACTGGCATTGGTTGAGCAGAGCTAATTGCATTGACTTTCATCTCATTAAGCTACTTACTGAGATTCATTATTTAATGAGCTATGGAGGCATTCTGAGCAAGAATAACATTGAGGGTGTCAAGTTCCATCACCCATTTCTTCATAACTACTCTATCTGAAGGTAGCTAATAGTCATTAATAGCCATAGTCTCTGTCAATTGAAATCCATGCTCAGTAGTTTTTGCATATAAAGATCCTCCAACTGATGTATCAACTATGGCTCTTGTGGAGTAAATCAAACCATTATAGAAAATTTGAATTTGGTGCCAATTTTCAAAGCCATGGAGTGGACATTTCCTCAACATCTTTTTAAATCACGTCCAGGCTTCGTAGAGAGACTTGTCCTCCTTCTATGAGAAGCATGTGATTTCATTCCTCGTCTTAAGATATTTTGATAGGGGAAAAAATTTAGCAAGAAATTTCCCTGCTAGAAGAAAATTCAGTACCAAGATTAAATCAGAAAAATAAAATCAAATAAAATAAACAAAGAATTTTTCTTTGGTGTGTATATGTGTGTTTAGATTAGTACTCTTATTTGATACTAATGATATTGGTCAGAAACTAATCTCCAGCAATAGTGCCAAAAACTTGATAGTGAAACTGGCAAGTATATCAGGTTGTATAAGTAATAAGAATGTGAGTAAGAATATCATCCCACAAGGATTGGGTAACTAATTATCACTTCTCAAATTCAACTACTATCTAGACTTCTAAATTTGAAATAATAGAAATCAAATAAGAATTTTAAAACAAATCTAAATCAAATATAAACTAAATATAATTAAAATTAATTCCTAACTGTCTAACTTAGAGCACAAGCAATCAAAGAATGATGAGAAATTCAACAAGGAGTGAAGTGCTAGGGTTTTGATTCACCTATTTGCTCCTATGATTATTGAGTTCTTAATCTAATGAAGTATAATCAATTCAATTAATGGGGGGATTTCCTAATTTAATTAATATCCAATTCCATGGCATATCAATCCTAGATGATTAGTCCCACACAATCATTAATCTTTATTCTTAAACAATTAATAATTATGGTTCCTATCCCTAGGTCTAAGCAATGTACCAATTTTCCAATTGCCTACACAATTCACTATATCAATTCCTGGGTGGCCAATCCAAGAAAGCATTAAGGACAAAGATAGAAACTCAATTGAAAGAAAGAAACATTCATTAGATTAAAGAAAATAAAAAATCATCATCCTAACATTAGTTACATCATTACCCTAGCTAAGAGGGAATTTAGCTACTAAACATGTTTACAAAATCCAAATTCAAAAAGAAAACGAATATGGTAAACATGAATCAAGAGAAGGAAAGAAGAAAAGAAGAAAAGATGAATCCAATGGCATAGATCTTCTTCTCTTGATGAAGAAACCAAACCCTAGCAGAGCCAAGTGTAGAAAATCTCCCAATCCTCTTATGTTTTCTAATTTGTAATTCTAAGATATGATCATAAGACCTAAGGACCCTTTCTAATATTATTCTCTTTTAGGTTTGGATTCATTTTGATTTTTGGAGCCTTTTAGACGTTATTAATGACTCCAACTAACTCAAATTCGTGCTCCTTTGGCCCCAAAATTGGCCTAGTTTGTGTTTCAGCACTTGACAACATCTTAACCATCAATTTCTAGGCTCTGTAACGCTCAAAATATTTGAAATTATCTCCTAGAGACGGAAATAGAAGTTGTAAAGATTTGAGTAAGCTTTTCAAGGTCTTAAGAAGCACCTCAATTGGGCTTTTGTAGCTTAAGATATTGGCTAGAGATTGGGTAGAGGTCAAGCTAGATAGCATTAGGATAGCTGCAACTTCCAACCTTGCTATTTGATTTTCACTAGAAAACTCTAAGAATTGGGCTTTGGGCTAAACATTAAATTGTAGAGCACTTCTTGAGCTTTCTGAAACATCCTCATTTGTTTACATCCGATCTATGTAGAGAGAGATACAAATTTTCCACTGTAGTGTTTTCCAAAAAATTACCTCAACTAGGCTCCAAAACTCTTCTATTTAGCTCCAAAATTGCCTCTCTTGCAAAATTGAATTAAAATTAGCTTCCAAGTCATCAAATGCACCTAAAAATTACCAATTTAACATTAGTTTCAAAAATTTCACAAAAGTCCAAATTCTATATGAAAATGGCTAATTTCTTAACAATCAGAGCACAAAATCAGGTCAAATTAAGCACTAAATTAGTGTATATTATGCACTCACCAGCGATACAAATCTGTATGTATGAGACACATTAATTACATAATGATTATTATGCACTTAAGGCTCACATTTTCGAAAAGATATTTTAGTAATAGAACAAAAAGAAAAATTACCCCTATTTTCACATAAAGTATTTTCCAGTTATGTTTTCACAAAGCAAAAGTTGTAACAGCTCATAATTACCATAATGCAACTTATGCGTAATATAGGATTATTAGGATATTACATTTTAGTATTAGAGCAGGTCGTCCTTGTAGAGCCTAGGGATGGTTTGACTATACTTCTAAGCATATTCTATTAAGTGTTAGTAGGAGTCATGCCTTGAGTTTTGTCTGTATGATAGGATGTAGGAATTAGATATGCATAACCACCTAGTAGGGAACACAGTTTAGCTGCTACCATGGCATAGTATTGAGCCTAAGAAACTCAATATCTTCTATTTGGTGTGTTCAGGAACTAATGTCAACTCGGGGACGTGATAAGCCCCGCAATGAGCCCGAAGGTCTCAATGAAGTTATGGGAATGCTCTAGGAGATGGCTACTACCCATCGCATGATAAAGTAGATGGAAAAAAGGTCAGAAGAGAATCTAGAAGGTCACAATGGTGAAGCTGAGATGGACCTGGAATACCTCAAGTTTGCAAATAAAGTTACGCACTTAGGTCTTTGATTTTAGCCCATGCCATTTTGAATTTGGTAGTTCGATTGTGGAATTTTGTTGTTTCTGTATTTCCGGAATATGAATGTGCGACTTGTTATAATTGATCTTATTGAAAATACAGAACGAAAAAAGGATTTGTTATCTTGATAGAGATGGTTTTACCCCGTCAGATATTTTTCTAGTATCCGGAGCACGAAATATAGAAAATGGATTTTAAAGTATTAGAACTATGATTCATACTTAATATTTTGACCTCACAATCGGACTTTAAAAAATTTTTCTAAGAAGATAAGCTAGAATGCTGAATTCTGGAAGGCGAATCTACCAAGTTACAGAGGAATGTACAATCCCAACCAAGCAGTCGAGTGGATTAAGGCCATTAAGAAGGCCTTTATGATGTTGGCCTGCACCGAGGAGCATAAGGTAACCTTCATTACCTAAACCTTAAACCCATAAAGCACATAAAATCTAAACATCTAGAATCCATACAAGCTTAATTTTAAACTCAAACATGGTACTTTAGCCAAAGGTAATTCAAGAGGCTATTTAAATAGGTTACATATCCAATTGCAAATACGTATATATAAATCCCAAAATGACAATACTCATTAGGTCAAACCTTGCCTACAACACTAGGAAGCCTAGACAAGTCTAAGAATTCATAGTGTGGTTCTAACCACAAAATATCATGCCCTTGGACAAAAAAGGCTCACCAACATGAAGCCTGTCTACTGGAGAATTGGAAGATCAGATCCCTAAGCAAAACTTGAATCAGAAAGAGAGGAAAGGCAACAAGTGAGTTTTGCAACTTAGTGAGAGACATGGCATGTATAGCCTACATGAGACAACCCTCAAATAAACTTTTAAAGACTCACATAATAGAATATAAATATTGAACATTAATTCACAAACTAGGATATAATTATTCTTGAATAAGCAAATAACTATGCCCAAATAATTAGGAAGGAGTCAAATCCTGAATAGGTTCGTCAGGATCACACTTAGGCGGCCATTCCTTCATGTGACCTTTCTTTGTCACACACCACTATGCAGTGGCTGTGTAGTTCATTGTGCACTATGACTTAGGTGGCCACGTAATCAATAATCAAGGTGCACCTAAGCTAATGCTTACTATCGTTAGCTAAAGATTGTGTCAGAGATCTCCCAAACATAGTACTTTATGATAATAAAACATAACTTCCTTTTTTGTTCATATTTTGTCAAGTCTCAACTTTCATAAATTATTTCTTGTGATCTCATAATATATTGAGAAATACCTCAATATTTTCATAAGCTAGTCAAACTCATTCATAAAGCATCATTTTGGTAAAACTATCTCATGTGTTAATTTTCACAATCATAAACTACTCAAGAAATTTCATAAGTTGTAATTGTCATATCAATTCAAACATAACTTTAAGAAATTTGATAAATATAGTTATTGAAGCAACTATAGACACATTGTCTACTCATAGACTTAGCTCATAAAGTGGAAGTATGTAATACCCTACTAATTTAATGTTATGCTTAAGTCATAGCATTCAATTAAGTAAACTGTGTTATGGTGTTAATGTTCTGCTTAAATTTCGTGATTTGTATTACAAACAGTCGAAGCGGCGCGCTGCTATATAATAGATATGAATAGCATTATACAACGTAATACAATTTAATATAACACAACAGAAAAGATACGAATAAGTGGCATATTACCAATCAGATATGTACATATGTAGGTTTGAAGCCAATGCTTGATCTATACATATATATATTAGAAGCAAATGAAGTAAAGATACAAAGAAATGCCTATTGCTAGAAAGCGAGACGGAACTAGCGAGAGCCGATCAAGGCCCAACGAGTCCAACATGGAAACCTGGTGAAGCTACAGGACTGGGATCTCAATAAAAGGAGTGGTCATTGAGCCTCTCGCCAGTGTCTGAGAATGATGCGGAAAATATAGCACGGGGTGAGAATTTCAAGAAATTCTCAGTAGGGTTGGTGCATAGTGATTGTCCTGACGTCACATACATTCTCGCTGCCTCGGTTTTATTTAATTATAAAAACATGTGTTCAGACTGAAATATCCATTTTAACGAGTTCAATAAAATATCTGATCCGAGGCAAGGTTCAATTTTAGTTTAGATGGCACAAGAAATAAAATAGGTTACTAACAATGGCATGTAGAAGGATAAACAGAATGACTAAGTAAACAGCAGTGAATAAATATAGTAGACGGCTATAACATCTTGACATAACTATTTCATGCAGTTATGCATTCATGTAATCATGCAACTCATACTTGAACTTTCCTTCTTAAACTTTTCATTTCCTTTCATCATTTTTCCATCTCTTGGTCCCCTGGGAGTTCTTGGCCATTTAGACTCCTGGGTAATAGTCTGCTTATCGATCGAGCTGCTCTATACAGAAGTGCCGGGTTTACTTTCCCCGACGTTCCCACCGATCTATTCCCCTTAACTTCTTATCCGGGGCTGGCCCAAGTAGCATGGAACTTTCTTAATAACATGATTCTTAATACACTTTCATAACATTTCTTGAAATGCACATGTAAGATCATGGAATTCATAACTTGTGCATGGATTCTACCGAAATTTTGGCGGCATAACGGAACGTGTCCGCTTTCCCGTAAATAGTGCCAGCCAACCAGTACATCATTTTATCACAAAGAACACAATATCACATTTATACTTCAACATTACACTCATATCAATATCAAATTAATCAAAGCAGAATTCCTGCCTCAGCATGTTCAACCAACCCGGTTTTGATAATTCAAACCATAATTTCTATTTAACTCATTTGGACCTCAAATTTAAGCATGTTAAAGTGTTATGTGTCTACTTTCTAACCTTTTTAGTCCCATCTAATTTTGGTTTCTCTAACTCAAGATATCTAGATTTTATCCCGGCATGTCCAGTGGCTTGCCAGAATCAGGCAACTAAAAGTAAAAATCCACTAAAAATCGAAAACTGACTCAAATCATACGAAATTGGTCTCTTATTAAAGCTAACAGAACAAAGTTTCATTTTCAAGAAGTTCCATTTCATTTGGATTAGTAGGGCTCGATTTATAAGCCTCGTATTCTGACCCTCCTAAACTACCCTGTTCTAGCCCTTTGTGGACATAGGGCAAATTGCTTGGGGCACTGGGAGCAATTGGGACCTTATCTAATTATGAAATTTTTATGGGACATTCTACTATGTGTAAGCTCTCTAAAAAAGTTAGTTGCACTCATTTTCAAGTAGTATGGGTCGAGTTCTATCCTAAACAAGCTAGTCTGCCCAGATTCAGAGTCAGAACCCTAGGTTGAAATTCAAAAATTCATAACTCTCTCATTTCTAACCCAAAAGCCTTATATGATATATCTATGGAAAGCCCTAGATGTATAGTTTCATCTAAAAATGGTTTCATCCAATTTGATCGGTTGTAGGCGGAGCCGTACACTCCGCCGTACGGACTGCCGAGGGTTTTGATTCTCTAACCCATCAGCTCTTTCTGTTTTCATGGTTTCTTGCTTCCACTTCGGTTTTAATCAATCAAACAGCCCAAAACCAATCACATATCATCATAAACATTCATTTAACACATCAAATAGGATGAGAATAATTCCAGCCCAGCCAGCCAAGTGCATGGATTTGATGCAAGAAATCAGAATTCCTACCTTTGATCCAAGTGTTTGTGCTGGATTCTTGAAGCTTAGATGAATAAGGCTGGAATTGGCTTGAGTTTTTGGCTGAAGTTTGGTGTATGAAGAAGAGAGAAAGAGAGCTGAAAGGAAGGAGAAAAGTAGCGTAGAGAATGGGTCAGAATTGGATGAAAAGGAGCTGAAAAATTCTGATGGCTTTTGATGGTTTTTGCTTGGTTTTAATTGGTTCAAAATGCTTGGCTGAAATTCAGCCAAGCTTCTCCATGGTTTAGTGGCTATTATTGCGCCACTTTTGGCTGGTAAGTGGCTGAATTATCAGCCACTCAAAATAGGGTTTAGAGCTTGTAATTCTATTGGCCCGGTTCCGACAGTTCAAAATACCGTAATGTTACCGATTTCCTTTAAATCGGTAAATCGGTTTTGTGAAAATTCTTATGAAATCTTCTATACTTCTAACTTAATTCTCTCTTATCTAAACTCAAGTTATTGCTAATTAATTGAGTCTAAATAATGGTTTACCTGAATCTTGATTAATCTCAATTATTCGATAAAAACCGAACAATTGAACGGAAAACGATAAAAGGATTTCGAAGGATGTTACAAAGTACACCCACTAAGCTCCAAAGCCAAAAGAGCAATCTTAGAGGAAATCTAGCATCATAAACATGACAACAACACTATATATAAGTAAATAATTCATATATCCACACAAAACCATTAAAATACTCAACCCCTAAAACCCATTACCTAGGGTTTCGTATAACCCATCAACAACCCACACTACAAAAGAGTCGATAATCCAAAGGGCAGAAAGAACAAAATAAGTTAACAAGGCTACCCTTTGGAAGGAAAAGGAAGGAGGAAGGAGTGGGCCCCTTGCTACCACCTCTTCCAAGCTTCAAACTCAATAATCGAGGTGTTGGTAAGAGTGTGGTTGAAAATTGGAGAGGTGCTGAGATCATGGGTGTAAGAAGAAGTGTGATTTAGTATTGGATTTAAGGAAATAATTGAGGTAGAGGATGCAGATAATGAGAGAAGAGATTTTTAGGGAGAAGGAAGAGAGTTTCTAACTTAGAGAGACAGAGAGAGAAATGGAAAATGAGGTCACTGACTCTTCCTCATGTATTTATTCACTTTAGGCAAGGCTATAGCATAGCTTCTTATGCTATGAGGTCCTCTCTAATTGGCCATCTATTCGTGGATGGAAGGCAGTGTTGAGGTCAAGCCAGGTCCCCAAAACTTTTGTAAGGCTCTCGAGAAACGGCATGTGAACTGAGTCCCACGATCCGAGATGATGGACATGAGAACACCATGAAGCCTAACTATCTCATCAATATAAAGCTGAGCATACCGAGAAGCTCCATAGGTAGTCTTCATAAGAAGAAATTGAGTTGGCTTGGTCATTCGGTCCACTATTACCCAAATAGAATCATATCCTCTAAAACTATGAGGCAAATCCATCACAAAGTCCATGGTGATCTTTTCCCATTTCCACTTGGGTATCTCCATCTGCTACTGTAGTCTAATAGGCCTCCAGTGTTCTGTAATATCCACCAGAATTTTTTTATCTTTTTTGCCTAGTTATTCGATTTTTATCGAATAATTAAGATTAATTAAAATTCGACTAAATATTTATTTAGGATCGATTGATTAGCAATTAATTGAGTTTAGATATGAGGGAATTAGGTTAGAAGTATAGAATCATAGAAATTTTCTTAAAACCAATTTATCGATTTAAAGGAAATCGGTAAGATTATGGTATTTTAAATTGCTGGAACCGAACCAATAGGATTTTAAATTCAATAACCCTACATCAAGTGGCTGAAAGCTCAGCCGCTTAACCCTAAAAAGTGGTGCAAGACAGCCACAAAGAATGGAGGAAGTTGGTTGAAATTGAGCCACAAAAGCCTTCAACCAATGGGGTCCCTCCTTCCTAACTACCCCCAAATATCTTGCTGCCTTATTTCTCTTTTCTGCACAAGCAGAATTTGACTCCTTCCAGCAGCTTTCCTCTCTTCTTTTCTTCATCTTCTTCATCTCCTTCTTCTACTTTCAGCCTCCCTCAAGCTTCTTGCATCCATATCCTTCACTAGAACTTAAGACTAGCTAGTTGATACATCAAAATAAAGGTAGAGATTCAACCTTGTTCTTGTTCTTTTGGTTATGTGTGGCTGATTATGGCTTTAATTTCTCAATTCTTGATGTAATTATTGAATGAATATGATGATCTTTGGCTGGTGTGTTGGCTGTTTTTGATGTTAAAATCGATTAAGTAAGAAAGGGTGAAAGTAGGAAGATATGAGGAGCTAGAAAACCAAAATCCCTCAGCAGTCCGTATGGCGGAGTGTACAGCTCTAACTATAGCCATCTAAATTTGATGAAACTATTTTTATATTAAAGTAGACATTCAAGGCTTTCCATACATATATAATATAAGGCCATTGGATTAGTATTGAGAAAGATATGAATTTTTTAAGTTTAACCTAGAAATTTGGATTCTCATCTAGGCAGTATGAGTTGAGAATGGTGTAACTCACCCTACACAACTCTAAATTGAGTGGAAGTTGTTTGAAAAATAACATATGAGGGAACATCCCATACACATTTCAGAGTTAGATGAGGTCCTGTTTGCTCCCAGTGGCTCAAGAAAGTTGCCCTATGTCCAAACCGGGTCAAAACAGGATAGTTCAGGAAAGACAAATTTTGGGGCTTATATCTCGAATTATACTCATGTAAATGACATGCAACTTCTTTCATTTGAAAGCTTGTTATGTTAGCTTTAAATTGACATAAATTTTGAATGATTTCACTTAGATTTCTATTTTTGGTGAATTTTCTCTTATAAGAGTGTAATTCTGGCTAGAGACGTGTGAAAACTAGATCAAGTTTAATCCATATCGAAACTCAGAACTTAGGAATAGTAAACTAGATCAAGTTTAGTTAATATCGGAACTTGGGACTTAGCAAACAGAGAGCTAGATTGGGTATACGTAATATTGAACTCGGAACTTAGTGACTAAAAAACTAAATCGGGTATAGTTAATGTCGAAACTTGGAACTTATGAAATACATTCATAAAAGTTTTGGAAGACTGATTGTGGCTTAAGGTCGGAGATCGGGAATCATATAACACATAAAACACTTAAACCTGGAAGTCAAGGATCTTCAACATAATGTTGGTTGGTACCAAAATATTAAACCTTATACCCACATCTCGGAAGTCGGGAACTAGGACGCTTTAAACTCTTATACGCATAGTTCCAAAACTCGGTCCAAAATCAATCTCGGAGATTGATCCTAAACATGACCCCGGAAGTTGGGAATCAAGACATTCATAACCCTGGAAGTCGGAAATCAAGACATTGACCTTATGTACATAACTTACATGATCTCGGAACTCAGAAGTCAGTCCTAAGCTCGAACTCAGGAGCATCATTAGAAGTTAAAAGCTTGCAAGATAGATTAAGACTTAAGAGTTTAAAACTTGCACCTATTGATATTGTTATATTCTTAGTATGATTATAATGTTCTACATTGAGGTTGCTATTTGATTAAAGTTTCTTGGTTACTGGCACTATTCATGGGGAAGCGGACACGTTCCGTTATGCTGTCGAATTTTCAGCAGAATCATATGAAGTTATAATAGCTTGTGTTATGAAGATTTAAGTTATGAATATGAAATTCTATATGCAAGGATATATGAAAGTATATGATGAAGTATATGTATGAGTGCATTCAGCATGTCTATGCACGATTATGTATGAGAATGAAAGGATATGAATATATGAAATGTGGATCCCTTCACCTGGAGGTAGTTATGAGATCCCTCATTGTGAAGGCAGTTAAATAAGATAAGATTGGATCCATTTACTTGGAGGCAGTTAATCGGATCCCTCCCTGTGAAGGCAATTAAAAGATATGATGAAGGTTCCATATTCCTAAGGAACGTGACATGGCGATCACGCTCTAATGGGGCATGACATGGCGATCATACTCTCGAATGTGGCACATAAAGATTCTATGATGAAAGATATGATGATGAGTCCATATTCCTAAGGAACGTGACATGGCAATCACGCTCTGATGGGGTATGACATGGTGATCATACTCTGGAATATGGCATGATGAGCACATCCTAAGGAACGTGACATGGCGATCATGCTCTGAGGGGGTATAACATGGCGAACATACTCTAGAATGTGGCATAATGATCCCACATCCTAAGGAATATGACATGGCGATCACATCCCAATAGAGTATGACATGGCGATCATACTTTGGGACATAGCAGAAAGAACATATTCCTAAGAAGTGTGATATGGTGATCATACCCCGATGGAGTATGACATGGCGATCTTACTCTGGAATATGTGTAACAAGTAAAGGAAGATAAAGGAAGAAATGAAAATTATGTGTATATGCATAAATTCAAGTACAAGTAAAGGCATGTGTAGATTTTATGTTTTCAGTATATTGGTCCTATTATATTTTAAATACATTTCAGTTATTATTCGGAGTATAATTCATGAATTGACTTTGTATTGGTTCACCCAAATAACAAGTGTATGAATAAAATGAACTTTGCTTCGGACAGCATGTTTTCGAACTATAAAACCAAACAGTTTGTGTAACATGTTCACCTTTTTCATAATAAATCGAAGCAACTGGAGATGACAATTATGACATCATGTATAATAGTTAAAGAATCCTACTGAGAATTTAAAAAAATTCTCACTCCTGTTTCCATGTTATCTCCAGATAAGTCGAGAAGTTTCAAAGACAGTTGAAGTCGCTGTCAGATAAGGTCCGCTCAGGTAATAGTAACAACTCTTGAGTATGATACTATGACTTAAGCATAGTACTGTATAGAGGAGGATGTTACAAAATGGTATTAGAGAAGTTCGGTCTTAACCGGACCTGAGGGCCGAACTAACTATGCTTCCAGTGCACTCTTGAATCCTTAGGAAACGTCATGCGATAAATCTTATCTGCTCAGATAAGATATAGGAAATTAGATATGCATGACCGCCTAACTGTGATTGTTATTAGTTGCTGTCACACTTAACTTATTATTGAGCCTGATCAACTCAATGTTTTGTTGTGTGTGATTAGGAACTAATGGCTTCCAGGGGGCGTGGCAGGCCACAAACTGCACCCACTTCGAAAGACCCCGCTAATTTCATGGACACTCTATGAGAGATGGCATATGCCATGCGCGAACAAGCTGCTGCAGCACACCAAATGATGGACCAACTAGGGAGACAACCTGGGGTCGGTCACGGTGGAAACCCGAATAGCTCAGGATTGGATTTGGAATCCTTCAAGTTCGCAGAATTTCGAAAGGCGAACCCGCCCAATTTTAGAGGAGCTTTTCATCTTGATAAAGCTAATGAGTGGGTTAAAGCAATGAAAAAGGTCTTCTCTGTTCTAGATTGCACTGACCACCAAAAAGTGGCCTTCGCCACTTATATGCTCGAAGCAGACGCAGAATTCTGGTGGAATGGTGTAAAACGGCAATTAGAAGAGTCCCAGACAGAGATCACCTGGATTGTGTTCAAGGATATGTTTTACCAGAAATACTTTCCGCCATCTATTTGGAACACCAAGGAGTTGGAATTTATGTAACTCTGCCAGGGAAGTAGTAGCATGTCAGAGTATATCGCTAAGTTTGAGGAGCTATGCAAGTTTTCCGCAATCTATCAGCGAAATCCAAATGAGGCGTGGAAGTGTGTCAAATTTGAAGGCGGATTGAGGGAAGATATCCTCGCAGCAATAGGCCCTATGGAGATCAGAGATTTTCCTACCTTGGTAAACAAGTGTAGACTTGTGGAAGACTATAATAAGAAATTGGAAATTGCCCAATCAGATACTTATGGAAAGAGGCCGACATCTGAAAACCAAGAACTCGAATGTGCCTCACCACGAAAGAAGCAATTTCACTTTAGCGAATATGAGGGCAAACAGCTGCAAGAATCGATGGTCAATCAATGATGTCCGAAGTGTGGGAAGAATCATGGAAATAAGCCTTGCCTAGTTAAACAGTATGTGTGCTTCAGATGTGGCAAGTTAGGACATATAATCAGAGCATGCCCTGAGAACCAACCACCAGCTCCTAAACCGCAACGTTCAGGAAGAGTTTTCACTATAAACACAGAGGGAACTACACCCTAGAGGAGCCAAAGTGAGAATTAGGGATAAACCAGAATAATGAATTGGCTAATTTAGTTTTAGTCGATCCTATTATGCTAAGTAGTTTTACATCTACACCAAATGAAGGCAGTTAAAAGATATGATGAAAGTTCCATATTCCTAAGGAACGTGACATGGCTATCATGCTCTGATGGGGTATGATATGGTGATCATACTCTGGAATGTGGCACATAAAGATTCTATGATGAAAGATATGATGTTGAGTCCATATTCCTAAGGAACGTGACATGGCGATCATGCTCTAATGGGGTATGACATGGCGATCATACTTTGAAATATGGCATGATAAGCACATCCTAAGGAACGTGACATGGCGATCACACTCTGAGGGGGTATGACATGGCGATCATACTCTAGAATGTGGCATAATGATCCCACACCCTAAGGAATGTGACATGGCGATCACATCCCAATGGAGTATGACATGGTGATCATACTCTGGGACATGGCAGGAAGAACATATTCCTAAAGAGTATGACATGGTGATCACACCCCGATGGAGTATGACATAATGATTGTACTCTGGAATATGTGTAACAAGTAAAGAAAGATAAAGGAAGAAATGAAAATTATGTGTATATGCATAAATTCAAGTACAAGTAAAGGCATGTGTAGATTTTATGTTTTCAGTATATTGGTGCTATTATAGTTTAAATACGTTTCAGTTATTATTCGTAGTATAATTCATGAATTGACTTTGTATTGGTTCACCCAAATAACAAGTGTATGAATAAAATGAACTTTACTTCGGACAGCATGTTTTTGAACTATAAAATCAAACAGTCTGTGTAATGTGTTCACCTGTTTCATAATAAACCAAAGCAAGAGATGAAAACGATGACATCATATATAATAGTTAAAGAATCCTACTGAGAATTTAAAAAAATTCTCACTCCTGTTTCCATATTATCTCTAGATAAGTCGAGAAGTTGCAAAGGCAATGAAGTCATTTGTCGAGATAAGGTCCTCAGTAATAACAGTAACAACTCCTGAGTACGGTACTATGACTTAAGCATAGTACTGTATAGAGGAGGATGTTACATGTTCAACCTTAACCTGCTGGCATATGAGACAAGGAGACACAAAGTCTCCTATATCCCTCTTCATGCCTTCCCACCAAAACAAATGTTTCAAGTCTTGATATATCTGTGTAGATCTAGGGTGAACTGAATACTTAGAATTGTGAGCTCTTCCAAGATGATTCTTCTTAGGTCACCCACATCAGGAACACACAAACGGTGACCATATGCAAAATAGCTCTTGGTCAAGAGAAAACTCTAATTCCTTTCCATTTTAGACATCTTCTATGAACTTAAATAACCTCGGGTTGCCACCTTAGGTCGCCTTGATCTGCTTAACTAAGGAAGATTAGGCCCGCATATGGGCTAGGAGTATGCCTGACCTCCTAAGCTCAAAGTCCATGCCCTTAGATTCTAGCTTATGGATTTCCTCCACTAATGGTCTTTTCATAGAGCAATATGGGCCAAGCTACCTATAGATTTCCTACTTAGGGCATTAGCGACCACATTGGCCTCGCCCAAGTAGTACAAGATGGTATAGTCATAGTCCTTAAGCAACACAATTTACTTGAGCTTCCTTAGATTGAGATCCTTCTCCTGAAAGATGTACTTTAGGCTCTTGTAATTGGTATAAATCTCATAGGTTTCGCTATAGAGGTAGTGCCTGCAAATCTTTAAGGCAAAGATAACTGTTACCATCTCCTGATCATGGGTAAGGTAATTCGATTCATGTCTCTTAACCTATCTTGAGGCATAGGCAATGACTTGATTGTGTTCCATAAGAACACATCCAAATCCTACCCAAGATGTACCATAGTACATTGAATACCCTCCAGATCTTGAGGGCAAGATGAGTACTATAGCGGTAGTCAAATGTAATATCCTAATAATCCTATACTATGTATGATGGTGAATTACTAGTTATTACCTATGCTTGCAGAAACTTAAACTTCCTTTTAAATTAGTTTATGCGAAAAATAAGGTAGAATTTTTCTTTTTTTGAAATAAATTTGCATGTTGAAATCATTAGAGTCATAGGTGTCTAATGGATAACCGTAAAATCGTGAACATGATCGAATAATTGCATGAAGTAAGAGCAGATAATGAAGAAAATCATCCATACATGAAAAACCATAGATATCATTACAGAAACATAAACCATGACATATATATATATATATATATATATATATATATATATATATATATATAGAGAGAGAGAGAGAGAGAGAGAGAGAGAAAGGGGACTAGAGGTGGATCACTAAGGAACCCAACCCTAGCAACCATGAGTCCAAATACGGTACCTACAGAAATAGAAATACAATACAAATAATTTTGTCTAGCACTAGTATAACCATGATTCTTAATCCAACATCTCCATAGCATCAGCAAAAGAAGATCATTGGTAGCATCCATTCACAAAATAGCATCATGATCAAGTGCAATTACAGCGAGTGACTCCTAAGTAGGTGCTGGGGCTCCATCCTCCACTATAGACAATACAGAATATGAATATGAGAAATAATATTTCTCAGTAGGATTCCAGCCCAACACACAAGTATCGTCATTGTCGTCCCAAACACTTTGGGTTTATTAAAAAATAATGAGCATGCATATAGTTCGATTATTAGGTCTTCGAAAACATAATTAGTTGAAGTAGATTCCTTTTAAACATGTGTTCTTATCAAGACATAAACATAATTATAGGCATAGAGCAAGAAACATGGATGGATGCATCATGCATAAATATATTGTAATTTTTTTCCTTTCTTGATCCCTCACATTTTCTTATGTGCTTCAACATGAGAACTTCGGTCATGTATCCACACTCTTCTTTTCTTTACTTAAGCATATGTTACGACATTAGAACTTCGGTTATGCGTTCACATACTCACCACTCTCGAAATGAAGTGGAATGAGCTTATACCGTGGCCATTGCCATATTTCAATCCCATGAACTTCGGTAGGAAAGGGGGGTTAGTGTGGGTCACCTTCCCTTATCGAAAATTACATCCAGGGATCGAAAGGTTATACTTTAATTCTTTCGTTTCTTTATTGATGCACTTATGCATAACATATTCTTTTTCTTAACATATGAACTTCTATGTGCCATGCATAGAAATTATTCTAAGGCCATAATTTTGACGAAAATCTGGCAACATAATAGATAGACCGGAACTTCCCAAAATATGCTAAGCAACAATTCACATATCCACATCATCATTCACAATTATTTAAACATCCATAATTAACTAGTAGCGCAAGTCCAAAGGACCCAAGCCATAATCATCCAATCATACGCCTTAAGCATGCATCTAGGGTTTCAAGTATTCTTTGGTGTAAAGTCTTATGAATGCTTATGAGACATCTCATGATTCTTCATGAGACAATCCCTTACTCTCAATTGGGCTTAGTTCATGTCTTTTAAGTTTTCTTCCTCTATTTCTTAAATTAGTTATTAATATTTTTAACTTTAACCTTTTTGAATCTTTAAACTAAATTAATTATGATTTACTATCCCAATAGTAGGGTTTGGCCAAATCTTAAAGAAAGGTTCCTAGAGGTTTTTAACTTCTTCTTCTTAAGCCAAAAATTAATGTTCCTCTTAATTATACATTTTGAAACTCAATTTTCTTGTGTTTGAGGATTTAAAAGTCTTTTCTCTTTAATTAACCTTGGAAGGTCGTATCCTTAAATGGTTAGGTTTTTAATGTTTTCTTTGTTTCCATAGTCATGTAAGGCTATTAAGTGATTTAGTGAATTATTTTTAGGCTTAAATCTTGTCAGTTTCACAAGTATAAATAGAAAACATCTCCCGTGCGACCTAAATCTTGCTAGTTTCACAAGTATAAATAGAAAACATCTCATGTGCACCCCAAGTTTCGAGCTTTGGGTTCCAGGTTCCAAGCTTAGCTTGCACACTTCATTCATTCTTCTCATACACCACCATATTTGTGTAGATTCTTGTTTGTCACTTTATTCTTTAGGCAAACATGTGTTCTCACCTTTATGACCAAGCCAATAGCCCTAATTATTCACTAAAAGGAGGTCTACAAGGATTTCCCATGCTCTCCTTAGTTATGACAATTCATGGCTAAGTCATAAAAATTTGAACACCTCTTGTTTCCTATCAATAAACCATTTTTATTTTCTTTTTCATACTAATACTTGTAGAAGTCAGTTCTTAAGGGTTCATGGTCTTAGGTTCATGTTCAACCAATAATATGGACATTTAGCTTTCAAGTTAAGATTTTTAAAAGTGATTTTACCAAAAAGGTTCCTTCTTATACCATAAAACTTAAAACTTTAGATGAATAAACCAAGAACAAGCAAACAACAACACAAACCCATGTTTTTACAAACCATAGTCGAGTCTTCAACCAAGGAAAAGAGGAATGTATTATCAACACAAGAATAGATAGATAAAATTCAACACTTTTAGCCAAACTAAGAGGATATGGTCCTTAAACCTTAAAGAACAAGAACCAAACAACCTAGCCATGGAGAATGTAACGTTCGAAAAAAAATTTTATCGTTAATAACCGAGTTGTTCGGTTTTTATCGAATAAGTGGGTTTAATAGAAATTCGATTAACCATTTACTTAAAGCCAATTAAGTATGATTTAGAAGTGATTAGACTTGATGAAATAAGATTAGGAACATAGGAAACCTCACAGAAATTTTTCTAAAACTGATTTACCGATTTAAGAGGAATTTGTAAGATATCAGTATTTTAAACTGTCGGAACTGGACCAATAGAAAAATCATTGTGAGAACCCTAGAATGAATGGCTAGGATTCAGCCACAACACTCCAATAGGTGGCGCCATCTTCAGCTAAGAAGCAGCCACAAAACCAAGTTAAATAACCTACTCAAATCCACTAATCACACAACTTCTTGCTACACAAGTTTGTGTTCAATTCCTTCTTTGCCCTTGTGAATTTCGGTCAAGATAAGGGGCTGACTCCCTTTCATTTCTCTTCCATTCACACTTCTCTCTACTCCATCTTCAACTTCTCTTCAAGTCTCATCAAGAGTAGCTTCTATCTAAGGCACCAAATCAACTAAATTTCAACTAGATAAGGTAGGAATCCTACTTCTATTCTTACTTTCCTTAGTATGGGACTGTATGGGGGTCTTGGGTATCTTGTGATACTAATGAGATTTGAAGTGATGATGATGAATTATAGTTGATTATGCATGTATGTTGTGATTAGAATTGGAGTTGGTATGAAAGAACTTGAAGAAAAGAGAAAACTCAAGAAACTGTTAGGGTTCTTCCTCGGCAGTCCGTACGACAGAGTGTACGGCTCCGCCTACAGCCGTTTAAAGTTGATGAAACTATTTTTATATGAAAATAGACATTCAAGACTTTCCATACATATATAATATAAGGCCATTGGATCAGTATAGAGGTATTTATAAATTTTTGAAGATTGACCTAGAAATCAGGACCTTCATCTAGGCATTATGAGTTGAGAAGAGTATAACTCACCCTACACAACTCCAAATTAAGTGAATCCAATGTTGTTTGAAAGCTAACATATGAGGAAACTTCCCATAAAAATTTTAGATTCAGATTCGTTGCCATCTATCCCCAATACATCAATAAATTTACCTTAAGTTCAACCCAAGATGGAATAGGGTAGTCCAGTAGGGTCAAGTTTCAAAGCTTATATCTCGAGTTATACTCACTCAAATGATATACATCTTTTTTCATTTGAAAGCTTGCTCTGTTAGCTTTACATTGATATAAATTTTGTATGATTTCACCCAGATTTCTATTTTTGGTGAATTTTCTTTTATAAGGGTGCAATTCTGGCTAGAAGTAGGGCAGTCTAGGATAAAATCCAAATAACTTGAGTTAATCTCGAAACTCAGAAGGGTATACTTAAGGTTGAACTCGGAAGGGTATACTTATGGTTGAACTTGGAAACTTAGTAGATAGAGAGCTAGATCGGGTATACTTAAGGTTGAACTCGGAAACTTAGTAGGCAGAGAGCTAGATTGGATATACTTAATATTGAACTCGGAACTTAGTGAGTAGGAAACTAGATCGGGTACAGTTAACGTCAGCAACTTGGAATTTAGGAAACACGCTTATAAAAGTCTTAGAAGACCAATGGTAGGATAAGGTCGGAGACCGAACATAATCCCAGAAGTCGGAAATTATATAATCTTGAAAGATCGAACATAACCCCGGAGTCGAAACTTGTATAAGCTCGGAACTCGAGCCCCATTTAATCTTGGAAGTCGAACTCGGGAACATCAATAGAAATTAAAAGATTGCAAGATAGATTAAGATATAAGGTTTTAAAACTTGCACCTATTGATATTGTTATATTCTCGGTATGAATATGATGTTCTGTATTGGGTTTGCTGTTTGATTAAAATTTCCCAGTTATCTAGCACTATTCATGGGGAAGCGGACATGATCCGTTATGCTGCCAAAATTTCGGCAAAAATTACAATTAATATGAATTTACAAGTCATGTATGCATTGGTCAAAGAGTCAGACAAGCAATGCTACCCCTATAAGAATGAGGAAGGATTTCCATGTGACTTGGGCCAGCCCCTGAACAAAGTTAAGGGGAATAGATCAGTGGGAAAGTCGGGGAAAGTAAACCCGACGACCCTGTATAGGAACGAGCTCGATCCTGAAAAGCGGACTATTTCCCAGGAGTCTTATGCCCAATATACTCCCAAGGGACCAAGTATGAAAAAATATGAGTTAAGATCAAGTGCATTATTTTTTATGCATATCCATAATTTCAGTTATCATACATTGAGTTAATTGTACCATTGGATGTCATGTATATATATATATATATATATATTACTGTTTACTTTATGGCTGTCACTTAACCATGTCAAAAATACAGGTTTGGTTGCTTATTCCTCTGTTTAATTTCCTTTATTTCCCTAAGTAAAACTAAACTGTGTTTCGGGCTATGATTTCTATAACTAATTTAGTAGAATATCTTGTTGATGTGACATTTTCTTCTAATTGACCAAAACCCGAAACAACTGAGAATGATAGCGATGACAGATATGCATAGATTTAGGAATTTCTACTGAGAAATCTCTATTTCTCACCCAACTATATACTCCCACGTCATTCTCAGATCATGGAGAACGCGGCAACCGGTGTTTTGTTCATTGAGTTTCCTGAGCTCCACATTCATCTTGATCCTTTCATAGACTCTGTGTACATATCCGGTAGATATCAGTTTCGCCTTTATTTCTTCTTCCAGAGAGATTTTGCAGTACCACTCATGCACTCGCTTTTTGACCTTGCCGTCCCTTACATTGCCATCCCTCTCCACATAGCTCATCTCTTTCCACCTCCACATGCTGCGGCAGCAACACTGGCAGCAGCAGCAGCTCTAATTGCTCCGCCAGCCTCACCACCGCAGCAGATACCCTCGGTCTCGATGTCTGAGGAGGATCCATCTGAGGCAGAGAGTTCATCTTCCTCGTCCTCTACTCTGAGCGTGGACTACACTCCTGCGGATGCCGGCATGACGAATGGATTCCTTTCTTCGGAATCCATCTAGTTGGATTACCCGCCGTGGTAGCAGCAGGTGTACAGGATGACCCTCTTTTGGCAGTTTGGGTTATGAGCATATGGGTAGGAGTTAGTAGTTGTACATGAAATGTCCCGTGGGGACCAGTTAAGGGGGGGCTGTTCCTATAGACAGGCCGATTTATTTTGTGTTAGCGGCCTCATTTTTTTACTACCTTGTACTGTCTTACGTATCTTTTGACAACTTTGAAAACAAATGTGTATATATATATATATATATATATATATATATATATGATGCAGTTTCAGTAAGTTCTGTTTATTTCACATTTTTATTGGTGTTACTTTACTTCCGGTACAACGACTGTTTAATGTTTATTTCGCTGCTAAACAGAAATTGATTGAAGTGACTAGTTAACTCTTAGTCCACCAAACGTAATAACTTATCAGGTAATATATTATGACTTAAGCATAGTATTTTGTCTGATAAGGTGTTACAGAGAAGGCTTTGGGGTCTAGCTCTTGAAAACAAAAAGGTGAGAGTTAAGAATCACTACCCAAGGAAGCTTTAACAAGTGCTAGAAGTGTTAAGAAGATGGAAAATAGCCTCCTCCAAGAAGCTACAAGCCACAGCCAAACTAAAAAGAACAAGGAAGATTTGTACTTGCTCTCAAGTGAATGAAGGCTTAGTGTTTTAGATATTGTCTCTAATGACCAAAAGGTGTGGCCCTTGGAGTGGTGATGGTGATAGGGTTTGGGCATGGAGGAGAGAAATGAAGAAGGATGAGGATGGAGGAGAGTTTTTTTTTTTTTTTGGGTAGAACCTTGAGAGAATATGAGAATTAGAGAGAGAAGTGAAATGAACAAATGGAGAGGGTGCTTGTGTTGTTGTGGCCATAGAGCGTATTTGGCCAAGGGGGTTCATATCAAAATTTTGGATTAGTTCTTTAACCAATGGACATGAGAGTTGTGATTTGTTCCTTGGTTAAAGGTTTAATTCGAAGCCAATTTTCATTAAAGGAGCTTCTAGAAATACTACATCATATGGATGACTCCCCCAAATATGGCATTGAGTGTTTAAATTGCATTTACCTTATTTGTCAATAGTGGGATGCTGGATGTGAGTCATGAGTTGCTTTGAGTTACGAGTTCACGTGACAAAAGATGAGGTTGGACTCGATGTGAGCTTCGAGCTCCTCTTTAATGGGAGTTCCATGTTCACGTAACAAAAGATGAGGAAGCTGAGACTGGACTTCATGCAAGTTTCGAGTTCCCCTTTGATTTGAGCTTTGATTTCCTCTTCGAGCTGAGGCATAACTGAATTAGGCTACGATGATAGGTTGTATTAACTATTGGCTTTTATTATTAGTGATTAATTTGCATTTAGCCATTCATTAATCTAATTGCTTGGGGTTTCCAAGAAAATTAGACTAAGTGAATTTGGGAATATTACATTACTCCCCTCCTTTTTAAAAATTTTGCCCTCAACATTTGTTACCTTGAAATAGATCCAGAAACTCTTTCTGTACTTACCTTGGATTAGGGCATCGGATTTTGAGGCGACTTCAACGTTCAAGGCAAAGACTCGGCCTTGGTTTTGGGGCTTGGCTGTAGGGACTCCTTGTACATTGCAATGCTTAGTAATATGTCCAGGTTGACCGCATCTATAGCAGACGTGTTGACCAGCTAAGCAAATGCCTCCATAATTCTTCCTACACTTGGGGCAGGTTGGTTTTGTTGTGGACCCCAGAGGGTTGATGTCAGACCTTTGAGGGTTGACAGTAGGTTGTTGGGGCTATTTCCCATTAAAGCCTCCACCTTGATATGGCTTCATTTGTGGCGGCTACTCGAATTGTTGCTCTTACATTGCTTGTTTCCTCTCAAAAAATACTTCTCAACGCAAAATGTATGAAGTGGAGATTTGTTAACTATACAATCCCATATTTCAATAACTCTACTCATAGCTATGAAGTTGGGCCACACATTGTGCAAAGGAGAGAACACAACTAAATAGAAAGCATACCTATAGTATTTTTGGTGTGTAAGAGAGGGTTGAAACTGTAATTTTCAGTTTAATGAGTGATTTTGTATTTTCATTACCCTGCTCAATTGGAAGTATACTGAAACAATTCACGAAGATGTTTTCGCGTTGTGTAAGCACACCCAAGTTTGCAATTCAAAGAACCAATAGTCAAAATTTCTCTAAAAACAAAAAAGAAATGATAAAAACAAATAAAGATATGTCATAAACATTGAGCGCTAAAAGTTGGGTTCGGTGATCCCCGCAAAAACCAATTGTTGAAGAATTGTGTGCACCGGTAAACCGGTTGGACCAATCCGATTTGCACGGTTGCCATTTATTTATTTTTTTTCAAAGGAAGCAACAAAACGACGTTGTTTTGTTGTATTTGAAAAAAAAAGAAGCAAAACATCGTTTTCTTGGTTTGGAAAGAAAACATCGATATTCAAACTTAGAAAGCCATCTCGGACCCAAAAAAATAAAAAAATTAAAAAATAAAAATTAGAAAGCCGTCCTTAATTTCATCGAAATAGAAGAGGACAAACAAGGGAGAAAGAAGCAGCAGTGTCTTCGTGCCGTCGCCGTTCACAGTCGTTCGTTGTGTTCCAGTCACCGGTCGTAGTTGGAAAACTCAGTCTTGGATTTGCGAATTCGGGTTGGCAGCTTCTTGATGTTTGAATTCTTTTCCCCTCTTAAATATCATTAGCAATGGTCTTCAACTCTTCTTCCTCTTATTTTCTCGTTATTTTATTTTTGTTGAGGTAAATGCTTTCTATTTTTACATACCATTTGTATTGTTTAGTAAGTTTTATTTATGTCTCAGTATATAATTAATAATATGTATATTTATAAATAAATATAAATATTTTATTACATCTTGATTGAATTCTCAATTGAATCAATAAATTTTTAAATTAATATTTTATCCGATTTGATGTGATTTTAAGAATTTTGATTTTTTTACATATCTCTTTTTTTAATAAAAAAAAGGCCAATTGTTTAACAAAATTAAAAACTATTAAACTCAACTTTTTTATTTGAAATTTCATATACACTCTTTAAAATTTTCTTGCTTTTATATATATATATTCTCATCAAATGATTTAATAATATATTATTAAATGATAACATAGATTGGCTGGAGTCGACTTACGGTGAACTGTAGCTGCAACGTTAAGAATTTGAATTTTGAGACTAATTAAATTCACTACTTTAGAGAGTTTTTTTTTTTAAACCACCATCCTTCGTTTAAAATAACGTAAACGATTATTAGTATTAGATAATATATTGTCCGCACATTAAAATTAAATTTATATAATATTTAACTATAAGAAACTTCCGTAAAAGGTCTGTTTTCAAAGACTACATTAATGCTGAGGAATAATTAGCCACGTCCAAGTGTTTTTTTTTTTTTTTTTTGCGATTCCAAAATTTTTATCAATAAGGAACAATTCTTATATAAATTTGGAGGAAAACATTTTTCCCGTAAGATAAATTTCTATCGTTAAATTTTACTTATTATGTAAGTCCTACACTGAAAGCCAAAATGGAAGGGGGGAAAAAATTACATAAATGGTTGACATCATCCAGAAACATACGAACTTCTTTGCAATAAGATAATGGACAAAACGAAACACCGGAATAAAACCAACAAACCGGAAAAGTTGCTCCATTTACTTCAAAGCTGACAATTACGTGCAACAACTTCAATACAATAGAGAAGAAAACAAGTAGTATCCTTAAATGCTTAGAAAATTACTTTGATAATGAAAGTCAAATTACACACATGGTTGACATCATCCAGAAACATAAGAACTTCTTTGCAATAAGATAATGGACAAAACGAAACAGCGGAAGAGTAATGCAATTATTAAAAGCAACCAACCGGAAAAATTGCTCCAATTACTTCAAAGCTGACAATTACGTGCAACTTCTTCAATACAATAAAGAAGAAAACAAGTAGTATCATTAAGCTTTGAAAATTACTTTGATATCTTTCAACACTTTTTTTATTTTTTGGTTGAAGTCACAAGTATCATCTTATTAGAGGTAATTTTGCTTAAGTCGGATAGAATCATTTAAGTGGCAAAGCGCTTCCTTCCAAGTTTTAACGAAATTGCCAACCCAGAACTCAAACTCAAGAGCTCTAATTAAGTTAGGATAGTCTCTCACCAGCTAACCTATACGCTCGTTGGTCTTTCAAGGCTTATTTAATCACACATAATATCTTTTGATTTTCAGAAATTATATCGTATATGCTCATAGATTAATGGATTCTTACACCACCTAACCATATGGATGAAATGACATTTATTTTATTTTATTTTGACTGGAAAATGACGTTTATATGGCTAACAAGAAGTTATGCATGTATGTGGAACATGACTCTTAATGAAGCTATTCAACATATAAAATGATTATATTATCCCTTATTTGATGATAAGAAGAGTAAAGCCATAACTAAGTATCAAGGTTTGCCATCATCATTCTGCATGGAGCATTGAAGATTTAGGTGTTGATTTGATCAAGCAATGCATATTTTGATCTTTTCTCTCCATTTTCATCATTTTTCCTTTTTTAACATTGTCTTTATGTCTATCTCACAAAATGACTTGCATAATAAATGTTTGACAAAATGTTATACCTAATTCGGACACCTAAATCCTTATTTTTGCATAGGATGACAATGCCTTCAAGCATTTGTGAAAGTGAAGGAGGGTTGGGGTTAAAATCTTCAATTATGTACTCCAATGTCCTAAACCTTAAAACCCTAGACCACTACATGATAGTCAGTATAGGGTGCGTCTTTAGAGGAAGGTGCTCCAATATGTCTTATACAATATAAGAATATGGAAAATTACTATGATATCTTTCAAGGCTTATTTAATTACACACGATATTTTTTTAATTTTCAAAAATTATATCCTATATCCTTATAGATTAATGGAATCTTACATCGCGCATCCATATAGATGAAATGACATTTATTTTATCAACTGGAAAATGACGTTTATTTGGCAAGCGAGAAGTTATGCATGTATGTGGAACATGACTCTTAATAAAGGCTTTTAAAAAATAAAATGATTATATTATCCCTTATTTAATGATAAGAAGAGCAAACTCTCTTCGAAGATGATGTTCGACTCTGGAAAGCCATAACTTAGTATCATCATCTACCATCATCATTTTGCAAGATTTAGGTGCTGATTTGATCAAGTAATGCATATTCTGATCTTTTCTCTCCATTTTCATCATTTTTTTTTTTACATTGTGTTTATGTCAATCTCATAAAATGACTTGCATAATATAAAGAAGTTTTGAATTATAGGGAGGATTTGGAATTAAAGTGCTGTGTAAAAAATAATAGCTTGGTTATTTCACTATCATACTATAGTATTTATAGATACAAGTGTGATGAAAGAAAAGAAAATATGAGAGGTGTGTGATGTGTGATACAAGAGGATGCTAAGGTGCATGACCCCTGGTGTGGATGTAATCCACAAAATAAGCATCCTAGAAACTAACACCTAAAGGGAAAGGAACCATGCTACGCATCAATATCAACATAGTCTCTAGATCCTTCTGCCTTGCCTTGTGCCACTTACATACTCTACCTTGCTCGTGCTATTCACTTGCTCTTTTAACCCCCCCCCCCAAACAAGCTGGAGGATGATAGATGTTAATCATCCCCAACTTGGGGAACAAACTGTTGAAGTGCAGCCAGTGCAACTCCATTGGTAAAAATGTTAGGGACTTGAAGGGAAGTAGAGATGAGCAATAATCCCATGAGACTGCTCTGAGACTTTTCTCGCACAATATGATAGTTAATGCCAAGATGTTTCGTTCGTTCATGGAAGACAGGATTTGCCACGATGTGAAGAGTAGTCTAGTTGTCAGTAAAGGACTAGAGGGCAAGGACTTTGTACAACACAGGTTATGAGCAAGGTAGACAAGCAACTGGAGCTCGCAAGTGGCAATCGCGAGGGTGAGGTACTTTGCCTCAGAGGAAGATTGGGAGACTATTGGCCACTTCTTGGTTCACTACGAAATTAATGAGCACCCCAAGAAGAACTAGTATCTAGTGATGGAGCGACAAAAATCTGGGCAACCAACCCAATCAGCATTACTAAAGCCAAGAAGTTGCAAGTTGGAATCACAATGAAACACCAAACCATGACCTGGACATCCTTTCAAATAGCGCAGTAATCTTGTGGCAGCCTTGAAGTGAGTCATGGTGGGAGATGCCATAAACTAGCTGAGCTGCTTAGTGGCATAGTTGATATCAGGTCGAGTGGTGGTGTGATACAGGAAGTTGAGGTACTATGTTGGGTCACTATAAGTGGCGGATGTATCTTGACAAAGGCAGGCAGACACTACAAAAAATATGGTCTTCAGCCACACTATTTTGGGCCATGCTTTTTTATCAAAGACCACGTTTATATTGTGTGGGCTTAGCACTGTTAAAAGCGTAGTCATTGCTTCGACCAAATACCATGCTTTTGATGTCAATAGCCACGTTTTGGCAGAAAGCGTGGCCTTTGCCGAGGGCAAGCGTGGCCATAAAGAATAGGATACTGTTTTATAAGCCAGGATGGGAGAAGCATGGCCTTTGGTCGAAAAGTGTGGTCTTTGATCAAAGGCCACACTTTTCATAACTAATGGTCACACTTTTTATCTGTGGCCTTAGAATTTATTTGTTGTAGTGAGAGGTGTCTATTGGTGTTCAGCCCGATTTGGAGCCTAAGAGGCCTATGTCCATAAGCAACTGAAGGCAATAATGTCTCTAGCAAAGACTTATACCAGCGACTAAATGGGCCACCTCGAGGCCCAAGAAGTAGCATACAAGGTCTATATCCTTGATTCTGAAATCCTAATCCAATTGGGCCTTGATGTTAGCAAATTCCTCTAAATTGTTCCTTGCCAATATGATGTTGTTTACATATATGAGGAGCACAATTGTATGAAAAGTAGTAACTTTCATGAATAAAAAATGGTCACTGGTGGATTGCGTGTATCTGTAGCGTGTAAAAAGAGTTGAAAGCTTTTCAAACCACTTTCTACTAGCTTGCTTCAACCGATATAGGGACTATGAGAGTCTACACACTTGGTTTGGCTTAGAATTGCGTACACCTGAAGGAACCTGTATATACACCAATTCCTACAAATTGCCATGGAAAAAAGTGTTATTTACATCCAGTTGATGCAAGTTCCAATGTTCAATAGTAGCCAAGGCTAAGAGGAATCGGATTGTGGTCATTTTGGCTACCGGAGAAAATGTATCAAAATAATCAAGGCCCTCAGTTTGGGTGTAACCCTTTGCCAGCAAACGGGCTTTATAGCATTCAAATTGATCCATCCACATGCTGCTTAATCTTGTATACCTATTTATTTCCAATGAGTGTGCCCCCTACTGGCATGTCAACCAATTCCCAAGTGCACTTCTCCTCAAGTGTGGCAATTTCGCTACCATGGCCTTGCGCCAGTACTTGGATCTGCAAGCCTCATCATAATTTCTTGGTTCCAATTTAGATGACACGACTAAGGCATAAGTTTTGTGAAAGGGGGTGATGTTATCGAAAGTAAAATAGCGAGAGAGAGGATAGAGATTACCTTAGTCCTTTGGCTCAGTAGACAAGAAAACGGCGCTATAGCACATGTAGTCCCCCAATTGAGCTAGAGCACATCATAATCTAGTGGGCCCTGAGTCCAAATCGAGTGCAACTGGAATAGAGGATGGGCTCGTTGGTTTTGATGATGATATAGTGGACGTTAAATCATTTGTGGCTTTAACAGGGTGAGTTGGGCTATTGGCGAAGATAGTGGAGCATCTAGGTGAAGGGCTATTTGGTTATGCCAAGTGTTTCTGGCTTAAGAGTGTATTGTTGGGCTAGAAGTGTGGGACTAGTCTGAGAAGGGAAAAATGTCCTCAACAAATTTGACATTTTGAGACACATTTATCTCCCCAGTGTCTATGCTATTAAACAAATTACCCTTTACCCCCGATTTATATCCTAGAAAAATAGTCTGTTAGGCATAGGAGTCAAACTTGTGCCTGATGTTCCGTTAAAGTGATGAGATTTTAAGAGCTTAAAGCGATCCAAAACCCTTTTAAAATTACCTTTGATGAGTGTTTTTTATGCTTGTTTACTAATTGTTATGTTATTGCATTTTTTTTAGCATTTTTGTGGATATTTAAGCGCCCATGCGCTAACTTTCACCACCCAGGCAGTGATTCTGCTAATTTAACTTTGCTGTCAGGTGGTCTGGGGCCTAAGCACCCAACACCTAGCGCCTAGGCACCAGCGGCGTGCTATCAAAAACTGTTTTGCTTAAATAATGAAAAAGATAGGACATTTGGGCTATCTAGGTAAAGGAACTCAAAAAGAAACAGGGAGAGGAGGCTTTGAAGCTACTGGAAAGCATTGGAAACAAGATGATGAGGGGAGATTGAAGATTTATCTTTTCAATTCTTGGTTCTTAATGAATTTTTCTGCACTTTTCCTTTCTTTGTTCTTCCATAGAATGAGTTGCTAAACTCTATAGCTAGGGGAAGGGATTAGGTTTATTGGGATTGAATTTCTGATGCTTGATACTGGATTTCTTGGATTAATTGTTCATCTTTTATGTTTATATGCAAGAAATTATGAGTTGTTATTCATAATTGAAATAGGGTTCTTACTTGATTTGGAAAAATTGTGTATGAATTAGCTCCAATGATGAACTACATGAATTTCAAGGTTTAGGAATATCTCTTGAATTTTGTGTGATATGTGGGCTGATTTCTGTGCTTAATTCATATTTACGTTCAAATATAGTCAAGGAATTGTCATATTTTACATGAATAGGAGAATTGATTTACCAAGGAATTGGAGTTAGTTCACTAATAATCTTATCATTAGTCTAAGATTTCCAATTCAAGTGTTTTTAGGATTCAAACAAATAGTAAGAAAATTTACACCATCCCAACCTCTAGTGTTTTGAACTTTGAGATTACCCTTTGCTTGTTTAAGTTGTTATTTATTTAGTTTTAAATCTTTACTTCGTTTTAATAGCAAGTTTAGAGCTTTCTTCAATCCAAATAAGTTGATACAATCTAAATAGAAATTTAACTAGTAAAGTGTTATTTAATACGTCAATCCTTGTGGGACGATACTGGCAGCAAGTGTCGCAGCCTGCTCCAAATTACAATTTTAAAATACTTAATTACACTAAATTTGAAGTATAGTGCAACCAAGGTCGTCTTACAAGGATGTTGTTGCTATCTAGTTAAGTAACAAGGGGGTATGTGCAAACATGCAGTCAATAAGCTATAAAAGAAAATTAGATGAAAATAAAAACACTAGTTCAAAGAGTTCCTTAGGCATAAGTTGAATTAATCATTAACGCACAATATATTAAACACATGGAGTGCAACTAATTTGAGCTATTAGAGAGACCTCTACTAACAACCCCACAATTCTACCTAGAGAACTCTAGGAATTCAACTAACACATAATTGATTAGATAATTGAGACCTCAACTCTAATTAACCTATGTTGATTTCTAGCCCCAATTGTATTAGCCTAGGTTTGAACCCAAACCCAATTCCTAATTCTTTAACTAATCAAGTTCATACCAATTGACCAATTAGCAATCACCCAACTAATTCCTCATTCATAAACTCACATATCAATACCATTCAATGCAAATTTACAAATAAAAGAGGGCAAAGAATCAAGAAAACAAACATGATTGAAATTCAAGGATAAAGTTTCAAGATTACAACCATAATGCCCTTGGAGTCTCCTTGAACTAGCTTGAAATCCTACTCCTCCATAGCAATGAACGTTACAAAATAGAACCCAAACAAGTATCTTACAAAATGAAAGGAAAAGAAAAAGAAAAGAAGAGGAGAGGATAAGAGAAGAAAGAAAAATTGAAAAATGTTGGAGAGATGAGTCCCCTTTCGCGTCTCTTTTTTCTCTCTTCTTATCAGACCTCAAATGTCAAAATTCAAAAATATCCTTAGGCCCAACTTAATCCTCTACCTCTTAGCTTTAAGTGGACACCCAATTTGCTTAATTTGGACTTAAAATGAGAGAGTTATGGTCCAATCTTTATAGCATGTTCAGGTTGTATGTGTATTCGCGTTAGTCCATTTTAACAGCCAATAAATCCATGAAGATATCATTATTTTGGAGAGTGGTCTCCATATGAATTGAAGCTTTATGTCTTAGCTTTCAAATGGCACTAGTTTTGCCTCAATCCAATGTCTACAACTCAAGTTATGGCCCAAGTAGTGCACACTACTTCGGTTCCAGCGTAACAGCCCTATTTTGACTTTGTGACCCAATTCGACCCACTAGACATCTGAATTTGTTGTTGACTTCTTCATCAATGTTGTAGATCTTTCTCTTAGCTTTCCTACAATATAAAATTTGTAATTTTTAGATATCTACAACTCAAGATACAACCATAATACAAAAATAGTATAAATTTGTAATAATGCTGAAAAAATACAATTAAGCCCAATTAGAGTCCAAACTTATAAAATATGTCCAATATTATTCAATTAAGCACAAAAGAGGTTCAATAACCTAAATGTGAGGGTTAATCAATGTATCAAAATATTGCTTATCAGATACCCACTTGCCGTGGTTATTACTTAAGCGATTCAGTACACTTTCCGAGTTGTTATCAGTGCCTATCACTTAATAAAGTTAACACATAACAAAGAAAACCAAATGGTTTTAAAATGTTATAATCAGGAGCTTTCTTATGTAGCAACTCAACCAGAGATACATTTTGGCAAAAAGGCATAGGAATCCGATTGATGAGGAACACTGCATGCAAAATGGTGTAAGACCAAAAATTATTTGGCAGATGAGATTAGAAAAGAAGTGCCCTAGCCACATTAAGTATGTGTTGGTGCTTCCGTTCCACTGGCCCACTTTGTTGTAGTGCTTATCTACAATTGGTTTGGTGGATAATCCTTATTGATGAATAAAATTTTGTAAGATTAAATTCAAGTCCGTTATCACTACGAATAAATTTAATAGTTGAATTGAAATGCACCTTGACAAAGGTTACAAAATCTTGCACTTTGCCAAGAAATTCAGATTTGGTTTTTAATAAATACACCCATGTAAACCTACTGTAATCAAGCACAATTAAAAAATATTTATGTCCATGAATGGATGTGGTATTAAAGGGACCCCAAATGTAAAAATGAACAAGCTCAAAAGGACTACTCGCATTATGATTACTAACAGTATATGGAAGGCATTTTTGTTTTGCATATTGACATGTATCCAATAAAAATTCCTTGTTAGAACATGTAACGTTAGGACAAATAGTACTCAAAAGTTTAAGATGCCTAAAAGATAAATGGCCTAAGCATAAATGCCAAAGTCTGTTTGAGGACAATGAAACTTTGCAAGGGTCATCTACTAAAATGGCATTACTGTGTGTAGAGGATCTAGCAACAATTAGGGTTCCTTCCATGTGATAAAGATCATTTGACAATCTAGCCAAACCAATCCTCCTCGATAATTTCGTATCCTGTGTTAAGCAAGTGTCACGAGAGAAGGTTAAATAACATTGCAATGTATTAACAAGCTGTGAAATGGAGATCAAATTATAAGAAAATTTTGGAACATACAAAACATTGTAAAGTATCAAGTTAGTAGTAAAATGGACTGTGCCCCTGATTTGAGCTTCAACATTACTCTGATCTAGAAGGATAACCGATATGGCCTTTATTTGGCAATAGGATGAGAATTGGGCTAACTATGCACAAATGTGATCCATAATGCCGGAATCTAGTATCCAAGGGTCCACAATCACACTCTAAGAATTGGAGAGGGCTCGAGAAAAAGAAGGTATACCTGTTTCATTAGAGGTAGAGGGTTTTGGAACCTGAGGAGATACTATTACATAAGAGGCAATAGTACCCTTGTGAGATGAGGTCTCAGAGATTGTTGAGCTTTAGAGCAGTACCATCAGTTAGTCATATTGCTCTTGAGTGAGATTTGGCACTAGGTTTAATTTTCTTACTTTAGATCATCACAGTCCTTATCATCTTCGTCATCACAATTTGCTCCAATAACATTGTGCATGAATAGAGGGTTTTAAGGACATAAACCTAATGGATAGCCGTGGTTGCGAAAATGCACTTCAACTGTGTGTCCAGATTTTCCGCAAAATGTGCAAATCTTTCCTTATCCACATCTAGAAGCCTCCATGTCCTCTCCCCTAACTTCGCCATCTATCCACAGCATTAATCACTGCTACAGTATCATCAGCATGTAAGCCTCGATTCTATCTCTCTTGATGAGTGATCATAGAGAATACCTAGTTCAGAGGCAGCATCGAGTCCATGAGTAGAATTTGAGGGTGTGCATTGGCAAATTCGTCATTCAGCCCATACAGGAAGCACAAGATATGATGTTGTTCTCTGGGGAGAATTGCATTTCTCGAAGCTGAACAACTACAACGCATGGGGCATGTATAAGAAAATGGAGGTCTATAATGCTCTAGTTCTTCCCATAATGTTGACAATTCACTTATAGAGAGTGTCCTTTATTGCAATCCATAGAGCTTGTGCTGCAGCTTTCTTATCCTCATCATGTCACCTTGTGAGAATCGCTCGCAAATGTTCTGCCACATGTCAGCAACATTCTCGATGGCATCAACACTCTTGGCTATGGATAGAACCATAGAGTTCAGTAACCAGGAGTGAATCATATTGCAACGCTTCCATTGTCACTAAAGTGGGTGGAAGGGGCCTGGTGTAGGGATGGACCCATCGAGAAACTGTCTTTGTTCTTAGAGATCATTGCACGTTTAATCTTTCTCGCCCAGACATGATAATTGGGCCTTGTAAGTTGAAAAGGAACCATGATGGTTGAAGGAAGCTCATTGTGGTGAAGGTAATAGGGATCTTGATTAGGGTTAGTGATGGTGGTATGTGGAAGTCCCCCAACTACTATGTTGTTGGTGGAGGATTGGTTAGTTGAGTTGTTACTATTTTTGGCCATAAGGTACAACAAAAGCTAATCGAACTAAGCTCTAATCACCAAAAAGAAGTTTTGAATTATAGGGAGAATTTGGAATTTGAATACTGGGTAGAAAACAACAACTTGGTTATTTCACTTTCATATTGTGGTATTTATAGATACATGTGTAATGAAAGAAAAGAAAATATGAGAGGTGTGTGATATGTGATACAAGAGGATGCTGAGGTACGTGACCTTTGGTGGGGATGTGATCCGCAAAATAGGGATCCTAGCAACTAACTCCTAAAGGGAATGGAACCATGCTATGCATCAATATCAACATGGTTTTTGGAACCTTTTGCCTTACTCGTGCCATTCACATGCTCTTTTATAATAAATGTTTGACAAAATGCTATACCTAATTTGGACACGTAAATCCTTACTTTTTTTTTTTATAGGATGACAAGGCCTTCAAGCATTCATGAAAGTGAAGGAGGATTGGGGTTAAAATAATAATAATATTTGTCAATGTGAAAGAATTGCAAATATTAAAATATTATGCACCAAAACAAATCCAAACAAGCTACCTTACTCGGAGGAAAGACCACCCTTTATAATACTCACTACATCGTTTTAGGATTTTTGAACCTCTTCCCTTTTATATTAAGTGAAACTCTGTAAAATTTTACAAGTGATACCAACAAGGTGTAACTTCAATGCTAGCACCTCCCTGGTCCTTATGCTAGTGAGTTGTTTCCATTAAATTAGAGATTCAACTCTTACATGCCTATTCTTTCCTCCATCCCCTTAGCTCTACACGGAATTTTTTAGGGGGAAAAAAGTGATATTTTGTTTACTAGTTTTTGGAATTGGGATGAATCTAAAATACAAAAGGTAAAGTTAAAAAATTACACATGGAGCAAACCACATTTTGATCTATTTTATCTAGGAAGTGATTAGTATAGTTTGACAAATAGAAGGAAGTTGTGGATAATTGTATCAAACTACTCGAGAGATTAGTGCAATTTATCCATAAAAATAAATTGAATAGGAAATTTATCCAACACTAACTCCCCAATGCCAATTTACTTCTCATAAAAACTACAACGATCATGGGCAACTAAAATTCACAATATACTCGCAAATTTTTTTAAAAAAAGAAACAATATACTCAGACTTTTATGTTATGCAAAAAATTTCTTAGAGAAATTTACGCTTATCCACATTTAGGTTTTCAAAAAATTAAGCACACTAAACTTTAAATTTTTACAAACTTAGCCCTCCATTCCAATCATAAAATATTTCAACATATACTCCCTTAACAAACTAATCCACCTAACTAAAGATCACGTCAAAATAAAAAATAAAAAAGTATTGTGATGCCATTTTTTATGTAATTAATTGAATAGCATATATTTTAAACTTAGGGCCAGTTTTGTATGCTTAATATAAAATCTAATAATATAAGATCTGATAATATAAAGTTTGATTGCATAAGACCTAACAAACTTTTAATACTATATAGTATTTGATATGACATTATATAAGATATTACACTATATAATATTATTCTCTCTTTAGAAATAATTCTAATTGTAAGTAAATTTTTAATAAAAAATAAAATAATAAATTTTATTAATTATTTAAATATGAATTTAAAAATGTATATGATTATTTAAATGTTTATTATCAGCATTCTTTAATTTTATTATTTAAAATTTTAATTCATAAAAAATGTTATTTATTATATATTTCAATATTTTTATAACTTTTCTATTATTTAAATAAATTACAACACTATAAAATACTCTCTTTCTTTCATATATTTTTATAATTTTTCTTGTACTTTTTATCATAATTATTTAAATTTAAGTTTTGGAATAAATATTATATTAAAATATTTATTTATTATTTATCCTTATTTGAAAATTGGTTATTTTATTATATATAATTAAATTTATATTAAATATTATTTATTTAAAATATTTATTTATTATTTTATTTTATTTATTATTATTTAGTTATTAAATAATTTATTTAATATTTTTATTATTTATTTATATTTTTAATTTAATATTTAATATTATTTATTTATTTATGTTTTTTAATTTATTTATTTTTTAATATTTAACGTTTTATTATTATTTAATTAAAAAAAAGTAAAACAGACCTTATATGTTAAAAGTTACTTAGACCTTATCCTACCTCCTTAAACTAAATTGAGTTATCCATTATTTTGGTGTATAAAGAAGATTTGATAGATAAACTTATATAATACATTGTTCATACCATACAACTGATAAAGTCATTATGTATTATATTAGCTTATTTTATCAAGCCTTAAACAATATTATACTTTGATTGATGGTTTATGTGCAATCTCTAATATTTTTTTTCTTAGTATGATAGAACATATATAATTATTGTTTGTAAGTAATAGAAAGTTAATCTCTTTTTGTAAGTGTTGATATGGTCTATTTGTTGGCATTACTCTAAATATACCTCTATGAATTTTAGTATATCATTCTTATGGAAATAATTTGGCATTACAAAACACATTTGCACATAAATATGCACGCACGCTTAATCATTGCAAGAAAATGCTCCCCCCATTTTAAAATGATTGTCAAAAAATAAAAAAAAGAAAATATAAATTAAGAAAAATAATAAATTGATCTTAATAATGGTACAAAATTATATAAGTGGATGAAATTACCACTGTTTGAAACAAAAGTAATTAAATTTAGGGTATTATTGAAAAAAAATTAATAATTTTTTAATATTAAAAATAGGCAGATATTCTGAAACCTTAAACTATCAAAAGTTGACAGATATGTTAAAATAGAGGGGTAATTGTAACGCCCCCAAATCTAGGAATAGCCTAGTATAGAGGGAAGCCGGTTCCGAGGTAGAGGGAGAATGGTAAATAGCTGAACTATAGTTGACAAATGGCAAAACTGTAAACAATGGCTTACAATTGTTAGAAGGGGAATTAGAGGAAAACTCCCAATTCCGAGAATATGTGGACCCCAAGACACTAAAAGCTAAACAATATATATATAATAACCTTATAAATAATGTTTTACGCATATGGTTTTAAATAAAGTGTGGGATTACCCACACACGCAAATAATATCTCAAGTAACTTTAGGTACCCAAATTAATTATTGGATACGTTGAATTAATTCTTAAGGGTCTCATATTGTTTAAGATTAGTTCTAGCAATGACATTTTATCCCTTTGAGAGTGGTTAATTATGTGACACACCCGAACTTAGGTAAATTGAGTGACTTAGAATAAGCTACACCACCCAAGTATTAGGACCAGTTTCCTAGGATATGAGAAATTGATCCAGTAGAAATCTAAAATATAAGAAAGTTTAACCATCAGAAGATTTCACCTATTATATATAGCCTAGAGCAGGCCACATGGCCAAAATTACAAGAAACAATATGGACCACATATCCGATGATGAGTCACTCTTGCTTTTCTAAAATCTCACTTAATATCTCAAGAAACCCTAAATTTGCATCATCTTTTCTTCCTCCACTTTGTGGCTGCCACCTCTCTCCCACTCACTCTCCTTTATTGTTGTTCTTACAAGCTCTCAAACCCTTAGTTTTCTCTTGTTTCTTCAACATCTGCCTAGCTTTTGAGCTTGTTTGCCATCTTTTAACCAATATAGAAGCTAAAAATCCCTTACCTTTGGACCTATATAGCTTTAGCCACGAAGGAAGAGGAAGGAGCTTAGAGTTGTCTTGTTATTCCAAGAGAGTTTTGGAGTTAAAGGAAGCAAGGTTTGAAGTGTTTTTAAGCTTGAAAGTGAGGTAGACTCCTAAACTACCTTATATGTAGTTATATGGCTAGATGAATTAGGGTTTCTATTTTTTTTTTTTTTTTTGGTCCTTGTAAATCTTGGTTGATGATGATGCTCCTTAGGCTCATATTAATGTATCAAAACTAGTAAGACATGAGTTAGTGAAAGGAACAAGCCAAGAACCCAAAAAGACTCATAAATAGAATTAAGTTAAGTTGGATAGTTTTGGGCAATAGGGAACTTGTATACCATAACTTGAGCTAGGAACCTCCAATCGAAGTGTAACCAATTTTAGATGAGACATAATTCATAGGAGAGTATACCCACGAAATTTGAGGTCTATTAGACTTAAGATGAATAAGCTATGAATTTTTGAAGTGGGCTATAGATGTGGAGTAATATGGACTGGAGCAGCAGGTGTTTTAATAAGCATAACTTGCCCTATAGCTAGATTTTCAAATTGAGTGCAACCAATTTTTCTAGAAAGATAACATAGGAGAATAGTTCTCTAAATTTTTAGATTTAATCTCCCAGTTGATTGCTACCGGTAATTCTACAAATTTCCTTAATACTTTGTAAGTGCCAAAACGGGACAGCTTCAATGTAGAGCTTATATCTTAAGCTCTACTTGGTTAAATCAAGTGAAACTTAGTTTGTTTGAAAAAGGGTTTAAGTGAATATAAGCATGTAAAATTTCAAGGCAAAATAATAAGAAATTGATGTTTAGTGATTTTTCACTTTGAAGTGTCTCAGTTTGTCCTAAAATAGGGCAATAGTGAATCAAATGTAAATATCTTAAGTTATACTTATCAAAACTTAGTGGGACTAAAGAAATTTAAAAATAGACTAATAGAGAAACTTCTCTGTAGAAATTGAGCTTAAAAGGATTCAAATTGGGATTTTGGTGAAATTTATAATTTGGGCAAAATTGAAGAACTTAAGTCTAAATTGTAGTCAAAGTGCACATAACTTAACTTAAGGGTCTTTAAATTGTATGGGACCAAAACTAGTTGAAATGTTAAAGAATATATGTTGGTTTGGATGCCATATCAATGTGAATGCCATGGGACTGCTATTTGTTGGAATCCTTATGATTGAGGTATTCCTTGCCTTCATGGATATATATGCGATTAAGATTTTGATTCCTATGCCGGAATTGATCTTTGATTGACTATCTATTTCATCTGTTATTATAAATTTGGGGACCTTCTTATTATAGCTGTGTCGAATTTTTAGTAGAAATATCTTGAAAGTAAGTATGTAGCATAAGTATAAATGCATTCAAACATCCCTATGTATCATTATGACTAAGGAATGCATATGAGCATATGAATTAAGAAAGTATATGAATACATAAGCTCTCAAGATGATTATGAAAATGATTTACCTCGGCCGGATAAAGTAAATCCAGTTAAATCAGGGAAAGTAAACCCGACAATCATGTATAGGAATGAGCTCGGTCCTGATAAATAGTCTATTATGCAGGTGTGGGAGAGACCGTCCACCCATCTGAAGGGAACCAAGTATAGGCGCTCATGTCAAGAGTTTAAAGAAAGAACAAGAAGACAAGTGCACTTGCATAGCCCATTTCTTTGCATTTACATATGCATACTCCATTATTCTACTATGCTATTATCAATGTCATGGATTGTTCTTTACTTTCAAGTGTGCAAATAAAATGAACCTGCTTTGGATAAAGAGTTTTAGAAATGCATCAAATAAATCTTTACTCTCTTATCTATTGAGAAAATTATTTTTTGAAAATAAACTGAAACAACTAGGGGTAATGACAGCGACACTATATGTGGTATTCGAGGATGTCCTACTGAGAATTTATAATTCTCATTCCGATGTTCTTCCCGTGTCATCTCTACATAGGCAGGTGATAGCGGCATTAGCAAACAGGTCGTACGTCCCTTGGAGATTACAGAACACTCATAACTAGGATTACTTGGATACATATATAGCCTCATAGTTATGTAGATATAATTATTATTTTATTCTCTTGTGTATATGTATTTTTAATTTCCTTTTTTTTTTGGTAAGTTGTATTTTCAATTTCTTGAGGAGTATGAAAAGCAAGACAAGTTCCTACAACTTTTGTAATAGATATAATGACAGTGAATGAGAATTTTATAATTCAGTTACAAGGTCACTTTTTGGAGAATTTCTATTTTCATATTTATAACCCTTATGTTCTTTAGAAGTATTTTAAAGAGTAAGCAAAATAAACGCTACAACAACTTCTAATTGGGTGCCGTGATTTAAGCCTAGTATCGTAATTAGAATGGTGTTATAGTAATAACCAAAACCAAAAGTTAAACATGTTGAGTTAGTCTCACTTATAATTGTGCAATACTCCACTTAATTAGTCTCTTTTTTAAGTAAAGTATTAATTCTATCAAAGTTTAGAGTTTAATATATACTCCCTCCGTCCATAAGTAACTATTAGTTTGACAAAATTGATACATAATTACATTCAGATACATTGATTTGAGAATGTACAAATTTTATCAAACTGATAGTTATTTGATAACGGAGATAGTATCGTTTTAGAACCCTTGATGGGGTAAATTTTCTTTATATTTGATACGGCTCCAGCAAGTATACCAGATCGTACAAGTAATAAAGTGATGAAAAAGATATTGTTCCCATAAGAATAGATCAATTACCGAGTAACTAATAGGAATAACTATTTGGACTAGACGAATGGAATAAGTAGAGAAAACAAAAAGAAATCAAATAAAACAAGAGAACAAAATTGCTCTTAAAGACAACTTAAATCACTGGATAAACACTAGGGCTAACTGACTTCGCCTAACTGTGGACTCAATTACCATAGATCTTAATCATCTAGTTTTTACCTTAATTAATTAATCGTCGGATTCCCTAAATTAATTCCAAGCCTTTCTCAAGGTCAAGAAATTCTCTTTACCGTAAATTGATTGTTTAATCTCTTAGTTACAAACTAATTTAAGAAAAGGTTGAAGCTTTATGGATTTCTAAGATGACCACATGAGTCGCATTTATCTATCTCTAGTTTTGGCTCAACTCACGGTGTTTATGATTAAAAGCTTTGTTTACAAATCCTATTTCTAGTTATTGAAAACCAACAAATCAGTTGAATGATGGCCAATCACTCAAAAGCATTAGGAACAATCATAAACACTTAATAATCAAGATAAAAATATAAACAATGTAACACCTTCCCAAGTATGGTACTATGCTTAAGTCATAATACCTCACCTAGGAGTTGTTACTGTCACTTAATCGAACCTTGTCTAACAGCAACCTTCGGCCACCTTCAATCTTACTAGTCAACTCCGCCTCGGAAGACCTTCTTCGGAACTTCTGAACTATCTGGAGATAATATGGAAATAAATATAGGAGTGAGAATTATAAATTCTCAATAGGATTCATTAAACTATTTTATGTTGTGTCATCATTATTATCTCTAGCTGTTTCGGTTTATTATGAAGAAGGTGATCATGCCAAATAAATTGTCAGTTTTATAGTTTGAAAATATATTGTCCGAAGCAGAGTTCATTTTATTCACGCACTTGAGTCACGCTGGCAATATTTCATATTTAGAATAATAATCACAGCATAAGTAGATAGAACAGTCTCAGCATCAATAAAACATGGGATATAATTATGTAAATACTCATACTTAAATTCATGCAAATGCACTGGTGTTTTTCTGTAACTTTCTTTGCTTTCTTTTCTTGGCATACCTAGGCGTTACGTATCGCCATCCCTAGGGTGCTTGCATATGTTTTAATCTTTAATCTTTACTGCCCTTGGATAGTTTGATCTAGGAGTGAGCTCAACTCAGGACCATCGTCACACAAAACTAACCTACAAGGGGATCCACATGCCTCTAGTCTTGGAGGGATCTCATTTTGGCCACGTGCCTCTAAATTGAAGGGATTTCTCTTGGCACATGCCTCAAGAATAGAGGGATCTCAACTGACCACTTGCCTTCAATGTAAAGGGATCTCATCTGACCACGTGCCTCCAAGGTAGAGGGATCTCATAGTTTTATACTGCCTTCACAGGGAGGGACCCAATTAACTGCCTCCAAGTGAAGGGATCCAATCTTATCTTATTTAACTGCCTTCACAAGAAGGGATCTCATAACTGCCTCTAGGTGAAAGGATTCACATTTAATATATTCATGTCCTTTCATTCTCATACATAATCATGTATAGACATGCTAAATGCACTCATACATATGCTTCACCATTTACTTTCATATATCCTTGCATATAGAATTTCATGTTCATATAATGAATATTTATAACAAAAACTATCATAATTTCATAAAATTCTGCCGCAAATTCGGCAGCATAACAGATCAAGTCCACTTCTCCATGAATAGTGACAGTACTCAGGAAACCAACTTTCAGAGAAATCATAACATTTTGTTCATATTTCAAACATCAAACTCATGGCACAATTACTACAATTAAAACATGGTTACTGTCTCAATACTTGCATTCAACCCAATTTTTGTAAATCAGGCCACAATTTCTATTTAACTCATCTGGACCTCAATTTTGGATATGTTAGAGTGTTATATGTCTATTTTCTAATCTCTTTAGTCTCATATAATTTTGATAAATACAGCTCAAGTTATTTAAGTTTTATTCCGGTCTGCCCTGTAGTTGGCCAAAACTACACACTTAAAAGTAAAAATCCACTAAAAATCAAAAACTAGTTCAAATCATATAAAATTGGTCTCATATTAAAGCTAAAAGGACAAGCTTTTATTTAAAAGAATTTTCATTTCATTTACTTTAGTAGAGCTTGAGTTATAAGCCCTAAAATTTGACCTTATTAAATTGCCCTGTTTTGGCCCAATTTAGACATAGGGCAACTTTCTCAAGCCACTGGGAGCAAACTAGATCGTATCTAACTCTAAACTTTTTATGAGATATTATTCTATGTGTAAGCTTTCTAACGAAGTTGGTTTCATCCAATTCCAAGTCGTATAGGGCAAGTTTTGCCCTGAACAACCTAGTCTATCCAAAATCAAACCTAGGTCAAATTTCCAAAATTCATCTCTCTCAATACTAATCCAATGGCCTTATATGATATATGTATGGAAAGATCTGAATGTCTAGTTTCATTTAAAAATAGTTTGATCAAGTTTAAACAGTGGTAAGCGGAGCCGTACACCCCACCGTACGGACTGCCGAAGGATTTTCATTTTCCAGCTCCTCACATCTTCCTATTTTCACCCTTTCTTACTTCCTAATCGATTTTAACCTCAACAATAGCCAACAAACCAGCCAAAGATCATCATATTCATTCAATCATCACATCAAGAATTGAGAAAATAAATCCACAATCAGCCACCCACAACTAGAATAACAAGAACAAGATTGAACCTCTACCTCTTTGTATGTGATTTTGCTAGATTTTGGAGTTTGGATTGATAAAACCTTATTGAGCTTGAAGATTTGATGGAGTTGGGTGAGTGGAGAAGAGAAGAAGAGGGCTGGAATCAGAGGAGAAAGTGGCACAATCAGTATGAGAAGGGGGAGAGAAAATCTAATTCAAGTAGTAGAAGGGTAATTGGCTAGGTGGGTTGTGATTGGATGATGTTTTGTGGCCAATTTTTCGGCCAAGTCTCCCTCTCTTTGTGGCCTTTGTGGCGCCACCAAAGGAGGAGTAAATGGCTGAGTATTCAGCCACTTGATGTAGGGTTATTGAGTGTAAAATCCTATTGATTCGGTTCCGACAGTTTAAAATACCGTAATTTCACCGATTTCCTTTAAATTGGTAAATTGGTTTAAGAATATTTCTATGAAATCTTCTATACTTCTAACCTTATTCCCTCATATCTAAACTCAAGTAATTGCTAATCAATTGATCCTAAATAAACATTTAGTCAAATTTTAATTAATTTCGATTATTCAATAAAAATCGAATAACTAGACGAAAAAAGATAAGAAAAATTTCGGTGGATGTTACAAATAAAATCAATCCATGAGTAATATCATCACATAGTTGGATCCATCAACGCTTTAGAAGAGGGTTTACTTCATGATGGAATCATAAACAACAGAAAAGTAAAAGAAAGAACAAAAGAAAAAGTAGCCATGAAGAAGAACAAGGATTCCAATATCTTGAAGGTGAAGGATGTCTCCAACTCTTCACAAAACTCTCCACAATGCTCATTGAATCTTCAAGCCTCTCTTCTAGGGTTGCCTCAAGTGTTTAGAGTGTCAAAAGGTGTCAAAAAGGCCATCCAAATCCTTTAAATAATGCCCCAAGATCTTCTCTCGGAAGGTTGCTTCGAAAAATAAACTTTCCACATTTATCGCAGTTGCGCTCAAGTGCCCTATTCACACTCGAGCGTGCTCCACTACACCATAGACTTGTTCTCTCTGTTTCGGGTGCTTGCATGCTGGAGCGCAGTCCACGCTCGAGCACGGGGTCTCATGTTGGAGTGTGCATCTAAAATAGCAACTCTGCATATTTGTCTCTTTTTCTCACTTCCGGGCTCAATAGCGATAAGAATAGTTAGAATTTGCCATCGGAGGTAAAATAGAAATTGTAGATATTTGAGTAAGCTTTCCAACGCAATAAGAACCACCTCAATTGAAGTTTTTGAGCTCAGGATATAGTTAAAAAACTGATGAATGGTCAGGCTTGACAGCATCAGAGACAAAATGCAACTTCAATTTTGTTTTGCCTTTTTCTACTAGAAGACTTGAGAATCCCGAAAAGTGCTCAACAAAGTTGGAGATATTCTTCTCATCTTTCCAAAGAATCCTAAATCATGTCAAGTTGACTTCCAGAGAGTTAGATATGAATTTTCTCTTGTGACATGGTCTTGAAATCCGACAAAATGGACTGCTTAAGACTTCAATTTAATTCCTCTTCCACTTTAGTGCTTGTACCTAATTGAAACATAATGAAAACATAAATAACTAACAAAAACATGAAAAAATGACAAATAAACTAGAAAAGAACCTAAATTAAAGTAACCAACTAAAATAAACTAAAATACTCAAGTAAATTTGTATAACTAAAGCCTAAATCTAAATAAAACAAAACAGAAATAACTTACTATGCGAAAATATCAATATCTTGAAAGCAAAAAGAGACTTTTGATTAGATTATTTATGAATGTACTTGTGGGATCCGATACATACATTACGCCATGAAGGCTATCCAAAATATAGTTCATAAAATAGTTTATAAAATATTTTATGTTTTGATATTTTGTATTCTTAATTCTTAACTTTTGTATATTACATGATTACCTTTTGATAAAATTTAATTCTTATGTTTGACTTTCTTAATTCTTAACGTAATTAATACATTAAGGGGGTGTTTGGCATACTGTATTAAACATGATAGGATAAGATAATACAATACGTTATGATCTTATCCATTGTTTAGTGCAGTCAACGATTTGTATAAGTTTATCCATCAAACTTCCCTTATACGTTATAATGATGGATAACTTAATACGGCCTAGGGAGACCGTGTTAGGTCTGATTAGTTTTTAATGCATAAGGGTTCTTTCATTTTTTTTTTATTTTTTAATATATTTTATTAAAAGAAAATTAATTATTAAATAAATAATAAAAAATAAAAATATATAAATAAAAAATAATATTATTTAATAGTAAATAAATATTTTTAAAAAACAATTGAAAAATAACTATTCAAATTGAAATAAAAATATAGGAATAAAAATTTATTATTAAAATATATAAATAATAATATTTAATATAAATTTAATTGTATATAATAAAAAATACAATCAAATATAGGAATATGATACTAAGCCTATTTAGATTTTGATGTATAAAAACTCCATATCTATTTCACTCACACTCTTTCTCTCTCTCTCTCTTATATTTTTTATATTTATAAAAAAATATTAAAAATAAATAAATAAATAATTTTTAATATAAAATTATTTTTATATATAATAAAAAATAGCTTAAATAATTGTAATAAATATTTAAAAATTATATTTATTATAATCTCTTCTTTTGGTTATATTTTATATAATACAATATCTTATATAGCGATATACCAAATACTGCATAGTATTAAATTTTTATCGTAGCCTCTGATACAATCAAGCCTTTATCTTATCAGTCTTATCCTATCAGTGCCTTATACTTAGAGATATCAAACTAGTACAAAGTGGATACTTTTGATAAAAACCATAGATAGAGAAAGAGATAAATTTTCACTTTACTCACTATCATAAAATATTTAGTATCTTTTTTATTTGCGATATTAATTTTTGATATTCAAATAATATTACTCATTTTTTTAGATTTTTTTCCTAAGGACACTAGTTACAAAACTAAGAGTGAAAACTTATGAAATTTTTAATATATTAAACACATTAAAAATTTAAAAACTTACTTTTTAACAAAAAAAAACTTTTCGCTTGATCTCTTAACCAGAACCTTAACATTAGTGATCGATTAGTGCTTAAGGTTTCCTCCTCACTTGACCCAAAAAGACAAAAGGTTCCCTTCTCCGGAGGGCTAGTTCAAACTCGTGGTCAAATTACTGACGATCCTGTTCTAGAGATATTTCCTAGTCCACATCTATTGCTCTCCAAATTCTTTGCACGTTATTATGGTCGTGACTAATGGTACTCGTTGAATGGATTTTAGATTAGGATAAAATTGATGAATACAAAATAAATCATTATTGTATTTATACTATGATAAAAAATATTTTAAAATCTAATACATTTATGACATATTTAATAAATATTTATCTAACTTATTCATTTACATTTTTTGTTTTGGTTACTGATTCATTTACATTTTTTATGAATAAATATCTCACATATTTATTTAAAGTGTTATATATTTTTAAAATGTACCTTTTAGTAATTTATTATGTATTTAACACAAAAATTAGATTTAGTAGATTCAACTTCCAAAACTAGTATACTAATGTCGACAATAGACTCGGATCATTTCGCCATCTGCACTCAAAATACAAAGCAGTTACTGAATTTGTCCATATTTGTCCTCTCGTATTTCCATTTACTTTTCTTCAAATATGAATAATTTTATAGATCTAAGGGGGACATATTTCGAGAGAAAAGGGAAAACAAATCTCTCATGAAAATGAAACCACAGTTTTTTATAGATTAACTTAAGGATTTACTTTTTTATATATTAGATTTACTGGGACAAGGTTTTGAAAACTGGAACTTGAGTGGAACCCGCGGTTTTGAAATTTGGATTGCCAATTATTATTTATTTCAGTATTACTCAGCCATTCAACCCATCCAAGGGTTCATCACAGAGAAAGAAACCTCCTGCTGTATTGGACACGTTTGCAGCTATGGATCCCCATATTGCCAAGCTTGGGGCCTCTCTACTGGTGCCTTCTGTGCAGGAGCTGGCAAAGCAACCCATAACCGAAGTTCCAGAACGATATGTTCGTCCAAATCAAGACCCTCCTATTGTATCTAACACAACCTCTTTACCTCAAATCCCAGTCATTGACCTGAACAAGTTGCTGTCTGAAGATGCAATTGAGCTAGAGAAGCTGGATCATGCATGCAAAGAGTGGGGTTTTTTCCAGGTTTGCACTATTATCGTGTTTTATTTTATTTTTCAGAATTAAAGAGAACTATATATCTTGATCACATGTCCTCAACGAAACCAAGATAAGATTTTAGTGGTCATCCGAAGATTTAAAGTTGCATTGGCTATAGCAGCTTTATCTTTTGAAGATGCAAGCCTATATTCTTGTGAATCTTCCACTACTCTTGCGACTTCTGGAGAGTTGTTCTTAAAATTTAAAATGATAATAATGGATATAAATATTAAAGGGAGTAATTTTTATTTTCACTCTTGTTAAAAAGAGTAAGGTTTTTTTTCTTTTGGATAGTTAAGATAGTAATGTTTTATTAGTCTTTTAAATTTTAAAAAGTATAAGTTAGCTTTAAAAAAACACTCTATAAGGGCTTTCAAGAGTATTCTCTAACTCCTAAAAGTTAAGAACAAAAACACCCTAACTTTTTTATTTACCAAATAAAAAAAATTGACTTATGTTTTATATAAGTAAGAGCATCCCCTCAAAGAATACTATCAAATTAGGTCAAGTTGCTTATAAATATTCTCTAAACTCTAAAACTTTGCCATAACTCTAGTGGAATGACCGGCGTCTAACCCACCTAAATTTTTGAGCATAAAAAAATAGTGAGGTTTAGACTGCGGTTTAAACCAAAAACAAAATAGTATTGGCCAAAAACAATATAGTAAAATAGCCTTAGAAGATAATTAATATTAGAAACTACAATAAATTATCTATATGTAACAATGAAAAATTAATTACATTATGAAATATAAATTTTATGGATAGATAACGTTTGTTTCGTTAAACAACGATTTGGCTTTAGTATTAATATATCGTAAACAAAATAAATTATTTAGATTATTTACAACAATAAGAGTCACTCAATAATCACAATAAGTTAAAATTACCATTTCTTTTATCTATTTTACAATTTTTACTCAATTAAATGACATATAATAAAAAATTTCATATAGTTCTTAAATTTTAAAAATGGATATTCTATTATAATTTATAAGAAAATAATATATTTTAAATATTTTATTTATATTTAATTTTGTCGATCCATAATTATATTTTAAATATAAGCTTTTCCAAAAAAAATAAAATAAAATGAGCTAATTCAGTTTATAATTCTTAGATTTTAAATGTTAGTCTTTCTATTACACTTTAGTAGAATATAAGTTTTTTATTACCATATGATACAGGAATATTTAAGTTAATGCATTTTTTGGTTTAAAATTTTTTATTTAAAATATTTATTATTAGCTTTTCTTTATAAGTGAAACAAGCTGAGGTAAAAGTTAAACTTTCTCTTATGTTCCGTTTAGTGTATAGCATTATGTATGTAATTAATATATAGAATTGGAACCTAATTTCACAAACAAAGCAAATTTAATGGAATCATAAAATTTTATGGAATTGAAAACAACTAAGGGTACCTCTCCTTAATTCCAAACCTATACTTTAGGAATTGACAATTCCAAAATTTAAAAAGTGTCATTCTTCTTATTAAAGTCTATACAATTCTATCTTTTGCATTTATTTAACAGAAATATTTTTTATTAAAAAAATATTTTTATAAAAAATATTAAAATAAAAATTGTATAGAATCTAATTTATTAATTTATATATAAATAATTTTCACAAAAAACCTACAGTAAAAATATTTTTATAGTATTATACAATTTTTGTTATATTAATATTTTTATTAATTTTAATTTTAATTTCTGAGTCAATTTTTAAATAGTAAAATTAAAATTAAATTTAGATTTTCAACTCATAATTTAATTCTTTAGTAAATTCAAATATAAAATTTGAGATTTTAAGTCAACTCCAATTTTTTAGAATTAGAATTAAAATTAAAATTATATGTCGTATGTAATTCTAATTCCTACTACCAATCAGTCTGTAAATGTACTAGGCATCGTTTTATGTGTATTTATAACTTTATCTCTATTAAAGCAAAGATTGTTGTTGTAAAGTAATTACTTAATATGAATAAGTGATAAATATTGTTTATAAGATGAGTGACGGGATCTGTTATTAGTAATATTGTTTCTGACATTCATATTACACATTCAGATGGAAGAGAAATACAAAATTATAGAAAAAAGAGAAAACATGTGAGAAAGTGTATGGAGGGGTAAAAATTAACAAGAGTGTTTGTTGAATATGTCAATTAATTGCAGCTAATTAATCATGGAGTCAATCCTTCATTGGTGGAAAATGTGAAGATAGGTGTTCAAGAGTTCTTCAGTCTTCCAACGGAAGAGAAGAAGAAATTTTGGCAAAAACCAGGAGAATTAGAGGGGCTCGGTCAAAACTTTGTTGTATCTGAGGAACAAAAGCTAGAATGGGCAGATATATTCTACATTTTTACTCTTCCATTATACGCAAGGAATGCACACTTATTTAGTAGCATTCCCCAACCATTCAGGTTGTCTCCCTTTCTCTATCTCTATTTGTATTTGTTACAACATTTAACTCAAAACATACCTTTTTTCATTACAGAGATGACCTAGAGAGGTATTGTTTAGAATTGGAGAAACTTTGCATCACAATGATTGAACTTATGACAAAAGCTCTTAGGATCAAGACTAATGAGTTGCTAGAGCTGTTTGAAGATGTAAGCCAATCAATGAGGATGAATTACTACCCTCCATGTCCCCTACCAGAACGTGTCATTGGCATCAATCCTCATTCAGATGCTGGTGCTCTAACCATCCTCCTACAAGCCAATGAAATGGAAGGTCTCCAAGTAAAGAAAGATGGAATGTGGATTCCTATTAAGCCCCTCTCTAATGCTTTTGTCATCAATGTTGGAGATATTTTGGAGGTAATTGGGAAAAACCTATTCACAAGTCACAACTCCTTTTATCACTTGTCAAACTTGATGACAAAATAAATTAGAATAAAAACAATAAGCAGTTTGACTTTAATAACCTTTTGGTACCTCTCCAAATGAAATGGCAGATATTGACTAATGGAATTTACCGGAGTGTTGAACATCGAGCAACAATTAATCGACAGAAGGAGAGGATTTCCATTGCCACATTTCACAGGCCTCAAATGAACAGAGTTATAGGTCCAACGCCAAGCCTTGTTACTTCTGAAAGACCGGCATTGTTCCGAAAAATTGGTGTCGCAGATTACTACAAAGGATACTTTTCACGTGAACTACGAGGGAAATCATACATTGATGTTGTTAGGATACAAAACGAGAAGAGTAAATCATAGAATTGCAAAAGACTAACATCAATTTTAAATACACCATTTTCACACATGATAAATCTTGTATCAATAATGGGACATTTTACGTATATTACTGGTGAATATTCTTGTGAGAAATCATATGTTAATAATGGGAGATTTTAGTTATTTTATTGGTGAAAATGACAAATAGCCAACAATAGATGTGAAATGCTTAATGAGATTCACCGATAAGATAACTGAAATTTTCAGTTATTAATATATGATTCCCCAGAAGTAGTTTCACTAATAATATAATTGAAGTTTTTAATTATTGATACATAATTTCCTAAGTGTGAAAATAGTGTATTTAAAATTGATGTATGAATGTCATTATTTAAGACAAGCTCACATCGGATAATTATGTACCCTAACAATAATGCTAGTGGGTATTTACTCAACGTTCAGGGCTTCAATCTGAACATGTTACCCTGGAAGCTAATATGGATGAGCGAGTTTATATCATCGGATTTGAAATGTGTGTATTCTTAAACTAGTTGTCTTATATGTATCATAGGCCCGCTCGTGAGTGCCCCATTTTGTAATACTGGTTTTTGTTTTATATATATATATATATATATGGGAAAAATGCTCGACCCTAGAACAGGGGAGTAGAACAAACAAAGTCTACATTACATCAACAATAAAATAAAGAGATACCAGTGGGCTAATAATCTCACAAAAAAATCAAAGTAGTACAAACACCATTTCACCAAGCTTGCATATGTATCAGCCTATATAAGAACTATCATAAGTTCATAACAAAGAAAAGAAGCAAAATTGAAAAAGGAAAACAGAACAATGCTACAGTAGTAGATGTAGTCAAACAATTCCGGCAGCAGATGATCCGTAGCCATCTCCATAGATAGGGAGTAAATAAAATATCTGAGCAAAACAACAGAAAAACATAGAACTGTAGCAAGAAACCAGTGAGCTAAACAAATTGCGTTACTGCTACTCATCCTCTACTAGAGGAAATCCACGAAGATCATAAAAAGGGGATCATCTACTCGCCCTGTTGAGCCAATGCCATTTTCTCAAAGAAGAAGGATTGGATGAAAGACTCTCAATCATTTCATGCTTATTAGCCATCCATGATTTAAGCCGATAGGACCATCTAACCTTGATTTGCCTTTTATCAAGTTCCCAATCGGGCTTCATGTTTTCAAACACCAACTTGTTTTTTAAGTTCCATAGGGTCCAAACCACCACATAAAAAAACATAATCCACATCTTCTTCTCAGCAGCAAACAAGGGGACACTACACCAAGCATTGAAGAAATCAATACACTCCGTGGGATAACTCCATTGCAAATCCCACCATAGGAGACAATCTGCCCAAATATTCCAAGACAGCATGCATACAAAAAGAAGGTGATCCACTGATTCCACAGTAGAAACACAAAGAGGACAAATGGTGGGATGATGTGAAGATTGGCAAGCCTTTCTTTAGTATTCAAACGCCGTTGAAGTACAAACCATACCAAAAGCTCTGCACGGGGAGGGGCTAGACCTTTCCAAGCAAGACAAGCCCCAGGGAAGCCAATACAATTGCTTGCCACCATATTTTCCACCTTCAAACAAAAATCAAGAGCCAAAAAGTTTCCAGTGAGATGAAAGCTCCATACAATTTCATCATCAACACTAGCTTTTAGAATACTCTGCTGTAAAATATTTACAAAGCGGTCATACATCTCCGCTTCCCATTGAAAGAAGTTAAGTCTCCAACTAAAAGCCCATCTCCATATATTTCCATCCCAATACCCCATGTCAATAATTAGAGTCCTTTGCTAGTTTGAAATTGAAAATAACTTGGGGAAGTTAATCATATTACCTATTCATTTGTGGTCCCAAAATAGGGTTAAGTTACCCCTTCCAACTCTCCACCATAACCCTTTAGATAATACCTCATTAATGACTTCATGATTATAAGAAATTGAGGTGATCCCCCCTATAAACCACCTTTGTCTGCTTCATCAAGAATCAAGGCTGTAGCAGTTGGAAGACGGTAATGGTTAGAGACTATATCTTTCTTCCATAAGCAAGCATCCTTATCAAAGAAGTGTAGCTACCACTTGAAAAGTAAGGCAGCATTTTTGGCTGCTAAATCACTAGCCCCAAGCCCTCCTTGGTGCTTTGGTCTTTGGATCGTCTCCCAAGCAATCAATGGAATCGATTTTTTATCTGCACTGCTAGCCCAGAAAAAGTTTCTCTATAGGCTAATGATTTTCTTAACCACAGTCGATGGAATCTTAAACAAACTCAAAAAATATATTGGTAAGTTGCTTATGACTGATTTAATTAAAATGAGCCTCTCCACTCTAAATAAAGTTCTTGCTTTCCACAGTGCTAATCTTTTTTCTATCCTTTTCAATAACAGGTTCCCAAGTAGCTATTTTTCTTGGATTGGCTCTAAGAGGAATGCCGAGATAAGTCACTGGAAGATTTACAACCTTGCACTTGAGAATTTCTGCCATTTCAGCAGCTCGAGCATCTTCGCATCCAATTGGAATAATAGACGATTAGCTATAATTTATGCTAAGTCCAGACATAACACTGAAATAGTCAAGAATTCTTCAAATATTCTAAATATTATTCACACATGCTGGACTAACAATAAGTGTGTCATTTGCAAATTGAAGGTGGGAGATATCCACTTTGTTCCCCTCAACCTTGGCCCTTTAGATAATCCCAATATCTTTTGCTCTCAATAATAATGCATTGAGAACTTCTGCTACCATAATAAACAAGAACGAAGAAAGGGGGTTACCTTGTCTCAAACCCCTCTCAAGATTAAAGGGTGTTAATGGAGACCCATTCACAAGAATGGACATGGATGCATATGTAATATAACACAAGATCCATTTGCTCCATGTTAAGCCAAATCCCATTTTCTCAAGCAGCATTTCAAGGAAGTCCCAATTCACCATATCATACGCTTTCTGGAAATCAAGCTTCAACATAACAACTTACTTTCTGTTATTCTTCATCCACCATACCACTTCATTCACTATCAAAGCACCATCTAGAATTTGTCTATTTTGCACAAAGCCTAATTAAGACTCGTCCATAACAATCGGCATCACTTCTTTGAGTCTATTGGCAAGAATCTTTGAGATTATCTTATATAGGCAATCCACCATACTGATGGGCTTGAACTACCTCAAATCCACTGCATCATCCACTTTTGGTGCAAGGGCCACCCAAGTCATATTGATTTCTTTTGAAAAGCTTCCAGTCTCAAAAAATGTTTGGAACAAAACCAACAATAGCGCTACCAATTGTGTCCCACATATTCTTAATAAAAGAGAAATTAAAACCATCATACCCTAGGGATTTTGATGAATCACAGCTCCATACCGCCTCCTTGACTTCGTCAACTGTTGGAATCTTCTCCAATCTCTTAGCATCCTTGATAGAAATCTTTGACAACATATCTTCTGGTAGGGAAATGATAAGAACATTTGTCTAAGAGTAAAGGTTCTTGAAAAATCTTTTCACTGCAATCTTTATATCTCTTGGCCCCTTTTACGTCGCTTTATTAATACTGGTATGTTAATAATCATTACTATATATAATGTATTTTGAGTGTAAAATTGTCACAAATGCAGTTTGTAGCTTAAAATACTAACTTTTTTTACTATGGGTTGTGGCTTCTTCGTATCACATTACTATGAGAGAGAGAGAGAGAGAGAGAGCTTGGTAAATATGGGTAATGTTCTGCCTTCTAAGAAGGATAATCTCTGGTTGAGTCTATGGAAGCATGGAAGCTTTTCCCTTTTCATGGATAGTCTCCCTAGATCAATTTCAAAAATTTGGCTTCAACAACTCTTTAGCAAGTTCGGCAAGATTACAAATATTTTTATATTGAGGAAAGTAAGGTGATTTTCATCTTCGCCTTTTGCTTTTGTGAGATTTCGTTCCAAAGAAGAGGCTCTAAAGGCTTGCTAAGAGCTTCGTGGCATAAAGCTTAAGGATTTGAATATAGTGGTATCCGAAGCAAGAGTAAGAAGGTAGTCCAATTATTATAGATGGCGTAATTAAGAGAAGAAGACGATAAAGATCAGGCAGGTTCCCAAAGGCTTTCATAAAGCGACTGATAAGAGAAAGTTGGAAGGGCTTGCCTTAATGGATCCAATAGTGAGTGTGCCAAGGGATAAACATTCTCATTACTCTTAAGATGAGTAGGACAGCATATTAGTGATCAAGGGTGAGGTTTGTGCTGAGAGTATGGCATGGTTAGAGAAAAGTTTGGTTGGTGAACTTTTCAGTGCAGTGGACCTCATAACTCCTTTAAGCAAGCTCCGAGGAATATGGAGTGGTATTTGTGATATCAAAGAATTTAGTTCCTTTACAATGTTGATTTTGTTTGTATCCTTGGAGATAGTAGCTTAGCATTAATTGCTGGATTGGATCCAGAATCTTCGTTTTTCTTTGATATTAGGCCATGGAATTTTTCAAATTGGAGTTTCTCTAGGAAGGTGTGGCTGGAATGTAATGGCACACCAGCCAATGCTTGGTCAATTCAGAATCTATGTAAAATTGGTAAGAGTTGGGGTGTAATTGTAGGTTTTGATGAGAAAACCATTAAGAAGCAATCTTTCTCTTCTGCAAGGATCTTGATAGAGACTTGCATTTCCTTCATTAAGGGATGGATCTTATCAATGGGTGATTTGGGTTTTGATGTTTATGTGAAGGAGGTATGTTGCAACATGTGTAATGCTTCAATAAGAGTCTTAGCCGATCATGGTTCATTGTGGCTATCTTCTAGAGAGGGTGGATTGTAGGGTGGTGGCAATGAGGAGTCCAGGAGTCACAAAAAGATGGTACTGGTGCTCTTGCAAATGTTTGTATACCATCTTGTTCTTGACACAATCTAATTGAGGGGGGTGGTGATAATGACCTTGATTATGGTGTTAATTATTCGATGGAGGCTATCAAGAAGCAAGTTGAAGATAATGCTTTTATTTAGAGTAACTATGGTTGTAAAACGGTTACTTTGGTGGATGACACTAAAACTAAAGATGTATTGGCTTTTATGGGCAATAATGTACCATCCTCACTAATTGTTCCTCTATTAATAAGGTTGAGTTATTATGTGGAGCAGCTTATGGGCCTTCGCCCCAGCCCAATAAGGTTCTCCTTGGGACCCAATTTTTATGTATTGAAAATGTTGGGCATGAGAAAGAACAAGTGGCTCTTGAGGTGATAACAATAAGGAGGGGGCCTAGATTGATGCTTACGAGGATCTTAATTCATCTTTTGGCAATTTTTTTGCAAAGGGGTTGAGAGTCAAAAAGAAAAATAAGAAAGGTAGGAAACTAGTGGTGGCAAAAAAGAAGAGCATTCGAACCAAATAGAAGGAAGTGCACCAGAGGAATAATTCCAAGAGAGACTTTTATAAAAAGGCAAAGAATGCATAGGAGCTAGGTAAATGCATAGGGCTGTATTTTGAAAATGATGAAGAGGTTGTTGAAGCATTGGCTAAAATTCTGAAGTCCAAGAACAAGGATCATCAGTAAAGCAATATCAGAGAAAAAGGGGCAAAATTAAATCAATGCTTAAATTGCTATTATGTAGTGTTGTTGCTATTTTAGTGTCTTGATCAAAGTGTGGTCTGGTTTGTTTTAATGGGTCTTAGTTGGAATTGAGGTATTACTTTTTGTTTTTCAGTGTGTATTTGGGTTAGGGAGATTATGCTTTGCCAAGGTTTTTTTTTTTTTCTTTCTAGGGGTTTTGGATCTAACTTGAAATTAGTATTCTTTTGTATCTTTTTTTTTTCTCTCTCTTTAAGAGTCTTGAGCTTCCTAATAATTATAGGAAAAAATACTGATTTTTTTAACTCATAAGATCATATATTTTTGTCAACTTTTACTATGTCAATCAGGAAGAAACATCACATCAAAAAAAAAAAAAGAGAGAGAGAGGAAGAAACATGGTTTTGGAGATATGCAATCGATATAATCTGAAGAAAAACTTCGTATATAAACTTTGGTTTCATTTAAGGAATTATTTATGGAGTTTTTGAATGAATTTTTGATCTTGTTTAATAACTTAAACTAATGAAAAATATATAATTGTAAGTGATCAGGTAGACATATGACTAGTTTTATATGTACAATATTACTATCTTAGGCAAAATTTTTGGGCTTTAAACCTAAATAATGCATAAACTCAATTTTACCTTGTCTTCAAATTTAACTTAGAGGAATTAACGAGTCAAGGAGGAAACGCCTTTGCATTTTATCAAATAGTAAGTCTAGTATCAATTCTTCTCATAAGTTATGTCAACAAAATTTATGAATGATTTTATATTGCTAAGAGATTTTTTTTTTTAAAAAAATTGATAATTATCAAGATACTACATCTCTTTTGTTTTATATTTTGTTTTTTAAAGAAAATCGTAAAACTATTTTTTTATTTTTTTATTTTTTACAAAATATTGAAAATAATTAATATTTTCATAATTGTTAATATAAATACACCTGTGAACAATAAAGGACGAACATGATTCTAGTGAATTGTAATTTTCAACTTTCAAAATGGATCATATATGTTGATACTCAAATTTGTCCACATTTCAAACTTTATTTTGTTTTGGTTTTACTTTTATTTATTTATTTCTTCTTTAATGTTTAGTATTTCAAACACTCCAATAGTGTTCAAATTTGGTTGTTTATTGTGACGTATTTTTATACATTTGCTTATTTATTTTACAAGGAAACTAAAAATCACATAAAAAATATATATGATATAGATATATTCTGCCAAGTGTTTGTTTCATTTATTGAAAAACGAGGGGGGCCCAACCAAAAGGGAATCTTTATGATCCAAACAATTAAAACAAGAAAGAAGAGAGAGTTGATACCAGAGCCCAAAAAGGGTCAATTCTATTCATTATAAATCCATAGAGCCATGAAGAATTTGAGTCCAAATCCAGCTATTAAGAATAGTGAAAAGTAAAATAATTCACCGCCAACATCCATAAAAAATCACCGCCCCTTTGCTCTGCTTTGATCCCTGCCATTAGTAGCTCCATAGGCTTCATCATGAGAAGATGCAAGTTGATCAATTTTGGGCGGTGGCTTGCTCAGACATGCAATGAGAAACCAAAGATACACGACAACAAAAGAGATCACAAGAGATAACACTAAGAAAAAAAAAATAGGAAACAAGAACAAAGTAAGAAAGGTCGGAGAAGTAGGAGAGTGACACAAGAATTCCAGAGCAAAGAAAAAGTAAAAAAATAGTTTCACTTTATTCTATTTGAATTAGATCCATGTCATACTTAATTTCATGTCTCTAATTTAATTATTTTGATCGATAATATTAAGATGGCCTCCTATTTATTTGTTGTGATGAAATTTGTTTTCAAAACTATGTCCATGGAATGAGCAACCAACATTAACTGTTTCCTATTAAATTCCAACAAAATATAGAGTGTATGCATACCATCAATTGAAAATTATCATGACAAAATTATCAAAATGGTCAGATACATACTTTGTTTAAAACAAATACACCATCCCCTGTGACATAAAAAAGTTTAAAATCAAAATACAAGAGGTACTGTCAACAGCAACAGCCATTAATCAAAAATTGAAATAACAATCCAAACATAGAACCTGTCATATTTCCTACACTGGCCATCAATTCATTAACCCAAGTTGATTTACCCGCTGCATAACAAAATAAAATAAAAGAACAGTAATAAAGGTTCTTTCACATGCACAAATGAAGTCAGTTTAGGATTCCTCCATGAATCACTGCAACACTTTGCCCTACATAAGACAAATATAAATCATCATCTTCTTTCATCTAAGAGATTTTTTCACTCAAGATAAATACAATAAAAAGCAACAGGAATACCACTTCCTTCATCAACGCGAGCCACCACGCTACACCTTGACCCACCGTCGACGGAGTAACCATTAGCTACCATCGTCACCGCTGCGGCACCACCTTCTCCCTCTTGCCGCTGCCACTGTCATCAAAGCGGCGCCTAGCCGCTCAGGCTTGCATACAAAACTCCCACTCGGAACCTCGCGTCTGCCTTTCGCTGTCGCTCTATGGCAGTGGCGTTGTCTCCGCGGATATAGCGCCTTGCCTTTTGCCAGCACACTGTTGGCCCACCGCTGCTCTTTCTCCCTGCTCCTATCTATCTCTATTTGCATGTCCTTTTTTTCCCAAATGCGCGAGAAGCTTCTTCACCACCACGGTTTCATTGCTTTTCATGTATTTGCTTTATTCCTTTAATTGAAATTTAACCTGTATGTTTAGCCCATGGGCTGAGGCTTATGTGAAGTCCAATATACCTTTGTTATTTCTATTAAAATAGTCATGTCTATTAATTGGATAAAAAAAATATGCCCTTACGTCTCCTGGTGTGCGTTTGGTTTCTTTTTATTTGTTTTTATTTTATTTGTTTCTTTTATTTACTTATTCCGTTTTCCTTATATATATCTCATAAGATATTATATTTCAATGACGGATAATCAAAATTAATTGCCTAGGTAGTAATGTTTTCACTTTCCTGAGATATGAGAATTTTTATAACTTTATCAGGAGCGCTGATGGAGTTATAAACTTTCTCAGTAAAATTTTATTACAATTACATTGTATACTCTATTTTGATATTTACCCATCCTAATTCATGAATACTTGCTATTTCATTCATTTATTTATTTTTAACTTCCATTTAAGACATATTTGCATTCATATTATTAAAACAACGATCAATGAAAAAAAAATCAGAAGAGGATTGGAGTGCCAATCAAAATAATTCTTTCTAAAATTCAAGTTTTATCAGAAACGTTGGTGAAAGCTGATTTAAATATTAAAATTAAAACAAAATATTTAATAATTTTATTATACACTAAATAAAATCGATTTATATAGTTTTGACGCCATTATAAAAATATTTCAACATCTAATTAAATACTACAAGAATAACTTTTTCTCAATTATTTCATCATTTCATTTAGGATTTTATATTAATAATTCAAAATATGCCAATGATGGAAAAATCGGGAGAGGATTGGAGTATCAATTAAATAAACTCTTCATGAAATTCTTGAGGTTATATATCAGGTCTTACTAGGAGCATTGGTGAGATTTGACTTCAATAATAAAATAAAATAAAATATTTTCATAAGTTTGTGTGAACCAATATATATAATCCTGACAATATTATTTATTTATTTATTTATTTATTTTTACCCACTTAAATTAAATGATAGTTTCTTTTAGTTTATTATTCCATTTAGGGTTTCACAATAATAAAAATAATTTGAAACTAGTTGATGATAAAAAAATCATAAGAGGGTCGAAGCACTGATCAAATAAACTCGTTTTGATATTTTATATCAGGTTTTGTTAGGAGTGCTAGCAAAATCTGAGCTTTGTATCAAAATACTAAAAAAAAAATAATTTAAAAATATTTTCATATTTATTCAAAAATAAAAAAAATGGTGAACAAATTCATATAGTTACAATTATAATCATGGTGAATTAAAATTTTCTTTTTGCTTAAAAAAAAGAAAAGAAAAAGAGAACAACTCAATAAAAATAAAAATAATTACTACGAAAAAAAGTTATTAGTTTCTAAATTTTAATTTTATTTCTCTCTAAAAAATGTTTTCTAATAAATAACATACTTTTACAAAAATCATTTTAAAAATTTTTATATTCTTAATTCACCATTTTATGTAATATATTGTGTGCCTGAATTTTGTTTCACAAAAATGGTTGTTTACCCACCTATTCCCTATCTTAATAATTTATCATCCTTGATAATACGTTGATAAAATGGGACATTTAAAAAAGAAAAAATAAATAATTTTTTTAATAAAAAAAGGACCAATGTAATCAAATATCTAAATAACATTAGACTAATAGGTAACCGTTCTTGGAACAGACGTTGTAGGGTGTTAACACCTTCTCTACTCGTAATCAACCCCCAAACTTAAACTCTGGTATTGTAGACCTTTTCTTCTTTTTGGCATCCAATCTGCCATTTCATTTTTATGAAAAAATTGATTGGTGGCTACTCCAAATCTTAACATGCAATTCTCTCATCATCCCATCCATGAAACAATCAGAAAGGAAAATTTATAATTTTTCTCAGTTGCCTCCACATCGCACCATGTCGGATGAATACGTTGCGACAATGTAGAACACAAGATGAAAAGAATGGCACTAAATTAATTATTTTGGTTGTCAAAGTTAAGCAAGTTTACACCAGGAAAATATAATAGAATAATCTTAGACATACAGACTCATACAAATCTTACTTTTTGTGTATATATATCTTTTATTATTATAATAGGTTCTACTTCCTTTCATATACATATTCATTTTGATTCTATTACCTATCTTAGATGTATTAGTAGAGAGAAAATTCAAGAGCATAGAGAATGGAAGAATCTTTGATTCGAACTGAAAAATGAATAAATATGAGGTATTATAGTATCTATCTGTTACCAAGTAGCTTCAAAACTCGAGGGTTGAATTGAGTTTTATAAAACTTTTGAAAACATTTTCACACAAACACTTTACAAACAAATTATGAAGCTATTAAATTAGAATAAGAAGAAAAGATGAACATAAGAAGGTATTAAAGACAAACTAAATTAAACAATAGAGAATAAATAAATAGAAAAAAGAAAAAAGGGGGTAAAGCCTTATTTACATCCTTCATATTTTACAGTAATTTTAATTTAGCCCAAATTTTTTTATTCTATTTACGTCCTTAACATTTTTAAAATATCTTAATCTTACTATTTTGACATTCAGATTATATAAGGAAAAAATTGATATGAAGGTCAAGTTATAATATTAGTAATATACATTCATCACTTATCTAAATAGGATGGTATTATTTACCATCATTTTTTCCCTTATTTTTGTAGAGTATGAAAGTTTTTCTTTCTAATTTAAATCTCTTTAATGTTCAATTAATTTTTTTCCTACTAAAACCCCATACCTAAAGCTTTTTCTTGGAGAATTACAAGCAAACAATCTCTGTTGGTAGTGTTTGGATATCGCTAACATTGTAATTTAACCTTAAATCAACTTTTTTTGTTTAGGGTCTATAAATCTTGACTTTCTAGAATGTTTGACTTTGACTTGGTCTTATTTGATTATGCTCGCTTTTTTCAATATTTGGAGTGGATCTAAGTTGTTTATATAAAATCCTTTCACTATCTTATTTGAACCCTTTTTGAGTTGTTATAGAGATAATATCTTATCTTAGAAAATTTGCATCTTATCTCTTAACTTATTTTAAACATTGAAAATTATTTTTTTATAAAAATTAATTAACTCAACAGATAAAATACATCTTCATACCTCTTTTACTTTTCTTCCTTCTACGACAATGTATTTTTTTTATGGTGTTTTAGTGGTATATTTATCAATGTATGAAATTTTTTAAACATTTATCAAAATATGATTTTTTTTTCTCTCATCTCTCTTACTTTTTTTCTTTCACCTTTTTCTCTATCTTTTTTCCTGTCTTCTCTTTCTTCCTTCCTTTTCTTCTCTCTCTCTTTCTCTCACATACACAACACAAACACACACACACACACACAAACAAACGAGACCACACAATACAAACAAAATAATAATAATAATAATAATAATAAAATAGAACCATCCAAAAGTACTAGCTGGAATTGGATTATAAGCAATGGTAGTTTCCTGTTAATTTTTTAATTAAAAAAAGGGAACGGGCCTGATATATTAGCTGGTACTTGAAAAATTTCCATATTCTTGTAAATATATACAAACTTCCATATTCTAGTATTATAAATAATAGACTTCCATATTTAAAAAAATCAATCATTGAAACTATTTTCTTTTCTCTAGGTTATACTCGAGAATTTATTTTGTTGGTTCAACTAGACGAGCATGCTATACATTGAGAAATTTTCATATTGTGCCAGAATAATTCTTAAAGGTAGCACCCACTACTCAACTTAGGCTTCACATTTAAGGTGTTAAGATATAAAATCATTCATAAGCCTCTACCGAATAGTTTAAACTTTTAGAGAGATAGTTTATAATATAATATCAGAGCCTCTATGTTCAAGAGATTTAGAGTTTGATCCTTATTTGTCCCCTTTTTTAAAATAAAAATTTAATTTTAACTGAAGGTAGGATGGACCTGTGCTTTGTCCATGCTTCAAGCCCAAATGAGGCTTTGGCATTTGGGGACGTGTTAAAATATAAAACTATTTATGTACCCCTATCTAATAACTTAAGCTTTTGGGAGAGATAATTTATGACATGAGGGCTTTTTTCTCTAACAATAATTAAACATTTTTATTCATTTGTCCTAAGATATACATGTTGATAATGTGTATTGACCCTTCACCTAACTTTTTCTGCATCCCTCTTGGACTCTTTTTTTTTTTTTATAAGTTTTGAATCATATAAAAAAAAAAAAGCTCAACTCACCAAGAAGGTAAGGAGCAAGTCTAGGCATAGCAAAATACAACTTGATACAGCAATACTAAAATGAGAAATTCTAACATACTCCAGGAGGATGAGCATTTCTTTCTCCACACTGATTTCTCACCTTTGGATACTTGCATAGGACCCACCTGCAAGTACAAAATTCAGAAATCGAATGGTCTAGACAACTAGTAGAGGAAGAAAAATTTTCCTCTTTAGAGTATGGTAGCATGACTCTACTAAAATGACACTTCTTACAACCTCCTAGATACAGAATTATTAAAATAAAGCACCCCCATCTGTGCACAACTGACGATGTGACTTCGTGACAGCAAGTCACTAGATCTTAGCTTAGAAGTTATAAGCCCTCCAAGTATACCAAGTCATTAGTCAACGAACCCTTTTCTCATAATAGTGGTTTTAAATTGCAGTTACAATCGTAGCTGCAGTTGTGCTGTGATGCGAAAAATTGCGAGATATAATAGATGCAACCACAATTGCTACTACAATGTAGTTGTGAAAGGCACCGCAATAGCAATATTGCAGCTGCAATTGCAGTTGCGAATTGCAATTTAAAACCATGCTGATAACTGTTATATATAACAACACACAAGCAGCCTAGACACCACATATTTCTAGCAGGTTTGAGGCATTCTATCTCCAACCCTTGCTGTAACATCCCCAATTTTCCTTGTGCTAAATTATTTTCCATTTTTCCATTTATGTCCGAAATCAGAACTCGCCTCCATTCTGCGTAAAGTCAGAACTCATGTCCATTTTATTTGAACTCAACGATCAATTCGGAAATCAGAACTCTTGTCCATTTTGTTTGAGCTTAGGACCGACTTCCAAGGTTGAATTGGGCCCGAGTTTCGAGATTATATAAATTCCCGACTTCCGGGTATATAAGGTTAATGTTTTGGTTCCCGACTTCCAGGGTTATGTTTAGTATCGATCTCCGGGATTGATTCCAGACCGAGTTTCAAGATTATATGATTAATGAGATAGCGAGTTTGGAATTACGTGTATGAGTTTTAAAGCATCCTAGTTCTCGAATTCTGAGGTTCGGGTATAAGGTTCCACCTCTTGGTACCAACTTCCAAGTTTATGTTGAAGATACGCGACTTTCGAGTTTAGGTTCTATATTCTTGTCCTTGACTTCCGATTTTAGAGCGATTTATGTATTGTGATTTCCGACCTCCGACCTTAAGCCACAATTAGTCTTCCAAAACTTTTATGAATGTGTTTCCTCAGTTCTGAGTTCCAACATTAATTATACCCGATCTAGCTCTCTGCTTGCTAAGTTCCGAGTTCCGATATTAACTAAACTTGATATAGTAGTATTCATACATGTTGCATAACAATATTAACGCACCATCACTTAGAACTATCACTGATTCCAGCTCGAAGTCAGAACTCATGTACATTCCGAATAAACTTAGCGATCAACATAGAGCTCGGAACCTGATATTGCTTGTTTTGCTTGAACTCGGAGCTAAAAACCTCAGAACTGAACTAGCCAAATTCAACACTCCAAACCCAAGATCCGATGGTTGAAAACTCACCCACTTTACCCCCTTAGGATGGTGCCATTTTGCGCCACTAGTTAGGGGAGGAGTGGCCAAGTTTCCACCACCCAAGTCACCAACCACACCATGACTCAACCCATAAAATGCAACTAACTTCCACTTTCCTCCCTTGATATTTTCGACCCATCAGCAGCTGCCTCTTCTCTATTCTTTCTTTATTCTTCTTCTTCCTTACTTCACTTCACTTCTACCTTCAAGCTCCATATCTCTTCCACACCAAGAACTTGCATCTAGCCAACATCTACAATAATCTAGAGGTAGGATTTCTAATTTCTGCTTCTTGTTTTCATGGATTTAAGCTGTATGAGAGTTCAACTCTCTTCATTTTCTTGATGATATACTTGATGTGTGTGATGGTTTATGGCTAGTTTATTAAGTATTTGGAGGGATTGATCATAAATCTTGCTTGGACATAAGATAAGGAGCAAACCAAAACCTAAAAACCTAGGAGAACCTACGGCGGTACGTACGGCGGAGTGTACGGCTCTGCCTATCGCTGTGGAAACAAATTGAAACTAATTTTATGTGAAACTATACATTCAGGGCTTTCCATACATATATAATATAAGGTCATTGGATTAATATTGAAAGAGATATGAATTTTGGAAATTTGACCTAGGTTTTTGAGGTTGATTCTGAGCAGACTAGGTTGTTCAGGGCAAAACTTGCTCTATACAACTTGAAATTGAATGAAACTAACTTTGTTAGAAACCTTACACATAAGGGAACATCCCACAAAAAGATTCCAAGTTTGGTACGATCCCATTAGCTCTCAGTGGTTCGAAGAAGTTGCCCTATGTCCAAACCAGGCCAAAACGGGATAGATCCGGAAGGTCAAATTTCAGGGCTTATGGCTCGAGTTTTACTAAAGTAAATGAAATGAAACTTGTGAGAAATGAAAGCTTATCTTGTTAGCTTTAATATGATACCAATTTCATATGATTTGAGTTGGTTTTCGATTTTTAGTGGATTTTTACTTTTAGGTGTATAATTCTGGCTAGTAACTGAATAGGTTGAGGAAAAATTTAAATATCTTGAGCTACACATATCAAAATGAGATGGGACCAAAAGGGTTGAAAACTAGACACATAGTGCTATGACATATCAAAAGTTCAGGTTCAAATGAGTTGTATTGGACTAAAGGTGGATTATACAAAATTCGGATAGAATTGAATAGAATTGGCAGAAATGACCAAATTGATGGTTTCACAAGTGTTAGTGAACATATAAGGCTTGAGTTCACGGTTGCAAGTTTTACAATGATAAATATGTAAGATTGATTATACTGCTATGAGTAATTTGTCTGTGGGAGTTGGCACATTCATGGGAAAGTAGGTCGGGTCCGTTATGCTGCCGAAATTCTGGGAAAAATATGTAAATCATATGAATGTTATGAATATTTATATGTTATACTCATAAGGTTCATATATGCAAGGATAAGTTTAAGTATAATATGAAGTTATGAGAACTTATACTATGGGTGATTATACTTTGAATATATTATATTTACATGTCATGTTCATGTACGTCATGCATGCAAGCATAATTAGAATATGATATAAGAAGTAAGATGTAAGGCATATCCATGAATGTACAAAGTATCCGCATGCATGATAAGATATGGAAAGGGAAAGATAATGAGAACTTGCAAGAGGGACGTACTAAGCTACCACGTGAGGCATGGCATAGACCTAACTGCGTGGGCCAGAGCGATACTGTCTAAGACTTGGGCCGGCCATCGACCAGATTTAATGGGAATAGACCGGTGTAAGGGTCGGGGAAAGTAAACCCATCACTTATGTATAGGTGCGAGCTCGGACCTGAAAAGCAGGCTATTACCCAGAGGTGAGAGAGGCCATTCACCTCCGAGGGACCAAGCACAGAAGAGCAAGATCAAGTTGTAAGTTAAAGAAAGAGATGAATTAAGTCAAGTGCACTTGCATACAATCAAGTATAAGCATCTCTATGTGCATCTTCAATTATCCCATTAAGTCATAATGTTATTATGATCCTTGCTGAAGCATGTTATACTATTTGTATTTCTATGTCTGTCATGTAATATGACACGTGATTGTTAAAATATAACCCGCTTCGAGAAATATGTTTTCAACTTAAAACTAAACTGCTGGATGGGTATATGTGCTCACATTTTTCATAAAAAATCGAAGTGGCTGGAATATTTATAATGACATTGTATGGTTCAAGTTTATCTACTGAGAACCTTAGGTTCTCACTGTTTGTTTGTATGTTCTTCTCCCCATAAACATTGCAGATTATAGGCTAAAACTTGAGGACGAGGCAGAATACTGGGACGTTCATCATGCAAGACTCAGGCTTAAGTCAATCCGGAAAACTATAGGAGCCGGTTGAAGTTTAGAAAGGGCGACAACGGCAATGTAGAGGCAGTTTCTATGTATGACATTAGTTATCAAAATACTTTTAAATTGTAATTATTTTACCCTCTATGTATTAGAGATGACAGAGTTATGAACTATTAGTCAGCACTAGAGTGTGTAGTTAAAGGGCCACATATTACATTCTCCATATTTTAAAGTTTTCCTAGCATAGTGACAGCCTTTTAATATAACTCCATGACTCGAGCATGGCTTATATAATAAAGGGTGTTACACTTGCCAACTCAAAGCTTACTTTGTTAAGTCACTGGGTTCCCTCTTTCAATATTGTATGCAATTATATTTATGTGATTGGATAATTTATTTGTTTTGTCAACCTAATTTTTGACTTTTTGATTAACATATAAAATAGGCTTAAATATGTTTTTAGTCTCTCTAAATATTTGATTTTTCGGATTTGGTCCTTCAAAAAATTTTCGCTTGGTTTTGGTCTCTTATTTTTCAAACGTTACTAATATTAGTTTCTACCGTCAACTAAGTGCTGTTAAATGCTAATGTGGCAACGTGAGATCTAAAAGCATTAACACGTGTCAAAATCTCACATTGCACGTCAGCACTTAATAATACTCAATTGACGGCCGGGACTAATATTGGTAATGTCTGAAAAATAAGGGACCAAAACCAAGCAAAAATTTTTTGAGGGACCAAATTCAAAAAATCAAATATTTAGAGGGACTAAAAATATATTTAAGCCTATAAAATAAAGAGTAAACATCCAAAGTGATCCTGATCTATTTTTACATTGAATAAATTAGTCTATAACAAAAATAAATTAATAAATTGATCCATAACATTTTAAAATATCGAACAAATTAGTCTTTAACAAAAATAAACTAACAATTACTGCCTAGCCTTTTAAAAAGCCGGACAATTTAGTCCATTTGTCAAGTTTATTTATTAAACGCTATGGTGTGGCCTATTAAGTAGTTGACATGGCACTGTTATCTCTCATTCTGTCATCCTGGTTACTTCCATTTATTAAAATAATATCATTTTTGACCAATTCCTAAGGTAATATGTTGAATTTTATATTCTAATATGATATGCAAATAAGAGGAGTTTTACCAAAACATGTCATTTTAATAAACGAAAGTGACTACGATGATAGAGTAAGAGATAATGGTGCTATATCAACTACTTAACAAGTCACATCATAATATTTAATGGAGAGACTTGACGGAGAAAGTAAATTGTATGAGGTTTTAAAAAGTTAGGAACTATTTTATTAGTTTATTTTTGTTAAGGAATAATTTGTCCAATATTTTAAAAAGTAAGAGACCAATTGATCAGTTTAATTTTGTTAAGGACTAATTTGTCTGATATAAAAATCGATAGAGACAATTTTGAAAGTTTACTCTAAATTTTTTTTTTTTTTAAAAAAAGAACGTTGATGCCCAAGAATAGTTTTGATTTATGCAATATGACAAGATAATAGTCGCTGAATCAAAGCGTCACTCCATAGCACGAGTAGTAACGATGACGAAAAATTGTTCAGTCATATTTTGACTTCAAAACTTACAACATCACGTCCAACTACTTCAATAGATTAGGAAAGCGTATGGTATTAAAAATGTGAGAGAAGTATTAGGCGCACATTTCTTGTAGAGATGTGACTCTATATATTTTTATACATACAAAATGAGAGTATTTTAATCTTAGGAATTACTCACCTATGTTTAGGATAAACATGGTGATTAGATGAATTCACCCCAAATTAGTGATTTCAAAATTCAAATTCTTAATATTGCACGTAAAGTTCACCTGAGTTGCACTTCACTTCGACTTAGATTAACCACGTTTTATGTATATAAAGTTATAGCATAAATGTATAAAAACAACATGAGTTTCACTGTAATCAAATAATAGAAAAATATTTAAAAAAGGCAAAAGGATATGGGTATAGATATTTATATGTGACATTGTTGAAGAAGTAAATGTAATATTATTGAATTCTTTTTTCTCTAAAAATTTTCGTGTTCGGGAATTTTTTAAAAGACTTTGGAGTAGTTTCATTAAAAAGGATCTGCTTGTTAGATAATTAAATAAAAAAATTATCATCTTCAATAATGGATAAAATAATGAATTTTTTTTCTCAATCCCTGGATGTTACTTTCACACAAGAAATAATAAACTGAAATTTTTCCGAGAAGATTAGGCATAAATGTGAAGAAAAAAGTGAGTGGGAGAAAAAGAAAAAAGTGAATGGCTATGACTAGGAGTGAAAATGGACAAAGTTAGATTATGCTTTACATATCTGTAAAATATAGGCCTAAGTTTGGTTTTACTTATTATAGATTTTCTTTATTTTATTGGTGTTCACCATCTTACAAAGTATAAAAGCTGACAATTTTGAAAAATTATTTAAAAAGTTCATATTACATTATTCAAACAAACTATGAAGGCTTTTAATTTTAAAAAAAATAACATTTAATTAAGTTTATATATTATGTATAAAATAAATATAACATATTAAGATATATTTTATAAATTATGTAAGTTGTATAAAATCTTTAAATAAATTCGTTTAATAAAATAAACTTTAATAAAGATGAGCCTTTTCCTACTTAATTAAATATGCCTTTTGAAAACCTTAAATTATCCAAAATAACTGGTCTCCATGAAAGTAAATTATGACTCCAGACAAACTTTACTTATAATATAAAAAATTTAAATCCTAAAATCATCACTTTAAAAAGAGCTTTACCTAATCATCTCCCTTAACCTTTTTTGGGTACATAATCACCACCCTTATAATAGTGTAAGCAATTCCTTTAAAAAAGAAAAGAAAGAAAGAAAGAAAGAAAAAAAGCCTAAACTTATTCTGTATACTAGACAGTTTATAACAATATACTACAACTAGGTTAGGTCTAAATGCCAGCTATGATTAAATGCCGACTCGTGAAATATGTTATTTTAACAACCATTATTTCTTCGTTAGCCAAGGACACGCTTATAATAACTTTGACATTCAGGAAACCTTTTTTTTTGGTTTTCAACCTAAACAACTATTATTCAGAATTTATTATACTTTAACTATTTTTTGATTGCTACACTTCAACTATTTTAATTTAAGTTAGGCCAATCGATTGCAAAAATAAAGTTACCGCATTAATAATTTTCTTTATTCACACGACTCAAATCAATTTTAGCTCTTGTTTTTTTTCTGTTTCTTTTTTCTTCACCGACAGCCTTCTATTTATTTATTTATTTTTGGTATCAACCAACAACCTATTTATCCCCTTGCTCCGTTTTCTTATTGTAGCTTATTCACGTCAAAGTTATACTTCCCTCCCCTCTAACATAGTACTGTCTCAAACCGCCATTGGATCTTTTTCTTTAGCTTTAGCAGAGAAGGTAAAATTTTTTAACTTATATTCTCAGTTGCATCTATTTCTTCTGCTTTTGATGGATACCGCTGACTTTGCCAGTTGATAGGAATTTAGATGAAATAAGGCGGCTGAATTAGCTGAACTGTATGTACCTGTTTATATCTCTTCTTCAAACTGTGTTTGTGATTGCTAAAATCGGCTTGGTGGTGTTAGAATCAAGATGTTTTGGCCTTTTGACACTTCTTATTCTCCAACACGTATGAGATTTGTTTGGGATCTTCTGATGTGCAGAAAGTTTTGAGAGCTCAATTAGAGCCTACATAATATTAACACATCTTGGCTCTGATGGTTCCTAGAGTTGTTGAATAATAAGGAAGTTCTACCAAAATTTAAGCAGCAATATTTTTATTTTTGAAGATATTTTATGAAGATATTTTCTTGAGAAGTCAAGCTTGCTAGATTAAGTGAGCCTAGTGCTAATCGATCTATGCGTCTGTGCCTTCTGTTAGTGCCTTCTGTCCAAGAGGATTCATCGGCGAAAGAAAATGTCCAAGCTTGGAACCTCTCTACTGGTGCCTTCTGTGCAGGAGCTAGCAAAGCAACCCATCACCCAAGTTCCTGAGAGATATGTTTGTACAAATCAAGACCCTACTATTGTGTCTAACACAACATCTTTACCGCAAGTTCCAGTCAGCGACCTGAACAAATTGTTGTCCGAAGATGCATCTCAGCTAGATGGGGTTTTTTCCAAGTTTGAATTTTCACTTGTTGAAAAATCCGCCCAAATCGCACTCAAGAGCTCAATTCTTTAAACGCAAAAGCCAAAGTAAATTTTATTGAAATTAATTGAAAAGTAAGATTAAATTATGTAAGTGCAATCTTAATGGTTATATGACTTTCATGGCTAAGAAAGAAAAATGATCATATGTTCACTGCAACGGTGCAAGATTTTAAGTCCCATTTTGGTAGCTATTAAAATCTTAAGTCATGCAATTTAAAACCCTGCCATTACCTAATTTTGAATAATAACTAAGCATGGTAAATTGCATAAATACTTTTAGATTGCATTTCATTCTAGCCTCAATTTTTATGAAAATTTTACCTACTCCAAAGTTTTTTTTTCCCTAATTATTGACATGGCTTACAGAAAAAAAGTATTAAATTTTTGCATACTCAAAAGGGAATCCGTACTATCGAATGCAATACTAATTGTGCCCAAGAATTTGGTGCTGCCAAGTTTCATAAATATGCCAATCAAGACAATTGTCTATAAGATTTTTAATACCATAATTAATTGCAGCTGATTAATCTTGGATCAGCCCTTCATTGGTTGAAAATGTGAAGATAGGTGTTCAAGAGTTCTTCAATCTTCCATTGGAAGAGAAGAAGAAATTATGGCAAAAACCAGGTGTCTTGGAGGGGTTTGGTTAGTTGTTTGTTGTGTTTGAGGAACAAAAACTAGAATGGGCAGATCTTTTCTTCATCAACACACTTCCATCATATGCAAGGGATCCCAACTTATTTCCTAATATTCCCCGACCATTCAGGTATCTCACTCTCTCTTTGTATGTGTTTGCCAACACATATGCTATCACTTTAGCTACATCGTCATTGTGATTAGTATGCAATAACAAAAATTGTTTCTTTGCAGAGACAATCTAGATAGCTATTGTTTACAACTTGAAAAACTTTGCACCAAAATCATTGGGCGTATGGAAATAGCTCTTAAGATCAAACCCAATGAAGCGCTAGAGTTATTTGAAGATTTAAGTCAAGCAATGAGGTTGAATTACAACGCTCCATGTCCTCAACCAGAAAATGTTATTGGACTCAATCCTCATTCTGATGCTGGTGCCCTCGCCATCCTTCTCCAAATCAATGAAATGGAAGGCCTCCAAATAAGAAAAGATGGAATATGGATTCCTGTCAGAACCCTCTCTAATGCTTTCATCATTAATGTTGGAGACATATTGGAGGTAATTATCATAAAATCATTCACAATAAATCATTCACAAATCCTTTATCATTTTACGACGATGAAGTGATTTGACGACAATTTAAGAATAGAAATTAGAATACGCACTAAACCATAATGAAAGTGTGGCTCAATTGGCAGATTGAGCTTAATATGTGAGAATTCAAACCTACTAGAAGCATTGTGGCAAAGCCAAACCCAGGGCGAAGCCAGAAAATTAGCATTAGGGACCAGAGCAAATATATATAATAAGAAATAATAACCTTCTAAAATCTAATAGGACTATGTAATAATTTAATGATTTTAGGAGGCCACTCACTAGTATATGCATGGGTACATAAATTGCAAGCTTGGGGAACTATGCTAAATTCGTCTCTAACCAAAATACAATACATACTCCAAAATATTTTGATTTGTAAGAATTTTTGTTACCTTCCATTAATGGTTTGGCAGATATTGACCAATGGGATTTACCGGAGCATCGAACATCGAGCAATAGTTAACTCAGAGAAGGAAAGGATTTCCGTTGCCACATTTCCCAAACCTCTAATGAATAGAGTTATAGGCCCAACACCAAGCCTTGTTACTGCAGAAAGACCTTCATTGTTCAAGAGAATTAGCGTACGAGATTACTTCAAAGAAATTTTTTCATGCCAACTAAAAGGGAAATCATTACTTGATGTCATGAGGATCCAAAACAAGACTGGTATCAATAAAAGTGCATAGGACCTTGCATTGGGATGGAAAAACAAAACAAGTTCACAGAAAACAATTATGTCACAAACGGTAGCTAACACAACAATAATGCCCACGAAGATTGACTCACTGTTCAAGGCTTCAAGTTGAAGATTTGATAGCTTGGAAGTTAATGTGGAGTAGCCAATTTATATGATGGCACTTGAAATGCTTTTTATTTAACTAGTTAGCTGATGTATGCTACAGGCATGTCTTGCACTTATATATATATATATATATATATATATATATATATATATATATCTGTCACATGTCCTTTGATAAGTTATTGTGTGTGGTTTTGATGTATATGGTCCTTATTTAGTGTATTCCTTATTAATACAAGGCGTCTTCATTCCCACTTAGCAGGTCTCAAGTTGAGCGTTACTGATGGAGACAACTTCAAAGCAGGCTTTCAGGAGCAAGTACTCAACAGATTAAAAATGCATACGGTTTAAAAGGGTAAAATAGCTTTGTAGTTTATACAACAAAAAGATTTGAATTAATCATTTTATCCAACACCTAATGTTCAAGCTCAAGCAACATTAGAACTACTGCTGGGTATATAAAGTACTATGATCACAAGCTACCAAAGCATGTAGGAGAAATTATTTTACGCTTACAAAGTTAATACACTAATCCAGTTAAGCATAACATATTGAGATTGAATTTGGGTCTCATATTACTTTTATAATGCAGCTAGCCATTAAATATGTATATTTCTAATGAAGTGCATAAAATTTCTAATTTGCAGAGATTGTTTTCATCATATAACAAATTAGCAATGCACTACATTGGACTTGGCATTCCCATATGGAGCATAAAAGCATACAGGGAAATGTTATGCAAACAATTTTTAAGGGATAACATTCAATATGGGCCTAAAAATCACCATCCAATAATGTTTGGACTCGGTTAAAGCTAATTAGATTGGAACCCCTCTCCTAGTTCCTTCAACCTAGGAACCAAATCAAGATCCTTCAGTTATTGTTGTCTGAAGATGCAACTGAGCTGAACCCGAGACCTTGGTCTAGTGGTCATACATGGTGGCCTTAAGTAAGTGCACTCAGGGCGCGAATTTGACTCGCAGGGGTAGAGCCCCATTGCCCAAACCCCCCTGTGACCAAAAAAAAAAAAAAAAAGAAAGATGCAACTGAGTCAGAGAAGGTACCATCCATGCAAAGAATGGGGTTTGGAATATTACACCTCCTTCTAGGTTGTTTGTGGAGCACAGGAGCTAGAATAGGTAGATATGTATTTCACTAGCACTCTTCTGTTTTGATTTTCACAAGTAGTCCCCAATTAGTTACCAGTATCCCCCAAAACATTCAATAATTCATTCTGATAAAAGTTCCACAAATTAATCCACAGATAGCAATATTTGGAGCTTTTCTTGACAATGTATTGATTGTAAACAACCCATGTTCCTTAATCCCTTTTAATTATAATGAAAATAGCCAAAAGGACATGGCCACATGAGTTAAGGAAGTATCTTATGTATGAAGTACATTTGATGAATACTAGTTTAAAGTAGAAACAAATTATGTTTGTTGATCATGATGATACTAATACCCAACCATTAAAATGGTTTAGAGGCATGCCTGTTTCCATATATCAGCAACCTTGGTCATGAATAACACATTGTATACTTCAGTCCCATGATATAAATTTGTTTTTATTTGACAATTGACATTAGCTTCCAAGTCAACATGTTTTGTTGGAAGCCTTGAACAGTGAGTCAATATCAAAAACAAAAGAGAAATCATGTCACTACTCATAGTGACTGGCATTATTGTTGTACATCATCATTTGTTACATAATAGTTAATTGCGTGGTTGTTTTATTTTTCCATTCCATGCAAAGTCCTATGCACTTTTATGATTGACCAATATGACGTTGGATCCACATGGCATCAATGAACGATTTCCCTAGTAGCTTGTGCAAAAAATATTGATACAATCTCAGGAGAGCAAATTGGACATTCTAGCACTGGAGGACAAGATGAGAATTTCAATATGCTTGTGGGACCTATCATAAGGGCGAGAACAAAGATGCTAAAAGAAAGCTTTGGGAAAGTAGCCAAGTCATTTATGAAAGAGATGCATCAAGAATGGGCTAAGGAAGAAAAGACAAAGCTAAATGGGCCAAACGTGGAAAGTGAGCAGCCCAAAACTCTAATTTTGGCACAATAGCACTAAAATGTATTATGTCTATATTGGGCCAAGTTTTATTTATTTACCCTGTTAGTTTTTATTTAAAGACATATAGTTATTTTGAGGTGTTTATTCAGCCCAATTGTTAGTTTAGTAACTTGGGCCTTTTTTCTAGTGGGCTTAGGTTAATTTTAACCTAATGTAAGAGATATAAATACCTCATAAACAATTGCAGCCGCAGTTTTTGGTTGAATGAAATTTACATTTTCTAGTTTCTTCTAAGAAACTCTCAAGTGTGTGCAAGTGAGGAGTGACTATCTTTACTTGTTACATCAAGAAACTAAATAGGTTATTACAAAGGTAAATTTTCTTGTGATGCTTGTTCAGTTTCGTCTTTCTTCCTCCCAATTATCTACGTTTCTAAGAACGCGTTTCTTAGGGGTTTAGTAGTGAGGGTGTTTATTCTATTGCTTGTTTCCTATCCAAGTGTATGCTTGGGGTTTCAGGATCATTATATCCACGGGGTTTCGCATCTTTTGGTATTAGAGCAAGCTGTAGATAAATTCCTATTTATCTGCATTTGTGTTGGTTGTATTTTTGTCAATTTTTTTTTGGTTTGCGTTTCTGTTTTGTGGTTTTGTGTGAAAAAAAAACGTGAAAAAAGAAACCAAAAAAAAGTGAAAAAAAAAGCCAAAAAAAAAAAGATTTGCAAAATTTCAGAATTGTGTTTCTCTAATTATTGATTACCTTGTGAATTGTTGGGTTGAGTCTTTGTGTTAACTCTTTGTTTTGTCACTTTTAATCTAAAATTGAAACTAATTTTAGTGTGTTTCTTGTTTTGTTTTTCTGCTGTCACGGTTTCCTTTGGTTCTAGTCTTGTGTTTTCTTGACACATTATCGCTCTTAATTTGCACCAGTTTTTCTTCATTTGTTAGTGTCTATTTTGTTGCTGGTTTTTCATTTCTATTGGTTCTAAATTGAGTTTTATTTTGCCAATTTATCATTCCTTTTCTGTTCTAAATATTGCTTGTGAATTTGACTTTGTTTGAGTTTGTTTGATTTCTAAAGTGCAACAATCAAAAGTGGTCAAGAGAGGTAAAAGGCAAGAGTTGTGAGCTCAAAAGAGGGTAAAAGCCTGAATTGAGTGCAAACACAAATGCACCCAAATTTTTGAGTGAAAAACGTGAGAGAGTGAACTGTGAGGATGTTTTTATTAACACTTTGCAGGTTGTCCAAATGGTTGAAGAGGAAGTTTTCATGACAGTAGATATGAAGATGATGTACAAAGCCTTTGTTACTCATTTTCAGAAGTCGAATAGTAGACTTGATGACATGGATGAGTGGAGAAGGCAAGTGACATAGGCTATCTCCGAGAATAGCAGATGGGGTGATCCGAGGAATAGATGGAATCACAATGATTTCAACTATGAGCTATCTGAGGAGGAGTCTGACAGAGCTAAGTCAGTTAGACTTAGGAGAGCTAGGAACAGAGGAAGACAAGATAGCAACATTAATGCTATTAAGATGCAAATAACTCCATTCAAGGGAAGAAATGATGCTGAAGCCTACTTAGAATGGGAAAGGAAGGTTAAGCTGATCTTTGCATGCCATGACTATGTTGAAGTGAAGAAAGTGAGATTGGCTGTAGTGGAGTTTCACTAGTTTGGTGGGATGAGCTAGTGAAATCTAGAAGAAAGAATGGTGAGCACCTTAGTGAGACTTGGGAAGAGATGAAGCGATTGATGAAGAAGAGGTTTGTACCTTCTTATTATTATAGGAAGGTGCATCAAAAATTACATAAGCTGACACAAGGTTCTAAATTAGTAGAGGATTACCACAAAGAGATGGAGGTGCTCATGATCAAAGCCAACATAGAAGAGGACATGGAAGTAACTATGGCACGATTTATGGGTGGTCTAAAAAAAGAAATTGCAAACGTGGTGGAGTTATAACATTATGTGGAGATAGAGGATTTGGCTAACATGGCAATGAAGGTGGAGAAGCAACAAAATCAAAGGAGGGCAGCCAAGGCATTTTCCAATTCCAACTCAAAGTGGAGTTCTAAGTGGCCTAAATATGAGGACACAAAGAAGAATAAAGGTTCAGATTCTAAGGAAAAAGTGCTAGATACTGTAAAGAAGAAAGGTACTTCTAACTCATCTTCTTCTATTACTACTTCTAGACATAGACATATCAAATGTTTCAAGTGTCAAGGTTTGGGTCATTATGCATCTGATTGTTCAAACAAGAGGATGATGGTCATTATGGGTGGAGAAGTTGCATCTAAATCTGATGATGGTAATGAGTTTGATGCAAGTGAGAGTATGCCACCTTTGGAGGACTGTTCTGATGCTGATGAACATGTAGAGTATGCCGTGCATGGTGAATCTCTTGTTGCTAGGCATGCATTGAATTTGTAGGCTAAGGAGGCAGCTTGGAACAAAGGGAAAATATATTTTACACCAAGTGCTTAGTTGGTGGAAAGGTGTGTAGCTTGATCATTGATGGTGGGAGTTGTACTAATGTTGCTAGTACTACTTTAGTTGAGAAGTTGGGGTTGAAGTATGATAAGCATCCTAATCCATATAGGTTGCAGTGATTGAATAATAGTGGAGAAGTAAAGGTTACTAGATAGATTGTGGTTGTGTTCTCCATTGGGAAGTATAGTGATGAAGTTGTGTGTGATGTTGTGCCCATGCAAGCTAGTTATTTGTTGTTGGGGAGATCATAGCAATTTGATAGGCATGTCCTACATGATAGGTACAAGAATAGATATTCCTTTGAGCATAATGGTCACAAGATCACTCTTGCACCATTATCGCCCAAGGAGGTGTATCTTGATCAACTGAAGCTTTAACAAACTTTTAGTGGGAATTCGGGAAGTAAGGCAAAAGAAAAAGAAAAGATAAAAGAGGCTACGAGAGAAAAGAATAAAGATAAGGGCCTAATGGTGAATGAAAAGAAAGGAAAGAATATGAAGAGTGAAAAAAGAGAGATGAGTGAAAGAAAAGAAAAGAGTAAGAAAAATGAAGAGAGTGAAAAAGGAGAAAAAGTAGAGGGTGAAAGAATTAAGAGAAAATCATGTTTCTATGCAAAAGAGAGAGATTTGAAATGTGCTTTTCTAGGCAGGAGAGTAATGGTTCTGTTAAGGTTTAGGGAGGTTTTCCTTTCTGAAACTAACATTGACCCAGATTTGCCTAGTGGATTTGTTTCTTTGTTGCAGGAATTTGAGGATGTTTTCCCCAATGAGGTGCCTAGTGGATTACCACCATTGAGAGAGATTGAGCACCAGATTGATTTCATGCCCAGGACTAGTATTCCAAATAGGCCAGCCTATAGAAGTAATTTTGAAGAGACAAAGGAGCTTCAAAGGCAAGTGGATGAGCTACTATCTAAAGGGTACGTGAAGGAAAGCATGAGTCTATGTGTTGTTCCAGTTTTGCTAGTTCCAAAGAAAGATGGCACTTGGAGGATGTGTGTTGATTGTCTTGCAGTCAATAAGATAATGGTAAAGTATCGCCATCCTATCCCTAAGTTAGATGACATGCTTGATGAATTGAATAGTGCATGCATATTCACTAAAATTGATTTGAAAAGTGGATATCACCAAATTAGAATGAAACTAGGGGATGAATGGAAGACTACCTTTAAAACAAAATATGGTCTTTATGAGTGGTTGGTTATGCCTTTTGGGTTAACTAATGCACCTAGTACTTTCATGCATTTAATGAACCATGTTTTGAGGGATTTCCTGGGCAAATTTGTGGTTGTTTATTTTGATGATATTATGATTAACAACAATTGTTTGGATGAACACATATTACATGTTAAGGTTGTTTTAGAAGTTCTTAGGAAGGAGAAGTTGTATGCTAACCTTAAGAAGTGCACATTCTGCATTGATAGAGTAGTGTTTCTTGATTTTGTTGTGAGTGCACATGGTATTGAGGTTGATAAGGAGAAGGTGAAGGCTATTTAAGAATGGCCAACACCTAAGAGTGCTTCAGAGGTAAGGAGTTTTCATGGTTTAGCTAGGCTTTATAGGAGATTTGTGAAAAATTTCTCTAATATTGCTGCTCTTTTGACTGAAATTGTTAAAAGTGATGTTGGGTTTAAATGGAGACAGGAGAAAGAACTTGCTTTTAACATTTTGAAAGAAAAATTGTGTTTTGCTTCTATTCTTGTTTTGCCTAATTTTGATAAGACTTTTGAAATAGAATGTGATGCTTCTGGGATTGGTATAGGTGCTATTTTGATGTAGGAAAAATGTCCCATTGCATTCTTTAGTGAGAAATTGAATGGAGCTCAACTCAAGTATTCTACTTATGATAAGGAGCTATATGCCTTAGTTTGAGCTCTAGAGGTTTGGCAACATTATTTGCTACACAAAGAATTCGTAATTCACACTGATCATGAGTCTTTGAATCACCTAAAGGGTCAAGGTAAGTTGAACAAAAGACATGCTAAAGGGTGGAATTCATTGAAGCCTTTCCATATGTGATTGCTTATAAGCAAAGTAAAGAGAATGTAGTTGCTGATACTTTATCTATGAGATATGCTTCAATCACTACACTTTCTTCTAAGTTGTTGGGGTTTGAGCATTTTAAGGATTTGTATACAACTGATTCTGATTTTGCTAATATATTTGCTACATGTGAAAAGGGCGCATTTAACAAGTTCTATAGGCATGAAGGTTTTTTATTTTGTAGCAATAGAATTTGTGTGCCTGTTTGTTCAACTAGAGAATTGCTTATTAGGGAATCACATTGTGGTCAATTGATGGGTCATTTTGGTGTGCATAAGACTTTAGATGTGCTGTCTGAACATTTTTATTGGCCTCACATACAAAAGGATGTTGACAGGATTTGTACTAAATGCATTGCATGTAAACAGGCTAAATCTAAGTCTATGTTGTATGGTTTGTATACACCATTACCTGTTCCTACTCATCCTTAGATTGACATATCTATGGATTGCCTAGAACTAGGATGGGCAGAGATAGCATTTTAGTTGTAGTGGAGAGATTTAGTAAAATGGCTCACTTTATTGCATGCCATAAAACTCAACAAACATTGCTAATTTGTTCTTTAGAGAAGTTGTGCATTTGCATGGTGTCTCTAGGACTATTATTTCTGACCGTGATATAAAGTTTTTGAGTCATTTTTGGAAGGTGTTGTGGGGTAAGTTAGGAACTAAATTGTTATATTATACTACTTGTCACCCACAAACTTATGGTCAAACTGAAGTGGTGAATAGGACTTTAGGGACTTTATTACGTGCTATTGTTGGTAGTAATTTGAAAACTTGGGAAGATTATTTGCTTTTTATTGAGTTTGCATATTACAGGATTGTACATTCTTCTACAAGATTTTCTCTATTTGAGATTGTGTATAGTTGTGATCCTTTAACTGTTTTAGATTTAATGCCTTTGCCTTTGAATGATCTTGTTAGCTTGGATGGTGAAAGCAAGGTTGAAAAGGTTAAAACAATGCACATGAAGGCACATGAAATGATTGAGAAGATAAGCAGGTTGACAGCCCAAAGAGTGAACAAGGGCTGTAAATAAATTGTGTTTGAACCTGGTGATTGGGTTTGGGTTCATTTGAGAAAGGAAAGGTTTCCTACTCAAAGAAAGTCCAAGCTTGATACTAGGGAGGATGGTCCATTTCAAGTGCTAGAGAGGATCAATGACAATGCTTATAAGATTGACTTTCCAGGTGAGTATAATATTTCAGCAACTTTTAATGTTTCTAACCTTTCTCCTTTTGATATGGATGTAGATTCGAGGATGAATCTTTTTCAGGAAGGAGGGAATGATACGATCTCAAGAAGGCAAATTGAACATTCCAGCATTGGAAGGCAAGATTAGAATTTCAACATGCCCGTGGGACCTATCACAAGGGCGAGAACAAAGATGCTAAAAGAAAGCTTTGGAAACTTAACTAAGTCATTTGTGGAAGAGATGCATCAAGAATAGGCTAAGAAAGAGAAGACAAAGCTAAATGGGCCAAACGTGGAAAGTGGGCAGCCTAAAACTCTAATTATGGGCCATATTGGGCCAAGTCTTATCTATTGACTTTGCTAGTTTTTATTTAAAGACATATAGTTATTTTGAGGTGTTTATTCAGCCCAATTGTTAGTTTAGTAAGTTGGGCCTTTTTTCTAATGGGCTTAAGTTTGTTTTAACCAAATATAAGAGGTATAAATACCTCATAAACAATTGCAACCGTAGTTTTTAGTTGAATGAAATTTACATTTTTTGGTTTCTCCTAAGAAACTCTCAAGTTTGTGCAAGTGAGGAGTGATTATCTTTACTTGTTGCATTAAGAAACTGAATAGGCTATTACAAAGGTAAATTTTCTTGTGATATTTGTTCAGTTTGGTCTTCCTTCATCCCAATTATCTACGTTTCTAAGAACGAGTTTCTTAGGGGTTTAGTAGAGAGGATGTTTATCCGATTACTTGTTTCCTATCAAAGTGCGTGCCTGGGGTTTCGAGATCATTATATCCATGGGGTTCTGCATCGAATATCCTTCGCAATAATCTGCTAATCCAATTCTTTTGAACATTGCAGGCCTTTCATTAGTGATAAGGCTTGGCGTTGGACCTATAACTTCATTGATTTTAGGCTTGTGAAATGTGGTAATGGAAATCCGCTCCTTCTTTGAGTTAACTATTGCTCGATGTTCAATGCTCCAATAAATCCCATTGGTCAGTATTTGCCAAAACATTTAGGAGAGACGTACCGATTAATTGGATTTTTATATACTTATTTTCCTTCATACTTAGTTTATTAATCCTCTTTTATACTTAATTGCATGGAGTTGGACCATTTTATGTTGATTGGATTTTTAGTTGGGCTTGATTTAAATTTTTCAGTATTAGGCTAATTCTGACACTACTTTAATTTTTGAGCCATATCCTGAGTTATAGAGTCATTTGATCATGATCTTTGGTTTGTAGGAAAGCTGAGAAATGGGCCTACAACTCTTATGAAGAGGTCAAAGGCAAATTCGAAAGTCTTGGAGCTAGAATTGGGCCTGGAAGTAGAGTCCTGATTGCAGCCACGGTTCCTAAGTAACATGCATTGTGGAGGCCATATGTCGGTCCATAGAAGCCTAATTGAGCCATTCCAGTGGAGTTTTGAAGCTAACATCTAGGCCTTCAACTCACTTTTAGACCACAAATCCAAACGGATGAATATTCTTGGCCATAAATGTGGAGAAACATAACTGATTGTTTTGCGGAACTAAATTTGCTATTTTTAGTGTAACTTTCTCTCCAAAATTCAAAATTAAGCAAATAAGGTGTCCACATTTAGAGGAGAGATAGAGGATTAATGTAGTTAATGAAAATTTAATTATTTTAGATGTTTCTATTGTGTAAAGGCCAAGTAAAAGTCAGGCCAAAACATTTTTGTGACTCTTAGCCATAATTTGGAATAGAAATTTTCGATTTTCTTCTCTCTTTCTTTCTCACACCTCCCTCTTTCAACTCTGAGTTTTCGTGTTCCTCCATCCATGAAGGAGTAGTTTTCTATCTGTCCAAGGACTCCAAGAAGTAGTGGTACTCTTGAGGGTTGGGGCTTCCGGATTTCAACAATTCCCAATTTGGTTTCATTTACTCTTTATCCTATTTTTTATCATGGTTTGAACTGAAGTTTTTCATTCTAAATTGTTGATTGAAATGTTTAATTGGTTGCATATTATTCGGTTGATGCATATGATCCAATTGTTAAAAGAGTGTGAATTAGATTTTCAGGTCTGAATTTTAAGATTAATTGCATTGATACTCGAAATTAAGATAACTCAGTTAGGTTCTAGAGATCTTTGAACGTTTTTGTGTGAATACTAAGTTCGAATTGAAGTTTCATTTGGATTTATTGTTAATCACTAAATTGGTTTGTTGATATATTTTTAGAGTTTGGTGATAGAGTAGTCATTATTCTTTGTTCTTGGATTGGAGTTTCAAATTCTATTTGATCTTATTTTAATTTTCTTGCGTTTCTATTTTGTTTTGTCATTTTTTTTTATCTTAATTTACAAAACAAACCCCTCCAAATTTTTTGATCATATAGCATTAGCATCGTTTTGGAGACGACTTGAGTTGCATCCTAACTACAAGTTATTGTAATTCGGTTTTATAATTTAACCGAGCTTGACACTCGAGTCAATAATCAATATAATATATCAATCTTTCAACATTAATATAAATTTTGCAACATTCAAACTTAAATTGAGCTTCATACATGCACTAAGGTGTATAATCCTTCAATTTGGTAATTCTACTAACCTCATTCAATTCTACTCAGTTTTGTAACTTATGCCATAATTATTGTTTAACTTATTTAAATATGAATTTTGGATATGTTGAAGTATTATTTGTTTAGTTTCTAACCTCTTTGCTTCCATTAAGTTTTGATAAGTATAATTCAGGTTATTGAGAATTTTCCTAGGTCTGTTCTATAGCCGGGCAGCATTACACACTAAAAGTTAAAAATTCACTAAAAATAGGAATCCAATTGGATTTATACAAAACCTATCTTAAAGCTAACAAAACTAGTTTTCATTTTGAACAAGTTTAATTTCATTTGAATAATCAAAGCTTAAGTTATAAGTTCTCAAAGTTGGCGGAATTGGCCTGCCCTATCTCTATCTATTCATGACATAGGACAATTTTGATGAATTACTAGAAAGAATAGGGAATGAATTGAATTCCAAAATTTTTATGGCATGTTACCTTATGTGTTAGCTTTCTAACAAAATTGGTTTCACTCAAATTGAGGTTGCATAGGGCAAGTTATGCCCTTCACACTGCAGTTTGCTCAGTTAGGGACAAAATTCTAGAGTTAATTTCAAAAATTCATATCTTACTCATTACAGATCCAATGACCTTATAATTTATATGGTTGGAAAGCTCTATATGTCTAGTTTCATCTAAAAATAGTTTCATCAAATTTTGATGGTTATATGTAAAGCCATACACTCTACCAGTATGGATACCATAGGGTTTTTTAATTAATCTAGATTTTGTTTTGCTACTCCTTTTGTTTTTCATTCAAGTTTCAATCCCAAGCCAATAATTACATGCTAAACCAGCCACAAAACATCACATAAACACAAATTATCATCTAATAAAAGGTTGGAATTAAAACCCTCATCAGCCACAACATAAAAGAGACCAGGAGATATAGTGAACCCCACCTCCAATTTGATGCAAAACTAGCTAGATTTGATAATTTGGGGTGCAAGATGTTGTTGAAGGGTGAAGATGGAGTGAAGGGAAAGTGAGATAGAAGAAGGAAGAAGAGACGGCAGTAGTAGAATGGCGTCCAAAAAAGTGAGGGAGTTAGGAGGGATTTTGCAAATTTTATAACCCAAGGTTGTTAGGGAGTAGCTGAAAATTCAGCCAAATCTTCCTCCCATTTGTGGTTGTTTGGGCGCCACTTGGAGTGGTTAAGTAGCTGAAGTCTTAGCCACTCCAATTAGGGTTACATTAATAATAACTCGATTCTTGCATATTAAAATGCTGAAACTCAACCGATTTCTTTCAAATCGGGAAAACCTCACTAGTAACTTTGTAAGATTTTCTACATGTCTATCTTAATTATTTCTAATCCTAATCTCTTTAATTAACTTCTAATTGCTCTTACATAACTATTAAAATCGAATAAATCGATTAACGTAAATTAAATATTTTGCAAATTCAAGACCTTTCGATTTTCTATTTTCTATAGCTAATGACAATTTCGTAATTTTGAGCAAGTCTAGAGATATCCCACGTCATTTCACAACTGAATACGTCCCTGGCTCAATTGGCGGAGACTTAAACTTTTACGGTTTTGTCACATGATTCTGCTCTGCTTGAAACTCCATTATGCTAATTCTACAGATGTAGGGATATAAATATCATTTTTTGAAAAGCTCTAGGATTATTGTGGAAATAGCCACTTGGGGTCAAAGTATAATTTCTAAAAATTCTGGGCAATACTGCAAATAGCAAAAGTTTACATGGCATTTTTGTTATTTCTTAATTTTTATCATACGGCAGTGCCATATTTTAACAGCAGTGTTACGCTACCTTATAGTTCTAAGTATAAAAATCGTCAAGGCATAACACTGCCTAAGGAAATTAATCCATAATTTCTATCACACTATGTTTAAGAAAGCGGAGATATTACATGTTGAATTGGAAAAAGCCTATAAAAGTTAATTTTTAGATCAAGAGTTCGATCCATATCAAAGCTTGAAATGAGTTCAACACCACCTAATACCCGTTCAAGGCGAAAATACAGATTCAAAGTCATTCAAGCCTTCACTCATTTTAACCAAAACCCCCCAATGCCTTAAATTTCTAACTTTTAATCATGAATCTATTAGATGAAATTTAATTTCTACCCTCATTTTTCCTCCAGACCAAACAGACGTCCAGTAGTAATATTTTCTTGCGTAAAAATTTTTTATCTTTCTAATATTTCGCTCTGCACTGTCAAGCTCCATATACGGAAATGTCAAGTCAGATGCAGTGTATTGGTGTCTTATGAAAGCAATCTCTGCAAGAATGAGAAATTTTTATCTATTCTGCGAGTAATAAGTTTAATACCATAAATTTTATTATAAATTAATGTAATAGCAGACATTTAATTTCAGGATCATAAATTATGATTTAATTGGATTATCGTATTATTTTGAAAAGATAAGAATTACTAGGCCTTTGCATTGACAAGTTAGTAGCAGCACTAAGACTCATTTGGCATTGCGAGCTCTGCTTGACTGTTCAAGAAAATATCTTCATGACTATATATTAATTAAAAACAAAAATAATTTTCACGGAATAATAATAATAATTCTTATTATTCTTCTTATTAGTATTTTGCTACTGAAAATTTTGGCAGAAAACCCCCCTATCATTAGAACTTCCCAAAACTTGTAAAACATCCAAGCAGGGTGTTGACCCACAACAATTTCGGAATATCAAATAAAGCCGAAGATGTGTTCACATTCTTTTTTTTTTTTGGTCTGTAAAGATGTGTTAACATTATGTAGGCCACAACATGGCTCTCAATGCAGAATAGGAGCCCAACAAAGTTCCTGTATAGCCGGGAAGGTGATAGAAGTGACTCCCTAGCTAATAGGAGAGCAATTATTTGAACTGATCAATTTATAACTGCACGTATTTAAATTATGCTCTACATCTATCTAAATTTTAATTTATTCAAATGCACTATCATTTACGTTAATGCTGCCCATAGTTCCCCATTAAATAGAGTCCCATTATTTGAGGAAAAATTCTAACATAACAGTCAAATGCGTCATATCAGATATTACCAACAGAAATAATTATTTGAATGTCCTTTACAGCAATCTCGTTTAAGAACATAAAAAGACAGTATTAGTAGACCAACAAGCATCATACCAAAGCAAAGGTAGCGGATATGTTAAAATGGGGGTAAAAATAAAAATAAAAATAACCCAAGCATGAAAACAGTCATGAATCATTTATCTTCTTGTCATGCTGACTGTAGTAGACCTATGCTTAAGACATGCTTGCCGAATGATTCTTCTTTGACATTATGATACAGATACTTCAGCGGTCCAGCAGAACAAAGGAAGAAGAAGCACCAATGTCAACGGTATCCATCAAGAGCAGGAAAAACATATACAACTGAATGTGAAAGTAAGAGAGATGTTACCTTCTCTGCTCAAGCTTAAGATAGCTACAATGGTGATTACTGATTTGAGATAGTCACTTTCTTGCGAGTAATCGATGAAGTCAAAAACTTGGTGTCGCTGGTAAACGTTCAAATTCTCAAGATCCACGCATAAGCAGCCTAGTTTTTGAATATTTTTTCATTAATCTAATTTTTTTTAATATAAAATAATCATCAAACTAAAATTTCAATACTTATTAAATGATTAATTAGTTTATATTTATTTTAAAAGTTCTAAAATTAAACTAATGCTTAAAATTTTAAATAATTAACTTTATGTCACATATTTTTTAAAGAATCAATTGGAATTAAGGTTCAAAATAGGTTACTCATATTATCAAAATTAATACAGATGATTTGTACAAAATAAAAAATGATTTATCGAAAAAAAGGAAAGAAAAATATTGTTAGTGCTAACTTAATTTGCGATGCTGAATCCACAAATTATCAAAATTAATAACTATTAAGCTCATATTTTTTATTATTTATATCTCATCATAAGTTTACTCATTCAACTAATGCTGTTATTGCTATATGAATGAATATTATATCAGCCACGGAAGCCTTAATCTATTTCGAAGTTCTGTCTTTTATATTTGTAAGGAAATGTCGATGCATAAGAATAATTCTAGATTTATAGCACTACAAAAAAATCCGTAAAAAATAACACTGTAATAACCACTTGCATCCAAGTGTGGGTAAGTGATCCAAAGCCCAAAAGTTAATTTATTTACTCTCTGTTTCTGATTTTGTAGAACATAAAACACAGAACAGTGAAACGCTCACACTCCTCCGCTCTCCCACTCTTGCACATGGTTGGTGCGGTTTCTCCGCTATAAGGTATTCAGAAGCTTCCACCGCTTTACCGTCGACGATTCCGGAGTCTACACGCTGTAGTTCTTGCCGGAATCGGATCCAAATCATCGTCCACCTCCAACGATGACGACGACAGAGGACCCCGTGGCTCCGATTATACTTCTCCTTGTCGCCGATCAACAAGTTCCCTCCGTGACGGAAATCCTTCCACAACCATTGCCGTCGCTCCTCGACGGCGTTCCTACAAGATCACTGTTGAATAGGAAAAGGAAGCCATTGTAGTGCTCGAGGAAAACGCCATCCTTAGCCTTTCGAAGGCGACAAACTCGAAGTCGCTGTTGTCGTCGTCATTTTGGCCTCGATGAGCCTGATCTGAGTTTCTTTCGTCAATTTGCAACAACTTTTCTATTTTGTGTGAATTCCTTGAACCCTAGCTTCATATTTTTTCAATTTAATTAACCTTTTCGATTTCTTCTCGAAATTGCTTATTCCGATAGATCTTTGATAAAGGAAGAAGCACCTTGTTGAAATTGCTAAATGAAGTAGATCTCTGATTTGCAGGAAGAAGAAGAAGAAGTTTGAATCATGTTATAGCTCTTTGTCGATATCGCGTTAAGCTCGACGATGGCGTCAAAGTGTACGTAACTCACCTTCTTCCTTTCTTTCACTGTTTCACTGCGTGCTCTTTTTTTTTTTTGTTTACTGTTTTATTCTTTTATTATGTTGAAATTTTCCTATTGAATCTGCATCGAGTTTTGATTTTGCTTGCATTACATTGGTGAGATCCTTGTCAATTGTGTGATCCTTTAGGTATATTCTGTTTAGTAATAATACTTTTTCAAACTTATGGAATTTATTTATAATAACATAACCAATTTTTTTTTTTATATGACTTTACCATATAAAAACCACATAAATAGATTCAATTTCAGTGAAAAGAAGAACTGTATATGGAGTTAGGGAAATGCATGTGCAATGTTCTATTTGGATATTTCTTAGATAATAAAATATATATACTACATAATTCAACCTTTTTTAAGGGCGAATAGTATTCTACTTTGTTACATTACAGTGTATTTGTGCCCACCATTTATTATACCTGTGGTTTTACATGCAGGGACGGTCAGTAGGAAACATAGATAGAAATATCCTTGGAAGTAGTTGGTTTTTAACGTGACAAGTACTTTGAGAAGCTTGACCTCAAACTCAACAATCTGACTTCACTTGAGGTACTTTTTTTCTTTTATGGCTCTGTTGCTCATTTTTTCTTTCCAAAAAAAAAAAAAAGTTATAGACACTTCTGATTGGTTTGTTATGTGTGATATAATAGGGGTTGAGATCTTGTGTTAATTTGAAGTGGTTATCCATTGTAGAGAACAAATTAGAAAGTTTGGAAGGAATTCAAGGGCTTACTAAGCTCACTGTAAGTGGCTGTCTTGTGAATGTCACCTGCACTTGGGGATTTATTTTGTTGCTTTTTGGCTGCTAACCTTGTGTTGTGTAGTTTATTTTTGGAGTTAACACCTGGTTTATGGAAAATTTATTGGTTATTTGAATAGTGTAGCTTTTCTTGTTGTGCTTTTATTGGTGAGTGAATTGTGTGAATTATGTTGTACATTTCTTGTCTCTTTTCATGTGCGTCTTTGTTTGCCCACGCATGTGTTCAGAATAATGAGCTGATTTCTGGTTAAACAATTTTCCTATGCTTAATTCTTTTGATAAAAAAATCGGCTTAAAGGTTTCCTATTGGATTGAGTAGCATCCAATTCATATGCAAGGTTTGTGTGTTAATGTTAAATTTTTATTTTGAGTTGGGTACTGCTTGAATAAAAGAGAATGACTATTATATACAATGGTGCATTAAGTGACAAAGAACATAGCGGAACTCTATCCACGGTAAGAAAATGGTATTCTATACAATAGCATGCCTTACTAGCTGAAGTAGCACAATTCTCATCCATCAAAGTACCAAGTACTATTAACTGTCATCAATAGTATAAGCATCCCTAGTTTATCATAGGCTAACTCATTTTGACTTTTTACTTCTAGAGTGTTTGGCCTTACTCATGTAAATTTATATTCTACACCATTTATACCTTAATTTACACTTTTGGGATGAAATTGACTTGGTTTAGTTCATTTGCAATGCAGAGTGAAAGAGCCATTCTTGACCCAAATAGCTAAGAGCTATATGAGAATCAAGTAATCTTTTGCTAATTTCTTTTTCTTTATCTCTCACTTGCTTGTTTGTTCTTCTCTCCTTTGAGCAACTTGAGGCTTTTTTTTCTTGTCAGTGTGATTTTGATTTAAACTTCATGATTTGATTGTATTTGGGGTTGCAAACTCATCATTCCAATTTGAACGTTAGAAAATATTCTATATTAGCTTATAGTAAGTTTAATGGCTAATTGATCATTTTTTTTTTTCACTTGTCACTAAAAATCTATAAAATATATCATTCATTCCTTACTACCTATTATATTTTTATTTGCAGACAGTTTGTTTGCTACAAGGCCCAGTGATGGTAACTATAATAAGAGGCACATCTTGAGGGATCATACAGCTGAGGTAAATGAATCTACTGTCATCATGGTTTTAATCAATTTTGTAGAACTACCTGCTAAGTACTTAGTCTCTATAGTAAATATGGGATGCCTACTTGAAACTTTAATATTGATCAAAATCTATCTTTAATTTTGATTCTTATGGTTCTGTCCTTTTGATCTCGTTTCCAAGTCTGTTTAGGACTCTAAGAAATAGTTGCAGACATTTTTTCTTTGGGAGAGAAAGGAAGGTTTATATCTCCTCCTTCCCTAATGTTCATTACCTCTAACTGTTTTCCTTAATTTTTTCTTCACTTGTTTTTAGATGTCAAATATGTTGAATTTGTTTGGCTGGTGTACATGGGATGCTTTCTATACAGGTGTCACTTCAAAGCGTGTAAAGCAAGGATTTCAGAGGTGTTACTTCTTTCCATGGACAGTGGTCAAATTGGAAGATTCATGCATTGCATAACGTAATTTAAGTTATTTTTGCTACTTCCTTTGCAGACACAATATTTTGGTACATTATACTTTTTTTGAGCGCTCTATTACCTTGTACTGTATATCTGTATGGAATCTTCAATAGAGCAATGACAAGAATTGATTTATTGTCATTTCCTTACTTGAAAGTAATGTTTGTGGTGTATAAAATTTAAACCCAACCTAAAAGCAATTATTTGGGAGTTAATTCTTTGTTAAAAAAAGCAACATTAGCCACATTTTCTGGAAGTGTGGTTATATCATGCACTAACCACACTTTACAAGTGTAATTAAGTGAAGGGGAAAAGTGTGGCTGATTGTTACGTCCCCCAGGTAATAGCCACAGCAGGAGCAAAGGTTGGAAGATTGTTTAGCCATACTTAAGAAGTGTTGCTACTTGACATTTTTAAGTGTGGCGAACCAACACATTTTTTGTAGTGTAGCCATGCATGTTCAAGATCTTAACCATAAGAAAAAATTACTGAGGCAGAACCAAGGCATAACACAAAAAGAACGCAAAGTAGAATGGCATTAATAAAAACAACGATCATGAAAAATTGCTTGAACAATCTGGAGTCTCAGAGTCTTCTATAAATTAATGTTGAAACTTGAAAGTTGGAAATCACGTGCAACGACTTCAATATAGTATTAGAAAAGCATGCATATGAGTTTAGAAGTGTAGTAACCCCACTTAATTATAAGCGATAAGACCAATTTGTTTTCCCCTCAGAATAATTTTATAAAACTACTATTCAACTTGAAATATGGGTTTTTTCCCCCTTTTTTTCTTGGGTCCAGTCAAGTTGATATATAATAATCAATATTTAAAGACAACAAACAAGCAAGTCAAGTGTTAGTAGACGGAAACGGCTATATAGAACCAACTATTTAATAGTATCTTGTCATAAACTCTATCTAGAGTTAGATCATTAAAATATAATTTTTTAATGATTTTACCTATTTTTTTTCTTAATTTCTCTCTATTCTTAATCATTGGACTATTTTTTATCCAAGGTTGTAAATGTTATTTTAAAACTATCAGACATGATACGGATATTAATATTTTTTTTATTTTTCAAAGACATTTTCTATTAGAGATAATTTTATTTGAGACACGATTAGACATTAAATGTAGGCACATCTCTTAGTTATGATTCAAAGTATGATTCACTACTTATGAGAGATTGACTCTTTCTGCCAGTTTTAATTTTTATTGGTGTTAATTATAAAATTTATTATATTAATTATTTATATAAAAACATAGATATTTCTTATTAAAAATGTTTTAAATATATTTATTATTTATTTAATTATTTATAAATAAATGTAAAATTTAATTTGGATAAGTATTATAGTTATTTTTTGGCTAAATAAAAAATAAAATAACTTTAGCATTAATCAATATAGTATTCTAATTAATGTTTTATGACGAAGCCAATGATTTGGTGTGCATTTGGATTAGAGTTTGTAAATTGGGATTTGTAGTAACTTGATTTTGTAGAATTGATTTTGATCAAAAGTGAGTGAATGTCAATTTAATTTATATTTGGAAATTTTTATATAAAAAGTCATTATAATAGAATGAATATTATTTAGATAATGTAAATCAAAATCACTTTTATATGAATAATTGTTAAAAAGGACATAATTTTTATATTATACATCTATACTTTGATATTACTATTTTATTTTATTTTTATTTTTAATAAATTTGAATAATTATATTAATCTTATTATGAAGAAAACTATGCAAATATTATTTTGAAAATTGTAAATAAAAGTACATAAATATTTTTAAGATGTTATATGACTGACATGACTTTGCTATAAATAATATCAAATTTACATGTCATATTAAAATTTTAGAAGTTAAAACTTGTTAACATTCCATAAAGATAAGATGCAACATATAAAAGAGAAAAAAAAAAATAGAAAATCAATCTTCAGTTTTTGTACACGCCGAGCCTAAAAAATAAATATCAAAAGCAATAAATTTATGAATTGAGTGAATTTAATTATAATATTTTCCTTTTTTTTTTTTTTTTGGCACGCATTCAATATTGTGTTTGGGAGCTTCTTGGAGCCTAACACGATCCCTGTTGCTGCTCCTGGGTGCCTTTGCAAGACAATGAGTCCAACCAACTTAGCTACTGCCTCGCCTGGGCATGCATTCAATATTTCAATTATAATATTTTCAATTTGAAACAGGGAATATAAATTCTATTAGTTATTGTCTACTAAAAACAATTAATTGATTATTATTCTCCTTGCTGACTCGTGAGGCACTTGGCGGTGGTTCCACTTCACTTCCCAAAAGAGACCACAAAGCAACTAATCTAAGAAGGCGCTATCACTATATCATATTGGTAAGCATCAGATCAACATACATCAACCTGCTCAAGGAGGAAAGCGAAATTGTAATTTTTGTCAATCTTTTTTTTTTTTTTTTGGTTAATTTGTATTTATTTTCTTGCTTTAATTTATTGACATTGACTTTATTCTTTTGATGGAGTAGAGTCATTAAATTAAGGGTGTTGTGGTTATTTTGTTCGATAGTTCTAGCTAGTAGCTATTTTCATCTAATTTTTTCTTTATTTTATTTTATTGACTTTATTTTATCAATGAAGTGAGTCATTCTATTAAGGGTACTATGGTCATTTTGTTGCACAATTTTGAAATCTATTTCTATTTTTTTTTTTCACTTCTCCAAGTTAATTTTAATATTTTAATAAAAATAATTATAAAATAAAAAATAATATTTAAAATAAATTATAATTATATATAACAAAAATAAGATGTACTTAAAATAATCATATCTAATGAATAAGTATTTTAATTATGATATTTATTTTTAAATATTAATTTAAATAATTAATGAAAATGATCATTTTAATACATTTTTTTTATATTAATTACTATGAAAAGTACAAGTAAAAATATTAAAATGTGTAACAGAAAACAGAGTATTATATATTTGCTATTAATTAAAAAATATTTATAATGTTTACATAAATTATTTTGTGAAAGTTATAAAAATTATTTTATAACAAAATATTATTTTATTACAAATTTTTTTATTAAATTTTTACTTATGATTAGAATTATTTGTGATAATAAAAAGATATCATTATATTATACAATGTGATATCTTATACTACCAAATACTATATAATATTAATATTTTAACATATCATATATTATTGGGTCCTGTCCTATCAAATATTAATATTATTTTTATTGAATGCACTACCAAAGTTACCTGATTCATAGCCATATCCATAAGCTCTATATTTTCTACAATTTTTTGTCATTTGATTTTTTTATTTTTTATTTTTGATAATTGAATAAAACTGCTCAACTAAACAAAACCGAAGAGGAGCATAATGAAGTACATAAGAAGAAAAAGAAAAAAGCACATCATGTCATACTAGAATCTCCTTAGATCAACGCCAAAATTCGACGAAACAAACTCCTATATGCCTTTTGCACATGTTGACACCTTTGAGAATGTGAACGGCACCTGTTTCTTGTTTCAAAGCCTTACTCTTTGCTCTTTTTTTGAACCATATTGTGCATCTGCAAAAAGAACTCTGATTATCTGTGTTGCACCCGCCCCTTGAATCTGTTGCCACCATATACATACACCGAACTCTGCCTTGTGACTCATTCGTGCACTGGATCACTTGAATTTGATACAAGCAAACTGAACTGAATAAATCTGCCACCGCGATGTCCTTTGCACATTATACTACCACTGCAAACTTTTGCATCTACTTCTAACACCTATCCTCTTAACACATATTTACCGTCAAGACTAATGATGTTTCAACAAAACCTGTTAGTATCACAACACTGAGATTAATTTTTTGTCATTTGATTTATTTTTTCAATTTTAACTTAATGTCATCTATTTTATTTGTTATAATTTGAAGAGATTAATTTTGATGCATTATCAATATAAAAGAAGTTTACAATACTATCCAATCATATATCATTATATATGAAACTTTTAAAGTAGTGGGTGTAAGTCAAGTATTTTGGTTGACATAACAATATACGATTGAATGTCTATATAAAATATGTTTATACTGAGAGTGCATCAAAATTAAATTTTAATTTTAATATGTTGAAACATTTGATAAATTGAATAAAACAGAGATTAAAGAAAAGAAGAAAAGAATAATTGTGACACTTTATGAAGGAAGGATTTTATTTATCAGATTATATTTTTAATTAATTACTAATAAATAATAATTAACTTAAAAATCATTAATGTGAAAAAAATAAAAATATTCACTCGTGGGATGAGTGAAAGTCTAGTGCTTCTAAAAATGGAAAATGATTGAAGAAGAAGAATATCTACATTGAGATCATGCGAACAGCTGCAAGGCATTAATAATTATGAAACTACCCATGAGGAGAGGAAGATATCTATTAGCAAAGTATCCTCATAATGGCAAATGTATTTTTACGTTGTTCACCTTTTTACGTTAATTCTGGCCATAGTTCCCCATTAAATAGAGTCCCATTATTTGAGGAAAAATTCTAACATAACAGTCAAATGCGTCATATCAGATATTACCAACAGAAATAATTATTTGAATGTCCTTTACAGCAATCTCGTTTAAGAACATAAAAAGACAGTATTAGTAGACCAACAAGCATCATACCGAAGCAAAGGAAGCGGATATGTTAAAATGGGGGTAAAAAATAAAAAATAAAAATAACCCAAGCATGAAAACAATCATGAATCATTTATCGTCATGTCATGCCGAATGTAGTAGACCTGTGATTAAGACATGCTTGCCGAATGATACTTCTTTGACATTATGATACAGATACTTCAGCGGTCCAGCAGAAAGAAAGAAGCAGCAGCACCAATGTTAACGGTATCCATCAAGAGCAGGAAAAACATGTACAACTGAATGTGAAAGTACGATAGATGTTACCTTCTGCTAATGCTTAAGATAGCTACAATGCTGATTACTGATTTCAGATAGTCACTTTCTTGTGAGTAATCGATGAAGTCAAAAACTTGGTGTTGCTGGTAAATGTTCAAATTAAATTCTCAAGATCCTCGCATAAGCAGCCTAGTTTTTGAATATTTTTTCATTAATCTAATTTTTGATAATATATAATAATCATCAAACTAAAATTTCAATACTTATTAAATAAATAATTAATTAATATTTATTTTAAACGTTCTAAAATTAAAGTAATGCTTAAAATTTTAAATAATTAACTTTATGTCACATATTTTTTAAAGAATCAATTTGAACTGAGGTTAAAAATAGGTTACTCATATTATCAAAATTAATACAGATGATTTGTACAACAATAAAAAATGATTTATCGAAAAAAAGGGAAGAAAAATATTGTTAGTACTAACTTGATTTGCGATGCTGAATCCACAAATTATCAAAATTGATAACTATTAAGCTCATATTTTTTATTATTTATATCTCAAATCATAAGTTTAGTCATTCAACTAATGCTGTTATTGCTATATGAATGAATATTATATCAGCCACGGAAGCCTTAATCTATTTCGAAGTTCTGTCCTTTATATTTGTAAGGAAATGTCGATGCATAAGAATAATTCTAGATTTATAGCTATGCATGTTCAAGATCTTAACCATAAGAAAAAATTACTAGGCAGAACCAAAGCATCACACAAAAAGAACGCAAAGTAGAATGCCACTAATAAAAGCAACGACCATGAAAAATTGCTTGAACAATCTGGAGTCTCTGAGTCTTCTATAAATTAATGTTGAAACTCGAAAGATGGAAATCACGTGCAACGACTTCAATATAGTATTAGAAAAGCATGAATATGAGTTTAGAAGTGTAATAACCCAACTTAATTATAAGCGATAAGACCAATTTGTTTTCCCCTCAGAATAATTTTATAAAAATAGTATTCAACTTGAAATATGGGTTTTTTCCCCCTTTTTTTCTGGGGTGCAGTCAACTTGATATATAATAATCAATATTTAAAGACAACAAACAATCAAGTCAAGTGTTAGAAGCCGGGATCGGCTACATAGAACCAATTATTTAATAGTATCTTGTCATAAACTATATCTAGAGTTAGATCATTAAAATATAATTTTTAATGATTTTACCTATATTTTTTTTAAATTTCTCTCTATTCTTAATTATAGGACTATTTTTTATCTAATGTTGTAAATGTCATTTTAAAACTATCAAACATGATACGGATATTAATATTTTTTTTCAAAAATATTTTCTATTAGAGATAATTCTATTTAAGACACGAGTAGACATAAAATGTGGGTACATCTCTTAGTTATAACTCAAAGTGTGATTCACCACTTATGAGAGATTGACTCTTTCTGTTAGATTCAATTTTTATTGGTGTTAATTATAAAATTTATTATATTAATTATTTATATAAAAACATAGATATTTCTTATTAAAAATGTTTAAATATATTTATTATTTTTTCAATTATTTATAAATAAATGTAAAAATTAATTTGGATAAGTATTATAGTTATTTTTTGTCTAAATTAAAAATAAAATAACTTTACCATTAATCAATACAGTATTCTATATAAGGTTTTGTGATGAAGCCAATGATTTGGTGTGCATTTGGATTAGAGTTTGTAAACTAGGGTTTGTAGTAACTTGATTTTGTAAAATTGATTTTAATTAAAAGTGAGTTAATGTCAACCTACTTTATATTTAGAAATTTTTATATAAAAAGTGATTATAATAGAATGAATATTATTTAGATCATGTAAATCAAAATCACTTTTATATGAATAATTGTTAAAAAGGACATAATTTTTATATTATACATCTATACTTTTAATATTACTATTTTATTTTATTTTTATTTTTAATATATTTGAATAATTATATTAATCTTATTATGAAGAAAACTATGCAAATATTATTTTGAAAATTGTAAATAAAAGTACATAAATATTTTTAAGACGTCGTATGACTGACGTGACTTTGCTATAAATAATATCAAATTTACATGTCATATTAAAATTTTAGAAGTTAAAACTTGTTAACATTCCGTAAAGATAAGATACAACATATAAAAGAGAAAAAAAAATAGAAAATCAATCTTCAGTTTTTGTACACGCCGAGCCTAACAAATAAATATCAAAAGCAATAAATTTATGAATTGAGTGAATTTAATTATAATATTTTCTTTTTTTTTTTTTTTGGGCACGCATTCAATATTGTGTTTGGGATCTTCTTGGAGCCTAACACGATCCCTGTTGCTGCTCCTGGGTGCATTTGCAAGACAATGAGTCCAACCATCTTAGCTAGTGCCTCGCCTGGGCATGCATTCAATATTTCAATTATAATATTTTCAATTTAAAACAGGGAATACAAATTCTATTAGTTATTGTCTACAAAAAACAATTAATTAATTATTATTCTCCTTGCTGACTCGTGAGGCAGTTGGCGGTGGTTCCACTTCACTTCCCAAAAGAGACCACAAAGCAACTAATCTAAGAAGGCGCTATCACTATATCAAATTGGTAAGCATCAGATCAACATACATCAACCTGCTCAAGGAGGAAAGCGAAATTGTAATTTTAGTAAATCTTTTTTTTTTCTGTCAATTTGTATTTATTTTCTTGCTTTAATTTATTGGCATTGACTTTATTCTTTTGATGGGGTAGAGTCATTAGATTAAGGGTGTTGTGGTTATTTTGTTCGATAATTCTAGTAGCTATTTTCATCTATTTTTTTCTTTATTTTATTTTATCAATGAAGTGAGAGTCATTATATTAAGGCTGCTATGGTCATTTTGTTGCACAATTTTCAAATCTATTTCTATTTTTTTTCACTTCTCCAAGTTAATTTTTTATATTTTAATAAAAATAATTATAAAATAAATAAATAATATTTAAAATAAATTATAATCAGATATAATAAAAATAAGATATACTTAAAATAATTATATCTAATGAATAAGTATTTTAATTATGATATTTATTTTTAAATATTAGTTTAAATAATTAATGAAAATTATCATTTTAATAAAATTTTTGTGTATTAATTACTATGAAAAGTACAAGTAAAAAGTATTAAAATGTGTAACAGAAAGCAGCGTATTATATATTTGCTATTTTTTAAAATTAAAAAATATTTATAATGTTTGAAAGTTATAAAAATTATTTTATAACAAAAAATATTATTTTATTGCAACTTTTTTTATTAAATTTTTACTTATGATTAGAATTATTTGTGATAATAAAAAGATATCATTATATTATACAATGTGGTATCTTATACTACCAAACACTATATAATATTAATATTTTAACATATCATATATTATTGGATCCTGTTCTATCAAATATTAATATTATTTTTATTGAATGTACTACCAAAGTTGCCTGGTTCATAGCCATATCCATATGCTCTATATTTTTTACAATTTTTTGTCATTTGATTTTTTTTCTTTTTCTGATAATTGAATAAAACTGCTCAACTAAACAAAACCGAAGAGAAGCATTATGAAGTGCATAAGAACAAAAAGAAAAAGACATCATGTCATACTAGAATCTCCTTAGATCAACACAAAAATTCGACAAAACAAACTCCTATATGCCTTTGGCACATGTTGACACCTTTGCGAGTGTGAACGGCACCTGTTTCTTGTTTCAAAGTCTTACTCTTTGTTCTTTTTTTGAACCATTTTGTGCACCTGCAAAAAGAAACCTGATTATCTGTGTTGCACCCGCCCCTTGAATCTGTTGCCACCATATACATACACCGAACTCTGCCTTGTGACTCATTCGTGCACTGGATCACTTGAATTTGATACAAGCAAACTGAACTGAATAAATCTGCCACATGTCACAATCTGCCACCGCGATGTCCTTTGCACATTATACTACCACTGCAAACTTTTGCGTCTAGTTCTAACACCTATCCTCTTGACACATATTTACCGTCAAGACTAATGATGTTTCAACAAAACCTGTTGGTATCACAAACTGAGATTAATTTTTTGTAATTTGATTTATTTTTTCAATTTTAACCTAATGTCATCTATTTTATTTGCTATAATTTGAAGAAATTAATTTCGATATATTATTAATGTAAAAGAAGTTTACAATACTATCCAATCATATATCACTATATATGAGACTTAAAATAATGGGTGTAAGTAAAGCATTTTGGTTGATATAACAATACATGATATATAAAATATCTTTATACTGAGAGTGCATCAAAATTAAATTTTAATTTTAATATGTTCAAACATTTGATAAATTGAATAAAAGAGAAATTAAAATAAAAGAAGAAAAGAATAATTGTGACACTTTATGAAGAAAGGATTTTATTTATCCGTGAACATGATAGAATGAGTGAAAGTCTAGTGCTTCTAATTATAAATATAAAGATAAATAATAATAAATATCAGATTATATTTTTAATTAAGTACTAATAAATAATAATTAACATAAAAATCATTAATGTGAAAAAATAAAAATATTCACTCGTGGGATGAGTGAAAGTCTAGCGCTTCTAAAAATGGAAAATGATTGAAAAAGAAGAATATCTACATTGAGATCATGCGAACAGTTGCAAGGCATTAATGATTATGAAACTATCCGCGAGGAGAGGAATATATCTATTCGCAAAGTATCCTCATTATGGCAAATGTATTTTTACGTTGTTCTCCTTTTCTAGTTTTTGTTTTAATTAATAGAGAATGCTCGGAATGAAAGTGAAAAATGAAAATAAAATGAGGTCAAAAATTTTAAACATTTTATAAGTGTACAGAACAGACATCCATCCCAGATCGAAAGAGTGGATTGTCATTATCAAAGTGTACAAAAGAGTATAGTAGAGAAACACGTTTCAGCACATTACTTGGTGCGCACCAAATGAATAGCCTTAGTTGCCGAAGCCTTTGTTTTGAAGGTTACATCACCTTGTCTTTCACTTGATTCTTTTTCCTCTCATAATCCTAGATCATACTAAATTTAATCATTTTAGACACATAAGCAAAGGACCAAAAAGGAAGGATTTCATGGATGTTACATTGCGCTTTTTTTAGCATGTTTCTTTCGTGAGGCTTACGATGATATTGTAGATAAGAAGTGTGCTATAACTTGTACGAGTATGATAATGGAACGCAAGACTCTGGCTGAATTAATACTAGTGGGGGAAATTCAATGAAACAGTACAGCAAACAGTAACATAGCACGAAGTACAATGATGAAGTGTTTTTCTAATAAGGAAAAGAAATCAATAAAGCAATCCGGCGATGAGATGATTGGCTGATAAATGGCCTTCGATCAATATCTCCTTAGCTCGCTTCAGCACCTAAAAAAATTAAGAGAATCAGAAGGAATTTTAGAAGGGGAATGAGTCAGAGAATTGGTTCCAGAGGAGAGAGAGTTTACCACATTCTGCTTAACAAACGAAATCCTGCAGCAGGGTATTTGTGGTCTTCTTCCTGCTGCTCCTCCTTGTCTCCTTGATTTCTGGATCGGTTGCCACCTGTCCACCCTTTGTAACTAACTCAGAATTTGTCTCCTTGTGCACTAAGCCTTCCACTTGTGTATCCTCTTCAGCATTTACATCAGTAGCCATCTTAGTATTAGCTTTCTTCGTTACGTAACTCAATGCATAATTTCAAAACTATTAGTGGCATATAAAATATTCTAAAATGAGAGACTAAATTGATATTTTATTTTGTCTTATTCATGCATAGGAATAGCATTCGATGCATAACATTAGTGGCATATAACTCTCAACATTTCAAAATGATTGGCTACGAGGAGTTTCTATGGGGTTTGTGGGTTTTCAAATAGGTAATGGTAGAGTATTATATTTTTTGGGGATGTTTTTCCATTAGAGTGAATGATGGTTTTTATGATATCATTTGATTGGTTTATGCAGGTCTTCACAACATGGGTTTCTATGCTTGAGAGATGGTGCGCCTGAAAAAACGAAAATTCTGGTAGGATTTATGCCCATAAATCAAGGAGTTTTTGGGAAGTGGTGTCATGCAAATTTGCATAAAATCAACGTTGAATCATGGCTATTCTTGGAAGGTGTTTAGACCTCTATAGCTTCAAAAACAGCAAGAACATGATGTCGATGGAAAGCTTGAACTGGTTGCACTTTTTCTGGTATTAGTGGTTTGATCGCAGGAGAGCCATATCTATTTGATTTTTTACTTAATAGGTGTGGGTGCGGTTAGTCATTTTCATAGTCTTTCTATGTTAGGTGTGTGATGACAATATTTTGTCTCTTTTCATATTTTCATATTATGTACTTTTCCTTTATTTGGAGTATCTTGATTCTTAAGCCTGATTTTTACCTATATAAAAAAAAATTAAAATGAGAGGCTAAGTTATTTTATTTTGTTTTGTTCATGCATAGAGATAGCATCAATAAGCTCAATGCATAATATACTCAATGCATGACATAGATTTTCACAGGCACCTACCGGTTTAGGAAGTATCTAATGCAAACTTTTTTTATTAATATTCTAATGCGAACTTTCAAGAATATTAGTGGCATATAACTCTTCATATTCTAAAATGAGAGGCTATCTTAATCACAATATATAGTGTTGGAGAAGTTAGTCTTGAGAGAGAGAGAGAGCAAATTAAGGGTGGAAAAAATTGAGTTAAACGTAGTTGGGGCTCCAAATAAGAACAAAGATTATACAAAATGAGGGAAAAAATATAAAAAGAAGCCAGAGATTGTACTAAAATAACTCAATGTATAACTCCACGCATAACTCCATGCACATTATTAGTGGCGTATAACTCAATGCATAATTTCAAAAATATTAGTGGCACATAAACTATCCTAAAATGAAAGGCTAAATTGATTTTTATCTAGTTTTGTTAATGAATAGAGATAGCATTAATATTAATAACTCAGTGGATAACTCAATCGATAACATCATGTGAATAGACTTTGGAAAAAAATATATAAATTTGCTGACCCTCTTCATGAGAGTAGAAACTGTGGCGGAAAATAATTCTTCAGTGGAACAAATTCAAAGTTAGAGGAACTCGTCCAGCAGGAAGATTCGGGAGGTATAGCTTTCAATTTGCATTTCTCTTCCTATTCATAATGTCTTGATTTATCATTGTTAACATTTTGATTGATTGGAGAGTTTTGAATTAGCTCATCAAGGGTATTTGTCCAATGTTCTACTAAATTAGTTGGTTACTTGTATGGCGATTCATAAAATTGTATTATTTTCCACCAATTTGCATTATTTTCGACCAAATTGTTTGGTGAATTTTGTGTTGCTGTTCCTATATGATATGGGTTTGAAATCTTTAGGTTTAAGTATCTAGCGTGAAAGGGAAACTGGGGACAAAAATGAGTTGAGGAAGGAAGTACACAAATCTGGTTATAGAATTCTAATTAACAAGTGGGGAAATAAAGAATGCAGATACAAAGCGGTAGAAACAGTGTGTTTAGAGAGAGAAAGAAATTGTGTATTGTGAATGTGATAAGTACTGAAGTGCATGAGCTACTCAAGGAATGTGTCCATATTCTTTTATAGTATGCCCATCTATCTACAGCTATTATGTTAATGAATTTCGACTAGCATCTGCCTGCAAGTTAAAGCTTACTATGCTCTTAACTAGCATAAAAAATATGCTGCCATCTGGATGCGTTGCAATATAAGTTTATTGTTTCAATAATGCATGCATGTGTAGAAGCAAGATTTGGAGACTTCATCTGTTGTGCATGCAGTACTTTTCTTTGCCAAAAATTCAGAGTATATAAATTTTTGCATTTCCTCTATTTTTTACTGTATGCAATCAGAATATATATATATTCTCCTCTACTGATTGTATACAAAAACTTATCTGTTACTGGTATTTACACTTCTCAATGCATCTAGTAATATCGTTGTGATGTAAGACGGATTACTACTTGTGTTTCGAAGTCTTGAAGAGGCCGTAGTGTATGCTTTTTAATTTGTGAAAAACTTTAGGGTGTAAAGCATAATTTACATATAATACAATAAAAAAGCATAATTTATGTATGTACCGAAAAAGCTTAATTTATGTTTTTATTTTAAGATTAGGTTATTGGATACATCACTTTTTTATGTTGCTTTTTTCAGGAAATATGAACGAAGTTAATTCTTCTTTCTTCAACGATGATCGCCAAGCTGCAATTTTATTAGTTTGTGTATTTCTTGTACTAGCATTTTTAGTAATAATGATACCAATAGGTCTTCATTTATATAGGAAATGGAAGGAATCTTTAATTCCTTCTGAACTAAGAGAAAGAGTGGTTGAGTTATCTTATTACTCAACTAACCCTCTCCAATTTAATCAAACTGAATGCATTATTTGTTTAAACGATTTTAAAAATAGAGAGAAGTTAGTTACATTACCTTGTCAGCACACATTTCATAAAAAATGTGTGTCAAGACATTTCTTACAAACTCATATATGTTCAGTTTGTAGGGAAAATGTTTGAATTTAAAATAATATATAGGTAGTTTTAAATTTCAAATTGAATAAAAACCACTAAGATTGAGTTAGTGGTAAGGTGTTTAGATAGTTTGGATGAGGTTATAGGTTTAAACCTCAGTCCCACTGATGTATAAAAAAGAACTCCAAATTGAATGAATTTTTTTTTATTTGAGCCTTGTATTGAATTTTAATAAAATAATTCAGTTTTAATCTTTTATTGCAAATCTGAAATAGCCAATATATAGTAAAACAAAATAATAAGAAGAATCATAAATTATATTAATGTTTTTTAAAGACAAATTTCAGGTCGCTAAAATTAGTTAATAGAATCTTCCAACCTAAAATTAAGTCAAAATTTTACCTTTTTTCAATAATTTCACCTTCCAATAAGTAAAAGGTAAAAAGAAAAAAAGAGAAAAAGAAATGCGAGACAGAAAAAGAAAAGAGGCTAAACTTTGATCAATCTCAACTTCATTATTACGTGACTTAAAAATCGGTATAAATAAAAAAAAAATCAATTCTATCTGTATTACCAGACATTTTTAATTGTATTAAAAGTAATTTTCACGAGAAAAAATTGTTTTAGGATATATATATATATATATATATATATATATATATGTATGTATGCACTATTACCTACCGATTTTAATGTGTTTTGAAAATAAAAATTTAAGAAATTACTAAATAATGGTAGGTATTTACATAACTTAGTTTAAAAGACATGATTTAACAATTTTTTAAATTTTTATTAAATATTAATATGAAGTTATTTTATACTATTAGTACATGATAATTATTCTTTATTTTAATTATAATACTAAAAATATAAATAAAGCAAAAAAATAATAATTCATATAAATAATGTGATAAATACAAAATTAATAACTTTTTTCTTTGTTTGAGAATCACTAAAATTTGCTCAAGACTGATTATTTTACTGTAACATTACTAAACTGCCATTATATTATTAATTAATCGGATCGTCTTTACACGTATCCTAAACAAGATAAGCAATTTCAAGTGATTTCTTTTTCGGCCAATTCTACAATGGTCTATGTAACATCCACTGGATTTTTTTTATCGTTTATCGTCTAATTGTTCGATTTTTATCGAATAATTGAGATTAATTAAAATTCAACTAAATATTTATTTAGAATCAATTAATTAGCAATTAATTGAGTTTAGATATGAGGGAATTAAGTTAGAAGCATAAGAGATTTTATAGAAATTTTCTTAAACCGATTTACCGATTTGAAGAAAATCGGTAAGATTACGGTATGTTAAACTGTCGACACCGAATCAATAAAATTTTATACCTTAAACCCAATAACCAATGGCTGAATACTCAGCCATTCCTTCAGCTATTGGTGGTGCAAGAGAAGCCACAAAAGGAGGAGATATGGCTGAAGATCAACCACAAAATTTTACCCAATCAAAACTCACAAAGCCAACTACCTCTTCAATGCTTAAATCAGATTTTCTCTCTTCCTCCTCATGTTGATTGCGCCTCCTTCTCCTCCGATCCCAGCCTCTTTCTTCTCTTCTCCTCTCACCCAACTCCATCAAACCTCCAAGCTTGACAAGGTTTCATTAATCCAAACTTCAAAATCTAGTAAAACCACATACAAAGAGGTAGAGGTTCAATCTTATTCTTGTTATTCTGGTTGTAGGTGGCTAATTGTGACTTTATTTTCTCAATTCTTGATATGATGATTGAATGAATATGATGATCTTTGGCTGGTTTGTTGGCTGTTTTGATGTTAAAATCGATTAAGAAGTAAGAAAGGGTGAAAGTAGGAAGATGTGAAGAGCTGGAAAATCAAAACCCCTTGGCAATCCGTACGGCGGAGTGTACGGCTCCACCTGTAGCTATTTAAATTTAATGAAACTATTTTTATATGAAACTAGACATTTAGGGATTTCCATACATATATAATATAAGGCCATTGGATTAAAATTGAGAGAGATATGAATTTTTGAAATTTGACCTAGAAATTAGGACCTTCATCTAGGCAGTGTGAGTTGAGAAGGGTGTAACTCACTCTACACAACTCTAAATTGAGTAAATCCAACGTTATTTGAAAGCTAACATGTAAGGAAACATCCCATAAAAATTTCAGAGTCAGATTCATTGCCATTTGTTCCTAGCACATCAATGAAGTTGGCTTAAGTTCAACCAGGGCTAGAATAGGATAGTCTAGTAAGGTCAAGTTTCAGGGTTTATATCTCAATTATACTCATTCAATTGATATGAAACTTATTTCATTTGAAAGCTTGTTATGTTAGCTTTACATTGATATAAATTTCATATGATTTCACCTAGATTTCTATTTTTGGTGAATTTTCTCTTATAAGAGTGCAATTCTAGCTAGAGACATGTATGAATAACTAGATTAAGTTGAGTTAATATTGGAACTCGGAACTTAGCAAACAGATAGCTAGATCGGGTATACTAAAGGTTGAACTCAGAACTTAGTGAATAGGAAACTAGACTGGGTATAGTCAATGTCGGAACTCAGAGCTTAGTAAACAGAGAGATGTATGAATACTAGATCAAGTTTAGTTAATATCGGAACTTGGAACTCAGCAAATAGAGAGCTAGATTGGGTATACTTAATGTTGAACTCGGAACTTAGTGAATAGAGAGCTAGATCGGGTATACTTAATGATTAAACTCGGAACTTAGAGAATAGGAACTAGATCGGGTATAGTTGTTGTTAGAAACTCGGAACTTAGGAAACACATTCCTAAAACTCTTGGAAGACCAATTATGGACTAAGGTCGCAGATCAGAAGTCGGGAACCAAATCACCACATAACCCAGGAAGTCGGGAACCAAGATATTACATGACCCCGGAAGCCAGGAACCAAGACATTACATAACTCCAAAAGTCAGAACTTATATAATCTCGGAACTCGGAACCAATTCAATCTCGAAACTCGGTCCTAAGCTCAAACCCGGGAATATCAATAGAAATTAAAAGCTTGCAAAATAGATTAAGACTTTGTTGTGTATGACAACTATTGAAGATGTGATGCTCTATATTGGGATTGTTTGATTAAAATTTCCTGGTTATCTGATACTATTCATAGGGAAGCGGGCATGATCCGCTATGCTGCCAAATGAAATGTATGAAGTGCAAGGATATATATGAAAGTAAATGATGAAGCATATGTATGAAGTGCATTCAGTATGTCTATGCATGATTATGTATGAGAATGAAATGATATGAACATATTAAATGTGGATCCCTTCACCTAGAGGCAGTTATGAGATCCCTTCTTGTGAAGGCAGTTAAATAAGATAAGATTGGATCCCTTCATCTGGAGGCAGTTATGAGATCCCTCCTTGTGAAGGCAGTTAAATAAGAAAGATTGGATCCTTTCACCTGAAGGCAGTTATGAGATCCCTTTTTATGAAGGCAGTTAAATAAGTTAAGATTAAGTCCCTTCATTTAGAGGTAGTTAATTGGGTCCCTCCTTGTGAAGGCAGTATAAAAAAAAATTATGAGATCCCTTTACCTTGGAGGCACGTGGTTAGATGAGATCCCTTTACATTGAAGGCAAGTGGTCAGCTGAGATCCCTCTATTCTTGAGGCACGTGACCAAGAGAGATCCCTTCAATTTAGAGGCACGTGGCCAAAATGAGATCCCTCCAAGACTAGAGGCACGTGAATCCCCTTGTAAGTCAGTTCTGTGTGATGATAGTCACGAGTTGAGCTCACTTCTAGATCAGACTACCCAAAAGCAGTAAAGACTAAAGATCAAAATATATGCAAGCACCCTAGGGATGACGATACGTAACGCCTAGGTGTGCCAAGAAAAGAAAGCAATGTAAGTTAAAGAAAAACACCAGTGCATTTATATAAATTTAAGTATGAATATTTGCATAACTATATCCCATATTTTATTGATGTTGAGGCTGATCTATTTACTTATGTTGTGAGTATTATTCCAAATATGAAATATTGCCAATGTGACTTAAGTGTGTGAATAAAATCAACTTTGCTTCGAACAATATATTTTCAAACTATGAAATTGAACAGTCTAGTTAACATGCTCACATTTTTCATAATAAATCGAAGCAGTTGGAGATAATAACGATGACACAATATATGGTAGTTTAATGAATCCTACTGAGAATTTACAATTCTCACCCCTATGTTTATTTTCGTGTTATCTCCAGACAGTTCAGAAGTTCCGAAGAAGGTCCTCCAAGGTGGAGTTGACTAGTACGATTGAAGGTGGCTGAAGGGTGCTACCAGACAAGGTCCGATTAAGTGACAGTAACAACTCTTAGGTGAGGTATTATGACTTAAGCATAGTACCATACTTGGGAAGGTGTTACAGTCTAGGTTGAGTTAATGACTTTGATGGTTCTTGAATCTCAACCATTAAAACTATAATCAATGGTTGATATTGAAAGTTTTTATTATGAAAAAATAATCCCATAATAATTTAAATTCATATTTTAACTCAGATCCCTACGCAGCTCCACGATTCATTTATTAGCACTACAAGAAAATTGAGATTTTGCATTAATAAAAATTAATACAAAATTAGTTAAATTTGTTACAAAATGATTTTGCAACAAAATCAAAATTGTTACAAAGATTTTGCGGAAAGCTTTGTTACAAAAAGGTTTTTGTAACAATAAAAAAATTTGTTACAAAAACAAGTAATTTTTTGTAACAAAATATTTGGACATGAAAAATACAAAATTGTTACATAAACTAATAAAAAGATGTTAAATTTTGTCATTATTTAGTATGTTTTGTAACAATTTTATAAAAATATGTGACAAATTTTTTTATTTAAAAAATAGATCATAGTGCCCTTTTGTAACATTTTTTTTCAAATGCAAATTCTATCTATGTAATCTATAATAATTTATGCACTTTTTTAATACTTGATATATCAATAAAATTCCTAATCAAGCCAACATATATATTTATATATAAGTTCTTACATGTAAGATGATTCTAAATAGAAGTAGGAGTTCTATAAAATACATCTAAGAAATTGTAAGTTCAACCTAGCTAATACAACTTTTTGTTAACATTAATGTTTCAAATAAAACTATAAATCCTACAATAGACAACTTTACAAGACTAGAAGACTTCACAAAATGCTAGTGTCTTCTTGCATGAAATGGTCATGGTTGTCATCTACAAAAGACAACTTTACAAGACTAGAAGACTTCAAAAAATGCTAGTGTCTTCTTGAATGGAATGGTCATGGTTGTCATCCATTCTTTGCCCTGTAAATAATTAAAAAAATAGTATTAGAAATAAGTACGTGAATGGATTTGGAAATATGTGTTGGCATGCATATGATTTGAAATGTTATATAAACAGTTCTAAACTCAAAAAAATAGAGAAGAACAAGGCCCAACTTAGTCCACAATGTGTCCAAGAGTTAGTACAAATCAACAAACACAGGCATTCCCTTAAACATAGGCAAATTTAGTGTAGCTAGCAGTGAATCAAAGACATTCCCTTACATTTTGACACTAGCTAGTAGCCAAGTTCATATAACCAAATGCATAATGCTTGCATTAAGAGTGAAGACTCAATCAACTATACTATGGACATCGCATAACATATCTTCATAGACTAAGTGTTTCATCACAACCAATAGCCAAAAAAAAAAAAAAAAACCAAAAATCAATTACTTTCTCTAATATTAAAAAGACTCAGTTTACTTGTTAAAATTAATATGCCACTTTCATAAGATGCATCTTCTTACTAGCATTTTGGAACTCAATTAATTAGGACCATTCCATTTCCATTAAATCCAAAAGTTTCTCTATGTTATTTCTATATGGATCTCACATGATATTTATGCCATCTCACTAATTGACTCGCATGCTCATAATGGAAATATCTCACATGATAAAAGTTGACATTTTTTTTCCACTTCCACATAATTAACATATGTGGGGAAAAAAACAATTAATATTCTTCAACTTAAAGAACAAAGCTAGACAACCAATACTGGTTCTACCTAATACTAATGTCCAAAGGATCCATAAGCAACAAAAAAATACCTTAACAAAGAATTTCCATTTTGAAAACGAGTTAACAAAGAATCCACAATAGCCTTTTGAGCTTCCATTTGAGCTTTCATTTGTGCTAATTCTTCTGCTTGTTTGGTTTGTTGATTTTCAAGCTGCTGTTTGAGCCCATTTATTTGTTTTTCAAGCTCATCACGATCTTGCATTGCTTCTTCTAGTTGTGCTTGAATTCTTAGTTTAGATTTTTTCAGCTGTATACCATAACTCATATGTGCTTTCTCACCCATCACTTCAACAAATGCTTCATCTGGAGTTAAAGGATCCTCTGTTTCTAGGGATTCATTAATAAGAAATATAACATCATCCTACACAATAATACAACAAAATTGTCAATTAAAAAGAAATGGGTACTATAAATTTAAATTAAAAAGAAATGAATTAGTTTACTCTACATCAATTTGTTTAGCTTTCTCATTGACCCAACTTCCATTACTCTTCATATGAGTAATCTTCCACATTTCTTGCATGTCAGGCTCTTCTCCAGTAGAAAGATTACGCTGCTAGGTTTGAAACAATACTTGTCTCACATATTAAACCCAAAGTCAAATAATAAAATAATGAGTACAAAAATATTTACATTATCATGGCTAAGCAAATGATTTTCGACTAGCAATATGTGGAACAACATGATGTTTTCTATTCTTTTTGTTTCTTAAACTTTTTTCCTGTATAATGTCAAGTTGATCCCAAAAAAATATTGCAAGCATTTGTCATTTTGAAGCAAATATATACTATAGTTTATGTTCCTACTGAGAGCATGTTAATATTTAGAAGCAAACATACTATCTTGTAAAAAGAAAAAATCCAAACCTGAAAATTGGAAGTACCAAAGTAATTCACTAGATGCTCCCATTGTTCCACTGAAACATTCTTAGGCCGATTTTGAAGGTGCTCCTCATTTGTATGATACAAATCATAGTGCTCACGTAGTCTTGTACGCCAAGTTCGATAAGAAGTATTAGCCTTTATTTTAATGATGTCACGCATTACTTTTGTATCCTCCAAATCAAACTTTTGCTAAAATAAAGTTGTTCAAAGTAAGTATTAAGGAGAAGAATGTAGCAATATATATATTACCAACACTAGATCACATATCTTATTCTTGATATTATCATCCACTTCCTTCCATTTTTCTACATCTAAAGGAGCATTTTGTCTTGTAAGAACACCCACTTTAGACGCAAATAGCTCATAATTGATACCAATAGGTGCTAACCTCTTCAATGATACAGAGATTGATAACTTTCCAGTCTTACTTGCTTTCAAAGCCTTGGCAGTTACAATCCTATGTAAAGGTCCCTTTTTACCAACAACAAGTACTAGTGCAGAAGGAGCTATTGGAGGTAAAGCAGGGGCTGCTGGCCTAAGAGGTGTTGTTGATGCACCAGCTCTTTGTTATACCCTTTGACATGCCACCATGATGCAAAATCTACATTAAAAATATTTCAATAAGTTAGTATTCATAGAGCTACATAACTTCATGGTTTTCATATATCCTAATGAAAGAATATTGTATACATACCATTTATTAACAAGAGTTAGTATAACAAATTAGTATTATTTCGATAAGTTAGTATATCAATTGTTTTTGTTAACATCAAAAGTAGCAACAAGAAGAAGTAGATAAATATATAACTTATGCAAAAAAATCTTATAACATCATTTAGGCACTTTAGACCACTTAACAGACCAGAAAAATCAAAATCAGTCATCAACAATAGAGTATGAATTAAAACTCAAAATAGATCTCAAAGCTTTGAAGGAAACAAAGAAATCTATTAGGCTAGAGGACAATAACTTAGAAACAGGAACTTCTTAGTCTTAACAAAGAAGAATTATTGAGGATAAATAATTTAGAAAAAAAATAGCAAAAGTCCACGTTTAAAAGAGACAGATGTAAGCTACATTTAGAAATAGCATATTTTAAGAACGAGTTAGTAAAAATGTAGCAAAAAAAAAAAAAAAAGAATAAATTGTAAAACAACAACTATGTAACAAGTAAGCATATAAACTAAATATGATAGAATATTATTCAAGGAAATTTGAATACAAAGTCTTTATAAACTAGGGTTTATGTACGTATCTAACCTTAATTAGAATCCTAAATGCAGAAAATAATGTGAAAAATAAAGCAAAAATAAAAAAAATGGCTGAAACAACATGAAAATGGCCTTTTTTCAGGCCCAAAATGACCTCAACTAGGCCCGCTTGTTGTTATGTTGACGCTCTCGTCTGGGACTTTCCATAGATATGCAATAATAGTCGTTCTGACAACCGAGTGAAAAGTTATACCCATTCTAAATACACATGAAAAAATTCTATATTTTTGTTTTCTAACTCAATATTTATGTAGCTTTATCTTCCCTACCTTCTCTACCCATGCACATTATCTAAAAGTCACATATAATTTTATAAACAAGAAATAAGAACAAGCTCAAATATAAACTCTCAAAAAGAGAGGGGCCAAAAACTATTTACAAAGAGTACTAAAACAAAGCCAAAAAGTGTTTACACTATCAGAGGACCACCACCACCACCACCACCACCACCACCAGTGTTGAGTATTTGTCTGCACCTAAACCAAAACTAATAGAACAAGTCTAATAATATTTTCAGCCCCTATTAATTTAAGTTAGAGAAAATAATTTGAAATCTGCCCTTAACCCAGTTAGAAATAGAGCTAATACTCAGCATCCAAAAATCATGACGAAAAATATATGATATATGACAAATAGGGATTGAAACGCAAGTGATTGAAATAGAATAGGGACCAATCTGATATATGGTAAATGGGGAACAAACTGATATAAGACGAACAAGCACACAAGATCCCCTTCTAATTACAACCTTCAATTCAGAATAGATGGAAAAAACATAGTTGCACAAAGCCTCAGATCAGCAAATGAAGATCACGACAAAGAGTGACAGCATCTAAAATCAATAGAATTATAAAATCCACACAAGGTTTTCATATTATCAACTACCAAATTAAAACCTAAAAGAACAACAACTGCAAAATGATTTCAGTTCAAAATAGAAATAGTAAAACCAATTTAATTCAGTTCAATTCAGTTCAGTTCAATGACACATTAAAGACACTTGAACAACGGAATGAAGGCTATAAACTAATGCCAGAGATGATCAATCACCTTTAAATCTAAGAGATGTTTGTCCAAACCTAACAGTTGTCAGAGCACTTTCCCAAAAACATAAATCACTCCCATTGTCCTTGTGAAAAAGGAAATACACCTAGAAAGCCCAATAAACAAGAACCTGGTTCATATCAAGAAACAAGAAACAAGAAACAAGAAAAGGCTATCATAAAACAAGAAAAACTTGGTTCATAGCAATGTATTACTACTATCATAAAAATGAAAAACGAAAAGGCAAAAAATGGAAACCTGGTTCATATCAACAAACAAGAAATGAGCAATGTATTACTGCTATCATAAAGGCAGAAAACAAAAATCAGAAAACAAAAACTAGAAAGCAAAAAGAATAACCAGAAAACAAAAACTAGAAAAAAATGAAAAATGAAAAATGAAAAACGAAAAGCAGAAAACAAAAATCAGAAAACAAAAACCAGAAAGAAAAAACGAAAAGCAAAAAACAAAAAACAAAAAGTGAAAGTTATAAGATGAAAACCAAAAAACAAAAACTAGAAAAGCAGAAAATGAAAAATGAAAATTGAAAAACAAAAAAATGGGGCAGAGATGATAGTTATTATTGCTAATGATGAAAGGCTGGGACTAGAGAGAAAGTAAGCAATGCACCGTTGTTCATTGATGGAAAGACAGGGGCTTGGTTTTGGTGTTAGAGAAACAATGTGTTTGGCACTGATGATCTAATTTTGGCAATGTGTTTGGTACATAAATTATTTTTGATACAAAATATTTTGAATTTTTGAAATAAAATTAATTTTTGTTACAAAAGTTCTGAGTTTTTGAAACAATTAATTTTTGTTACAAAAAGTTTTGAATTTTTTTGAAACAAAATTAATTTTTGTTACAAAAGAGTGAAGATTATCTATGTGGAGCATCTTCCATCAGATCAAAGATTGCATATATACAACCAATAAAATTCAAATTAACAAATTCTAATTCTACCAAGAAAGAAATAAATCAGTAGGCAACCAATAGTCTTTACAAGGATTGGTGCAATCTTGAATTCTCCTTTGAATAAGACAATAGGTTTTCATTGCCATGAATTTATCCAACTAAACATAATTTGACTTTGAATAGAGGTAGCATAAAAAGTTGAAAGAAAAAGAAAAGAAAACACATGACCAACCCCAGAACCACCATATGCAACCCTATCACTGGCGAGCTCCTCAGCTCCCAAAGACACATTGTGATCACAGTTTCCAACCACGAATAGTGTAACAACCTCTATCATATAAGCTATGCTCGAGTCATGGGGTTATATTAAAAGGTTGTCACCATGTTAAGAATGCTTTAAAATGTGGAAAATATAATATATGGCTCTTTAACTGCACACTTTATTACTGAATAATAGTTTATAAACTTCGTCATCTTTGATACATAGAGAATAAAATGATTATAATTTAAAAGACATTGTGACTAACATAATGCACAACATTTGCTTTCGACTAGTCATTAGCTAGCTTCAATAGTCTCTTAATCTGGTTTACGCTCGAGTCTTGCTCAATGAATATCCCTGTACTCTGCCTTGCATTTGATTTCCAACTTGGATGCTGGAATGTTTACGAAAAAGGAAAATATACAAGTAGGCAGTGAGAACCTAAGGTTTTCAGTAGGTAAACTCAAACAATTTTACAGTTTCATCATAAACATTCCAGCCATTTTGGCTTATTATGAAAATATGAGTACATATACTCAAATAGTGGTTTAATTTTAAGTTAAAAACCCCTTTCTTGAAGCGGGTTATATTTTAAGAACCGCTTACCATATCATATGACAGACATAGGAATACGAATAATATAATGTGCTTTAACAAGAATCATAATAACATTATGACTTAATGAGGTAATTGAAGATGCACATATAGATGCTTATACTTGACTATATGCAAGTGCACTTGACTTAATTTGTATCTTTATCTTGCAACTTAACCTTGCTCTTCTGTACTTGGTCCCTTGGAGGTGAATAGCCTCTCTCACCCCTGGGTAATAGCCTGCTTTTTAGGTCCGAGCTCGTACATATACATGAGTGATGGGTTTACTTTCCCCGACCCTCACACCGGTCTATTCCCCTTAAATCTGGTCGAGGGCTGGCCCAAGTCTTAGAAAGTATCGCTCTGGCCCACGCTAGCTGAGTTTATGCCATGCCTCAACTGGTAGCTTGGTACGTCTTTCTTGCAAGTTCTCATAAATCTTATTCTTCTTTGGACATGATTATACATGCATATACTACATGCATTCACTCATATACTTCATATCATACTTAAATCATTCTTGCATATATGCATCTTATGAGCATAACATATAAATGTATAACATTCATATAATTCACATATTTTTGCCAGAATTTCGACAGCATAACAGATCGAGTCCACTTCCCCATGAATAGTGTCAGACAACCAGAAAATTTTAATCAAACAGCAAACCCAATATAGAGCATCATATCTTCAATAGTTGTCACACACAACAAAGTCTTATGAGCAAAGTTTAAGTAGTTAAGTGCAAGTTTTAAAATCTTAAATCTTAATCTATCTTGCAAGCTTTTAATTTCTATTGATGTTCCTGAGTTTGAGCTTAGGACCAACTTCCGAGATTGAATTGGGTTCGAGTTCTGAGATTATATAAGTTCCATCTTCCGGGGTTATGTTCGATCTCCGAGATTGATTCTGGGTCAAGTTTTGGAATTTCGTGTATAAGAGTTTTAAAGCGTCCTAGTTCTGGACTTCTAAGATGCCGGTATAAGGTTTCATATTTTGGTACCAACTTCCAAGTTTATGTTGAAAAATCCTAACTTCCGGGTTTAACTATTTTAGGTTTTATATTATTGTCCTTGTCTTTTGATTTCAAAGTGTTTTATGTGCTTGTGATCCCGATCTCTGACCTAATCCACAATTGGTCTTCCAAGACTTTTATGAGTGTGTTTCCTAAGTTCCAAGTTTCTGATATTAACTATACCCGACCTAGTTTCCTATTCATTAAGTTCCGCATTCAACATTAAGTATACCCAATCTAGCTACCTGTTTGCTAAGTTCTGAGTTCCAATATTAACTAAATTTGATCTAGTATTCATACATATCTCTAGCCAAAATTGCACTCTTATAAGAGAAAATTCACCAAAAATAGAAATCTAGGTGAAATCATACGAAGTTTATATCGCTATAAAGCTAATAGAGCAAGCTTTCAAATGAAATAAGTTGCATATTATTTGAATGAGTATAATATGAGATATAAGTCCCGAAACTTGACCTTCCTAGACTACCCTGTTCCAGCCCGGGTTGAATTTAAGGTGAATTCATTGATGTGCTGGGGATAGTTGGCAATGAATTTGACTCTAAAATTTTTATGGGATGTTCCTTCTTATGTTAACTTTCAAACATCATTGGATTCACTCAATTTGGAGTTGTGTAGGGTGAGTTACATGCTTCTCAACTCACACTACCCATATGAAAGTCCTGATTTATAGGTCAAACTTCAAAAATTCATAACTACCTTTATACTGATCCAATGGCCTTATATCATATATGTATGGAAAGCTCTAAATGTCTAGTTTTAGATAAAAATAGATTCATAAAATTTAAACAACTGTAGGTGGAGCCGTACACTCCGCTGGTATGGATGCCATAGGGTTTTCTTACCAAATAGATTTCTGCTTAGCTCTTTTTTGAGTTTTTGATAAATTCTTCAACTTAAACTAAGTTTCCTCATCTCAAATCAGTAGAAAAACATCAAAACACCATGATGCAAGCATGGCATAAGAGGAACACAGTAGCCACATAGTCACATGATACATCAAATAACTAAGGATTTGAGTTACCTACCTCAAAATCCTTGAAACTATGGAAGTAAGGAAGCCAAGAACCAACTTTTAGCCTTCTTCCTTCACCATGGCAGCAGCTCATATGAATGTGGAGAGGCTCTACTTGATGTTAAATCATGAAATTGTTAGAGGGGTTTTATAGAGAAAGAGGTGAGGATCAATTTTCATAAAAGGAGCAAGTGGATTTGAGGTCAAGAAGGCTTCCAATCTTGAGCTTGAAGCTCTTGGTTATGGGGGTAAGAAAAGAAAGGAAGAAGAAGAAGAAGAAGAAGACATGGAAGGAGGCTGCAGCTGGTGGAGGGCGAAATGAGGAGGGTTAGGAGGAAATATTTTTAATTTTATAACTCAAAGGATGGAGATAGAAAGCTTGTGATTGGTGGAGGCTTTGGTGGTCATGATTTGGCCAAGTCTCCTCATCATATGGCTGCAATATGGTGCCATCTAGGGTGGTGGAGGTGGCTGAATTCCAGCCATTCAACCTAAGGTTATCAGTGTGAAATTCTCCTAATTCGGTTCTTGCGGTACAATTTACCGAATCTTTACCAATTTCCTCCAAACTAGCAAAACGTTACTAAAAATCCAATAAGATTTCTTGTATATCTATTCTACCCTAATCTTTCTAATTAACATCTAATTAACTCCTAATTATCCTTTAATTAATTTCTAATTAACCTTACCTAATCAATAAAATCGAATAAATCGATTAATAGCGTAGAATAAACGTTTCGCAAATTCAAAGCCTTTTTGTTTTCTATGTTCCGTAGCTAATGGCATATCCGTAATTTTAAGCAAGTCCAGGGACACCCCACATCATTTCACTCCTGATTGCCTCCATGGCCTAATCGGTAGAGGTTTAAACTTCTACGATTTCACCACGTGATTCTACTTCATTTAAAACCTTATTCTGCTAATTCTATTGATATAGGGACCTAAATATCATTTTTTAAGAAGTTTAGGGGTAATTATGAAAAAGATCTTTAGGGTAAATATGTAATTATCAAAAGTTTTGGGCAAAGTCACAAATAATCGAAATTTTCCCATGGACGTTTCATTATTTCTTATTATGTTATATGGGGATGTTACAAATAGATGAGGAGAAATGGGGTGAAGGTGCTCCAAATGGCCACCGCACATGACCCCCAATGGCCAACGCTCATCCAGGCCCTCCCTTTGGATTTGATGGTCTTGTTTGTTTCTTCTTAAGATAGTGATTTGTGGCCAAAGTCTCTACCTTTTTGTCTTGTTTGTTGTTAGGGTTGCCCCAAACTGAAAACAAGCTTAGTGACAAAGTGATGTGAAAGGAAGGTAGAGTGAGAAGAATGTTGAAAAGATAGACAAGCAAGTAATTTTGGGGTCATTAGTATGGCTAAAATGGTAATTTAATTATTCTTTTGTCATATTTTTAACTAACGACCACTACAAGGGGCCACTATAACAAGAACCATTTAAGAAGTTGGCCTTCTGCTCTCAATTGGAACTATATGCTCTTTCCAGTTGTTTTTCTTTCTTTTCCTTTATCAATCTATTTCGGCATATATGATTGTTATGTATAGTCAAATTCTTTAGTGTAACGTCCTCCTCTGTATAGTACTATGCTTAAGTCGTAGTACCATACTCTGGAGTTATTACTGTTACCTGAGCGGACCTTATCCGATAGCAACTTCAGCCGTCTTTAAAATTTTTCGAATTATTTGGAGATAACACGGAAATGGGAGTGAGAATTTTAAATTCTCAGTAGGATTCACTAAGAAATTTCATACCGTGTCATCGTTATCATGTCCAGCTACTTCAGTTTATTATGAAAAAGGTGGACATGTTATATAAACTGTTTGACTTTATAGTTCAAAAACATATTGTCCGAAGCAAAGTCCATTTTATTCATACACTTGTCATTTGGGTGAGCCAATACGAAATGAATTCACGAATTATACTATGAATAATAACTGGAACGTATTAAAGTATAATACCACTAATATACTGAAAACATAAAATCGGCACATGCCTTTACTTGTACTTTAATTTATGTAGATACACATAATTTTCTTTTCTTCCTTTGTCTCCCCTTAATATTTATCTTTACTTTCTTCATTTGACATACCTAAGCGTTACGTATCGCTGTCCCTAAGGTGTCTGCATTTACCTACACTTGAGCGTTACGTATCGCTGTCCTCAAGTGCAGCCTTGCTCATCTTCCTTTACTTGTCATACATATTCCAGAGTACGATCGCCATGTCATACTCCATCAGGGTGTGATCACCATGTCATACTCCTTAGGAATATGCTCATCCTACCACGTCCCAGAGTATGATCGCCATGTCATACTTCATCGGGGTGTGATCGCCATGTCATATACCTTAGGGCATGGGATCATTATACCATATTCCAGAGTATGATCGCCATGTCATACCCCATTAGAGCGTGATCGCCATGTCACGTTCCTTAGGATGTGCTCATCATGCCATATTCCAGAGTATGATCGCCATGTCATATCCAATCGAGGTGTGATCGCCATGTCACACTCCTTAGGAATATGGGACCTTTATCATATCCGTCATCATAGAATTATAAATACACAGGCTTCATACCTGATTCTTAATTGATCATACTTGCAAGTCTTTAACTTTTATTGATGTTCCCGAGTTTAAGCTTAGGACTGACTTCCGAGATTGAATTTGGTCCGAGTTCCAAGATTATATAAGTTCCGACTTTCGGGATTATGTATATAAGGTTAATGGTTTGATTCCTGACTTCCAGGGTTTTGTTCGATCTCCAAGATTAATCCATAATTGGTCTTCCAAAACTTTTATGAATATGTTTCCTAAGTTCCGAGTTCCGACATTAATTATACCGGACTAGTTTTCTTTTCACTAAGTTTTGAGTTCTGACATTAAGTAAACCCGACTAGTTTTCTTATTCACTAAGTTCTGAGTTCAACATTAAGTATACCCAACCTAGCTCTCTGTTTGCTAAGTTTCAAGTTCCGATATTAACTAAAATTGATCTAGTATTCATATATGTCTCTAGCCAGAATTGGACTCTTATAAGAGAAAATTCACCAAAAATAGAAATCTAAGTAAAATCATACAAAATTTATATCACTATAAAGATAACAGAGCAAGCTTTCAAATGAAATAAGTTGTATATTATTTGAATGAGTATAATTCGAGATATAAGCCTCAAAACTTGACTTTACTGGACTACCCTGTTCCAGCCTGGGTTGAACTTAAGGTGAATTCATTGATATACTAGGGATAGTTGGCAATGAATTTGACTTTAAAATTTTTGTGACATGTTCCCTCATATGTTAGCTTTCAAACAATGTTGGATTCACTCAATTTGAAGTTGTGTAAGGTGAGTTACACCCTTCTCAACTCACACTGCCCAGATGAAAGTCCTGATTTCTAGGTCAAACTTAAAAAATTCATAACTACCTCTATACTGATCCAATGACCTTATATTATATATGTATGGAAATCTCTAAATGTCTAGCTTCATATAAAAATAGATTTGTCAAATTAAAACAACTGTAGGCAGAGTCATACACTCTGCCGTACGGACCGTCGAGGAAAAATCCTAACGGCTTCTTGAGTTTTCTCTTATCTTCAAGTTCTTTTATACCAATTCCAGCTCTAATCACAACACACATGCAAATTCAATCGTAAATCATCATCATCACTCCAAATCACATCAATCTCATGAGGAAAACAAGATCCCCACATAGCCCCAAATCAAGAAAACAAGAAGAGAAGTTAGATTCCTACCTTGTTTAGTTGAATTCTTGTTGATTTGATGTCTCAAATGGAAGCAACTCTTGATGAGACTTGAAGAGAGGTTGAAGATGAAGTAAAGATGAGTGTGTATGGAAGAGAAATGGAGAGTGGTCAGCTCCTTATGCTGGCCGAAATTTCCAAGGGCAAGGAAGGAATTGAACACAAACTTGTGGAGTAAGGAGTTATGTGATTGGTGGATGTGTATTAGAGTTTCAATTTGATTTGGCAGTCCATATGGAGGGTTGAGATGGCGCCACTAGCATGGGTAAGTTGGCTAAATCTTGGCAATCTATCCTAGGGTTCTCATAGTATAATTTCTATTGATCCGGTTCCGACAGTTTAAATAACCAAAATCTTACCGATTTCTCTTAAATCGGTAAACCGGTTTTTAGAAAAATTCTACAAGGTTTCCTATGTTCCTAATCTAATTCCATCAAGCCTAATCCTTCTAAATCACATGTAATTGACTTTAAGTAAATGTTTAATTGAATTCTAATTAAATCCACTTATTTGATAAAAACCGAACAACTTGGTTATTAACGATAAAATTTTCGGGCGTTACATTTAGCACAAAAAAATAGAAGCAAACAAAAAGTAGAAAAACAAAAAAGAGAAGTCCACTTCAAAATTCAGGCATTGCTGTCAGTGTAGTTCTAAGAAATAGGAATGCTAGTAATAACACCACTAGCAGAAGAACTCAATCCTTATAAATCATCTCACATGAAACCCATATGAGCCCACCTCCTCCGCTGTGCTGTCACCATTGCTGGTTTCATCACCGGAGAGGACGCATATTTTGGAAGTGCAGCACACTATCGGAGAAATTAAGCACTCCTTTTCTTTCCTAGTCCTTCAATGTATAACTCACTAACTACAACATTCGGGCACCATCACTCGTCCAATACAATCCAACATTGCAACCTTGCCACCCCAACTTCTCTTATGCCTTTTGTTGAACTCTGGTAATTCACTTCGGATATAGAACTTGCATGCATGGGCACATCCACCACCTACTTGCGGTTCCATGTACTGCCGTACGCCATGCATGTAGTGTAACTGTTGATGGACTCTGCCCTCACCACCGCACAGAGGTTATTGGTTCTTGGTTGATCTTACCTCATTCTCACTTCATCATATTCTCCCCTGCTTATACTTATTTTGTAACTACTATCAATAATTGGATAGGATGCTCAAGACCCATCTAAGCCAATTTGAGTGCAAACTTCATTAGGTTACCTCCATACGGAGGGAAATTATGTGAGTTTTACTTTATATCTGTTTCAAGTTCCATCTTCTTCCATTGGATTCCCTTCTCATTTTTTGTGATCCTCCGCTTCTTTATTTTGTGAGTCTCACTTGCACCTATCTAAGATATCAGTTTATACATAAATCGAAAACCACAATAACTTGCATCAACTATTGTATACTTACATACAAGGGAAAAAATATAAAAATTACAGCAAGATTTTGCTTTGTTGCATTGGTCAATGGTTGGACTAGACCAACCATTAAGACACTAGAAGGAAGCTCTAGGTAACGCAATACAAAGTCGGGTCTCATGGGCATATTCTACAATAATTGGTGGGAAAAAAACCTAAATATCAATAAAATTCGAAAGCAACCATTATCCTTTCACATGATAGGCTATGGTGGGAAGAAGCCATATTGATGTTAGAGTGAAAGTAGTTTACCACGGTTTCCTTATGGGAAAAGCCAAACTATGTAACATGTAGTTTCTCCATCCACAATAACACAATAATAATAATACGAAGGAAAAACAAATGCTTATATGCTCCATAATGCATCAAGTTATATCTCACCCCAAATTGTCATAATTTTCAAATGAGATTTTTAGTTTCACTATATAGCCTATATTGACTAGCAAAGATTATCAAAATGTATTTAAGGTTGTAAACATAATTAAGGAACAAGCAAAACACAGCCATCCACCTGCTTATCTAATTCTTTTGATTTCTTGAAGAGAAGCCTTGTTGCTTCCACATGGTTTGTGAGGACTATTCAACACTTCTGCCTTTTGAGCTCTAGATAGAACTTGTCAAAAGAAATGAGCTCAAATAGAACTCATGCAATTAAGAAGACATTCCCTTAGATATAATTTTTTCAAAAAAATTAGAATAATCTGGATCATAATAGATTTTTCCTGATAATTCTTGGAAATAGAATATGTGAAGAAGTACATCTTTTTCAGCAAAATCTGGAATTGTAAAATTCAGGGCCACAATAACGATTGATAATACATCATACCATAGACAAGTCACCGATATGTGAAATAAGTAGCTTACTCATCTCTTATGAACACTGCAGTTGCTGTAGCACCTAGTTTGTCCTCTTCTCCCTTCATTTCAAGCCTTTAAAAATGAAATACTGTCTAACCATTAATGCAATGATACCAAATCTAAAATCGTATGGAAACCATTTAATTAGACACATTTTGTGGAGACTATCCATTATAGACTAGTGTATTGGCTAACTACTATAACAATTCATGTCAGCTTAGACAAATGACTTCTCTTCTTTAATGACTCCTCTAATAAAAATGGAATGTAAAAGAAGGTAAACCTCAAGACTATATTCTCCATGAATAACATATGAAAATAGGAATTCACTACTCTTAGGCGGTCAAGCTAATTGTCTTTTTCTCTTATTTATGTTTATCAACCTGTTTGACAAGAGTATCAAACACAAATGGACAACATTTCTACTTGAAGGCTACAACAACGTGAATATTGACCAGAGCCTACAATCAAGTAGCAAAAAATCATATAGAAAATATTTTTTTTTAGATAAAAGTAACTTGATACCATACAAAATCATAGCCTAAATCCTGTTCCTTGTGGGAATGAGGATAAATAGATTCCTAAAGGAAATGAAAAGGAAACAAAAGAAATTTAATCATCAGAGCAGAAGAGGAGTTCCTATGAGATGCCAAGAAATTTATACAAATAGTAGAAGTTTACTATGAAAACCATGAACATTTCCTGCACTGACAAAATATGCTATGCACAACTAATCTGAAGATGTGACATTATGTTGCTTCAATTATGTGGCTAGTGAACAAGTTCATTAGCAATTCAAGTAACATGCCTAATGTTACCTGCCCGTCAACACGAGTTTAACGAAGAGGTATTAATAAATTCAATGGTTGTGTAAAGATAAAGTATTCTACACTACATATAGGTGCTATCACTTTAGCTTATCCATGTTTTCTTTTCCCATTTACTTCAATAAAAAATTGAAGAAAATCAACATAACGAAAACCTAGTATGCTATAAGGTAAACCTTACAAGCAAATTATGTTTCTTCATATCCAAAGTTTAAGAGTTCCATGATTGAGGTTCAACAATAACAAAATGAAAAGAAGTAATGATCAAGACGCAACCTCCAATTTATCAGTTTAAAGCATTCATTTACCTGATTTTTGTCGGTAGAGAGAATAGAATGTTTATTTACTTGAATAACTTTTCCAACTAAATCACACTCTTTAAGAAGATGATCAATAATGGCATCATTTTTGCTCTCCAAACATGACAATATGATTCATTTCTAAATGTTGGTGTAACAATTTATAGTATGGATACCTGTATTAGTAAAGCACACATGGGCCAGTTTAAAAAAGTGTCATCATTAGTGAAATTAAGCAATATCTACACAGATTCACAGAAGATATCAAGGTTTCTCTAAATATCTACAACTCTGTCAAATGAAAAGAAAATTACTAATTGCTTACTCAAAGAAAAGATCAATAACTAGTTGAATGGTTGCCTGAGTTAACCATTTCCTTTTTGGTTACTTGATTTCCAATTTTTAAAGGTACTGCCATAAACTTGACAATTTGGAATAAATTGCAGATAGATTAGAAAAGAAAATACTTTCAAAGTTCAATTCAGTGTTATCGTTGGATAAGAACACATATAATTATGGTAAAAAGTTTGAACTTTGAGGTAGTAGTGAAAGTGGTTGTTCGAAAAGGGATTCAACCTCAACTGATCAAACTACAACCTAGTTCTAATAGGGTAACCATGCACATCAAATTCCTAATAAAAACATAATAACCACCTTTTAACATGAGGGCATGAGAAGAGAGAGAGAGAGGGGGGGAGAGCTTTTAACATGTGGGGAGTAAAATTTCAAATTTCAACTTTAAAAGAGTCGTGGGACAAGATTTATAATATCATTTTGATCCTTCAAAGAATTATAAGGCATTAATTTAATCCTTAAAAGACTTGTGGCATCAATTTAATTATCAAAAAATTAAAATTCATTTTAAGTTAGTCCAAATTTCTTTTAATTTTTTTAACTAACTTGAAATAAATTTTAATCTTTCAAGGACCAAAATGATATCACCACTCTTTTGAGAACCAAATTGGTGTCATGATTCTTTCGAAGACCAAATTGATATCTCACAACTTTTTCAATGACCAATTTGAGGTTTTACTCTTAACTATATTTAAATAATTTACTTTGTACATGCATTTTTTTTTCTAGATTATATAGCAACCTTCCCTGATTTTTGTATTGCGGGTGCAAACATATGGCAATCATTAATTCCTGTAATTTATTTCCACATTGTTAAATGGCACTAGCTCGATAGAGTCATGTGTCAGTTTGGCCAGGATCAGCCTATACCTATGAGGCTACATGAGTCTGACCATTTGCACACTATTACTCTAGTATCACAAATTGATGGCAATTGGCCAGATATGCATTAGGACTATCTTTAGATGTCGGAGAATCGTGGGAAATGATGCGTTACTAGGAGGCCATTGGATAAATCTTTTATCCTACATTTAGAATACATGCAGTGGTGTAAGAGAATCACTCAATGATGGATTTCTCCAGATCAACTACTCTTCGTGGTGTGGCAGGTTATATGTAACATCCTCAATTCTCCTTCATGCTAAATTACCTCAGTAATCTTGAGTAATTAGACACTTAATGAGAAATTAAAGGACTAAGGCTTAATCAAAGAATTAATGTGGTAATTATGAAAAGAAAAGTTAAGAGAATACTTAATTAAGATTAGAGAATCTCTAGCGAAGCCATGGGAGCTGCAGGAGCTACGACTGCTAGTGCTGCTACTAGTGGAGGTGGGAACGGATATGCCATATGGATAGGGATGGCAATATAAGGAGCAGACGGGTCAAAGAAGGGGTAAGTAAATGGAACTACAAAATCTCTACTGAAGAAGAAATAAAGGCAGAATTGCCAGGTACCAGGTATGTACACAGAGTCTATAAACAGGTCGAGCTGAATATGAAGCTCAAGGAACTCGATAAACAGGACTCTTATAGCTGCATTCTCCATGATCTGAGAATGACGTGGAAACATATGGTAAGGTGAGAAATAGAGATTTCTTAGTAGGAATCCTAAGTTTATACATATCTATCATCTCTGTCATTCTCAGTTGTTTCGGTTTACCCTTAATTTTAAATAGTACGACAAAATGGTAATATTCAACTTAAATTCTTATTATAGAAATATATACCGAAACAAACTAAATCTTAAATTGGGACTATGAAAATATAGTTAACAGATATACTAATACAACTAAGACAATAACGATAAATAAACAGTAACATATCATGAGAAATAAATAGATAACTATGACAATCAATTAAGAATTATCATATAGTGCATATAAATGTGCAACTAGAGAATGCATCTTATCTTTGAAGGCTTTCGCCTCTTAAAACTTATTTTCCATCCTTGGTCCCCTGGGAGTTATTGGCCATATATTCCTGGGTAATAGTCCGCTTTTCAGGACTGAGCTCGTTCCTATACAGGATTGCCGAGTTTACTTTCCCCGACCTTCCCATTTATCTATTCCCCTTAAACTTATTCAGGGGTTGGCCCAAGTAATATGGAATCCTTTATAATATTCATGTATTGGATGCACAACTAATTTCATTCTTCTAAATATCATATATTTATGCAAGTATAACTTACACAACATATGAATTCCTTGCCGAAATTTCGGTAGCATAATGAATCGAGCCCGCTTCCCTATGAATAGTGCCAAACTACCAGTAAAACCATTCAAACTTGCAATTCAATATAGAATAGTGATTATATATTCATAATATCATTCATCAAATTCAATTCAAACATCATTAGGGTTTTCTGTTTACTTTATCCTATTTTGCCCAAATTTTGTATAATCCACCCTTAGTCCAATTCAACTCATTTAAACCTAAATTTTGGATATGTCATAGCTCTATGTGTCTAGTTTCCAACCCTTTTAGTCCCATATCATTTTGATTTGTATAACTCAAGTTATTAGTATTTTACCTCAGACTGCCCTGTTCTTAGCCAGAATTACACCCTTATAAGTGAAAATTCACTAAAAATAGAAATCTGGGTGAAATTATACGAAATTTATATCAAATTAAAGCTAACAAAAGAAGATTTCAAATGAAAGAAGTTTCATATCATTTTCTTAAGTATATTTTGAGATATAAGCCCCGTAACCTAACCCTGCTGGACTACCCTATTCCAGCCCGGTTTGAACTTAAGGTGAATTCATTTATGTGCTGGGAATAATTGGCAATGAATCTGACTCTGAAATTTTTATGAGATATTACCTTATATGTTAGCTTTCAAACAACATTGGGTGCACTCAATTTGGAGTTGTGTAGGGTGAGTTACACCCTTCTCAACTCATATTGCCCAGATAAGAATCCAGATTTCTAGGTTAAACTTCAAAAATTCATAACTAATTCTATACTAATCCAATGGACCGCTGAGGAAAACCCTAATAGCTTCTTGAATTTTCTTTATTCTTCAAGTTCTTTCATACCAATTCCAATTCTAATCACAATATACTTGCAAAATTAATCATAATCGACCATCATCACTCCAAATCACATTAGTATCATGAGGAGAACAAGATCCCCACATAGCCCCAAATCAAGGAAAATAAGAAGAGAAGTTAGATTCCTACCTTTCCTAGGTGTGATTCTTGCTAGATTTGTGTTTGATTTGAAGAAATCTTATTGTGGCTTGAAGGTTTGTTGAATGTGAAGATGATATGAGGTGGGTTCAGACGAGATGAGGGAGAAAAGAATGGAGAGTGGTTAGCCACATAAAGAGGCTGAAATTGTAAGGGTAGAAAAGAAAAAAAAAATGAAAACTTCTAAAGCAAGTTGAATTTGAATGGTGGATTCCTAGAGCACTCATAATATAACTTCTATTGGTTCAGTTCTGACGGTTTAAAATACCGAAATTTTGCCGATTTCTCTTAAATCGGTAAACTGGTTTTAGAAAAATTCTATGAGGTTTCTTATGTTCCTAATCTAATTCCATCAAGCCTAATTCTTCTAAATCACACTTGATTGGCTTTAAGTGAATGCTTAATCGAATTCTAATTAATCCCAATTATTCGATGAAAATCGAACAACTCGGTTATTAACTATAAAATTTTTCAAATGTTACATGAGGCAGAGAAGATGGATGGAATTTTTGAAGGATTATAAGTTTGGGCTAAACTATCATCCCGGGAAGGCCAATGTGGTGGCTGACGCCCTTAGTTAGAAGTCATTACATGCATCCTAGATGATGGTTAAGAAAGATGAGCTAGTGAAGAGTTTTAGAGACCTTAACCTTGGAGTTGTGTTGACCCCTTATAATTTAAGGTTGAATCAGCTTAGGGTGGCGAGCGATTTCAAGAGTCAGATTGCTCAAGCCCAAAAGGAGGAAAAGGAATTTCGGAAAACCATAGCGTTAGTGGAAGAAGGAAAGATGAAGGGTTTCACTCGAGGTGTGGATGGACTATGGACATTCGAAGGAGGAGTTTGCGTACCAGCAAGTGGTTACCTCAAAAGAAAGATCTTGGAGGAGGCTCATACGAACCATTTCACCATACACCCTGGTGTGACAAAAATGTATCAAGATGTTAAGAAGATGTTTTGGTGGCCAGGATTGAAGAAGGACATTGCAAAATTGGTGAGGAAGTGCCTAGTATGCCAAAAGGTAAAGATTGAGCACCAAAAGCCTTCTGATATGTTGCAACCATTGGAAATCCCAGATGGAAATGCGAGAGTGTCTCTATGGACTTCATGATGGGCTTACCCAAAATGCAAGTTGGTTTCGATGCGATATTGGTAATTTTTGACAAATTGACCAAGTCTGCTCACTTTTTGCCCATTCGAGCTAACTATCCTTTGGAAAAGTTAGCCTAGTTGTATGTCTAAGAGATAGTTAGGCTGCATGGTGTACCCTCGACTATAATCTCAGATAGGGATGCGACATTTACCTCTAGATTCTGGGGAGCCTTGCAAAAAGTATTTGGGACGAGGCTTTACCTAAGTATAGCTTATCACTCCCAGATGGATGGACAATCAAAGAGAACTATCCAAACCTTAGAGGACATGTTGAGAGCCTTTGTATTGGACAATCAAGTAAGTTGGGATAAATACTTACCTTTGATTGAGTTTGCCTATAACAATAGTCATCATGCAAGTATTGGTATGACACCCTATGAAGCTTTATCTCAAAGGAAGTGTCAATCTCCCTTGTGTTGGTTTGAATTAGGTGAGCAAAGCCTATTAGGACCTAACCTTGTGAGACAGACCATGGAGCAAATAAGGGGGATTAGGGACAAAATCCTTACGGCTCAAAGCCACCAAAAGAGTTATGCAGATAAGAAGAGAAAGCCTCTAGAGTTCCAAAAGGACAACATGTATTCCTGAAAATCACTCCTACAATGGGTATAGATAGAGCCATGAAGGTCAAAAAGTTGAGCCCTCGATTTCTTAGTTCTTTTCAAATTTTGAAACGTGCCAGGCCAGTTGCTTATCAAATGGCCTTACCTCCTAACTTGTCAAATCTTCATAATGTCTTCCACCTGTCTTAATTGAGAAAACCCTAATCTGATCCTAGTCATCTACTTGAACTTGAAAGTGTACAGTTAAGGGAAGACCTAACTTTCAATCTACCACCATCTTAGATTATGGATCGTGGGGGAAAATAGTTGAGGAACAAGACCGTACCATTAGTCCATGTGGCTTAGGTAGAGGGAATATGGAAGAATATACGTGGGAGTTGGAGTCCGAGATGAAGAACGAGTTTCCCAACTTGTTTACAAGTAACAAATTTTGAGAGCAAAATTCTTTTTAAAGGTAAGGAGAAATGTAACATCCTCAATTTTTCTTTGTACTAAATTACCTTAATAACCTTGAGTAATTAGGCACTCAATGAGAAATTAAAAGATTAAGGCTTAAATAAAGAATTTAGGTGGCAATTTGGAAAAGGAAGTTAAGAGAATGCTTAATTAAGATTAGAGAATTTTTCATTAAGTGAGTCAAACTCTTGATGGTTTAATTAGCATTAATCGATAATAATTAACTTAATCGAGTTTAATTAAGGATAATTGAGCTTAATTATAAGTTTAATTTTTTTAATCATGTTCTTGTGTGTTAATCACTAATTCTTGCCTAATCAAGTTAATTAAGTTGCAAGAGCACTTAATCACATCATTAAAATTTAAATTAAGTCAACTAAACAATAGAGTAAAGGGTGATGTCACTAAAGCAAAAAGTATTAGATAAGACTACTTTATGTAAGAGTAAGTGTACTCTTTATCCCCCCATCATCTAATTTGTCCCTTTAATCCTTAATTAACATAAAGTGAAGCACAAATATGTCCCCCCTTGCCCATATGTGCTATGGCCATAACAACAACATACACACATACTCTCATATTCATTTTGTGTCATTCCATTCTCTCTTTTGCTTCCAAACTCTCCAACTTCTCTCTAGATTCTCTCTTCTTTTTCTCCATTCTCCACCTCCATAACCAAACCTTCTTCACTTAGCCGTTCAAAGACCACATCTTTTGGCCTTTGAAGAAAAGATTCAAACACCACAAGACTTATTTTCATAAGATCTCAAGAGCTCTCATCCTTTCCAAGCCAAAACCGCCACCTTCATCCACTTGGAAGAAGACCATTTTCTTCATTTTCTTCTTCTTGGAGATGCTAAACTCATCACTAGGTAGTGATCTATACTCTTTTCTTTTTATTACTCAAGAAGCTTGAAGCTTGGCCTTCACCATGGCCAAGATCTTCAAGTAAGAACTTGAGAAAGTTTCATTTTTTGGAAAAAAAAGTTTGCTTCTTGAACCTTGTCCATGAATGCTCATGTGGATATCTTGAGTTTTCTTCATGAATGCCTTGAAAGTTTCTATTTTTAGCAAAAATATGTTCTTGATCTTGTTCATGAGTTGTTCTTGTTTATTGAAAGTTTCCCTCTTTGAATGCTTTAAAGTTTTCATTTTTCTTTCTTGATGCATGAGTTTTCTTGATGTCTTCTTGTGGGTTGTTAAAAAGAATGATGTTCTTGGTAGTTTTTAGTTTAAAGTTGGTTTCTTCCTTTTTATGAGCTTATGATTGGAAAAGTTCTAATCTTTACAAGTTTTTCATGACTTGACAAGACCATGAACATTCCTAAAAGCATAAAACTTTAAAAATTTTGCTTCTTGATGTATAAAAGTGGCGCTACATTCATGCTTCCTTAAAGTTTTATTTTGTTCTTTTGAAGACAAAGATATGTATAAAGGTCCAATTTGTTTAGAACATGAAGCTTTTTAAGTCATAAAAATAAGAACTTGTCACTTAATATCTTAAAGATTGAATTTTTAAGACAAGACCCTTCATAAAGCTTCAAACTTTACTCAAAAAAGAATGTAACTTTAAGTTCTAAAAATGTGGACTTGTAACTTCTAACTTGTAAAGATTGAATCTTAAGTCAAATCATGAATAAAAGTGTTATTCTTTCTTTAAGAAAGATTCTTTTAGACTTTAAGATAACTTTAAATCATAAATTTGAAATCTTGATAGTCTTATAATGATTAAAAATGTCAATTTTCTGAGAGAATAAGACTTTTAAGTCATAAAGCTAGCATCTTGTATCATTTTCTTATAAAGGTTGAATCTTTAAGACAAGAATATAATTTTAGAGACTCATACTTCCATAAAGGATAAAACTTTATAATCACTTTCATAAAGTATGCAACTTTTATAATTATAAAGGCAAAATCTTGCTATTCTAATTACTAAAGTTTGAATCTTATAACTTGTGAAAATAAAAACTATCCCTTGATGATTGGTGAACATAGTGTTATTGGGTTCATAAGTGTGGTTATGTGTTGTCATAACCCAAAGGACTAGAGGAATCTCGAAATCCTTTAGGAACGGAAGTATGATTATGGCCTCTGAGCATACCATGAACCTAGGAATCACTAAGTGCAGTATCTCACGGAAAGAAAATAGTTACTTAACTTAGTTAACTTAAAAAAAGTGTTCCTTAAGACATGTACACACAAAATAATAACAAAAATAATTTCACATAAGGACTAAGTAACTATATAGTTCTCTCATGAGTAGACAAGAAGAATCATATTATGGCTCATAAGACTTTCCACAAAGAATAACACAATTATAACTCCCTTTAGGGGATGAAGGTATGATGCCTTTGAGCATGATGTATGATTAATTTGATTGAGCATTGACTCAGGATTGAATGATTGTGGATGATTGGTATGATGTGAGATGGATATAATTGGTTGTTAGTTGAATTTCCATGTTTGGTATTTTGGATAAGCTTCGGTCTAGTCGTTATATTGTCGGATTTTCGCCAAAATTCTGAACTTAGCCATATCATTACATACCCACATGTGTCTTGTCAATGATTTCAATGTATCAAAGATATGGTCATAACAAAAGAAAAGAAAGAATAAGATATGACCCTTCAATCACTTCGGTAATGGAAGGGAGAGACAATCATCCACAAAGACTCAAGGAACCTCTATAGGGGAAACAAGGGTGACATGGAGGACCTTCCAACTTAGAGGCAATCATTATCTGCTTAGTCTGATTTGGTTTAGTACTGCATGCACGGAATGAGCTCATATCCAAAAGCAGTCCATTTCAAAGGGAAAGTAAAAAATGGTAAACACGTGCTAAGAATAAAAGTAAAGTCAAAGTGGTAACACCCTCCTAAGTATGGTACTATACTTAAATCATAATACCCCACCTAGGAGTTGTTACTGTCACTTAATCGGACCTTGTCTGGCAGCAACCTTCGGCCACCTTCAATCGTACTAGTCAACTCTGCCTCGGAGGACCTTCTTCGAAACTTTTGAACTATCTAGAGATAACATGGAAATAAACATAGGAGTGAGAATTATAAATTCTCAGTAGGATTCATTAAACTACCATATGCAGTGTCATCGTTATTATCTCCAGCTACTTCGGTTTATTATGAAAAATGTGAGCATGTTAACTAGACTATTCAGTTTTATAGTTTGAAAATATATTGTCCGAAGCAGAGTTTATTTTATTCATGCACTTGAGTCACATTGGCAATATTTCATATTTAGAATAATAATCACAGCATAAGTAAATAGAACAGTCTCAGCATCAATAAAAGATGGGATATAATTATGCAAATACTCACACTTGAATTCATGCAAATGCACAGGTGTTTTTCTTTAGCTTTCTTTGCTTTCTTTTCTTGGCACACCTAGGCGTTACGTATCGCTATCCTTAGGGCGCTTGCATATATTTTGATCTTTAGTCTTTACTGCCTTGAGTACTCTAATCTAGGAGTGAGCTCAACTCGTAACCGTCGTCACACAGTACTAACCCGCAAGGGGACCCACGTGCCTCTAGGTCAGAGGGACTCAATTGGCCATCTGCCTCCAATATAGAGGGACCCAAAAGTTTTAGCTGCCTTTACAGGGAAGGACCCAATGTGCAACTGCCTCCGAGCAAAGGGACCTACATCTTTATCTTTTAACTGCCTTCACCTGGAGGGACCCAAATAACTGTCTCCAAGTGAAGAGACCCAATCTTATCTTATTTAACTGCCTTCACAAGGAGGGATCTCATAACTGCCTCTAGGTGAAGGGATCCATATTTAATTTGTTTATATCCTTTCATTCTCATACATAATCATGCATAGACATGTTGAATGCACTCATACATATGCTTCATCATTTACTTTCATATATCCTTGCGTATAGAATTTCATGTTCATATCATGAATATTCATAATAGAAACTATCATAATTTCATAAAATTCTGCCAAAAATTCGGCAATATAACGGAACGTGTCCACTTCCCCATGAATAGTGCCAATACTCAAAACACCAATTTTTCAGAGAAATCATAAAACTTTGTTTATATTTCAAACATCAAATTTATGGCACAATTACTACAATTAAAACATGGTTGCTGTCTTAATACTTGCATTCAACCCAATTTTTATAGATCAGGCCACAATTTCTATTTAACTCATCTGGACCTCAATTTTGGATATGTTAGAGTGTTATGTGTCTATTTTCTAACCTCTTTAGTCCCATCTAATTTTGATAAATGTAGCTCAAGTTATTTATGTTTTATCTCAGCCTACCCTGTAGCTAAACAGAATTAGACACTTAAAAGTAAAAATCCACTAAAAATCGAAAACCAATTCAATCATGCTAAATTGGTATCATATTAAAGCTAATAGGACAAGCTTTCATTTGCAACAATTTCTATTTCATTTGCTTTAGTAGGACTCGAGTTATGAGCCCCGAAATTTGACATTTCTAAACCATCCTATTTTGGCCCAGTTTGGACATAGGGCAATTTCCTCGAACCACTGGGAGCAAACGGGACTGTATCTAACCCTGAAATTTTTACGGGATATTCTAATATGTGTAAGCTTTCTACAAAAGTTAGTTTCATTCAATTCCAAGTTGTATAGGGCAAGTTTTGCCCTGAACAACCTAGTATGCCAGAATCAAACTCAAAAACCTAGGTCAAACTTGAAAAATTCATATCTCTCTCAATACTAATCCAATGGCCTTATATTATATATGTATAAAAAACCCTGAATGTCTAGTTTCATATAAAAATATTTTCATCAAATTTAAACGGTGTAAGCAGAGCCGTACACTCCGCCGTACTGAGTACCGAGAGATTTTAACCTTTCAGCCCCTCCCTGCATCCTACTTTCACTCCTTTCTTCTTCTAAATCGATTTTAACAACAAAAACTGTAACACCCTCCATTATATAAGCTATGCTCGAGTCATGGAGTTATATTAAGAGTTTGTTACTGTACTAAGAGGATCTTTGAAATGTGCAAAATATAATACATGGCCCTTTAACTACACTCTTTATTATTGAATAATAACTCATAAATTTCATCTCTGATACATAGAGAATAAAATAGTTACAATTTAAGAAACTTTTGTAGCTAATGTTATATGCAGAAACTGTCTCTACATTGTGGCTGTCGCCCTTTCTGAACTTCAACCGGCTTCTTTAGTCTTCCGGGCTTACGTAAGCCTGAGTCTTGCATGATGAACGCCCCAGTATTCTGCCTCGTTCTTAAGTTCTAGCCTATGATTTGGAATGTTTATGGAAAGAAGAACATGCAGGCAAGCAGTGAGAACCTAAGATTCTCAGTAGGTAAACTCAAACCATACAATGTCATCATAAACATTTCAGCCGCTTCAGTTTCTTATAAAAACGTGAGCACATATACACAACCAGCGATTCAGTTTTAAGTTGAAAACATCTTCCTTGAAGCAAGTTATATTTTAACAATCACTTGTCATATTATATGACAGACATAGAATTTGCAAATAGTATAATATGCTTCAACAAGGATCATAATAACATTATGCCTTAATGAGATAATTGAAGATGCACATAAAGGTGCTTATACTTGACTGTATGCAAGTGCACTTGACTTAATTTATCTCTTTCTTTAATTTGCAACTTGATCTTGCTCTTCTATGCTTGGTTCCCTAGAGGTGAATGGCCTCTCTCACCCCTAGGTAATAGCCTGCTTTTCAGGTCCGAGCTCGTACCTATACATGAGTGACGGGTTTACTTTCCCCGACCCTCACACTGGTCTATTCCCTTTAAATCTGGTCGAGGGCTAGCCCAAGTCTTAGACAGTACCGCTCTGGCCCATGCTAGCTGGGTCTACGCCATGCCTCACGTGGTAGCTTGGTACGTCTTTCTTGCAAGTTCTCATAAATCTTATTCTTCTTTGAACATGATTATACATGCATATGCTACATGCATTCAGTCATATACTTCATATTATACTTAAATCATTCTTGCATATATGAAGCTTATGAGCATAACATATAAATGTCCATAACAGTCATATAATTCACATATTTCTGCCAGAATTTTGACAGCATAACGGGGCAAGTCCGCTTTTCCATGAATAGTGCCAGACTACCAGGGAATTTTTAATCAAACAGCAAATTCAATACAAACATCATATTCATACCAAGAATATAACAATATCAATAAGTGCAAGATTTAGAATCTTAAGTATCAATTTATCTTGCAAAATTTTAATTTCTATTAAGGTTCCCGAGTTTGACTTCCAAGATTTGATGGGTTCCAAGTTCCAATCTTATACAAGTTCTGACCTCCGTGGTTATGTTCGGTCTCCCAAGGTTATTTAATTTCCTACTTCCGAGTTGTGTTCGGTTTCTGATCTTACCCCACCATTGGTCTTCTGAGACTTTGATAAGCGTGTTTCCTAAATTCCAAGTTTCCTATTTACTAAGTCCCAAGTTCAACATCAAATATACCCGATCTAGCTCTCTCTACTAAGTTCCGAGTTCAATCATCAAGTATACCCTTCCTAGTTCAACCTTAAATATTCCCGACCTAGCTTTCTGTTTTACTGAATCCCGACTTCAACCTCAAGTATTCCCAACCTAGTCCCTTATTTACTAAGTTTAGAGTTCAATTTTAAGTGTACCGACCTAGTCTCCATTTACTAAATCTCGATTTCTGATATTAACTCAATTTGTTTGTGTCTTATCCTAGACTTGTCCTACTTCTAGCCAGAATTGCACTCTTAGAAGTAAAAATTCACTAAATATAGAAAACTAGGTGAAATCATACGAAGTTTATATCAAATTATATCAAATTAAAGCTAACAAAACAAGCTTTCAAGTGAAGCAAGTTTCATATCATTTGAATGAGTATAATTTGAGATATAAACTCTGAAACTTGACCTTACTGGATTACCCTGTTCTAGCCCAGATTGGTCATAGGGCAACTTTCTTGACTCATTGGAAACAAATAAGACCTTATCTAATTTGAAAATTTTTATGGGATATTCTCCTATGTGTAAGCTTTCTAACAAAGTTAGCTTCATTCAATTTGTAGTTATATAAGGTGAGTTACACCCTTCTCAACTCATACTGCTTGGATGAAAGTCCTGATTTCTAGGTCAAACTTTAAAAATTCATAACTTCCTCTTTACTAATCTAATGGCCCTATATTATATATGTATGGAAATCCCTGAATGTATAGTTTCATATAAAAATAGATTCATCAAATTTAAATGGTTGTAGGTGAAGTCGTACACTCCACCGTATGGACCATCGAGGGGAAAACCCTAACAGCTCCTTGAATTCTTCTTGAATTCATGTTTTTCTCAAATTAATCCATCCAATCTTCAATTCAAACTCACATATTCAACTTAAACCAACCTTACTTCATCATTCCCACCCATCACAACATCAGAATCATGGATAAATAAGGGACCCTAGGCAGACCTAATTCGAAGAAAAGAAGGAGAAGTTGAGATTCCTACCTTGGTGGTGTGAAATCTTGGTGGAACTTGATCTTGGAGTGAAGTTGATGGTTGGAGCTTGAGCTTAGGGATGAGAGGAAGTGAAAGAAGATGAGGAAAGTGGGAAAATGAGGCTGGTTGTGGGGAGGCCGAAAATTTAAAGGGAGAAAGAAGAGAAAAATGAAAACTTATGAAGGAAGATAGCTTTTGATTGGTAGACTTCAATCCTCATTCAATCTTGGCTTGGCTTCCCTCTTGTATGGCTGATGGAGGCGCCACTTGTACGGATGTTTTGGCTAAATCTTGGCCCTCTATCATAGGGTTCTCATAGTATAATTTCTATTGGTCCCAGTTCTGACAATTTAAAAATACCGAATCTTTGCCGATTTTCTTCAAATCAGCAAAGCTTTACTAAACGACTCTAAGACAATTTCTATATCTCTATTCTAATTGTTCCTAAGCCTAATCCTTCTAATTAACATCTAATTAATATTTAATTTAACCTCCAATTGTCCTTACATAACTATTGAAATCGAATAAATAGAGTAACGGCATAAATTAGACATTTTTGCAAATTTGGAGCCTTTTTGGTTTCTAATTTCTGTAGCTAACGACATTTCCATAATTTTGAGCAAGTCCAGGGACACGCCACGTCATTTCACACCAGACTACCTCCATGGCACAATCGGCAGAGATCTAAACTTCTACGGTTTCACCACGTGATTCTACTCTATTTAAAATCCTATTATGCTAATTCTACAGATGTGGGGACATAAAGGTCATTTCATGAAAAGTTCTAGAGTTATTGTGGGAATAAGTCTTTGGAGTCAAAATATAATATCTAAAAATTCTGGGCATCACTGAAGTTAACAAAAGTTTATGGGGGCACTTTTGTTCTGTTCACGAAAGTAGGGATGTTACAGAAACAGCCAACAAACCAGCCAAAGATCATCATATTCATTCAATCATCACATTGATAAGTGAGGAAATAAAGACCCCAATCAGCCACCCATAACCCAAAGAATAAGAAATAAGTTGAATCTCTATCTCTAGATTGAAAGATAGCTTGACTAGATGAAGAGTTTTGATGTTAGAGGTGCTTGGATCTTGAAAATGAATGAGAAATGAAGTGAAAAAGAAGGAAGATGAGAGGGAATAATGAGAGGTCTTTGAGGGAGAAAGGGAGGCCAAAAATTTGAAGTAAGAAAGGATTATATGAAAAAGATATAGAGGTGGTGGGTGGAAAAAGTGGCTCATAAGTGAGCCAACCATGCTCACTCTTTGTGGCATGGGTGGCGCCACTTTGGTGAGGGAGGTGGCTAAATTCTAGCCACTTGAAGTAGGCTTTAGTAGGTTAAATTTGGTTGGTTTGGGTTTTGATAGTTGAAAATATCAAAATTCTACTGATTTCCTTCAAATCGGTAAAACGGTTTTGAAGAATTTTGTGAGGTTTTATATGTTTCTATTTTAATTCTTCTTAATCTTAATCTCTCTAATTAACTCTTAATTGACTCCTAGTTAACCTCTAATTAACTTTACAAACTCAATAAAATCGAATAAATCGATTAATGACATAACTTAAATGTTTTGCAAATTTAGGGTCTTCTGTTTTCTGTTTTCTATGGCTAATGGTATTTTCGTAATTATGGGCAAGTTTAGTGGTATCCCACGTCATTTCACATGTAGACACCTCTGTGGCCCCAATTGGCCAAAAATTGGGTTTCTACGTTTCTGCTACGTGGTTCTGCTTTATTTAAAACTTTATTATGCTAATTCTATTGATCTAGGGACTTAAATGTCATTTTTTAAAAAGTTCAGGGACAAGGCTGTAAATAATAAAAGTTTGCCCAAGGACGTTTTCATTATTTCCTATAACGTTATATGGGTATGTTACAAAAGTGAAACCATAGTCATGTTAATGAGTTCGCATAGAAATGCAAGCATCTATATTATCCATATGAATCATGAATGTTTCTTCCATGTCTTAGCATGTATGTTTCTGTATGATGTTATGATTATGATGTTAAACCTAAAAGCAACTCGCTTCAGGATTTATGTTTTCAAGATTATTAAAATTAAACGTATGCATGCTCACTATTTTTATAATTAACCTGAAGTGGCTAGGATGACGATAAAGACATAGTAGTTGTCTAGTCGCGATCCTACAGAGAAATTTAGTATTTCTTACTCCTACATTTCCTTGTCATCTTTAGAAGATGCTGACATTGGACATAGTGATGATATTCATTGAGTTCCCAGTGTGGCATTGGTGCTTTGAGCCAATGTTGAATGCCTCTATGATGTCTTTGAGCACAGCTATGAGGGTCTACATCTTCCACAGCCATCCATTCCAAGTACCCGTCATGTGTAACATCCCCAATTTTGTCTAAGCTAATTAGCTCAGTGATTCTGGCTAATTAGAGAGGTTAACGATTAACTGAGGACTAATCGGCTAATCTCGATGAGCAAGAGCTTAGTAAATTGAGTCAAGTCAATAATTGAATCATAACGAACTAAATGTTTTAATTAAAACCTAATTATTCGAACCTCATTAATTCGTAACTTAGAAATATAATTAAGTTAATCCAATCTTATTAATTAAGTACAAGACAATTGTTCTACCTTACCAATTGGGATAGATTAATTCTTACGCCCTAATTACACAATTCATAAGAGCAATTCTTTTTGAGGAAAACATCTTAAAAGTGTAATTAACCAAAATCGGTTAAAGAGCAATTTAACTAATCAAATTGATTAACAACTTAGGTAATTCTAATACCTTTGAAGATTTAAAAATTTCTCCTAATTGATACACCAAATTTCGGCCAAGGACATGAGCAAAATCCAACATCCATTTGCCTTCTTATCATGCACTCTTAGATCAAGGGTCTAGGATAGTAGTATCTCTTTAGTCAAGACAAGAAAAATACTTTCCTCCATCAAGATTGTGCCACTTGGAGTGATCATATTCACCCAAACCAATCCCAAGAGTGGTCATGCCTTTAACCACTTGAAAAATACTAAATGGTCTTTACCCAAGTACCAAGACTCAAGAGAAACACAATCCACCCTTTTATCCCAAGGTTCCTAGCTTTCTTGCTTTAAAAAGAAGTTAAACTCACCTACCTCCCCTTGGTTGTTGGAGAAGCAAAACCAATCAGCCTACTCCCCCCTTTTTTGCGCCCCAAAAATAGCCCCCCCACTCCCTCATTTGTGATTTTTATCCTCCCACTACAAGTCTAAACTCTCACTTCTCTCTAAGCCTCATTCTAACTCTTCTACTCTTCCAATTCCTCTTGCTCTTCTTCTCACTTTCACACCCCATCCAACTCTCTTTCCTTTCACCACCCTCACAAACTCTTCAAGGACCACCCTCTTTGGTTCTTGAAGAAGCAAAAACAAACACTCACTTAGCCCCATTATCAAGCTTAAGGAGAAGGAGGCCATTTCCAACCATTTTCATTCTTCAAGCTTTCAAGAGAATCTTTGTGGTAGTGACTCTAATCCTTCTTTTTTCTATGTTTTTAAAGCTCTAAAACTCCTAAGCTCTCCATAGCTAGGTGGTTTTAGAACTTGCTCTAAAGGCCTCATGGCCATGCTTTCATTATAAGAAGTTGTTTGTGATTTTTGCTCTTTTCTTGGAAAATGACTTGTTGTGCATTTATTCTTATTTTGAACCAAACTTTTTAGAACTCAAAATATTGATTTTTCATCAAGATCTCAAAGTATAAAAGTGGTTTGGAAGAGAAAAGTGGTCACTTGAGGAAAAGACTTAATGTTTTTACAAGAAAACTCATTGAAATCAAAACTATTGAAGCTGAAAATTTCTGGCAGTCTGTATGGCGCAACTAATAACTCTTTCAATATAACTCCAAATGCAACAAAACTAATTTGAAATGAACAGAGACTCATAGAGATTTTTATACATATAAAATATGTGAAATTTGGCCTTAAAACGAGAGAGATATGAATTTTCAAATTGTGCTGTCCCTAGATGTGTTTTTGTTCGGGCAGTATGTAATAAAATCTTAATAACTCAAGTTATACAGAACATTTTTGAGTGGAACCAAGTTTGTTAGAAAGATAATACATAGAGAAACATCCCCATAAAATAGTTTTGTCAAATTCCTTGTGAGGAACTCCCAGTAAAGTTTAAAAGTCACTATACTGAGAATAAACTTAAAAGCTGAGCAGTTAGAATAAAACGTACATATTCCAAGTTACAAAATGAATTTTTGAGTGGGGTTTATTTTATTTAAAATTAGACTCAGAGAACTATAATTATACCAAACTTCAAGTCAAGATTGTAAAAGATGAAATTATGGCGAATTTTTGAAGTTACTGCCCCACTATAAAAGTAAAACCGGTTATGATTAAGTTTTAAAAGTTAATGAGAAATAAGCTTAAAGACATTAAGACCCTCAATTCAAGATATTAACTTCATAATTCACCTTAAAAGTTTCAAAAAGGATAATAGATGAAATTGGCCCTATGCCTAATAAAAGAATTTATACAAGAGGCAACCTCAATTAAAAGCTTGCACCAAATTTACTAAGCTAAGCTCATAAGACTTTGTGTGATATGTATGCCTCTATGTGTCAATATGGTGACAATGATATGATGATGATCATATGATAATGGTGATGATGATCTGATACGATGATGATTATGTTGATAATACGATGATGATTATGATGATAATATGATATGATAATGATGATAATGATATGATGATGATAAGGATGATAATGATATGATGACAATATGATAATGAATGATGATCATATGAATATGATATGTTAATAATATGATGCTTAATGATATGCAATAAGGGAATCACATTTGTGGAGGGCGATACGTAACGCCTAGATGTGGAAAAGAATTAGAATAATTTTGTATCATAAGCCTTAATAAGAAGAAAATGAACTAAGGGTGTAATCCTGCAAAAAGGAAGGTGACCCAAAGTAAGCTCCCCTCACCCACGACTTACATGAGGCATGGCATCGACCCAGCTAGTATGAGTATAGGGGATAGGGTTTACATGAGGCATAGCATGACCTAGCTAGTGTAAGTACCAAAAATTTATGGTGGCGATGGCTACGGTATGAGCTCATTACCACTTATGTTTAGTGGGTGAAAAGAAAAAGACCTACAATAACGTCAAGTTAAGAAAAGAAAAGGGACTTCGGTCCAAACCCTTGAAGGGAAGAAGTTAAGAGAAGCTTATAGCACAACCATGCATGTTTTATGTAATTATACTTGTGTCCATGTATGTTATGATATAAATGATTAGAGGGTATGTTAAAATTGAATCAACTTCGAATATTTATGTTTTCGAAAACTTAAGAACTGAACCTTATGAATGCTCACTGTTTTCATCAATAAAACCGAAGTGGCTGGGACGATGACAATGACACTTTCATGTCGGGTTCGAGTTTTACTGAGAAATCCCATTTCTCACTCTAGTTATTTTCCACATCGTCACCAGATTTCGATGGCACATCCAATGGAGTGGAGCCTGGAGCCACCACACTATGAATGGACATATGATGGAGGATGCCAGACGAAGCTATTTTGGGATTTATAGCGACCGTCGCTCTGCACCTTCGCATATTCCTTTTTGAGATGAGCTTTGTCATTTAAGTTTGTATTTAGTATCTAGTATTTGGATCATGGCACGACCATGAGCCTCCTTCGATGTATTACTAATATATATATATATTATGAACCCATATGGAGAATTACTATTTATTTACCTTTCTCTTGTTTTATGATATTGGGGTATGTATTTTATGCCACACGCTCTTTCTTTATCTGTCTTCTTGCTCAAGGCTTTACTTTCCAAAACGTTGCAAAGTGATGACGTATTTCAAAAAAAAAAAAAATTACCGTATTTTCCATATAACTTAACTTATAAATGAAGTTTAGTTTTCCACGAGCATAAATAACAACTAATAAAACGCCATAATATGACTTAAGTGTAGTATGAGTTTATTAGGGCATTACATTATGAGCCTGTTTTTCCATCCACACCAGCCTATGGCGAGGTCACCTTGGATGATATCCGCCCCTACTTTCAACCGCCGAGGCACCTCACTGATGGCGAGTCTAACTCAGATACCCATCTGACATCAACTGTTTCTTTGGATTCCAATCCTTCAGAGCCATCTTATCCGAGCTACCATGTGGAGACTGACCCATCCAAGCTCTCCTACCCTTCAGTGATTCGCCTATCTTCCGATTCTTCTGCGTCGTCTGCTGGCCCAACACCACTCTTGTTTTGTGGTTGTGGGTTCATTTGTACCCGCACTATGCCACGTGGATATGGGCATGCTCAAGGAGGAGGATGTGGCAATGTTGCTCCTAGTGGTTTTGAGAATGGTTACCTTCTATCCGATGGTTGACTTGGACAGTACATGCAGAGCCGAGCACGAGGATAACCCTTTTTGATTGGTAATTATAGGGTGAATAGGATTTCTGGTGTATTTTCCTGATGATGTATTTGGTCAGGTTTCTTTTATAGGGCTAACGATAGATATTGGACCCATTTACCTATTATGTATGACTTGTTATTCTATTATTAACTATGCTGAACTTTTCTGGTTATGGAATGATATTATATTTACCTTAGATGATTAATCTGTATGATGGCGTTATTTATTTTATTGCACCGCTTATACGAGATAGTGATGTTCGATATTATCCTTTCATGACGCATGTATAGCTCTTAGTTTTCAAAATGATTTACTCATGTACTTCTCATTAAGAAAAAGAATTTACCTCTAGTTTTAGTATAAAGTAATTTCAAATGGTAATGGTAATTCAGCGAGTAAAAGTAACAACTAATAATTCCATAATATGACTTAAATATAGCATGAGACTATTAGGGTGTTACACCCACCTTAGTTTTTCCCAAACTGGACTGAAGTCCAGGTCATGCACCTTGTAGGTGTCCTAAGATATCTATTGTAGACTTGAGGTTTGTTCTATATATTTGAATATTTACAAAAAATATACAAAAAGGAATTTTAGTTATCTGCTAGTGTCATGGGGCCCACATAATTCCCGAAATCGGAATTTTTTTGCTACTACCCTTCGCAACAACTATAAATCCTTAATTACAATTTTTCCATTATAATAAAAAAATTTCAATTTTGCCCCTTCTTTCACTACAATTTGCCTATTTACTATTTTGCCCTTGTCTAGGGTCCGAGCTTCCTCCTATACAAGACTATCCCTAGAGTTGGGGATGTTACAATTCTACCCTCTTTTTAAAATTTTTGTCCTAAAAAATTCTATATTCTTTAATCTATACGGGAAACTCTCTCTTTGGGTTTATGTACCATTTCAAGTCTACCCACTACAAGTTCCACCATCTCAGACTATTCCTAGCATGCCAACAATTGGCCCTCGTGGACAACAATGCGTCCCTAAGAGTTCCCTGTAACATTAACATCAAGGATGTCCCTAATAAGCCTGTCGGGTGCCACAGGCTTCTATTCACACAAAACTTTATATTGAGGTGATTAGGCTCAACACTCGGTCGACTACAACACTTACAACAAGGCTACCATGCCAAATCATCTTTGTCCTTATCACACAAAGACCAAAAGCATGACTTATTTAGACTCTCAGAGTATGCCTCGGAAGCATAGTCAGTCCATCCTAGAGCCTATACAGGATAAATTGCTCTAATACCACAATGTGACACCTTCCATCATATAAGTCATACTCGAGTCATGGAGTTATATTTAGAGGTTGCTATAATGCTATGGAAACTTATAACTTAATAAAAAATAATATATGGCCTTGATAATATCATATTTTATTACTGAATAAGGATTTATAATCTCGAGTCTCTGATACATATAAAATATAATAATTACAATTTGTAAGAAATTTAACTAACATTATATATAGAATTAGTCTTGGCCTGCAGTCATCGCTTCGTAATTGTAAGCCGCCCACCTTAGTTTTCCCCAAATTGGACTCAAGTCCAGGTCATGCATCTTGTAAGTATCCTGAGATATCTACTATAGACTTGAGGTTTGTTTTATAGATTGGAATGTTTACAGAAAACATACAAACATGTATTTTAGTTATGGACTCAAGTCCAGGTCATGCATCTTGTAGGTATCTCAAGATATCTACTATAGACTCGAGGTTTGTTCTATACATTGGAATGCTTACGAAAAACATACAAATAGGTATTTTAGTTATCTACTAGTGTCGTGGGGCCCACATATTCCCGGAATTGGGATTTTTCTTGTAACATCCCAAAGCACGGAGCATCAGATTAACACTGTTAATTGATTTATTTTGTTTTATTAGAGAGATACACTTATTTAGGTTTGAAATATCAATGTTAAGGTTAGGGAAAATTTAAATTGATGTGGAAAAATCTTGTGAAGCCTATTAGCAATGTTTGCTAATATAAGGAAAATTGGTTTAATTTCGGTGTTGTGTACCACAAAGACCGAATCATTAGAAATTTAGACTACACAATTACATGAATATCATTTAAAATCTCTAGAATATGTAGCCATAATTCAACCACCACCCTACTTTTGTTGGCTAAAATATGGCCACACACTTTGGAATCTAAGTAAAATTGAGTCATTCTTGATATCCACCAATCACGACATATGAGTCACCTTCATTTTTATTACTCATGACCAAAATAATTCCAATCTTCTCCTTACAAATTCGGCCTCCCTACACACCAGACCATTTTCTTCCTTATTTCATCTCTTCATCCTACTTCCATATCTTCACCCAAAACTTGCTTCCTTATTAGCTCAAGCTTGAATTTGAGATAGGATTCTTGAGTTTTGTTGGATATTAGAGTTCATCTGACCTATTAGGGTTTCTCGATTTCTCTTTGCTATGATGTTGTATGATGATTATATAGCTTATTTAAAATGAATTAACATAGCAATTCTTGGTTTGCATTGGAAAATTTATCAAAAACTCAAAGAATACACTTAAACAGAATTGCTGAAACTAAACCCTAAGGATCTATTCGTACCACAAATGATGCATCCTGACCTATAGAATTCAAAATTTAATGGAGTTATTTTTAACTGAAATAGACATCAGACTTTCCAACCAGATAAATTATAAGACCATTGGACCTGAAATGACGGAGTTATGAATTTTTGAAGTAATCCCTTGAATCCTATCTAGTGTTCTAACTAGTATGAGTTGTATAGCACATAACTCACCCTATATAACTTCAAATCAAGTGTAACAATTTTTTTTAAAAGGCTGGCATATAGAATATTATGCCGTAAAAATTTCGAATTTAGATCTAAATTGTGTTGCTCCTAGTAATTCTTTAAACCTGACCTAAGGCTCTATTCAAGTGAAATATGGCAATTTCCTTTTGTCTAATTTGAGAGCCTATACCTTGGGCTCTACTTACCCATTCAATATGAATCTTATAAAGGATGAAAGATGATTTAGTAAGCTTCATTTAGATATAAATTTTAGATAAAACAAACAAAGATTGGAATTTTAGTGAATTTTTACATTTAAGTGCTCAAATTTGTCCAATATCAAGGCAATCTTAAGTAAAATTTCAATAACTCAATATATACTCTCAAAAACTTAATGGGACCAACGAGAATTAAAAATAGACTAATAATGCACAATATATTAAATTTTTAGATTTAAAAGAGTTAAAATGAAATTATGGTGTAATTTATAAAATAGGATAGATTTAAAAGTTTTGAAGTGCATTGATAAATTCCACATAGTAGGAAGCTCTTGGATCATGAATAGACAATGAATGAGATTATTGCTGAGATTCTCGATTAAACTGATGTAAATATTGATGTATGGTTATGATTGATTTTGGTATCTTGATTGGCTGGTTGAGAATTACTCTGTTACATTTTGGGGAAGCTTTATACTCAGCCATTATGTTGCCAAATTCTCGACAAAAGTATATATACTGTGCATCATGAATATAATTCCTTTAGCATATGTATTCACAATTATATGATTAAAGATATAATGATGATTCCATATTACTTAGGTAAGCCCCTGAACAAATTTAAAGGAAATAAATCAATGGGAGAGTTAAGAAAAGTAAACTCGGCAATTCTGTATAGGAACGAACTCGATCCTGCAAAGCAGGCTATTATCAAGAGGTGAGAGAGAGATCATTCACCTCCAAGGGACCAAGTACGATTGAAAGATAAGAGCAAACACCCTAGGGATAGTGATATGTAATGCCTAGGTGTCACGACCCGAACCCGAGCCATGACCGCGCATATAGGGACAAGTCCTTACGCAAGCCTTCCACCACAGAATTTTCATAAAAATTTCGAAAGAGTTCCCTTTGTAATTAGGATATTTTCCAATTACAAAAGGTCACCTGCAACATTAACAAACACACTCTTCTATCAGGGATCCAAGCATTCTCAGAATGCATCCCTCAGCACTCAACAAAATTATTTACAAGCACATCAATCTCATCATATGTATATTTATAAACTAATACAGAAGGTTATAGAACATTTTCATATTCAATTCAGAATCAAACATATGATAATCAATTTAGTCTAACATACATCATTGTCCAACATTCACATTAATACACTAGCAAGGGTCAGACCTTGCCTGTAGTACTATGGAGCTACAAAATCTGAGAATTCTCATATATAAACATTTACAAAATACCCTTGAATAGAAAAGGGCTCAACCACCAAAACTCAGAATCCCACTATGGGGGAACGAAGGATAGATTCTACTTGAATATCTGTATCTGAAAAAGAGAAAGAAACAACAAGGTGAGTTTATGAAACTCAGTGAAAGATAGAATGTCCCTAACCCACATGAGACAATGTACAAACTTATAGTTATTAAAGTGATACAATAATTTGTATAACAAAACCAAAATAGAAATCTTAATCAAATATTATTCAAATTTTCTTTTCCAAAAATAGATTCCATCTATTCCAGGATAATCAGGCAAGAATCACACTTAAGTGGCCTTTCCTTCGTGTGAATCCTGTAATCAAGCACACACCACTCCCTTGAGTGGCTGTGAAATACAACTTCCTAGGTACACCCAGGGCTAACGCCTAGAGCTGTTAGCCTACAGATCCTGGCCTAGAGTTTCCTAAGTCTTTCTTTCCCATTATATGAAACATTTAATAAAGATTCTTATAAAACATACCAATATACCTTATATAAAACAATAAAATCATAACTTCAAGAAAAATAAAGCTTTAACACTTCAATAAATCAAAAGTGAACAAAAATCCAAAGCTTTTATCCAAAAACCTTTCACTTCACTTTTACATAATCATTCATAAATCAAATGCGGAGCAATCCATACCAAACCATAACCCATTAAGTATATCAAATCCTTTCAAAACCAAGATAATTTCCAAAGTTTAATAGGAAACCAACGCAATAAACATTTATCACATTTTCTTCCCAAAAATCAAGTCATTGTCTCATGTGATCAAGTAGAAATAGATAAGCTACCAAAATTTAGATTATATTTCTAAGGTATACCAAATCATTTGCATATGTATGTATACAAATAAAATACATTAGAACTGAGATAGGGATAAACTATCTACTCACAGACTTAATGCCAATAGCGGAATCCTAATCCCATGAACTCTGAGAGCTAAAGCCAGTTCTCCAATGGTATATACTATCAATAATACGGCAATTTAATTCAAGGTCAGTCCCTTAGACTATGGATTAATCTACTTTACTCCCAGATATGAAAATTCCTAATTCTTCTAACCTAGGGTTCTCCAGGAACTCACTATAGGGGAAATAATTCATAATTCATTGGAAAAGAAGAAGAGGAGTTTGAAGATTACCTTTTTTAAGGAAGAAAGGAAGAAGAAATCTTTAGGAGCCTTGGTGTCACCTCCTCCAAGCTCCAAGACCAAATGTGTTGATTTTTGAATGAAGATATGATTTGGGATTGGAGAAAGAAATTGAGATTAAGTGAGTGGAAATGGTGTAATTTGATGGAAGGATTAGAAAGATTGTGTTTAGGAGTGAAGGGAGATGTGTTTTAGAGAGAAGGGAGAGAGTTTGAGAGGTAGAGAGAGAAAGAAAATCACGAAATGAGGGGGAGGGATACGTCTCGGCTTATATATTGACCTATGGTAATCGATTACCACAGCCAAAGAGTTGGTAATCAAGTAACAATGCTGGTAATCGATTACCACAAACCCAGAATTGGTAATCGAATACCATATTTGGTAATCAATTACCACGTAGAAACTTTTAACCCATGGCATACAGAGAGGATTGTAATCGATTACAGGTCCTCTATAATCAATTATCAACTCCAAAAACTTGGTTCCTTCCTTCTGCAGTCCTTTCCCAAGTCCAGGATATTGCACAGACTTATTTATTCTCCATTAACTTTAAAACATAAATGTAAATAAGGGAATACCCTTCCACATTTGAATTCAATAAAAATATCTAAAAATTCAAAATCCTTATGAATCAGAATCCAACTTTTGGGTTTTTAGTACAATTCTCCGAAAACTTGCATTTTTATAAGCTTGAGGGTTGAAAACAAAGGGGTTATTCATTCCCTAAAATTCGTTAAAAATCCCTTTTCAACTCATTGATGCCCAGGGAACCATTATCGGGACATTTGATCTTAAGAAAATACCTCAATCCTATAGCCCTCCAAGGAGGCATAGGGTTCAGACTCAGAATTTTTCAGGTTCCAATTTCGACGGTAATTGCAACTCAGGCTATGGTGTTATACTAGGTGTGTTAAGTAAAGCCAGAGAAAAGTGAAGTTAATAAAGTCAAGCACATTTATATGGCTTAGCATGTGCATCCCCATTTGCATACTGTGTGGTTATCATCATCATTATTATGGTTGCAATTTACTTGTTGCTTTTCTTATATTTGCTCTGGAAGATACCAAATGATTGTTAAAATTAATCTGCTTCAAGGGAATATGTTTTCTAAACTTGGTAAATGAATTTATATATCTATGCATGAGACCACTTTTTCTAAATAAACCAAAGCAGCTAGGACAACGACGATGATATAAATTATCATGTAACTTAGGAATCCTATTGAGAATGAAAATTCTCATGCCTACATGTTTCCCGTGTTGTCTCTAGAGAACTTAGGGAGGCTCAATGAGGATCCAAATCAACAGAATTTAACTATGGCTAAACTGTCTGTTGAAGACACATTGACAAACACATCCTCATATAATAGTACTAGCAAATTGTTTTATTAGCTAAAACTTCTAGTAGTCTTGCTTATGTACCTGAGAAGAACTGTATTGTAATATACCTATTGATAGAATGCAAAAGATGTTATATTTTCTCAAAACTTGAGGTGGGAAATAAATCAAGGTCCATTTAATTGATGGTAGCAACTCCTAATATAATGTTATGACTTAAGCATAATATTACAATTGGGAAGGTGTTACATTTCTACTACTGCCACTTACGATAACCATAAACCCTTAATTATAACTTTGCCATTATAATCTAAAAATTTCAATTTTGCCTCTTTTTTTAGTACTATTTGCCTATTTACTATTTTGCCCTTACCTTGGGCTCAAGCTTCCTTCTATACGGGGCTACCTCCAGAGTCGGGGATGTTACACAAAATATATACTTAAAATGTATTGTTATTGCACCACCATTTATCTCTTTTAAAATAAAACTTTATTCTTTAATCATTCTCATTTGCATGGGTTCAAATGCTAGTATTTATACTCTATCCATTTCATTCTATCGTAAAACAATTTTGATTCATAATGCGTGTCATTCTCATATATATCAATAAACTTTTATGGTTAACTTTTCAATTTTACCTCTCACAATATTCTAAACACACCAATAATCGAGAAATGTATAAAGACATTAATAAAAATGATTCAATTAGATATTGAAAATGAGGAAGGATATCTTAGTTAAAATATTTCATATAATTGAAATTTATTTTGGGTTCCTTAATTCTTGTCCATTAATATCTTCTAAATTTTGTTTAATTGCCTTTTGTGATTATTCTTTTGTAATATCCTCAATGTCATTTATTGTGTTTCTCTTTATTCATATTCTTAGTTTATTCCAATACATAATTTTTCATAATTAGTACTTATTAATGGATCTTAATATTAATATTTATTAAAACTCATTAATTGACATTCATGAACTTTGTACAATTGAAATTCTCTAAAACCTCCTTTTTTTTAAGGGTCAAATAGCCATGTATTAATTAAATATAATTATATGTATTCCCTTAATACCTTATCTATTATTGATATTCTTTGATTTGCTTCAACTCATTTATTGATAGTTTTAATTTTTTTTTCCTACTCATTTATTAGTATTTCATAATTCTATTAATTGGTATTACCTAAATTATGAATATTTGGTCCAAGTTCAAAACAAAATTTATGAATATACTTAAATATATTATTTATTGCCTTATTTTTTTCTTTATGAGCGCAAGCGCAGTCATGCACATGGACACACTTATACATAGATATATAGGCACATGCCCAAACTCTCAAATAATATACATTCGTTGAAGATAAAATTGGATTCAATAATATGATGGCACTGTTTCACTTTCTAGTGCTTAGTTTGTGCATATCATGCTATGAAGTTGATGCAGGAGGCAAAATTCAACCAGAGAGACAACAAATTTTTAGTACATCACAAGGCCTCAAGAGCAACTTGGTATTGCAATTTGAACTTTCATGTTCTAAAATTTATGATTGATGATCATTTCTTAATGTGATTTCATTATTTACTTGATTATAATTTGGTTAATATATGCAGCCTACAAAAGATAATGATTTCGAATGCATTGATATCCACAAGCAACCTGCTTTTAACCATCCTTTCTTGAAAAACCACAAAATCCAGGTAATTTTGATCTTATTAGTGAAACAATTTGTTAGAATTCTGCTATTTTTTTAAGCACACTAACTTTATTCTATTGTCAAACATAATCATCAATGGACTTAATAAGAGGGGATGAAAGTTGTATTAATCCCAGCAATTTCTACTTTGCTCATCCATTTCACATAGAGCATGTAATTAATATAGTTTGGTACCCATATAGAGTTAATTGAGATGATAAGCAACTTTGACCCCTAAGAGAAAGATGCTAGTCTCAGTCTTAAATTGCATAACATTTGTGCTCTTACAGTGGAACCTTAAATATGATTGTGTAATATGTTCATTTTGTTGTAACAACACTTAACAAATTGGTAACACTTGTACTTGAATGCCAAATTTTGTGATCATCTTATTAAACAAATTTTCAAATATTAATTTCTTACAATAGCAGTATCAAATTGTGCTATAACCTATTATTCTCTTGCCTTGAGTATCTCACTTCTACTGTTGTGCTTACCTTATCTATTTAGTCATTCATTTAAATATATTATGAATTGTGCTTTTTAATCCAATTCTGACAATAAAGTATGCATATATTATAACCTTGTGTTTTGTCTGGCCATTGAAAAAAGCTTAAACCAACTTTTGCACAAGACAAAGTGCTCAATAGATCATCATATGTTGGTAAAGCTTTGAAGGTTTCCAGTTCTATTAAAGGATGTCCATTAGGAAAAGTGCCTATTCACAAGATGACTATAGGGCATCAAATGAGCACTAGTTCTTCTAAAGAATCACATGCTGAAGATTTTCGCCAATATTCCCAAAGTTACCCTGGCCATCATGTAAGTCAATATTTTTTATTGATATATTTGACCTTGGAAATTTTGTGGTTCATGGGTTGTCATTATACTGTGCATATAGAAATATTACTTTAAGAGTGTTGTTTGACACCAAAATCTATAGACAATTTTCAGATCATATTTGATACAACCATTTCTCATTATAACTTATGGCTCTAAAAGAAAGCTATTCTAATCACTTGTACAATTTTGCTGTTTTAAATTCAATAATCGTGCAGGTTATATTTTTCTCTACGATATGAACATTTTAAGGAATCTACAATGTATAACCTATTTTCACTAAAGGTGAAATCAAGTTAAAAATTAACGTAAAAAATTAATTTCTAGAAATAAAAAGATAGTCATTAGAATTAGGGGTGAAACTAGTTAAATCGGACTAGACTGTTCGCTTACATAGACTTGGGCTATTTTTAAAATATGCCTTAACATTTTAAATTACCTAAATAATAACAATGTATTATATGTTATTTAGTAATATATATCAGCTGATCGGCTTAAAATGGCTTTTTAAATGCCCAAAAAGTTGGCATTGTCACTTAAATAGGCTTTTAAACAAAGCGTTGGTCTAATTTGTGTATGAATAGGCTAGTTTAAAACAAATATAATGCAAGTCAGGTTATAAACCTCCAATTGACCTCATCGTCTATTTCGACCCATGATAACATTTGAAAACGTACATCAGTGCAAAGTATTGTTTGGGTTAATAGTTTATATCGATTGATTTGTGCTTAAAATTAATAGATTAACATGTTAATTTCTCGATTGAAATTGATGAATTAAGACTTATGGAATAACCTTTTATTTTAATTTTTTTTTTTTTTGTCTTTTCTATGGTTTGAACATACTTTCTCAAACACCTTGGCTAATACTTTCTCAGGCACCTTGCCTAAGTTTTTGGACCTTCATTTATCTTAAATTATAAATTAATAATAATTTATATTACTATCTTTGATTAGTTAACCAAAATTTTTCGTAGATTTCACGAAAAATATCATTTATGTTTAGAATTTGAATCTTGTATATAAAGAATGTACAACAGTCCAAATCAAAAAAAGAATGTATAGCAGTCTATTAGTTAGGGTCATGCTACGGTGAAGATGGTTTTTTCCATCTTCACGTGAAGATGTGACGTGGTGGTCACAAATAAGTGACATGTGGCAGAGGTGTATTGATACACCAATAATCTATGATATATTATAATAATATCTAATTTTAAGAAAATTTAAAAATATAATTAAATATATTTTAAAAATTAATTATTATACACTGACAGTATAAAATTATACTGATAATATAAAATAATTTTATATTATCAGTGTAATCAAAAAATTTTATCAGTGTAATTTTAATTATTATACACTGACAGTATAAAATTACACTGGCAGTATAAAATAATTTTACACTGTCAGTGTAATCAAAAAATTTTATCAGTGTAATTTAATTATCATACACTGACAGTGTAAAATTACACTGACAGTATAAAATAATTTTACACTGTCAGTGTAATCAAAAAATTTATCAATGTATTCAGTGTAAAATTATTTTATATTACCAGTGTAATTTTACATTGTCAGTGTATGATAATTAAAATTATACTGATAAAATTTTTTAATTACACTGACAGTGTAAAATTAGTTGTAAAATTATTTTATACTGTCAGTGTAATTACACTGTCAGTGTATGATAATTAAAATTACACTGATAAAATTTTTTGATTATACTGACAGTGTAAAATTATTTTATACTACCAGTGTAATTTTACACTGTCAGTGTATGATAATTAAAATTACACTGATAAAATTTTTTGATTATACTGATAATGTAAAATTATTTTATATTATCAGTATAATTTTATACTGTCAGTGTATGATAATTAATTTTTAAAATATATTTAATTATATTTTTAAATTTTCTTAAAATTAGATATTACTACAGTACATCATAGATAATTGGTGTATCAATACACCTCTCCCACATGTCACTTATTTGTGACCACCATGTCACATCTTCACGTGAAGATGGAAAAACCCATCTTCACCGTAGCATGACCGTAGTTAAAATTAAGATCAATATCAATTATATAATAAGTCTTTTTCTATTAGTTATATTTACAAACGATTATATAAGTCTTCTATTTGTTAGTATTTAAAAACGAATTAATATCTAGAGTTATATTTACTTCAAATAAGTAATTTATTCTAACATAGTTTTATGATCCTTGTAGTTAGCTACTGTTGATACAACTCAAAATATGACGTATCACGGAGCACGTGCAGCCATTGGCTTGTATGATCTATCATTGCAACCTAACCAGTATAGCTTTTCTCAAATTTGGCTACAAAATGGTCCACTTGCAAAACTTAATATCATAAAAGCTGGATGTGCGGTACGTTAATTTTTATTATATTTATGTCAAGAAAGACTTTCTATGACATTATCTACATAAAAAGGTAAAAAAATTGATTTTTAAATCCTCTACTTTAATCTATGTCATAATACGTGTGGTGTTTAATTTGTGATTTCATTTCTTATTTTTATATTCATTATCTTTTCTAACTTAATATCCTTATCATTAATCATGTATTAGATTCATCCAAGCTTATATGGAGATAGTCAAATACGAATAACTAGCTATTGGACTGTGAGTGACCCGAGTTAATGTATTGTATTTTAATATTGTTTGACATTGTTGGTCTTGCTTAATATGGCATATACATGTAGGCTGATGGCTATCAAAAAACTGGATGCTTTAATGCTTTGTGTCCAGGCTTTGTGCAAATTCACCAAATTTTGGGGCTTGGAAGTCCTATCAATCCTCCAAGATCTATAATTGGGTCAAGAGATAAAGTGGGTTGGTATGTTAAAGTAAAGCAGGTAAATTTGATTATTCTTATTTTAAAGATATAAAACTATTATTTTAATGAAAATGTTGTTTTTCTAATTTTTTTATTAGGTTCTTAAAATAAATTTTAGTTATCATTTTGCAATCTAAAAGTGAAATTGAAGAATTAATAATAATTAAATATAAATAAAGATCAATAAATCATTATGAATTAATGTTCTCTTCAACTTTTGTTACTTCCAAACTATAATTTGTTACTGTCATATGCCAGTAACTAATTTGGTTGCATTTTAATTATTTAAATATTTGTAGGATCAATCAACAGGTCATTGGTGGTTAATGGGTTCTGCTGATGATGTTGCAATTGGCTATTGGCCAAAGGAAATATTCACTTACTTGGGTGGAGGATCTTCTTTGATTAGATATGGTGGTGAAACTTTTGCTCCTTCCAATATGGCCAGTCCACCCATGGGTAGTGGGAGATTGCCCAAGGAGTTATTTCGTAATGCGGGTTTCATGTCAGAACTTCAAATTGTGGATTCAGAGTATAAAGAAAACGATGTAAATCATGATGAAATGAAGATATATACTGATAGCAGCTCAAATTGCTATGATGTTTTGTACCATGGTTATGAAGGGCCTGTGTTTAAGCAGGCTTTTCTCTATGGTGGACCTGGCGGTCAATGTGGTATATGATTGTATTTGCAATTATATTTAATAAAGTTTAGTTCATCGTTGACATAACATACTTAAAATTTAGCACCATTACATTGCAATGTCCAAGGATAATGTGAAGTATAAAAAATTAAAGAAATTTAACTAATTGATATTTTGAATGACTCAAATTAATTCATTGTGAAATTCTTAATAAATAACATGACCAGATTCTAGGGTTGATTGGACTATTTAAAAATGATGAGAATTTATTTGTATCACTACAATGAATGTAACACTTTCCTAAGTACAATATTATACTTAAGTTATAATATTACACTTAAGAATTGCTACTAATAAATTAGTTGACTCTGTTTGACTATTCACTCTATTTCCAAGAAAATGGTGAAATAGCCTTTGTCGTAGTACGGAGTAACAATATAAGGAAGCAAATAAGGATAACAGAAATTCTCTTATATCACATTAGCAATTACTAAGTTACATAGTTGTCACGACCCAACCCAGGCCGTGATTGGCACATAGGGACATGTCCCTAGCAAGCCTGCTTTAGACTTTATTCTAATAGAAAATCGGGTAAAGTCTTCTTTGTATTTATGACTATTCCCAAATAAGAATCCTCGCCCTACATAGAATATACAAATATGCAAACTCATTGGGGATCCAGGTATTCTCTGAATGTACCTCACAGCATACAATATGAGAATTTAAAACATAAGCACTTATAAAAATGTGTTTAGATAACTATTCAAGAAGCTTTAATCCATAATCATTGAGATTTAAACTAATTACAACTCCAAACAACAATATACATATTACAACATATGATCCAACACAAGGAGGACCCTGCTTGTATGTTATTGGAGCACTTCTAGAAATTTTACACCTAACTTAAATTTTGAAACTTGTAGCTAGCTGTGGAAGCTTGAGCATAATTCCGCACCTATCTAAAAACATGTAGAGAAAGAAAGAGTGAGTCATACAGACTCAGTGAGGGATAATATATCTATAACAGGAGTGGAACAAGCTTTAACATTAACTTTTAACAAAAAAATAACTTCATAAAACTTCTTACATCCTTTCTCAAGAAAATACTTTATCTATACATAAAAGCCCATAAAACTTCTACTAAAACATATATGATATTTAATATCTGATCTATCTTCAAAACTTCTATAGCTCATTAGAGCACTTATCAATTCAACTAAATATAACTTCTTTATGTCAATTCTTATGCATTCTTACTCATGGCTTCAAGTACATAATAGTTTCAAGGAATTTCCTTAATTTCAACATCAACAAAAAATATTTCAACTAATAAATAGGGATCTTAAACATAAATGCATAAGACAGAAATACTTAAACATAAATACATAAGATAGAATTACTTTCTCAAACATAGGGAGTAAATACTTATTTCAATATCATAACAGAACTTAAGGGAGGATCCTATTTCAGAAATAGCTACCTGACGGGATGGCCTTGTGGCTATCCCAGCAGTAAATAACTGATCTCACACCTGTGCATGTCTATATCTACCGAACATGTTGGCCGACATGCCGGGATGGCAATCACCCTGCTAGCTGGATTATACGAGGTGCACCAAGGCTAATGCTGCTGTCATTAGCAAACAGTTCTGTTACAGTTTTCTCCCCTTAGGAAGGCACTCACACTTGTTGGGTCTTCTTCATGCCTCATATGAGTCTTTGAAAACACATGTCCTTTCTAACTCCTTGTCAATAAAACTTTTCTTTATTTCAAATCATATACTTTCTTGCTCATAACTTTAAATGCATAATAAGATTCAAGAATCCTCCATAAAATATTAAATTTAAACTATCTCTTTCGATCAAATTGGTCAAAGCATTAGCTCTAAGAACATAACCATTTCTAATAACTGGAAACTTCATATTTCTCTATCATGTTACTTAAATATCATAAATCAACTTCTCTAAGAGCTTGTCCCATATATATACACAACATATATATATATATATAATCAATATAATTGCTTTCAAGGACTTCATAAACATGGGATAAGCAATTAACCATATTCCATCATAAATTTAATAAAATACTTTCTAAGCATATAATTAGAAAATAGGTTATAGGTACACTATCACTCACAACTCAAATTTGAATTCAAGAACTCAGGGGGTGGTGCTTTTGAGCCAACTGGAAACTCCCGAAAAAGTCCAAAGTTACAAAACATAACAAACTAAAATGAATAAGCTTCTAGGAATCAAATTCAACTCCAATCAACACCCAAACTCAAAATCCCGAATTTGAAGACCTAATCTTTACGTCTCACTAACTCAAATCTAAATCTATGAACTAAACAAGCAATATATAGTTAGAAAGGGATAGAAAGTATTAAGAGTTCACTTCAAAACCTTGGAAGGAGGATTTGAGTAAGGGAGAAGTGATGGCACTTCTACTCTTCACTTTCTCTCATTTCAAGATGAAAGAGATAGAGAGAGAGATTGAGGATGAAGATGATGATGGAAGTGAAGAAGAGGAAGTAAGAGGATGAATTTGTGAGGAAAAACCAAGGAAAAATGTAGAGGTTTGATGGAGAACATGAAGGGGAAAGGCTTTAGAGAGAGAAAACCAAAGGAGAGAGTGTTTGGATGAAAATGGGGGAGAAAGGCTCCAAACCCACCTAAAAAATCGGACAGTGGACGCCTAGGCGGCCATCTGCGGGCGCCTGGGCGCCCAATAGCCTGAAACGCTATAATTTGTGTTGTCAGTGGGCGCCTGGGTGGTGACTCTAGCGCCTAGGTGCCCAGGCACCTAAAACGCCTCCCTGCTTCAGCCATGCCAGCGCCTAGGTAGTGGATCTTAACTCCCACATGCATTTTCTAGATCTTAACTCATACCTTAAAGCATATTTTCACTTCAATCACCATCAAATACTCAAGAATAACCATTCAAAAGATTAGCAAAACATCCAAACTCAAAGAGGTTAAAACTCATACAAATACCTAAACTCTAAGGCATCACACTCCTTAAGAATAAAAATCTAACTTTTGGATTCTAGTACAAATTTCCGAAAACTTGCATTTTCTTAAACTTCTAAGCTAAAAACGGAAGGGTTAATAACTTCTTAAAATTCATTAAAAATTGCTCTTCAATTCTTGGATATCTATTGAACAATTATCGGGACTTTTGATCCCACGAAAATGCCCTAAACATATAGCCCTCCAAGGAGGCATAGGGCCTAGACTTAGAGCTTTCCTGAAGTCCGATAGGATAACATGTCATGATTCATGTGATTCTTGACCCAGGCATTACAATAGTGAAGCCTTTAGACTTGCATAATAGTACTTCAAATAAATCAGCTATGCTAAAAGCAGCTCTACTAAAAGCTCGAATTAGCAAAGTAACCAACCTGTGCCAGCGTAAATATACTTGATAGTGTAACACCCTCCTAGGTACAATATTATATATAAGTCATAATATCACACTTAGGGGTTGCTACTAATAAACTAACGAACCTTGTTTGACTATTTGCTTTAGTTATGAAAAATAATGTAGTATCCATTGTAGCACTAAATAAATATATAAACAAGCAAATAGGGAAAAATAGAAATTTCCCTTACATGTATAAACATTTACATCATAGTAATAACCTTTCAAGTTATATAAGTAGCTTTACTAAGAGCTTCAACTAGCGAAATAATTATCTAGTGCTAACATATGTATGTACTTGATAGCAACCTTTGACAGTCAATCGGGTCTTAGTCAAATACTTCTAAGATGGTCATCTTCTAAATCTCCTAAGCTATTTTGAGATGACATGAGAACACATATAGGAGTGAGAATTTTACATTCTCAGTAGGCATCCTAAGTTATCAGACATTTTACGTCATCATTGTTATCCCAACTGCTTTAGTTTATCAAGAAATGTGTAATATTGTACATAGGGATAAATATTCATTTATTAAGTTCCAAAAAACATATCTTTCCAAAGAAGATTAATTTTAACTCATACATTAAGTTCAAGCATGGCAATAATCATAAAATAGATAGTGAAACTTTGTTCTGATTGCTTATACTCTTAAATACAAGCAAACAAGCTATATGCTAGTGAGTGCATGTGTAACGTTCACGCTAGCTAGGTCCTTTGCTATGCCCCATGTACGTTCTTAGGCGGAGAGTTGCGCTTCGCCATAATTTACGTGCGACAGCTCCCAAGAATTGGCTAAATTTCATTTGCTCTGAAACCATTAATGTAATACCTTCCAAACATATACACCATGCTCGAGTTATGGGGCTATATGTAGAGATTGTTACATCTACTATAAAAATCTTTTAAATAAGAAAAATATTATATATATGGCCCTGAAACTTCAAAATTCTTTACTGAATAAGGGTTTGTAATCCCAAATATATACATAGAAGATGAAATAACTATAGCTTAAAAGAAGCTTAACTAATATTATGTATAAATCTAGTCTTGGCTTACTGTCGTCACTTCGTGGCTATTCATTGCCCACTTTGGTCTCCTGAACTTGGCTCAGGTCCAAGTCTTTCGTTTTGTAAGTATCCCCAAAACACCTGTTGTGAGCTCAACATCTATGCTATATATTGGAATGTTTACAAAAAACAACAAATAGGTAGTGAGGACTTTAAGTTTGTTAGCTCTAATGCCATTCAGAAACCATTCTATGGTTATGAACTAAAATGAACTTTAAGATTTTGATGAATACCAAATCAGAATTTAAGCTAATCTTTTTGTATATGAATGATTTGTTTCTAGAAATGTTTTCTTTCAGGAAAAAGATCTTAATTGCGTACTTTAACTGCTTAATAATCAACAAAGTCTTGTTATCCATCGTTCTTTTATTTAAATATACTTCATATGGAATATATGCTTTGTGTACATCTTGAGCTATCTTGTAAGAAATAGAAAGAGAAGTTCAAAAGGATAAAACTACAACATCAGAAGGAAAAAATGCTACTTATTCAGAAAGATGACTTTGTCCAGAAGGGATATCTCCAGAAACATGCTTCTCATGAAGTGTTATACCTTCAGAGCTTCCTCTATACATTTCATAGATAAATTCAAAAAGTCAAAAAGGTGATTTAACAAGATACAGAAAAAGCGCTGACAAGTCTGAGTAGTTGGTAAACGAACAAACGGCTACTTTCCACTTCTGTGTAAGTTTTGAAGAAAGGAAAAAGGAAGACTATTTCTTCTCTATCTAGTCGTAGACCAATAATCCAAAAAGAATCACAAGAACCAAGACCTGCGTGCTTCAACAGTCATATTTCGAAGTTTATATAAGGCTGGAAGTCGAAGAAAGAATAGTTAGAAAGATTGAATATTTCCTAAACCAAAAGAGCTTCCTTCTTTCATCCATCTCAACTATTTGAAACACCAAAAAGTTACTCATCATAACTTTAGTTCAAAAGAAAATCATTTCTTCCATTTTGTAATAGATAATATTCTCTCTTTGAGAATTTAGAGAAGTAACACACACTACGATTTATTGTTAATTCTTTGATAAGAGAGTTAGTGTGAGTGTTCATACAAAAACATATTGTTTACATCAATTATATCCAGACCCAGTAGTGGTCAGTGTAAGCTTGGAGAAGGTAGGATAAACACTGCTCGGTTGTAAAGCTTGGAAAGGCTTGAGAAAAGACTACTCATTTGTAAGAAGCTTGGACAAAGAATACCGTGATTAATAAAATCTCAACAAAGAGTTGTGGACTGGAAGTAAGGAAGTGGTTGGCCGAACCATTATAAAAATCTCTTGTGTAATTTTTCCATTCCTTATCTTGCTATTTCGTTTTATCACATAATTTCTCTTCTTTGTATACCTAATTTGAAAATTCTGTATTTGTTTTAAATAGAACAAAATAGTTTTATAAACTAACAAAATAGCTTTCGTAATCCAAGTCTTAGATTTGAGAAAGTTGCTTTATCAAAGTTTTCAGGTTTAAGAAATTTTCTGAAGACACGATTCAATCCCCTTCTCGTGTCATTTCTTTCAACAATTGGTATTAGAGCCTAACTCTGGGGTTGAGCTTCCTAACGGTTGCAAAGGTCAAAGATCCTGTCAAATAGCTCAATCAATAAATTACATTACAGATGGTCACTCCACAACTCGTCCTCCTTACTTTAATGGTGAAGATTATCCCTATTGGAATGATAGAATAAGACTTTTTATTGAGTCCACAAGTTTAAATATATAGGAGATAATAGAAAATAGTGACTATATACCCACGGTTGAGCAATTAGCACCTTAAATAGTTGTTGATCCATAGCAACCTCTGCCTGTTGTAGTCAAAACCATTCCTAGAAATGAATGGACTGATCAGCACAAAACCAAAGTTCAAATGAATGCCAAGGCAAAGTACCTTCTCACATGTTCCTTGAGCAAAAGTGAATATGACAAAATCATATCCTGTGATTCAGCCAAGGAAATCTGGGATAGACTTCAAGTGCTTCATGAAAGAATGGATCAGGTCAAAGAAACCAAGATCAGCATGTTAGTTCATCAATATGAAATGTTCAAAATACTAGAGCATGAGAATATTGATGAAATGACAACTAGATTTATGCATATCATAAATCAGTTAAAAGCTTTGGGCAAAAGATACTGAAACATGGAAATGGTGAAAAAGATCCTGAGAAGTCTTTCACAGGCTTGGTGTCCCAAAGTTATCACTATCCAAAAAGCCAAGGATATGAATGTACTTAGCTTGGATGCTCTCATCAGTCTTTAAAGACTCAAGAGATTGAACTAAAGGAAATCTCTGAGGAATCAAGCAAGAAGGGTAAATCCATTGCCTTAAAGTCCACTCAGAAGAGATCTAGCTCCTCCAAAGCCATGAAAGCTACAAAAGAATCAGATGAAGAAGATGATGACTTTTCTGACTCTGATTCGGATGATGAAAATGATGAAATTGAACATTTGGCAAGGAAAATATCAAAAGCTTGGCTAAGAAGGAAAAACAAGACTTTGTCCCTAAAAAGGACAAAAAGAGCAAAGTCAAGTCAGATGAAGTGATATGCTTCGAATGCAAGGAACCTAGGCACATCAAATCACAATGCCCTAGACTAAAGAAAGCTGCAAAGAAGAAGACTTCAAAGAAGAAGGCTATGATGGCTACTTGGGAAGATCTAGACAGAGAACAAGAAAGTGCTGAGTCACAAAAGGAAGAAGAAATTGTAGCAAACCTTTGCTTCACAGCTAACATTATTTCAGATGAAGAAACTGAGTTATATGATTCTAAACCTGAACTTATCTTTGAAAATCTTCAAAAAGTCTTGGATGATTCCAAGTCTCTTTCTTCTCATTATGCTTCTCTGAAAAAGAATTTTCAAAAACTATCTTTGGAATTTACAAAACTTAAGATTGAAAAAGAGAAGGTCGGGCATGAAAAGGACAAATTACAAACTGACAATGTGTAACGTCCCGATTTACTAGATCTGACTTCGCCCTCAGGACTGATCAATTTCAATTCCCGACTTCATCTTCGAATTCTACACAAAGTGGATAAATTCCGAGTTTCGAGTTTGTCTTACGTAAGTACATGATTTTCGACTTCATCTTATAGATTCTCCGATTTCCGAGTTAGTCTCACCTATGTCCACGACCTCCGACTTCATCTGGATTACTTCTACAACTTCCGAGTTTAACATTCGAGTCCGAACAACATGAACGTGATCCACCGGTATCCGACTTCATGTCTCAAAGATATTGTGCCCGGTTTCCGATATCATCAAATGTAAGATACCGATTTCCGGGTTTAAGTACTTGGGTTTGGAAATGAAATTCGAATCACCCTAGTTCCGACCTTAAGAACCATCATTCCGACCTCATACCTCATGCTTCATCCGACCTCAGAAGTTATAGTGTAAGACAATGATACAAGCACTGAACTCCGAAGTTTCATGTAACGAGTTCCGGCCTTAGAGTTGAACTTAATTAGAATGGACCCAAGTTCCGATATCCGAGCTTATTACAAGGAGTCCCGACTTTGAACTTGGAGTTCCGAGATCAGTTGATTGTCAGCTGCAAGACTTCAGACCTCCGACCTTGATTCTAAGTCTCGAAATAAACCAGACAAGATTTCTTCAAGTCAAAAACAAGATGGTACGAGTTCCGACATCCGGCTTCAGCTCCAAGCAATGTAAAAGGTCACGAGTTCCGACTTTAAGTATTATGGGGATGATTTCCGATTTCAGGTAGAATGAAAGCGTATCCCACTTTGGGGACGACGTGGAGAGCAACTCAGCCACAAAAGCAGGCGACATGGCCGAACTTCAATCACAAAACTTCAACCAATCAACACCCACAATTCCAACTACCCCCATCTATTTAAGTCAGACCCTTCCCCTCATTTCTGGCTGATCTACGCCACTCTCCCTTTTCCTCTGGTTCCAGCCTCCTCCTCCCCTTCTCTCAATCAACTCCATCATTCCTCCAAGCCTAGCAAGGTTCTAACACTCCAAGTTTCAGCACTTAGCTCAAGTCATACTCCAAAGAGGTAGGATTCAATCTCTAATCTTAATTTCTCTAAACTAAGGATGCATGAAAGATTACTCTTTATGATTATTGATGATATATTGGATGTATTATGATGGATTATGATGAATCATGACTAAATTCATAGGAGATTTTGAGTTAGGATTATGATTAGAAAGAGGAAATTAGAAGGAATGGAGAAGTGGGATGCTGTCTGAGTGAGAATTCCACGGCAGTCCGTACGACGGAGTGTACGGCGCCGCCTACAATCGGTCAAGTCCGATGAACCCATTTTTAGATGAAAGTAGATATTCAGGGCTTTTCATAGATATATCATATAAGGTTATTGGATTAGTATTGAAGGAGACACAAATTTTTGAAGTTTGACCTAGGGTTTAGGATTTTCATCCGGGCAAGGTGACTTGAGAAGGGTATAATTCACCCTATACAACTCCAAATCGAGTGAAACTAATTTTGTTAGAAAGCTTACACATAGGGGAACATCCCAATATAAGATTCCGAGTTTGTTATGATCCCAATTGGTCCCAGTGATTCAAGGAAGTTGTCTTATGTTCAATCCAGACCAAAAAAGGGTAGTTCAGGAAGGTCAAATTTCAGGACTTATAACTCGAGTTATACTGTAGCAAATGGAATGAATCTTGTGGAAAATGAAAGGTTGTCCTGATAGCTTCAATATGAGACCAATTTCGTATGATTTGAGCCTAGTTTCGATTTTTAGTGAATTTATACTTCCAAGAGTGTAATTCGGGCTAGTGGCTAACAAGCTGAGGTAAAAGTTGAATATCTTGAGTTTTATAAATCAAAATGACATGGGACCAAAGAGGTTAGAAAGTAGACACATAGAGCTATGATATATCCAAATTTCAGATTTAAATGGTTTGAATAGAAATAAAGGTGGATTATACAAAATCTGGGTAGAACTGAGCAAGATTGGCAGAATGGCCAAGTTGATAATTTTACAAGGGTTAGCGCACATATAAGGTTTAAGCGAGGATTGCCAGTTTTGCAGTGATATATATATATATATGTGTGTTAGATTGATTATGTTGCTATGATTGATTTGTCCATGGGAACTAGCACTATTCATGGGGAGACAGAGCTGATCCGTTATGCTGCCGAATTTACGGCAGAAGTCTAGGAAACTAGGAAATGTGTACAAGCAAGGATGAATTTAAAGATGATATGGGTTATCAAGGATGAATTAGAGTAAGAATGAGTATATAGAAACCCTATATTCAAGAATGACATAAGTGTGAGATGAGGTATATGAAAGTAAAGGACAAAGCATATGTATGAGTGCCAGTAGAATGGCAAAGAGGCTACGGGCCTTTATATGTCACGACTATGTACGTGAAGATCATGTATGCAATGACGTATGAAAATAAATGAAGTATAGGTACATTCAGTGTGACTATACATGACCTTGTATGAGAATGAAAAGACATGAGTATAATGAATGTAAATCCCTTCACTCGGAGGCAGTTACTTGAGATCCCTCCCTGTGAAGGCAGTTAAATATAAAGATATGAATTCCTTCACCTGGAGTCAGTTGCACTTTGAATCCCTCCTTGTGAAGGCAGCTAGAACTATGAGATCCCTCTACCTTGGAGGCACATGGTCAGATGAGATCCCTTCACTTAGAGGCACGTGACCAGAATGAGATCCCTCCAAGACTAGAGGCACGTGGATCCCCTTATGGGTGAGTCGGTGTGGCGACGGTCACGGGTGAAGCTGACGAGCTCACTCCAAGGACAGGCTACCCAAGGGCAGTAATAGCACCCTAGGGACGGCGATACGTAATGCTTAGGTGTGCCAAGTAAAAGCTAAAGATTAAAGACTAAAGACTAAAGATTAAAGCATGTGCAAATACCCCACTCACATCAGGCATGGCATCAACCCAACTAGTGTGAGTACATGGGGGGTAGGACTTACATGAGGCATGGCATGACCCAGCTAGTGTAAGTACCGAATGAAGGTCCTATATTCCTAAGGAACGTGACATGGCGATCGCGCTTTGACGGGGTATGACATGGCGATCATACTCTGGAATATAACATGAAGATCCCATATTCCTAAGGAACGTGACATGGCGATCACTCTCCGACGGGGTATGACATGGCGATCATACTCTGAAATGTGGCATGCAAAGATATGATGATGAATCTATATTCCTAAGGAACGTGACATGGCGATCACGCTCTGACGGGGTATGACATGGCGATCATACTCTGGGATATAGCATGAGGATACCATATTCCTAAGGAACGTGACATGGCGATCACGCTCCGACGGGGTATGACATGGCGATCATACTCTGGGATGTGGTATGATGCTGCACTTGAGGACGGCGATACGTAACGCTCAAGTGTAGACAGATGCAAGCACTGTAGGGACGGCGATACGTAACGCCTAGGTGTGTCGAATGAAAGAAAAGTAAAATTTATGTATATGTATGAATTCAAGTGCAAGTTAAGTTATGTACAGAGGTTATGTCCCCAGTAGATTAATATGTTGAAGTTATTATCCATGGTATTATTCATGAATTAATCTTGTGTAGACTTCCCCAAATGACCAGTATATGAGTAAAAAATGAACTTTGCTTCGGATAAGACATATTTTTTTGAAATGTAAAATTAAACAGTTTGTGCAACATGTTCACCTTTTTCATAATAAACCGAAGCAAACTGGAGATGACAACGATGACATTACATGTGTATCATAGAGAATCCTACTGAAAATTTAAAATTCTCACTCCTATTTTTCCGTGTTGTCTCCAGAAAGTTCAAGAGGTATCAGAGTAGCGCAGCGGAAGTTGCTGTCAGATAAGGTCCATTCAGGTAACCGTAACAACTCCAGGGTGTGGTACTATGACTTAAGCATAGTACTGTACTTGGGAGGGTGTTACATGAATGGTATCAGAGCAGTTCGATCCTCCCCGGACCTGAGGATTTGGACTGACTACGTTTCCAGTGCACTCTGGAATTCTTAGAAAATGTCATGTGACAAATCTTATCTGTTTAGATAAGATATAGGGAACTAGATATGCATGACCGCCTAACTGCGATTGTTGTTAGTTGCTGTCACACTTAACTTATTGCTGAGCCTGATCAACTCAATGCTTTGTTGTGTGTGACTAGGAACTAATGGCTTCCAGAGGGCGTGGTAGGCCAATTTAACCTGCACTCCACCCGGAAGATCCTACTAATTTTATTGATATGATGCGTGAAATAGCTCATGCCATGCGGGAGCAGGCCGCTGCAACTCATCAAATGATGCACCAGTTGGGTAGGCGGCCTGAGGCTGGTCATAGGGGAAATCCACATGGCCTAGGAGTAGACTTGGATTACCTTAAATTTCTGAGTTCAGAAAAGCAAATCCGCCCAGTTTCCGAGGAGTTTTCGACCCAGATAAAGCCGAGGAATGGGTCAAAGCAATGGAGAAGATCTTTTCTGTCTTGGCCTGCACTGATCAACAGAAAGTGGCCTTTGCCACTTATATGTTGGAAGTAGACGCCGAGTTTTGGTGGAACGGCGCAAAAAGGCTGTTGGCAGAACCCCAAGTTGGGATCACTTGGGACCTATTCAAAGAGGCATTCTATCAGAAATATTTCCCAGCATCGGTGCGAAATGCTAAGGAATTGGAGTTTATGAAGCTTCAACAAGGAAACATGAGTGTTTCAAAATACATTGCTAAGTTCGAAGAACTCTATAAATTTTCCACCATCTATCAGCGGAATCCAGATAAGGCGTGGAAGTGTGTCAAATTTGAAGGTGGATTAAGGGAAGATATCCTTGCAACAATTGGCCTATGGAGATCAGGGATTTTCCTACTTTGGTAAACAAGTGCAGACTTGTGGAAAACTATAATAAGAAATTGGAAATTGCCCAATCTGATGTTTATGGAAAAAGGCTAGCACCTGAAAACCAGAAACTTGAATATGCCTCACCACCAAAGAAGCAATTTCACATTAGTGAATATGAGGGCAAGCAGCTACAAGAATCGGTGGTCATACAACGATGTTCGAAGTGTGGGAAAAATCACGGAAATAAGCCTTGCCTGGTTAAGCGGTATGTGTGTTTCAGATGTGGCAAGCCAGGACATATGATCCGAGAATGCCCTGACAACCAACCACCGACTCCTAAATCGCAAGGTTTGGGAAGGGTTTTCACTATAAATATGGAGGAGGCGACACCTTGAAGAAGCCATGGCGAGAATTAGGGATAAACCAGAATAAGGAATTGGCTAATTTAGTTTTAGTCAATCCTATTATGCTAAGTGGTTTTACATCAACTATGTGTTTGTATGTGAACCTTACTTATACTGTTATAGTTATAACAAATTCTGAAGAAATTTGTCTAAATATACGTTATATCAGAGTAGAGGCGTGGTTATTCACGGTACGAAAATGAAGTAAAGCTATACGAATAACCCGAAAGCATCCTTTAAAGTAAAGGCAGGATATTTCCTACTAACCAGAAGATTAGGGTGGCACATGAAGCAAGCTTGGTATTCCTTATCCGTTAAGGGTAAAGGAGGTATCGAAAGATCGGGTTACACCAGGACTTTATCAATCTTAGTCATTATAAGCATCACATGATGCGACTATTTTCAACATTAGTAAAGAGATAAAGTTATCGGGAGAAGAAATGTAAGGTGTAAAGATCGTCAATGGACATCATTATAAATGCTATCAGTGGGGAAACTTGAGAAGGAGCATAGTCAAATTCAAGTAAGAATAACAAGGAGTCAGACTGTGCAACAAATCCCGATAGGACGAGATAGCAGTATTATCGGAGGCCATAACGAGCCAAGACCAAGAAAAGCTTCTACATAAATAATAGGACACTACAAGAGAGAGAGAAAGGGACAAGACTATTAATTTTTCCTCTCACATTAGGTAGTCACACATGGGGACAAGATATTGCTATAAATCGTAAAAAGGTTTAGTAATGAGAATGGTATAGAATTTGACCACTAAGGTTGATACGCATTGTATGGAGGCTAATCGCTGAGGAGGACAACAACCTTGGGAACCGCAAGACCTCTTAAGCTAGCATTAAAAGACTCGGAGGCTAGAATTCAACACATCTAATAAGGAACCCCCGTGTTATTAAGATAAAGGGGATAGGCAAGGTAGGATTCTTGCAAATCAATATGGAAGCGAAGCTGCTATTCCTTCCTTCCCCCATCTAGTTGGTCCTGTTTGAGGAAATAAACTCATGAGGAGCATTAATAGTTTTCGTAGAAAAGACAATCTGAGACCTTTCTAACACGCATTGAGATACGAAATAAAGCTTATAAAGAAGAAGAAATTCTAAGACGAAGCTCCTACCTATAATTCCAAAGGAGAACTTTTGAACTTTCATAAGGGTCGTGCATCTGAACTAGCGGTATAGTCGATCGAGAATGCCGAAAATAGTTGGACTCTACTTGTGACCTGTGGTATCTGATAACTCGGGCTGAGCCGCAACTTTAAGAAGATTTCACAAGGAAATTTCCCAGCATAATCTTATGACTTGTTAATCATATGTTAACTGTAGCAGAGCAAGGGAGCATGCCCCAAGTTATTCGGGAGCTAGTGGACAGAAGTAAGCAACCATGCTAAATGACATGATTAGAAAGTTATTGTGAAGGATAATTATAGGTCAAGGTCAGCATTCAAAATCTAAGGAAAAGTGTGACCCTACAAGTGGGATTTACCAGGAAAAGCTTCTCCATATGATCAAGGGTGATCACGTAAATAGGAATTCTTAAATTAGTGAAACTAGCTTCCCAGCACCAAATATAGTTACTATGACTACCACATATCGAAGTTAACTATTGCTATAAGTAATAACCGTAGAACTCATAAAGCTGCCCAAAGTGATAAAGGGGGCAAGTATCCTTTAAAGGAACTCAGGATTGGGTCAGAAATGTTAAATATAGGGTGTTATTGAGGTAAATACTTTAATATTGTCATCGTAATCATGACCTGCTGACGTCGGACATGGGGACAGCTGGTATACGCACAACAAAAAGCTTAAATGGCTACTACTACGCAAAGTAATTGGGCACAAAAATAAGGAAGATGAGAATAGTCTCCACCAAATTGAATGCTGGTTCAGGGCGTCATACAAACTAGACAAACCCGAGCACGGACATACTTCTTATGGATCCTTTTTACTTACTGAAATAGCACCTCGTAGCTATTCGCAAGAAACGCCGCGAGAAGGAGTGCCTCTGTAGGATAACAAATTTCTCCTCAACCATTCTTAGCCACGGAATTTTGAGGACAAAATTCTTTTAAGGAGGGTAGTAATGTAACGTCCCGATTTCCTAGATCCGACTTCGCCCTCAGGACTGATCAATTTCAATTCCCGACTTCATCTTCGAATTCTACACAAAGTGGATAAATTCCGAGTTCCGAGTTCGTCTTACGTAAGTACATGATTTCCGACTTCATCTTATAGATTCTCCGATTTCCGAGTTAGTCTCACCTATGTCCACGACCTCCGACTTCATCTGGATTACTTCTACAACTTCTGAGTTTAACATTCGAGTCCGAACAACATGAACGTGATTCATCGGTATCCGACTTCATGTCTCAAAGATATTGTGCCCGGTTTCTGATATCATCAAATGTAAGATACCGACTTCCGGGTTTAAGTACTTGGGTTTGGAAATGAAATTCGAATCACCCGAGTTCCGACCTTAAGAACCATCATTCTGACCTCATACCTCATGCTTCATCCGACCTCAGAAGTTATAGTGTAAGACAATGATACAAGCACTAAACTCCGAAGTTTCATGTAACGAGTTCCGGCCTTGGAGTTGAACTCAATTAGAATGGACCCAAGTTCCGATATCCGAGCTTATTACAAGGAGTCCCGACTTTGAACTTGGAGTTCCGAGATCAGTTGATAGTCAACTGCATGACTTCCGACCTCCGACCTTGATTCTAAGTCTTGAAATAAACCAGACAAGATTTCCTCAAGTCACAAACAAGATGGTACGAGTTCCGACATCCGGCTTTAGCTCCAAGCAATGTAAAAGGTCACGAGTTCCGACTTCAAGTATTATGGGGATGATTTCCGATTTCAGGTAGAACGAAAGCGTATCCCACTTTGGGGACGACGTGGAGAGCAACTCAGCCACAAAAGCAGGCGACATGGCCGAACTTCAATCACAAAACTTCAACCAATCAATACCCACAATTCCAACTACCCCCATCTATTTAAGTCAGACCCTTCCCCTCATTTCTGGCTGATCTACGCCACTCTCCCTTTTCCTCTGGTTCCAGCCTCCTCCTCCCCTTCTCTCAATCAACTCCATCATTCCTCCAAGCCTAGCAAGGTTCTAACACTCCAAGTTTCAGCACTTAGCTCAAGTCATACTCCAAAGAGGTAGGATTCAATCTCTAATCTTAATTTCTCTAAACTAAGGATGCATGAAAGATTACTCTTTATGATTATTGATGATATATTGGATGTATTATGATGGATTATGATGAATCATGACTAAATTCATAGGAGATTTTGAGTTAGGATTATGATTAGAAAGAGGAGATTAGAAGGAATGGAGAAGTGGGATGCTGTCTGAGTGAGAATTCCACGGCAGTCCGTACGACGGAGTGTACGGCGCCGCCTACAATCGGTCAAGTCTGATGAACCCATTTTTAGATGAAAGTAGACATTCAGGGCTTTTCATAGATATATCATATAAGGTTATTGGATTAGTATTGAAGGAGACACAAATTTTTGAAGTTTGACCTAGGGTTTAGGATTTTCATCCGGGCAAGGTGACTTGAGAAGGGTATAATTCACCCTATACAACTCCAAATCGAGTGAAACCAATTTTGTTAGAAAGCTTACACATAGGGGAACATCCAATATAAGATTCCGAGTTTGTTATGATCCCAATTGGTCCCAGTGATTCAAGGAAGTTGTCTTATGTTCAATCCAGACCAAAAAAGGGTAGTTCAGGAAGGTCAAATTTCAGGACTTATAACTCGAGTTATACTATAGCAAATGGAATGAATCTTGTGGCAAATGAAAGGTTGTCTTGATAGCTTCAATATGAGACCAATTTCGTATGATTTGAGCCTAGTTTCGATTTTTAGTGAATTTATACTTCCAAGAGTGTAATTCGGGCTAGTGGCTGATAGGCTGAGGTAAAAGTTGAATATCTTGAGTTTTATAAATCAAAATGACATGGGACCAAAGAGGTTAGAAAGTAGACACATAGAGCTATGATATATCCAAATTTCAGATTTAAATGGTTTGAATAGAAATAAAGGTGGATTATACAAAATCTGGGCAGAACTGAGCAAGATTGGCAGAATGGCCAGGTTGATAATTTTACAAGGGTTAGCGCACATATAAGGTTTAAGCGAGGATTGCCAGTTTTGCAGAGAGATATATATATATATATATATATATATATATATATATGTGTGTGTGTGTGTGTGTGTGTGTGTGTGTGTGTGTTAGATTGATTATGTTGCTATGATTGATTTGTCCATGGGAACTGGCACTATTCATGGGGAGACAGAGCTGATCCGTTATCTTTGCCCAAATTTACTGTAAGTCTAGGAAACTAGGAAATGTGTACAAGCAAGGATGAATTTAAAGATGATATGGGTTATCAAGGATGAATTAGAGTAAGAATGAGTATATAGAAACCCTATATTCAAGAATGACATAAGTGTGAAATGAGGTATATGAAAGTAAAGGACAAAGCATATGTATGAGTGCCAGTAGAATGGCAAAGAGGCTACGGGCCTTTATATGTCACGACTATGTACGTGAAGATCATGTATGCAATGACGTATGAAAAGAAATGAAGTATAGGTACATTCAGTGTGACTATGCATGACCTTGTATGAGAATGAAAAGACATGAGTATAATGAATGTAAATCCCTTCACTCGGAGGCAGTTACTTGAGATCCCTCCCTGTGAAGGCAGTTAAATATAAAGATATGAATTCCTTCACCTGGAGTCAGTTGCACTTTGAATCCCTCCTTGTGAAGGTAGCTAGAACTATGAGATCCCTCTACCTTGGAGGCATGTGGTCAGATGAGATCCCTTCACTTAGAGGCACGTGACCAAAATGAGATCCCTCCAAGACTAGAGGCACGTGGATCCCCTTGCGGGTGACTCAGTGTGGCGACGGTCACGGGTGAAGCTGACGAGCTCACTCCAAGGCCAGGCTACCCAAGGGCAGTAATAGCACCCTAGGGACGGCGATACGTAACGCTTAGGTGTGCCAAGTAAAAGCTAAAGATTAAAGACTAAAGACTAAAGATTAAAGCATGTGCAAATACCCCACTCACATCAGGCATGGCATCGACCCAGCTAGTGTGAGTACATGGGGGGTAGGACTTACATGAGGCATGGCATGACCCAGCTAGTGTAAGTACCGAATGAAGGTCCTATATTCCTAAGGAACGTGACATGGCGATCGCGCTTTGACGGGGTATGACATGGCGATCATACTCTGGAATATAGCATGAAGATCCCATATTCCTAAGGAACGTGACATGGCGATCATGCTCCGATGGGGTATGACATGGCGATCATACTCTGGAATGTGGCATGCAAAGATATGATGATGAATCTATATTCCTAAGGAACGTGACATGGCGATCACGCTCTGACGGGGTATGACATGGCGATCATACTCTGGGATATAGCATGAGGATACCATATTCCTAAGGAACGTGACATGGCGATCATGCTCCGACGGGGTATGACATGGCGATCATACTCTGGGATGTGGTATGATGCTGCACTTGAGGACGGCGATACGTAACGCTCAAGTATAGACAGATGGAAGCACCCTAGGGACGGCGATACATAACGCCTAGGTGTGTCGAATGAAAGAAAAGTAAAATTTTATGTATATGTATGAATTCAAGTGCAAGTTAAGTTATGTACAGAGGTTATGTCCCCAGTAGATTAATATGTTGAAGTTATTATCCATGGTATTATTCATGAATTAATCTTGTGTAGACTTCCCCAAATGACCAGTATATGAGTAAAAAATGAACTTTGCTTCGGATAAGACATATTTTTTTGAAATGTAAAATTAAACAGTTTGTGCAGCATGTTCACCTTTTTCATAATAAACCGAAGCAAACTGGAGATGACAACGATGACATTACATGTGTATCATAGAGAATCCTACTGAGAATTTAAAATTCTCACTCCTATTTTTCCGTGTTGTCTCCAGAAAGTTCAAGAGGTATCAGAGTAGCGCAGCGGAAGTTGCTATCAGATAAGGTCCATTCAGGTAACCGTAACAACTCCAGGGTGTGGTACTATGACTTAAGCATAGTACTGTACTTGGGAGGGTGTTACACAATGTTTTTCTTCAAAGGAATGTAACAGCCCTAAAAAACGAAGTTTCTGAAAGTCGCTCAAAGTCATCGTTTGATGTTTCTGAGCTTCAAAAAACTATTAAGCTTCTCAAATCGGAGCTCGAGAAAATGGTAAATGGCTCCAAAAATCTAGACTTGATGTTTGGTGGCTAGAAATCTTTTCTTGACAAAACTGGTCTAGGCTTTGAGAAGGGAGATGATGAACAATCATCCAAAGATTCCCAAAATCGTATTCCTGCTTGCATTTATTATTACAAAAAGGGTCACACTTCTGAAAGATACTTCTCCAGAAGGAAAGGAAAATGACAGAAAGTGAAAAAACCCAAGAAATCTGCTAACCGAAAAGGACCCAAGAAGATATAGGTACCTAAAGTTAAAATTGCTTTTGATGTAGATGTGTCTTAAATCAATACTTCAAAAGGAAAAGAAGTGGTATCTAGACAGTGGTGCTCTAGATACATGACTGGAAGTAAATCCTGGCTCAAAAACCTCAGACCAAAGGATGGTGAAATAGTAAAATTTGCTGATGTAATCAAATCTAAAGTCATTGGTATAGGTAATGTTGGTAAGTACAATTTCAATCTAATAAATGATGTTATATTAGTAGAAGGGTTAACTCATAACTTTCTGAGCATTACTCAATTCTGTGACCAAGGCTACAAAGTTGCGTTCGAATCTTTGAAATGTATTATTAAAGATTCCACTAATGATAAAATCATTTTTACTGCTAAAAGGCATATCAATACTTATGTATTATCTAGATGACCTTCTAGATCAAAATGTAAAATGCTTAGCTTCCTTCATGGACAAAAAGTGGCTATGGCACAAGAAGTTTGGTCATGCTCATATGAAGTTAATTTCTGAGATTTCTCAGAAAGAGCTAGTCAAAGGTTTGCCTAAAATCAATTTTGAAAATGACTCATTTTGTGAGTTCTATCTCAGAGGCATACAGACCAAAAGTTTTTTTCCATAGCAAAAATGTAGTTTCAACTACTAGATCACTAGAGCTTTTACATCTTAATCTTTTTGGACCAACTAGAACTGCTAGTCTAGGTAGTAAGAAATATGATCTAGTCATTGTGGATGATTATTCAAGATTCACATAGGTTAAATTCCTAATCCATAAGGATGAAGCTTGTGAGGCCTTCAAATCTTTCTAAAGAATTCAAAATAAAAAAGGTTTCTGCATCACTTCCATCAGATCAGATCATGGTGGAGAATTTGAAAATCATTCTTTTGAAAACTTTTGTAATGAAAATGGCATTTCTCATAACTTCTCTTCTCTTAGAACTCCTCGGCAAAACAGGGTAGAGGAAAGGAAGAAAAGATCATTGTAAAAAATGGCCAGAACTATGCTTCTCGAAAGTGGTTTATCAAAAGGCTTTTGGGTAGAAGCAATTAAAACTGCCTGCTGTATTGAAAATCGTATTTTCTTACGGTCTATTCTCAAGAAAACTCCCTATGAATTATGGAAGGGAAGAAAATGCAACATTTCTTATTTTCATGTCTTTGGTTTCGAATGCTTTATACTAAATACCAAGGACAAACTTTCAAATTTTGATCCCAAATCTGATCCTGGAATCTTCCTAAGATACTTTTCTGTTTCAAAAGCTTACAGGATATTCAACAAGAAAACTCAAGCTAGGGAAGAAACAATTTATATAAGCTTCATGGAAAAGAAAAACGACCTGAATCAGAAGGTTACGGATCTGGAAGAAGAAATGGAAAATATGTCATTAAATAACAATTTCCAGAATTAGCAGAACCTTCAGATTACCACTAATAATGATGATGATGATGTTTCTGAACTTCCTTCTCATCAACATGTTTCTAACGATACTTCTGAAGAACCAGAAGATACCCCTCTACAGTGAAGATACACTGGTGTAAGAGACTTGAGAGCTGTCTCTCAAAATCAAATTATTGGCGAACCTTCTCAAGGAATTAGATCAGGATCTTCATTCAAAAGTGAATCCATTCTTGCTTTTATCTCTGAAATTCAACCAGAAAGTATTGACGAAGTCTTGATGGATCAAAACTGGATTGAAGCAATGAAAAAAGAACTATCTCAGTTTGAGAAGAGCAAAGTTTGGACCCTTGTCCCACTACCAAAAGGACAATATGCTATTGGGACTAAATGAGTGTTCAGAAACAAGCTTGACGAAAATGGAAAAGTTATCAGAAATAAAGCAAGATTAGTGGCACAAGGTTGCAATCAACAAGAAAGCATTGATTATGATGAAACTTTTGCCCCTAAAGCAAGATTAGAAGCAATCAGAATGCTACTTCATTATGCTGTAAATAAAGGATTTATGTTATTTCAAATGGATGCAAAATCTGCTTTTTTAAATGGTTTCATATCTAAGGAAGTTTATGTTAATCAATCCCCTGATTTTGAAAATGAAAACTTTCCTCACCATGTCTTTAAGCTTTGAAAAGCCCTATATGGTTTAAAGCAAGCTCCTAGAGCTTGGTATGAAAGACTGTTACCAAGTGGCTTCAAGAACTTAAGAAGGGGGTGAATTAAGTTATTGTGTTTTTCAAAAAATTTTTTTCCGCAAAAACCCTTTTTAAATCTTTGTTGGTGTAAAATGTTAAAGGAATGCCTACGTGAGAGTAAATACAAGTAAATTAATACAAGTTATTTAAATGAAAAGTTAATATAGAAAAACAAAACAGTGAATTAAAACTTGCAATAATGTAAAAGTTAAGGGAAAAGAAAAGGAAACACGGATTTATCTTGGTTCGGTCACCCCTTGTGGCCTAAGTCCAATCCCCAAGCAACTGCTCAGGATGTTTCACTATTCTTCAGCCTTTTAAGGCGTTTGGAAACCTTTACAATGCTTTGAGCACTCACATTTTTTGAGAATCCTTACTCTAGTGCTTAAGTCACTCAACAAAGGGATGCTTCACCCTTTATCTTTTTCCTGGATGCCTTACCCTCTTACAAGTTCTCAGAATGAAAAATAGGAAAATTCATTCTCTGCTTAGAGTTGACGATACAAATTGAAGCACTAGGAAGTTTTCAAGAGATAAAGCTTTTTGGCCACAAAACTTGATAGAAGAATCAAGGAGAAAGAAAGATGATTAAGTGCAATTGATGCTTGGTTTTTCTTGTCTGAAAATCTATCATTCAATAGGTATTTATAAGCCTTGGAAACGTGCTTGCCGTTGGGGAATTTTAATCCCAAAAGACATGACTTTTCAAAACTAGCCGTTGTGGGCGTTCAACTGCTTTGTAATCGATTACAAGCCTTGGTAATCAATTACACTATATAGAAATAAAGTTCTGGGTAAAAAATTAAGAACCTTGTAATCGATTACAATTTCTAGTAATCGATTACTAGAATGATAGTTCACAAATTTTACTGAGAAAACCAATTATAATCGATTACAAAACATTTGTAATCAATTACAAATGTTGAAAATGCTCGTAACTGTGACTTGATTATTTTCCCTTTTAAGTGAAATATACTATACCTTATTTTCAACCCTATTTCTTCAAGAACCACTATTTTAGTATAGTTTCCTTCCAAATCAAAGTTTATTGTTAAGATTCAATGAAAAACTTGCTTAAACTAATTTTAAGAACAATTTGAATCTTAATCAAGATAGCGGCCATTAAGCTTATGAAAAGAAAACTTTTAACAAAAAGAACCTAAGTCCTAAGAATCAAACCATGTGAATTTTGGACTTGTTCTTCTTCAAGTAGGTTTGCGCCATTTTGATTGTAACCATTGATACTCTTTTGACATCATCAAAACCTGCAATATAATCAATTGTATTCTCCCCTTTTTTGATAATGACAACCATCTTAGGTGAGGAGCAAAAATATTTATAACGAGATATAATAATCACGTGCACTCCTCCTAAGAATATGTATGGTTTAATCAAAAGCAATAATTTAAACTTCACTTTATGTATGGAAATGTATTCATAATCTATGTACTTAAAACACATTATATGGATGCTATGTCTCCTCCTTAATTTGTACCTTTATCCTCGCCATGATAGCCCTCCCCCTTTGGCATTATCAAAAAGAAGCCAACACAATACCAAGATATTCAACTAACTAGCACATTACCAGAAAATAATTAAAGTAAGATGAGTTAAATCCAAGATAATAGTGAATATGACCATTGGACCTAACATTGGTCATTTTAAACAATTAAAACCAAGATCTAAGGTCCAAAAGTAGCTAACCAAGGTCCAAATATCATTTCAACAGAAACATAAAGGATAAGACAAGTAAAAGCGACTAAGAGTCAGTCAAAGGCAGAAATAAAAGGAAATCCAAGCACAAGCTAAGCCCCATCATCATCTGCAGCAACCTCGTCATTCTTATCAATCGGATCATCATAATCCTCCGAATTTAAACAAGGCATATGGTGATGAATGGACAGTGCCAGCGGATGTAACATCCCCACTTTTGTAAACAGAACGTAATGGAAACTTTGAATTATTTCCCTTAGGCAGTGTGAGAATTTCTCAGGCAGTGCTATGCCATGACGATTCTCACACTTGGAATTATAGGGTATTGTAACACTGCCATTGACAATATGGCACTGCCATATGTTAAAAATTATGAAATGGCAAAAATGCCCCTATAAGCTTTTGTTAATTATAGAGATGCCCAGGATTTTTAGAAATTATATTTTGACCCTAAAGAATTATTTCACAATAACCCTCAAACTTTTCATAAAATGACTTTTATGTCCCCACATCTGTAGAATTAGCAGAATAGGGTTTTAAGCGGAGCAAAATCACATGACAAAACCATAGAAGTTTAAGTCTATGCCGATTGGGCCATGGAGGCAGTCCGGTGTTAAATGACATGGGGTGCCCCTAAACTTGTTCAAAATTACAGAAATGCCATTAGTTACAGAAAACAGAAAACAAAAAGGCTCCGAATTTACGAAAATGTCTAATTTGTGCCGTTAGTTCACTTATTCGGTTTCAATAGTTATGTAAGGGCAATTAGAAGCTAATTAGATGTTAATTAAGAGTTAACTAAATATTAGTTAGAGAGATTAGGCTTAAGATAAATTAAAATAAACATGTAGATATCTTACAAAACTATTAAGTAATGCTTTACCGGTTTGGAGGAAATCGGTAAAGATTCGATGTTTTAAACTGCCGGAGCTGAATCAGTAGAATTATTCACCAAGAACCCTAACATGAGTGGCCAAAATTTCACCACTCCTCCCCCCATGTAAGGCGCCACTTTGCTACCCACTTTGTGAAAGAAAGTGGCCAAACACTCACCACAAATACAACCACCAATCATGAGTCAAGCTTCCAACTACCACCACCAATAAATGATAATTTTCTTTCTTTCCTCCCTCGCTTTAGCTCCACATTCAGTAGCCTCCTCCCCTCTTCTTCTTCTTCTTCTCCTTCCTTTCTTTCCTCACCTCCATGACCAAGAGCTTCAAGCTCAAGATTGGAAACCTTCTTGACCTCAAATCCTCTTGCTCCTTTTATGAAAATTAATCCTTATCCTCTCCTCTATCAAACCCCTCTAACAATTTCATGATTTAGCATCAAGTGGTGTCCCTTCACCACCATTTATGGCGCTGCCATGAGAAGGGAAGAAGGTTAGGATGTTGCTTTTGCCTTCCTTGCATCCATGGTTTCAAGGATTTGAGGTAGGTAGCTCAAATCCTTAGTTATTTGTTTTATCATGTGACTATGTGGCTGCTATGTTCCTCTTATGCCATACTTGGATGATGGTGCTTTGATGTTCTTTTAGTGATTTGAGGTGAGGAAACTTGGTTTATGTTGAGGAATTTATCAAAAACTCAAAAAAGAGCTGAGCAGAATCTATTTTTGTGAGAAAACCCTACGGCGTCCATACCGGCGAAGTGTACGGCTCCGCCTACAGCCATAGAAATTGGATGAATCTATTTTTATAGGAAACTAGACATTTAGGGATTTCCATACATATAAATTATAAGGTCATTGGATTGAGGGAGATATGAATTTTTGAAGTTGGACCTAGAAATTTAGATTCTCATCTGGGTAGTATGAGTTGAGAAGGGTGTAACTCACCCTACACAACTCTAAATTAAGTGCAACTAACGCTGTTTGAAAGCTAAAATGTAAGGAAACATCCCATAAAAATTTCAGAGCCAGATTCATTGCCATTTGTTCCCAACACATCAATGAAGTGCACTTAAGTTCAAACCAGGCTAGAATAGAGTAGTCCAGTAGGGTCAAGTTACAAGGCTTATATCTCAAGATATACTCATGCAAATGATATGCAACTTCTTGGAAATAAAAGCTTGTCCTGTTATATTTAATTTGGTATAGGTTTCGAATGGTTTCACTTAGATTCCTATTTTTAGTGAATTTTTACTTCCAGGAGTGTAATTCTGGATAGTGACCGAATAGGCTGAGGCAAAATTTAAATATCTTGAGCTACACATATCAAAATGAGATAGGACTAAAAGGGTTGGAAACTAGACACATAGAGCTATGACATATTCAAAATTCAAGTTTAAATGAGTTGTATTGGACTAAAAGTGGATTATACAAAATTTGGATAGAACTGAATAGAATTGGCAGAAATGACCAAATTGAAAGTTTCACAAGTGTTAGTGAACACATAAGGCTTGAATTGATGGTTGCAAGTTTTACACTGATAGATATGTTAGATTGATTATACTGCTATGACTGATTTGTCTGTGGGAGTTGGCACTATTCATGGGGAAGTAGGTCTGATCCGTTATGCTGCCAAAATTCTGACAGAAATATGTGAATCATATGAATATTATAAGTATCTATATGTTATGTTCATAAGGTTCATATATGCAAGGATGAGTGTAAGTATGATATGAAGTTCTGAGAACTTATACTATGGGTGATTATACTTTGAATATATTTACATTTACATGTCATGTTCATGTACGTCATGCATGCAAGCATAATTAGAATATGATATAAGAAGTAAGACGTGAGGCATATCCATGAATGCACAAAGCATCCGCATGCATGATAAGATATGGAAAAGAAAAGACAACAAGAACTTGCAAGAAGGACGTACCAAGCTACCGCATGAGGCATGACATAGACCCAGCTACGTGGCCAGAGCGGTACTGTTTAAGACTTGAGCCATCCCTCGACCAGAATTAATGGGAATAGACTGGTGTGAGGGTCGGGGAAAGTAAACCAGTTACTCATATATAAGTACGAGCTCAGACCTGAAAAGCAGGCTATTACCCAGGGGTGAGAAAGGCCATTCACCTCCGAGGGACCAAGTACAGAAGAGCAAGATTAAGTTGCAAGTTAAAGAAAGATACGAATTAAGTCAAGTGCACTTGCATATAGTCAAGTATAAGCATCTATGTGTGCATCTTCAATTATCTCGTTAAGTCATAATGCTATTATGATTCTTGTTGAAGCATATTATACTATTCGTATTTCTATGTCTGTCATATGAAATGGCAAGTGGCTGTTAAAATATATCCCGCTTCAAGAAAGGTATTTTCAACTTAAAATTGAATCACTATTTGTTTAAATGTGTTGATATTTTTATAATAAATCGAAGCGGCTGGAATGTTTATGATGACACTGTAAGATTGGTTTGAGTTTACCTACGGAGAACCTTAGGTTCTCACTGCCTGCTTGTATATTTTTCTTTTCTGTAAACATTCCAGCAACCAAGTTGGAGATCAAGTGCGAGGCGGAGTACAGGGCCTTTCATTCACCAAGAATCGGGCGTAAGCCAAACCAAGAGGCTATTGAAGCTAGCTAACGACTAGTTGGATGTAAACGCTGTGTACTATGTCAGTTACAATTTCTTTTAAAAGTGTAATTATTTTATTCTCTATGTATCAAAGATTGTTAGTCAGTAATAAAGTGAGTAGTTAAAGGGCCATGTATTATATTTTCCATATTTTAAAGATTTATTAGCACAGTGACAACCTCTTAATATAACTCCATGACTCGAGCATGGCTTATATAATAGAGGTTGTTACAGGGGAAATGGTGGTGGAATAGGATTTTCATATCCTACGAGACCAAAGTAGTGCCTAAGGGATCCCATGTGACCTTCTAAGCAACTCACATGGTATCCACGATGATCCATCTACTGCCCAAGGGTGTCAAACTGCTGAGAGAACTGTTGGCTAAAGCCATCAAGTCGTTGTCCAACAAAAGCTTTAAAATCTCGCATCCTGGTAAGAATTTTAGTAACATAGGCAGGAGAAGAAGCTGAGTCAGAAGGTTGTGGAGGGGAAGGGGTCCGTTCTTAATGCTCCTGTTACCGGTGAACCTTGGTAAGAATCCATTGATGTCGTTGTTTTTGGAAGCCCATCCTAGCCAAGGTGGTGCCTTAATGGCTTGAGTTCTCTTAGGTAATTCTACAGTTTCATTGTCAAGAGGCACATTGAAGTGCTCAAGAATGCAAGTGACTAGCGAAGCAAACGGAAGAGGTTCACCATCCTTTTTATCCAACATCATACAGAAACGCACAAAGTTACCCCAATCTATGTTGCACCCAGTCAGGAATGCCCATATAACAACAATATCACTTTCAGTTAATTGAGCCAAATTATAGAGCTTGGGACACAGAATGTGCACATAAATATAATGCATCTGGTGATGATCTAAACCCATAGACCCAGCCAGTAGTCTACCAGATAGGTTGGCATTCTCACTACAGATCATTTTCTTAGCATCCTTAAGGTTATAATCCTGTTTCCATTCATCAAGCACAACTCCAACACATGGGTTTCCCTCAGAGGTTAATCCAGTCAAAAGAAAGAACAACCTAGCATCAACATAAATTGGGATCTTCTTGACTTCAAAGATCAAGCAATTTACACGAAGTTCTAAATTGGAATAAAACATTCTAACTCGATCAGAATAAAACCCAAATCCAAGTATTTTGGCTCTACAATTTCTCTGAGTTTGTAATGTGTGAAATACCTATTTTCCTGGGTGAAATTTGAGAAGTAATCAAGAAGCCTCATAGTAGCTTTTGATGGTTGTTCAACGGCAGAGTAAGTGGCAGTGGCGCAGGTGGATTTTCCTCTGGTCGCAGACTTAGAGCGCTTTAGGGTGGTCAGATTTAGCCATTGCAATGAGTTTTGGTGAGTTTTGTTCGGTGGGTTTTGTAGAGAGAAGGAAAACAAAATTGTTGGTTGTTAAATGGTTGAATTTGGCTGTAAAATAAAAGAGAAATCGAAGAAAGAAGTTGAATAGGAGTGAGTCATGAGAGAAAGATGAGAGAGAGAGGACATTTTTGAAAATGAAAGAGAGAGAGAGAGAGAGAGAGAGAGAGAGAACGAATGGCAGCTATAAACACGAGCAGTAATCGATTACATACTCTTGTAATCGATTATATTAGCTAGCCCAGAAACATGTAATCGATTACAATAGCTATTTCTCACTCCATTCAAAGTGCAACGCCTCGGGTAATCGATTACAATGCCAATTGTAATCGATTACAATTACTCAAACTTGGCATAAACATCCATTTCAACTCTTGTTCTTGTGTCTTTAATATTTGGGGGGCTTAGCAAGTAACGGAGTACCTGCAAAACAACTTTAGAGGAAACTCCAACGCTAAAGTTAGTAATTTATACAAGAAATAAATGAATTGTAAATATTCAACAAATTAAATCTAAAATAATTTATATATGTGAAAAGTCAAGTATGCCAAGTTCTTTTCTAATGTTAAAGAAAGTCTCTTTTGGCAAAGTTTTAGTAAATATATCTACTAATTGCTTATTTGTTTCTACAAATTCCAAAACACAATCATTTTTTTGCACATGGTCTCTTAAAAAAGTGATGTCTAATTTCAATATGTTTGGTTCTAGAGTGCAAAACAGGAATTTTATAAAGGTTTATTGCACTTGTATTATCACATCTGATGGGAATATTATTGAGATGTATAACATAGTTCAAAAGTTGTTGATTCATCCAAAGTATTTGTGCACAACAACTCCCAGCTGCTATGTGCTCAGCCTCAGCAATAGATAAAGCCACACTATTTTGTTTCTTGCTATGCCAAGAAACTAAAGCACTACCAATCAATTGACAAGTTCCACTAGTGCTTTTCCAGTCTATTTTGTAATCGGCAAAATCTGAATCAAAGTAACCTATTAAACTACATGAGGTTCCCTTAGGATACCATAATCCTATATTAATCGTGCCTAGTAAATATCTCATTATCCTTTTTATAGCACTAAGATGTGATTCTTTGGGATTAACTTGATATCTAGCGCATATGCATGCACTAAACATTATATCCAGCCTACTAGCATGTAACATCCCTATATAACGTAATAGGAAATAATAACAACAAACTTTTATTATTCACAACCTTGCCCCTGAACTTTTTAGAAAATGACATTTAGATCCCTATGTCAATAGAATTCGCAGAATAAGGTTTTAAATTAAGCAGAATCACGTAGCGAAAACGTAGAAACCTAAACCTCGGTTGATTGAGCCATGGAGGTATCCATATGTGAAATGACATGGGATGCCCCTAGACTTACCCATAATTATGAAAATGCCATTAGCCATGAAAAACCAGAAAATAGAAGGCTCTAAAATTTGCAAAACGTTTAATGTACACTGTTAATCGATTTACTCGATTTTATTGAGTTTGTAGAGTTAATTAAAAAGTTAATTAGAGGTTAATTAGGAGTTGATTAGAATTTAAATTAGAGAAATTAGGGTTAAGATAGAAACTTATAAAAACCTCACAAAGTTCTTCAAAACCGTTTTACCGATTTAAAGGAAATCGGTAAGATTTCGGTGTTTTAAACTATCGGAACCGGATCAGTAGAAATTATGCCATGAGTGCCCTAGCATCAATGGCTAAGATTTAGCCAAATAACCCACCCAAGTGGCGCCTAAGGCAGCCCTTGATGGTGGATGCCAAACCAAAATGGATAGCATGAAGAAATCCACCAATCACATGCATTTGGCTTCCAAATATCTCACCTTTTCTTCCTTCTTCTTGTGTGAATTTTGGCCTCCCCACTACCAGCCTCATTTCCCCACTCTTCTTCATCTTCTTCCACTTCCTCTCATCCCCAACCTCAAGCCCCAACCATCAACTTCACTCCAAGATGAAGTTCCATCAAGATTTCACACCACCAAGATAGTTCGAGAAGATCCAAAGACGACTGAAGTTGCTATCAAGTAAGGTCCGCTCAGGTATTAGTAACAACTCCAAAATGGGGTACTACGACTTAAGCATAATATTGTACAGAGGAGGACGTTACATAAATGGTATCAAAGCAGTTCGTCCTACTCGGACCTGGGATGGGCTGATTATGCTTCCAAGGAAGCATACTTTGAGGATTAGAAGGGCCGTGCCTTAGGTCCTTACATGACAAGGACGTAGATATCTATGCATGGCAGCCTTGCTATATGTTGTAGCTTATCTGTTGCACTTGACGACATATTGAGCCTGATCACCTCAATATGAAGTTCGGTGTATGCGGAGATCTACAGCATTCAGTTGGCTTACTCGAGATAAAGGAATTTTGAGGGCAAAATTCTTTTAAGGGGGTAGTGTGAAACATCCCCATATAACGTAATAGGAAATAATAACAACAAACTTTTGTTATTTACAACCTTGCCCCTGAACTTTTTAGAAAATGACATTTAGGTCCCTATGTCAATACAATTAGCATAATAAGGTTTTAAACGGCTAATCACGAGCAAACGTAGAAACCTAAACCTCGGCTGATTGAGCCACGGAGGTATCCATATGTGAAATGACATGGGATGCCCCTAGACTTACCCATAATTATGAAAATGCCATTAGTCATGAAAAACCAGAAAACAGAAGGCCCTAAAATTTGCAAAACGTTTAATGTACACTGTTAATCGATTTACTCAATTTTAATGAGTTTGTAGAGTTATTTAAAAAGTTAATTAGAGGTTAATTAGGAGTTGATTAGAATTTAAATTAGAGAAATTAGGGTTAAGTTAGAAACTTATAAAGACCTCACAAAAGTTCTTCAAAACCGTTTTACCGATATAAAGGAAATCGGTAAGATTTCGGTGTTTTAAACTATCGGAACCGGATCAGTAGAAATTATGCCATGAGTGCCCTAGGATCAATGGCTACGATTTAGCCAAATAACCCACCCAAGTGGCGCCAAAGGCAGCCCTTGATGGTGGAAGCCAAACCAAAATGGATAGCATGAAGAAATCCACCAATCACATGCATTTGGCTTCCAAATATCTCACCTTTTCTTCCTTCTTCTTATGTGAATTTCGGCCTCCCCACTACCAACCTCATTTCCCCACTCTTCTTCATCTTCTTCCACTTCCTCTCATCCCCAACCTCAAGCCCCAACCATCAACTTCACTCCAAGATGAAGTTCCATCAAGATTTCACACCACCAAGATAGTTCGAGAAGATTCAAAGACGGTTGAAGTTGCTGTCAAGTAAGGACCGCTCAGGTGTTAGTAACAACTCTAGAGTGGGGTACTATGACTTAAGCATAGTATTGTACAAAGGATGACGTTACATAAATGGTATCAGAGCAGTTCGTCCTACCCGGACCTGGGATGGGTTGATTATGCTTCCAAGGAAGCATACTTTGAGGATTAGAAGGGCCATGCCTTAGGTCCTTACATGACAAGGACGTAGATATCTATGCATGGCAGCCTTGCTATATGTTGTAGCTTATCTGCTGCACTTGACAACATATTGAGCCTAATCACCTCAATATGAAGTTCGGTGTATGCGGAGATCTACAGCATTCAGTTGGCTTACTCGAGATAAAGGAATTTTGAGGGCAAAATTCTTTTAAGGGGGTAGTGTGTAACATCCCCATATAACGTAATAGAAAATAATAACAACAAACTTTTGTTATTCACAACCTTGCTCCTAAACTTTTTAGAAAATGACATTTAGGTCCCTATGTCAATAGAATTAGCAGAATAAGGTTTAAAATGAAGCAGAATCATGTAGCGAAAACGTAGAAACCTAAACCTCGGTTGATTGAGCCACGGAGGTATCCATATGTGAAATGACATGGGATGCCCCTAGACTTACCCATAATTACGAAAATGCCATTAGCCATGAAAAACAGAAAATAGAAGGCCCTAAAATTTGCAAAACGTTTAAAGTACACTGTTAATCAATTTACTCGATTTTATTGAGTTTGTAGAGTTAATTAAAAAGGTTATTAGAGGTTAATTAGGAGTTGATTAGAATTTAAATTAGAGAAATTAGGGTTAAGGTAGAAACTTATAAAAACCTCACAAAGTTCTTCAAAACCGTTTTACCGATATAAAGGAAATTGGTAAGATTTCGGTGTTTTAAACTATCGGAACCGGATCAATAGAAATTATGCCATGAGTGCCCTAGGATCAATGGCTAAGATTTATCCAAATAACCCACCCAAGTGGCGCCTAAGGCAGCCCTTGATGGTGGAAGCCAAACCAAAATGGATAGCATGAAGAAATCCACCAATCACATGCATTTGGCTTCCAAATATCTCACCTTTTCTTCCTTCTTCTTGTGTGAATTTCGGCCTCCCCACTACCAGCCTCATTTCCCCACTCTTCTTCATCTTCTTCCACTTCCTCTCATCCCCAAGCTCAAGCCCCAACCATCAACTTCACTCTAAGATCAAGTTCCATCAAGGTTTCACACCACCAAGATAGTTCGAGAAGATCCAAAGACGGCTGAAATTGCTGTCAAGTAAGGTCCGCTCAGGTATTAGTAGCAACTCCAGAGTGGGGTACTACGACTTAAGCATAGTACTGTACAGAGGAGGACGTTACATAGCACATAATGGAGAGAACCAATCATACCTCTATAGTCACTTCTACAGGCTTACCTTCCTCATCTTTATTGAAGTAGCATAAAGTGCTCACAGGTGTACCTATTTCCTTTACATTTTCTATCCAAAACCTTTTGAGCAACTCCTTGCAATATTTTGATTGATTGATAAATATTCCATCTTTTGCTTGCTTGATTTGAAGTCCAAGGAAGAAATTAAGTTCTCCTATCATGGATATCTCAAATTCACTTTGTATTATTATCTTGACACAAAGAATCATTAGCGACACCAAAAATAATATCATTTACATATATTTGTACCAAGAGAATAGCATGCTCCTTATTTTTAATGAATAGTATAGTGTCAACTTTTCCTCTTGAAAAACCTTTTTCTAAAAGATATTTACTCAACCTATCATACCAAGCTTTAGGAGCTTCTTTCTAGCCCATAAAGAGCCATTTTTAATTTGAAAACATGGTTGGCTAAATCAAAACTTTCAAAATCGGGAGGTTGATCAACATACACTTCTTCTTGTATATAACCATTTAGAAATGCTCTTTTCACATCAATTTGACAAAGTTTAAAATCCATCATAAATGCAAATGCAAGTAACATTCTAATGGCTTCTAATCTAGCTACGAGAGCATATGTTTCTTCATAATCTATTCCTTCTTCTTGATTATATACTTTAGCTACTAATCTAGCTTTATTTCTTATTATGACACCATTTTCATCAAGTTTATTCCTAAAGACCCATTTTGTGCCAATGATTGGATGATCACTAGGCCTAAGCACAAGTTCCCAAACTTGATTTGTTTAAAATTGTTTAATTCTTCTTGCATGGCTAAGATCCAATGTTCATCAATAATAGCTTAATCTATGTTTTTAGGTTCAATTTGAGAAACAAAAGCCATGTGATTACATGTATTTCTAAGAGAGTTTCGAGTTGTTACCCTTTTTGAGATATCACCTATGACATTATCAAGTGAATGATGTCTTGAAGTCCTCCACTCTTTTGGAAGATCATTTTCCCTTGCTTGCTCTTGTTGTGGCATTACTTTCTCACTTTCTTTCTCTTTCTTTTGCTCCTTTTCTTTGTCATTGATGTAAGTATTTTCCAAGGCTTCTACAACATGATCAATAATATCCTTTTTTTGGAACAAGAAGGTTAGTCTCATCAAAAGCAACATGTATAAACTCTTCTACAGTCATAGTTCTCTTATTATAGACTCTATATGCTTTACTATGCAATGAGTAGCCAAGAAATATTCCTTCATCAGATTTAGCATCAAATTTGCCTATGTTATCCTTTCCATTATTCAGAACAAAACATTTACAACAAAAAATATGAAGGTGAGATATGTTAGGCTTCCTTCCTTTATATAATTCATAGGGGGTTTTCTTTAAAATTGGTCTAATTAGGGCTCTATTCATTACATAACAAGCGGTACTTACCGCATCTGCCCAAAAGTGCTTTGGAGGATTTAATTCATTTAGCATAGTTCTTGCCATTTCTTCTAAAGAATGATTTTTCCTCTCAACTACTCCATTTTGCTGTGGAGTTCTTGGAGCAAAAAAATTATGCTCAATACCATGTTTGTAACAAAAGGTTTCAAAAGACTCATTCTCAAACTCTCCACTATGATCACTTCTTATGGATGCTATGTTAAGGTTTTTCTCATTTTGGATAACTTTAGCAAGTTTTCTAAATGCTCGAAATGCCTCACTTTTATGAGCTAGAAATAATGTCTAGGTAAATCTAGAATAATCATCCACAATCACTAAAGCATAGTAATTTCCTCCAAAACTCATAGTTCTAGAAGGATCAAAAAGATCCATGTGTAATAGTTGCAAGGGTCTAGAGGTTGAAACAATATTCTTTGATTTAAATGATACCCTTACTTGTTTACCCTTTTGACAAGCATCACAAAGCTTATCTTTTTTAAATATGAGTTTTGGTAATCCAGTTACTGGCCCTTTCATAACTAGCTTGTTTAAGTGATCCATGTGAATGTGTGCAATTCCTCTATGCCATAACCATGAATCATCTTTCTTACTCATAAGGCATTGAATATTATTTGAGGAAATATCATCTAGGCTAATCATGTAAATGTTGTCTACTCTACGTCCAATAAATTTAACCTTTTTTATCACTAATGCCCTCTATAATGCAATAGTTTGAATCAAAGTTGACTCTATTTCCTTTATCAAATAATTGGCTAATATTAAGTAAATTATGTTTAAGGCCATTAACAAATAAAACATTTTCTATAGAGATAGAGAGAGTTTTACCAACTTTACCAACTCTGAGTATTTTTCCTTTGTTGTTGTCTCCATAAGTCACATGTCCATGCTTCTTAGGTGTAAGGTGTGAGAATTTTGATGCATCTCTGGTCATGTGCTTGGAGCAACTGTATGTTCGAGTTCTGACTTCCGACCTTAACAATAAGATGCTAGAATTCCCGATTTCCGACTTAATCTCAAAATCTTATGGACTGGCTTGATTTTACGATTTTCGACCTTATGTACGTATACACGATTTCCGATCTTAGGTGAATTAGAATGTACATGAAATCCGATGTCCAAGTTGATCTCAACTAGAAGTGGACGCGAGATCAGATCTCTGAATTCGTCTCCAAGTTCGACCAAAATTTACACGGGTTCCGATCCCCGTGTTTACCCACCAGAGCTTTTCATTTCCATTGATGTTCCCGAGTTTACCTATAACAGACTTCCGAGATTAAATTTGGAGTTCCGAGATTTTATAGGTTCTGATTTCTTGGTCATAAGAGTAATGTTTTGATTCCCGATCTCCGATGTCATGCTTAGAATCGATTCAAGTTTACCTAATGTCCCCGACTTCTAGATTTAAGTGTTTGGTTTCACATTCGACTTTGCTTTCAAGTTTCGAATAAACCAGACAATATTTCCCAGTTCTGATTTCATCTCCAAGATGTGCACGAGTTCCGACTTTAAGGAAGCACGAGTTTCGATGTCATTTTCAGATTACAATGGAAGCGAGTTCCACTTTTAGGGGACATGGAGAGCAATTCTGTCACAAAAAGAGGGATACATGGCTGAACCTTACCCACAAAAATGGGGAAGGTTGGCTGAAATTCAGCCTTGTGTTTGTTTAGGCCAATCAAAACCCTCCAAGTTAACTATCACCTCAAGCTTATATAACTCATTCCTTTCTCTCCTTCAGCCTATTTCTACGTTGCTTTCTCCGTCACTTCAGCTCTCTTTTTCTCTTCTCCACTCACCCAACTCCATCCAACTTTCAAGTTCAATCAAATTCTAGTTACAAACTCAAGCCTAATCACATAACAAGAGGTAGAGGTTTATTTCTTGCTTGATTTTCTGATTCTTGGATGACTGGTGGTGGCTTGTTTTCTCAATCCTTGATGTGTTGATTGATTGATTATGATGATATATGGCTGATTTATTGGCTGTTTGTGAGATTAAAACTAAATTGGAAGCAAGAAAGGATGAAGATAGGAAGAGCTGAGAAGCTGGAAAACCTAAGATCCTTGGTAGTCCGTACGGCAGAGTGTACGGCTCTGCCTATTGTTGTTTAAAATTGATGAAACCATTTTTATATAAAACTAGACATCTAGGGCTTTCTATACATATATCATATAAGGCCATTAGATTAATATTGAGAGAGATATGAATTTTTGAAATTTAACCTAGGAATCAAGACATTCACCCGGGCAGTGTAGGTTGAAAAGGGTGTAACTCACCCAATACAACTCCAAATTGAGTAAAACTAATTTTGTTAGAAAACTTACATAGGAGAACATCCTACAAAGAAATTCTGAGTTTGTTATCATCTCATTTGTTCCCAGTGATTCGAAGAAGTTACCCTATGTCCAAACTGATCCCAAATAGGGCAGTTCAGGAAGGTCAAATTTCGAGACTTATAACTCGAAACCTACTAAGGCAAATGAAATGGAACATTTTGCATATGAAAGGTTGTCCTGTTAGCATTGATGTGAGACCAATTTTGTATGATTTGAGCTAGTTTTCGATTTTTAGTAGATTTTTACTTTTGAGTGTGCAATTCTGGCTAGCCACAAGGTAGGCCAGGATAAAACCTAAATAACTTGAGCTATAGTTATCAAAATTAGATGGGACCAAAGAGGTTAGAAAATAGACACATGACACTTTAACATATCCAAAATTGAGATCCAATTGAGTTAAATAGAAATTATGGCTTGATTTACAAAAATCGGGTTGAATGATTATGTTGAGGCTATAACTCTGCCTTAAGGAGACTAATGCTTCTATAAGTTGAATGATGAATTATGCATGCAATATTGTGACTTTTATGAGAAATTGGTATTCTGATATACTGGCACTATTCATGGGGAAGCGGACATGCTCCGTTATGCCGCCGAGATTTCGGTAAAGTATATGCATGAGTTATGATATACATATAGATGCATGTGCATTTTCAAGAAAGCTATGAAAGTCATGTTATGAGAAACCTAAAGATTATGTTATGACGAAAGTTCCATAAAACTTGGGGCAACCCCAGAATAAAGTTAATGGGGAATAGATCGGTGGGGAGGTCGGGGAAAGAAAACCCGATATTCATGTATAGGAACGAGCTCGATCCTGAAAAGCAGACTATTACCCAGGAGTCTAAAATGGCTAAGAACTCCCAGGGGACCAAGTAATGGGCAAGGTTCATGCGTAATGGAAAAGTTTATGAGGAATGGAAAAGTTCATGAAGAGAGGTTCAAGAGCAAGTTTTGCATGATTGAATTAAATGCATAATCACTTTAAATGGTCATTATGAGTCATTTACAGTTGATTTGTTAAATTCACTTACTGCCGTGCGTTCATTATTCTGTGTACTATTGATATTAGTTTATTTTGTTCCTTATGTTGTCTTAAGTAAAACTGGACCTTGCCTCGGACCAGACATTTTTTTCAACCTTATTTATAAATAGTTAAGTTTAATCTCATGTTTTCTTTTATAATTAAATAAAACCCGAGGCAACTGAGAATGAACTCGATGTCAGTTAGACACTATACACGAACCCTACTGAGAATTTATTCAAATTCTTACCTCGTTTTGTATTTCTGCCTCATTCTCAGATATGGATGATGGACTCGATGGCTACTCTCTTCATTGAGATTCCAGACTTGCAACTCCACCATGACCCTGTAGTAGGCTCATTGTACATAGCCGGCTCTTGCAATTTCCGTCTTTACCTTTTTAGTGATAGGAACTTTGCCGTCCCTTTACACTATTCTGCTTTTGATCTTGCCGCTCCTTACTTTGCGATCCCACTGCATGCGGCACACCCTCCACCAGCACTACCCGCACCAGCAGAACCTGCAGCTCTTGCTGATCCTGCGCCAGAGTCTCCTCTGTAGGTAGTACCAGACGTACAGCTCAGCTTGGAGAGTGACCCTTCTGAGGCCACCAGCTCATTGTCCTCCTCCTCCTCAGGACCCAGTGCAGACTACTCACCAGCCGAGCCTAGCATGGCCAACGGCTTTCTAACGGAGGAGATCAGCAGTAGACGATGTTGTACAGTGTGACCCTCTTTTGACAGTACGTAGTTTTGGGTCATAGACTTAACAGTAGGTTTGAAATGTCCTCTGAGGACCCTATAGGATCATTTTGACTGGCACGGGCTTTATGTCTTTTCGGTACGCCGGCCCCACCTTTGTATCCTATTTTGAAATTTGTACAAACACTAAAGCAGCGGCTTCCTATACACATACATATATACACATATACAGTTGATAGCATATATGTTATTGGTTCTTATCTTTTTGTTATGATGTATTAAACTCTGTCACATTCATTGTACAGTGCTCCGTTTCTTCTATTACAAAAAAAAAAAAAATGATACGGAAAAGGAAACGTAAGCGAAGTATTAACACGGCACAATCTACTTAATTTCATGCTATGACTTAAGCATAACATTAAATTAGTAGGGTGTTACATTTTTGGTATCAGAGTAGTTCATCCTAGCTAAGGCCTGAGGATTGGACTGACTATGCTTCGCGCATATTCTGTGTTTCTAGCTAATGATATGCACTAGATCTTGCCTATATGGTTGAGATATAGATGTGCATGTGTAAAAAGTGCCTGACCGTGTAAACTGTTATTTAGTAGCTCATTAGACTTAGTGTTGAGCCTGATCAACTCAATAACTTTTGTTTTGTGTGCTCAGAACTTAATGGCTTCCGAAAGGCGAGGTAGACTACACACAGAACCTGCTCAAGAGGATCCTGCTAACCTTTTGGGCACGGTACAAGCAATGGCTCAGGCGATGTGGGAACAAGCCACAGCAACTCATCAGATGATGGATCAACTAGGTAGGCGACCTGCGGCAGGCTGTGAAGGAAACTCACATGGCCCAGAGGCTAACGTGGACAATCTCAAATTTGCTGAGTTCAGAAAGGCAAATCCGCCCAACTTTCGAGGGGCGTATGACCCTGATAAAGCCGATGAGTGGATCAAAGCCATGGAGAAGATTTTTTTCTGTCCTAGATTGCTCAAATGATCAGAAGGTGACTTTTGCCACCTATATGCTTGAGGCAGACGCCGAGTTTTGGTGGAACGATGTACAAAGACTGTTTGAAGAATCTCAGACATTAGTCACTTGGATGGTGTTCAGAGATGTGCTCTACCAAAAGTACTTTCTTGCTTCGGTTCGAAATGCCAAGGAACTCGAGTTTATGCAGCTACATCAAGGAAACCGGACGATATCCTAATACATTGCCAGATTTGAAGAGCTGTGCAAATTCTCTACAATTTATCAGAGGAACCCAGATAAAGCCTGGAAGTGCATGAAGTTTGAAGGAGTGTTACGAGAAGATACTCTCACCGCAATTGGGCCAATGGAGATTAGAGATTTTCCCACGTTAGTAAATAACTGCCGACTTGTGGAAGATCGTAATTCGAAACTAGTGGCAGCCAGGGCATCTGGCGGTCGTTTCAAGAAGGGGTTAGCACTGCAGGGCCCTAGATTTAAGCCCAATTTTCAACAGTAGAGGAGATTCCCATCAGCAGGCAACAAAGGCAAGTAGCCTCAAAGGCCTCTTCCATATTCAACTTGCACGAAGTGCGGTAGGAAACATGGCGATCGGCCGTGTTTGGTAGGCTAGAATGTTTGCTATGGGTGTGGCAAGCCAGGCCACAAAATTTATGAGTGTCTGACCAGAAATCCACCACAGCCGTCTCGACCACAATGTCAAGGACGAGTTTTAACCATGGATGCGGAGAAAGCTAATAAGTCTGAGGGACTAATCCAAGGTACCTGTGAAGTGGACGGTGAGACTCTAACTATACTTTATGATTCGGGTGCCTCCCACTCATTTATTTCTCATGACTGTGTAGCTGTTTTGCAATTGCCAATTTCTGAATTACCTTATGACCTACTGGTTTCTACTCCTACTAATGAACCAGTTAAAACTAGTCAAATTTGCATCAATGTTCCTCTTCAAATTGAGGGTAGAGCCTTTGCAGCCAATTTGATTTGCCTCCCTCTCTTTGGACTGGACATAATTCTGGGCATGGACTGGCTTTTTGCCAACCGAGTCATGCTCAATTGTTCTGATAAGATGGTGGTATTCCCCTCTGTCTCATCTTCTGAATCTCAAGCCTCAACACTCTTCTACCTGAACTCTTTATTAGTAAACTATAGTGGGTCGAAGAGTCAAGGATACATCCTCTTGTTAACTAGTGTGACGGAAGCTGAACAGAAACTAGAAAAGATACTCTCACCGCAATTGGGCCAATGGAGATTAGAGATTTTCCCACGTTAGTAAATAACTGCCGACTTGTGGAAGATCGTAATTCGAAACTAGTGGCAGCCAGGGCATCTGGCGGTCATTTCAAGAAGGGGTTAGCACTGCAGGGCCCTAGATTTAAGCCCAATTTTCAACAGTAGAGGAGATTCCCATCAGCAGGCAACAAAGGCAAGCAGCCTCAAAGGCCTCTTCCATATTCAACTTGCACGAAGTGCGGTAGGAAACATGGCGATCGGCCGTGTTTGGTAGGCTAGAATGTTTGCTATGGGTGTGGCAAGCCAGGCCACAAAATTTATGAGTGTCTGACCAGAAATCCACCACAGCCGTCTCGACCACAATGTCAAGGACGAGTTTTTACCATGGATGCGGAGAAAGCTAATAAGTCTGAGGGACTAATCCAAGGTACCTGTGAAGTGGACGGTGAGACTCTAACTATACTTTATGATTCGGGTGCCTCCCACTCATTTATTTCTCATGACTGTGTAGCTGTTTTGCAATTGCCAATTTCTGAATTACCTTATGACCTACTGGTTTCTACTCCTACTAATGAACCAGTTAAAACTAGTCAAATTTGCATCAATGTTCCTCTTCAAATTGAGGGTAGAGCCTTTGCAGCCAATTTGATTTGCCTCCCTCTCTCTGGACTGGACATAGTGCAGGCATGGATCAAGCTTCTGCCAACCGAGTCATGCTCAATTGTTCTGATAAGATGGTGGTATTCCCCTCTGTCTCATCTTCTGAATCTCAAGCCTCAACACTCTTCTACCTGAACTCTTTATTAGTAAACTATAGTGGGTCGAAGAGTCAAGGATACATCCTCTTGTTAACTAGTGTGACGGAAGCTGAACAGAAACTAGAAGAGATCCCGGTTGTTAAGGAATATCCTGATGTTTTTCTAAAAAATATTCCTGAATTCCCTCCTGAAAGAGAGATTGAGTTCACCATCGAATTAGTTCCCGGTGCAGCACTAATATCTATAGCTCCGTATCGGATGTCACCTTTGGAGCTGACAGAACTAAAGAGACAGATCGAAGAGCTTTTGGAAAAAGGATTCATACGGCCAAGTGCATCGCCATGGGGAGCTCTAGTCTTGTTGGTCAAAAAGAAAGATAGGAGTATGCGCTTATGCGTGGATTATAGGCAGTTGAATAAAGTGACGATTAAGAATAAATATCCATTGCCAAGGATTGATGATCTCATGGACCAGCTACAAGGTGCAATGGTATTCGCCAAGATCGATCTGCGTTTCGGATATCATCAAATTCGAGTTCGAGAACAAGATATCCCTAAGACAGCCTTTCGAACTCATTACGGACACTATGAGTATACCGTGATATCGTTTGGATTGACAAACGCACCAGCAGTATTCATGGATTACATGAATCGGATATTCCGCCCATATTTGGACAAGTTTGTAGTGGTTTTCATTGACGACATACTTGTCTACTCGAAGACGGAGCAAGAGCATGCAGAACACTTGCAGCTGGTTTTGCAAATTTTGAGAGAAAATAAACTTTATGCTAAGTTATCCAAATGTGAATTTTGGATGAAAGAAGTGAAATTTCTCAGCCATGTAGTATCTTATGGAGGAATCTCTGTAGACCCCAGTAAGGTAGAAGCAGTTCTAAATTGGGAAAGGCTGACCACAGTCACTGAAGTCAGGAGTTTTCTGGGCTTAGCTAGATATTATAGGCAATTCGTTAAGGATTTCTCTCGTATAGCCTTGCCCTTGACCAAGCTAACCAGGAAGAATGCTCCACTTGAATGGACGCCGGAGTGCGAACAAAGTTTTCAAAACTTGAAGAAAAGGTTGACTATGACGCCATTGTTAGCCCTGCCAGACCCTCGTGGACCATTTGAGGTCTATTGCGATGCTTCCAAACAAGGATTAGGGTGCGTGTTGATGGAAGCCGAAAACGTAGTATCTTATGCCTCCCGACAACTAAGGCCACATGAAAGGAATTATCCCACGTATGATCTCAAGTTAGCTGCAGTAGTGTCTGCCTAAAAGATTTGGAGACATCACCTGTATGGTGTAAGATTCGAGGTCTTTTCTGATCATAAGAGTTTGAAATACCTCTTTGATCAGAAGGAATTAACTATGAGGCAGCGGAGGTGGATGGAACTTCTTAAGGATTACGAATTTGAATTGAAGTACCACCCAGGCAAGGCAAATGTTGTGGCAGATGCTTTGAGTAGGAAATCTATGACTGTAGCTTGGATGATGACCAAAGAGATGGAACTTATTGAAAGCTTCCAAAATCTTAATTTGGGAATCCTTATGACTCCTAAGACCCTTCAGCTACATCAAATTAAGATAGCCAGTAACTTTAAAGAGCAGATTCAGCAAGCACAGTAGTAGGATGCTAATCTCCAACATACGATCAATCTCATGCAATCAGGGAAATTAACGAGTTTTGCTCAGGATAAAGAAGGCATCTGGCGACATCATGATAAGGTATGTGTACCCGAGGGGAATGATCTCTGGAGAAAAATCTTGGAGGAAGCACATAAGGGTGAATTCACTATATATCCTGGCATTACTAAGATGTATCAAGATCTTAAGAAGATGTTTTGGTGGCTAGGCATGAAGTTAGATACGGCAAGCTTCATAAGCAAGTGCTTGACTTGTCAGAAGGTGAAAGCGGAACATCAGAAACCCTCCGGGATGCTTCAACCCTTGGAAATCCTGAGTGGAAATTGGAGAGTATCTCCATGGATTTTGTGATGGGATTACCAAGAACGCCAACAGGATATGATGTTATATGGGTCGTTGTGGATAGATTGATCAAATCTGCTCACTTTCTACCCATTCGAGCAAATTATTTGCTGGAAAAATTAGCTCAACTGTATATTCAAGAGATTATCAGGCTACATGAAACCCCTTCGACCATTATCTCCGATCGGGACCCAAGGTTTACTTCACGGTTTTGGGAAGCCTTACAAAAGGCGTTTGATGCTAAGTTGTGCCTAAGCACTGCATATCATCGGCAAACGGATGGTCAAATAGAAAGGACAATTTAAACCTTGGAAGATATATTACGAGCCTATATACTAGAGCAACGCGGGAATTGGGATCGATATTTACCGCTAGCCAAATTTGCATACAACAATAGCTATCACGTTAGCATCGGTATGGCTCCTTACAAAGCATTGTATGGACGGAAGTGCCAATCCCCCCTATGTTGGTATGAGATCGGAGAATCAACTCTATTGGGGCCTGATTTAGTTGAGCAGACCACTGAGCAGATCAAGAAAATATGGAATAAGATGCTTACCGCTCAGAGCCGCCAGAAGAGCTATGCGGACATCAAGAGGAAGCCTCTAGAGTTTCAAAAAGGAGACCACGTATTTTTGAAGGTTACGCCTAAAACGGGGATAGGTAGAGGCATTAAGATCAAGAAGTTAAACCCTCGCTTTATTGGTCCCTTCCAGATCTTGAGGCGAATCGGATTAGTTGCATATCAAGTCGCTTTACCTCCACATTTGTCAAACCTTCATGATGTTTTCCATATTTCTCAACTTAGAAGATATCAGCCTGACCCTACACACGTGCTAGAACCCGCAATAAAGTTAAAGGAGGACCTGACTTTCCATGTTCAGCCAGCATGGATAGTAGACAGAAGCAGCAAACAACTTCGAAACAAATCCGTGTAGCTAGTAAAGGTAGCATGGGAAAAGGAAGATGCTGAAGACTACACTTGGGAACTGGAGTCAGACATGAGGAAAGAGTATCCTGGACTATTCTCAGGTGCTAAATTTTGAGGGCAAAAATTTTTTTTTAAGGAGGGTGGTATTGTAACGTCCAAGTTCCGAGTTCTGACCTTAACAATAAGATGTTAGAATTCCCGATTTCCGACTTAATCTCAAAGTCTTATGGATTGGCTTGATTTTACGATTTCCGACCTTATGTACGTATACATGATTTCTGATCTTAGGTGAATTAGAATGTACATGAAATCCAATGTCCGAGTTGAGCTCAACCAGAAGTGGACACGAGATCAGATCTCTGAATTGGTCTCCAAGTTCGACCAAAATTTACACGGGTTTCGATCCCCGTGTTTACCCCCCAGAGCTTTTCATTTCCATTGATGTTCCCAAGTTTACCTATAACAGACTTTCGAGATTAAATTTGGAGTTCCGAGATTCTATAGGTTCCGATTTCCTGGTCATAAGAGTAATTGATTCCCGATCTCCGGTGTCATGCTTAGAATCGATTCAAGTTTACCTAATGTCCCCGACTTCCGGATTTAAGTTTTTGGTTTCACATCCGACTTTGCTTTCAAGTTTCGAATAAACCAGACGATATTTCCGAGTTCCGATTTCATCCCCAAGATGTGCACGAGTTCCGACTTTAAGGAAGTATGAGTTTTGATGTCATTTTCAGATTATAATGGAAGCGAGTTCCACTTTTAGGTGACGTGGAGAGCAATTCTATCACAAAAAGAGGGATACATGGCTGAACCTTACCCACAAAAATGGGGAAGGTTGGCTGAAATTCAGCGTTGTATTTTTTTAGGCCAATCAAAACCCTCTACGTTAACTATCACCTCAAGCTTATATAACTCATTCCTTTCTCTCCTTCAGCCCATTTCTACGTTGCCTTCTCCCTTACTTTAGCTCTCTTTTTCTCTTCTCCACTCACCCAACTCCATCCAACTTTCAAGTTCAATTAAGTTCTAGTTACAAACTCAAGCCTAATCACATAACAAGAGGCAGAGGTTTATTTCTTGCTTGATTTTCTGATTCTTAGATGACTAGTGGTGGCTTGTTTTCTCAATCCTTGATGTGTTGATTGATTGATTATGATGATATATGGCTGGTTTATTGGCTGTTTGTGAGATTAAAACCAAATTGGAAGCAAGAAAGGATGAAGATAGGAAGAGCTGAGAAGCTAGAAAACCTAAGATCCTCGGCAGTCCGTACGGCAGAATGTACGGCTCTGCCTATTGCCATTTAAAATTGATGAAACCATTTTTATGTAAAACTAGACATCTAGGGCTTTCTATACATATATCATATAAGGCCATTGGATTAATATTGAGAGAGATATGAATTTTTGAAGTTTGACCTAGGAATCAAGATATTCACCCAGGCAGTGTAGTTTCAAAAAAGTGTAACTCACCCTATACAACTCCAAATTGAGTGAAACCAATTTTGTTAGAAAGCTTATACATAAGAGAACATCCTACAAAGAAATTCCAAGTTTGTTATCATCTCATTTGTTCCCAGTGATTCGAAGAATTTACCTTATGTCGAAACTGATCCCAAATAGGGTAGTTCAGGAAGGTTAAATTTTGGGGCTTATAACGCAGCCCTACTAAGGCAAATGAAATGGAACTTGTTGCATATGAAAGGTTGTCCTCTTAGCTTTGATGTCAGACCAATTTTGTATGATTTGAGCTAGTTTTCAATTTTTAGTAGATTTTTACTTTTGAGTATACAATTCTAGCCAGCCACAGGACCGGCCAGGATAAAACCTAAATAACTTGAGCTATGGTTATCAAAATTAGATGGGACTAAAGAGGTTAGAAAATAGACACATGACACTTTAACATATCCAAAATTGAGGTCCAATTGAGTTAAATAGAAATTATGGCTTGATTTACAAAAATCAGGTTGAATGATTATGTTGAGGCTGTAACTCTGCCTTAAGGAGACTAATGCTTCTATGAGTTGAATGATGAATTATGCATGTAATATTGTGATTTTTATGAGAAATTGGTATTCTGATATACTGGCACTATTCATGGGGAAGCGGACATGCTCCGTTATGTCGCCAAGATTTCGGTAAAGTATATTCATGAGTTATGATATACATATAGATGCATGTGCATTTTCAAGAAAGCTATGAAAGTCATGTTATGAGGAACCTAAAGATTATGTTATGAGGAAAGTTCCATGAAACTTGGGCTAGCCCCAGAACAAAGTTAATGGGGAATAGATCGGTGGAGAGGTTGGGGAAAGAAAACCCGGCATTCCTATATAGGACGAGCTCGATCCTGAAAAGCAGACTACTACCCAGGAGTCTAAAATGGCCAAGAACTCCCAGGGGACCAGGTAATGGGAATGGTTCATGAGTAATGGAAAAGTTTATGAGGAATGGAAAAGTTCATGAAGAGAGGTTCAAGAGCAAGTTTTGCATGATTCCATTAAATGCATAATCACTTTAAATGGTCATTATGAGTCATTTACAGTTGGTTTGTTAAATTCACTTACTGTCGTGTGTTCATTATTCTGTGTACTGTTGATATTAGTTTATTCTATTCCTTATGTTGTCTTAAATAAAACTGGACCTTGCCTCGGACCAGACATTTTTCCCAACCTTATTTATGAATAGTTAAGTTTAATCTCATTTTTTTTTATAATTAAATAAAACCCGAGGCAACTGAGAATGAACGCGATGTCAGTTAGACACCATATACGAACCCTACTGAGAATTTCTTCAAATTCTCACCTCGTTTTGCATTTCCGCCTCATTCTCAGACGTGGACGATGGACTCGACGGCTACCCTCTTCATTGAGATTGCAGACTTGCAGCTCCACCATGACCCCATAGTAGGCTCATTGTATATAGCCGACTCTTGCAATTTCCGTCTTTACCTTTCTAGTGATAGGAATTTTGCCGTCCCTTTATACTATCTTGCTTTTGATCCTGCCACCCCATTCCCACTGCACATGGCACACCCGCCGCCAGCACCTCTTGCACCCGCAGCACCTGCAGCTCCTGATGATCCTGCGCTAGAGTTTCCTCCGCAAGTGGTACCCGACGTACAGCTCAGCTCGGAGAGTGACCTTTCTGAGGCCACTAGCTCATCATCCTCCTCCTCCTCAGGACCCAGTGCAGACTACTCACCAGACCAGCTTGGCATGGCCAACGGCTTTTTAACGGAGTAGATCAGTAGTAGACGACATTGTACAGTGTGACTCTCTTTTGATAGAACGTAGTTTTGGGTCATAGACTTAGCAGTAGGTTTGAAATGTCCTCTGAGGACCCTATAGGATCATTTTGACTAGCACGGGCCTTATGTCTTTTTGGTACGCTGGCCCCACCTTTGTATCCTATTTTGAAATTTGTACAAACACTGAAGCAATGGCTTCGTATACACATACATATATACACATATACAGTTGACGGCATATATGTTATTGGTTCTTATCTTTTTGTTATGATGCATTAAACTCTGTCACATTCATTATACAAGGCTTTGTTTCTTCTGTTACAAAAAAAAAAAAAAAAGATTCAGAAAAGGAAATGTAAGCGGAGTATTAACACGGTAACACAATCTACTTAATTTCATACTATGACTTAAGCATAACATTAAATTAGTAGGGTGTTATAGCAACCACTATCAAGATACCAATTTGAGCTCTTGACCTTTAGGCACACCTACATCATAAATTCCAACCTTGAATTTAGGTACCTTGATTTTCTTGGGTCCTTGGTTGTTAGACTTAGGTAAAATACTCTTGGGAACCTACATCATTTTTCCACTAGCATGTCCATTCTTTCTAATATAGCGTGTTGTTGCACTATGCCCTTTCTTGCCATAATAAAAACATCTTATGAAAGGAGAGCTAGAGATAGATGATAAAGAAAAGAAGTTTTTATAATGCTTTTGTTGTCCATTCGGATTATATCCTAATCTAGCCTTAGCAAACACACATCTTTGTTTCCCAACAATATGTCTAAGTTATTTCTACCAAGTTTGAACTTAACAAGTACATTTTGCAAATCATTAATCTCTTTTTCAAAATTTTTACAAGATGAGCATGAAGATGATGTAATTATTTTCTCATATGACAGACATTTAGAGTAAGTAGAGTTTGCATCAATTAATCCAAGAGTTTTATTTTCAATTTTCAGTTCCTCTAATTCTTTGTTTAACTTAGAAATCTCTTCTTCTAAAGATGAAATAATTTTCTTAGAGGAAGCAACAAGTTTGGCACATCTCACAGATTCTTCATGCAAATTATTAAAAGCATCTTGTAATTCATCAAATGAAGAAGAGAGATCTAGATTAGAAAATTGTACCTCTCCATCATCGTCACTATCTCTAGTCATGAGACTAAGATTTGCAACTTCATTGTCAGAGTCACTAGAGACTTTGTGTCATTCTCTTCCCAAGTTATATATGCCTTTCTTTTCCTTGATTAATTTCTTCGCAAGTTTCTCCATTCTCTTTAAATAAATTCGACAATCTTTCTTCTTATGGCCAGGTTGTCCACATTCATACCACTTTTGTGTAGATGAAATATCTTCTCCCTTGTTAAAATTCTTCTTTGGAGGAAAAGGACTTCTTCTTTGGTTTCCTTTTTTCCTAAGAAATCTTCCAAACTTCTTTACAAGGAGACTAAAGTTTTCATCATTTTCTTGAACTCCTTCTAAACTATCTCTTTCATCTTCATGACTTTCTTCATGCATGGAGGACATGGCTTTTAGGGCTATTCCTTTGTTCTTTGTGTCATTCTCCTCATATTGATTGAGTCTATTGAGTTCCAACTCATGCTCTTGAAGTTTCCCAAAGAGAGTAGCAAGAGTCATTGTAGCCAAGTTTCTTGATTCTGCTATTGCTGTCACCTTTGGTTGCCATTACCTGTTTAAACATCTCAAAACTTTGTTAATTAAGTCTTCATTTGAACATGTCTTTCCCAATGAAGCAAGATGATTGACAATGTGCATAAATCTTTTTTGCATATCTTGAATACTCATTTTGATTCATTCTAAAGAGTTCATACTCATGTGTGAGAGTGTTAATTCTTGCCCTCTTAACTTCACTAGTATCCTCATGGGTAACTTGTGAAGTGTCCCACATTTCTTGTGTTGTTTTGCAGTTTGACACACGAAAGAATTCGTGATGTCCTAAGGTAGAAGTAATTATGTTCTTTGCTTTTAGATTATATTGGATTTTCCTTTTATCCCCTTCAGTCCACTCACTTCTAGGCTTTTCTATAGTTTTTCCTTCAACTAACCTAGTTGGAACAAAAGGACCTTTTTCTACAACATCCCAAACATCTAAGTCTGGCTTCAATAAAAATTCTCAGACGAGTTTTCCAATATGAATATCCATCCTCATTAAAAATGGGTGGCTTATTAATGGAAGAGCCTTCTGACAAAAAATGTCACGACCCCACTCAGGACGTGACCGATGCATAGGGGACGCGTCCCCTAGCAAGCTTACACTAGACATTTTCTTAAAAAAATTGGGCAGAGTCTCCCTTGTATTTAGGACTATTCCCAAATACGGATCCTCTACCTGCACAATAATCCAAACACACAAAATCATTCGGGATCCAGGCATTTTTCGAATGCACTACACAGCACACAATATAAGAGTTTAAAGCATAATCATACTTATGAAAATATATATATACATGTATATTCTTGAAGCTTAATTCATAAACATCAAAACTCAAGTTGGTCATTGTAACACTCTACCAATTTAATGTTATGCTTAAGTCATAGCATGAAATTAAGTAGATTGTATTACTGTGTGGATACTCTGCTTACTGTTTATTTATCATATCACGTCTCTTTTTTTTTTTTTTTTTTTTTGTAAACAAGTGAAATGGTGCACTATATATAATGATCGTGATCAGCATCGCAGAATGTAACAAAATTTAATAAAACACAATAGAGAATATAAGAATCAGAAGAAGATAAGGGTAAGTAATATATCATCAACTGTATATGTACATATATAAGTCAGAAGCCAACACTTCAGGTTATGTACAAATTCAAAACGGGATACATAAGTGGGGCTGGTGTACCAAAAAGACATAAGGCCCGTGTCAGTCAAAAACAATCCTACAAGGTCCTCAAAGGACATTTCAAACTAGCTGATATACCTACGGCTAAGTCTGTGACCCAATACTGTACACTGCCAAAAAAGTACCATGCTGTACAATGCAACTTGTTGTGAGGAACTACTCGGTCAGATAGTCGTTGGCCATACTAGGCTTGGCTGGAAAGTAGTCCGCACTCGGTCCCGAAGAGGAGGATGATGAGCCGGTAGCCTCAAAAGGATCGCTCTCAGAATTGAGTGAAATGTCTGGAACCACCTGTGGAGGTGACTCTGGTGGAGGACTAGCAACTGTGGGTACTGGAGGTGCTGGAGGGGGGTGTGCTACATGTAATGGGACCGCAAAGTATGGAGTAGCAAGGTCAAAAGCAGGGTGAAATAAAGGAACAACAAAATTCCTATTGCTAAAAAGATAGAGGTGAAAATGGCAAGAGCCAGCTATGTACAATGAGTCCAACTCGGTGTCATGGTAGGGCTGCAGGTCAAGGATCTCGATAAACAGGGTAGCTATCGAGTCCATCACTAGGGTCTGAGAATGATGCAGAAATACAAAGCGAGGTGAGAATTTAAAGAAATTCTCAGTAGGATTCGAATACGGTATTCAACTGACGTCACATTCATTCTCAGTTGCCTCAATTTTTATTTAATTATAAAAACATGGAATCAAATTGAACTATCCACATTCAATAAGTTTAAGAAAACATCTGGTCCGAGGCAAGGTCCAATTTTACTTAATATAGCATAAGAAACAGAATAAACTACTAAATAGTGATATACAAGATAAACAAACCTACAGCAATAGATAAACATAACAGTCAAACTGTAAACAACATATAATGACTATTCAATGCGACATGCAAAATCTTATTCTTAAACTTATCTTCATAAACTTTTCCGTTACTTGGTCCCCTGGGAGTTCTTGGCCATTCAGACTCTTGGGTAATAGTCTGCTTTTTAGGATCGAGCTTGTTCCTATATAGGAATGTCGGGTTTACTTTCTCCGACCTTCCCACCGATCTATTCCCCTTAACTTTATTTTGGGGCTGGCCCAAGTATTATGGAACTTTCATCATAACATAACCTTTATGAACTCCTTGCAAATGCGCATGGATTTGAATGTAGATTATAACTCATGTATAGGCTTTACCGAAATTTCGGCAGCATAACGGAACATATCCGCTTCCCAATGAATAGTGCCAGTACTCAGAAAACCAATTTTTCAGAGATACCATAACATTTCATTCACAATTCAATCATCAATTTCATAGGAACAATTGTTGCATTTAAAACATGGTTGCTGTCTCAGCACATTCATTCAACCTGATTTTTGTAAATCAGGTCATAATTTCTATTTAACTCATCTGGACCTAAATTTTGGATATGTAGTGTTATGTGTCTATTTTCTAACCTCTTTAGTCCCATCTAATTTGATAAGTATAGCTCAAGTTATTTAACTTTTATCCTGGCTTGCCTTGAAGCTGACCAGAATTACACACCTAAAAGTAAAAATCCACTAAAAATCGAAAACTAGTTCAAATTATACGAAATTGGTCTAATATTAAAGCTAACAGGACAAGCTTTCATTTGCAACAAATTCCATTTCATTTTCTTTAGTAGAGCTTGAGTTATAAGCCCCGAAATTTGACCTTTTTGAATTGCCCTGTTTTGGCCTGGTTTGGACATAAGGCAACTTTCTCGAGCCACTGGGAGCATATAGGACCTTATCTAACTCTAAAATTTTTATGGGATATTCTCCTATATGTAAGCTTTCTAAAAAAGTAGGTTTCATTCAATTCCAAGTTGTATAAGGCAAGTTTTGCCCTGAACAACCCAGTTTTCCCATAATCAAACTCAAAACCAAAGTCGAACTTCCAAAATTCATATCTTTCTAGAGCCGTACACTCCGCCGTAGGGACTGCCGAGGGATTTTGGTCTTCCAGCTCCTCCCTGCACTCTACTTTCACTCCTTTCTACTTCTAGATCGATTTTAATATCAAAAACAGCTAGCAAATTAGCCAAAGATCATCACGTTCATTAAATCATCACATCAAGAAGTGAGAAAATAAAGTTCCAAATCAGCCACCAATAACCAAAATAACAAGAACAAAGTTGAATTTCTACCTCCTTATATGTGATTTTGCTAGATTTTGGAGTTTGGATTGATGGAACCTTATCAAGCTTGAAGGTTTGATGGAGTTGGTTGAGAGGAGAAGAGAAAAAGAAGGCTGAAATCAGAGGAGAGGGAGGCACAAGTCAGCATGGGATGAAAGGAGAAAATCTGATTTAAATATAAAGAGGGTAGTTGGAAATTTGCAATTTGATTGGTTGAGAACTTGAGGCCAATTTCAGCCAACTCTCTTCATTTTTGTGGCCTTTGTGGCGCCACCCTTAGAGGCTTAAATGGCCGAGTATTCAGCCTTTGAGTCATAGGGTTTTGGGCATATAATTCTACTGATTTGATTCCGATAACCGATTTCCTTTAAATTGGTAAATTAGTTTAAGAAAATTTCTGTGAAATCTTCTATACTTCTAGCCTAATTCCCTTATATCTAAACTCAATTAATTGCTAATCAATTGATCCTAAATAAATATTTGGTCGAATTTTAATTAACTTCAATTATTTAATAAAAACCCAAACAATTAGGCGAAAAACGATAAAATTTTTGGTGGATGTTATAGTCATAACTAAATTAACATACTATTATTGCAAATTATAAATGATACAGAAAGGACCTTGCCTGCGGGTTATTGGAGCATTACTAGAGGTTCTACCAAGTTTACTCAAATACAAAAAAAAAAAAAAAAACATTTGAAACCCCACACGAAGAAGTGTATGGGAATCCAACACTTCTTACTAGCCGTAGAAATCCGAGGGCGAGCTAGCACCTATCTAAAAACATGGAAAGGAAGAAAGGGTGAGTCATAAAGACTCAATGAGGGATAATATATCTATAACAATAGTGGTATAAGCTTAAACATACAATTTTAGTAACACATAATTTATAAACGTTTTCAAAAACTCATATGTTGTTTCTCAAGTAAAAATACTTTGTCTATATAGTAAAATTACTATAAAAACTTCTGGTAAGGCATATCTGATATTTGATCTATCTTTAAAATCTCTCTATGGCTCATTAGAGCACCTTTCAGTTCAACTGAATATAAACCTCGTTATTGCTCATGACTTCAAACACATGATAACTTCAAGGAATTTCCTTAAATTTCAATTTCAACTAGTAAATAAGAATCTTAAACATAATTACATAATATAGAAATACCTTTTCAAAATATAGAAAATAAATACCTGTTCAATCTCATGAAAAACTTAGGGGAGGATTCTATTTCAGAAAATAACTGCTTGACTAGGCTTGCCCAAGAGTAACTGATCTCATGCCTATGCGTGACTATATCTACCGGACATGTTGGCCGACATGCCAGGCTAGCAATCACTCTGCTAGCTGGGTTAAATAGGGTGCACCAAGGCTAATGCTGCTACAATTAGCAAATGGTTCTATTACAGTTTCCCTCCTTAGAAAAGCACTCACACTTGCTGGGTCTTTGCCATGCCTCATGTAAGTCCTTGAAAACACATTTCCTTTCTAACTTGATACATGATTAGGAGGGTAATTTGGTCATTCCAAGTAACTTGAAATGAGCTCTTGGATTGCATGATCTCCAAGGCAGAACCAACTTGCTAGAATCATATAGTTTCTTGCTTATAACTTTAAATGCATAATAAGATTCAAGAATCTTGCGTATTCCTAGCAAACATAGTTATCAAAATTCACCAAATATTCAAAATATCTATACTATCAAATATTGTTTCAAAGTATAGTACTTTCAACATAAAGTATCTAGAGCTCTTTCTCAATTTATCAAAATATGACTATTCTTTCTATCAAATAGCTTAGAACATTAACTTTAAGAATATAACAATTTTTAATAACTTGAAACTTCATATTAATTCAATTCTTTCATAAGCTTCACTAAATTGTATTTTAGGTATGTAACTAGGAAATTAAGAATAAGAACAAGCTATAGATATACTAGCACTCACATATCAAGTTTGGAAAGAAAGGAGCCCAAACTCTACGAAGTCTTGAGCCACCAAGAGATTCCGAAGAGTATCTAACATGACAAATACATATGTTAGACTTCCACCACTTAACTATTGCAACAATTTACTAGGATTAGCCGCATAGGGCAAAACCCCCAATTTCTAAAACCCTAACCCTCCCTTCATAACCTTAAACATGGAATTCACAGAAAAACTACCTAATCTATGGTCTAATAAAGAGGGTTGAGCTCAAGAATTACCTTAGGAAGTGGAGGAAGGTGGTGGAGTGTGAGGAGAGTGGTGGGTCTCCTCCCACCATCACTTTCTCTCACTAGGAGATGAGAGAAAGAGCTCCAAAGAGAAAATCAACCCCCAAAGCTTGGATAATGATGAGGAAATGATGGATTTTGAGTAAAAATGGGTGAAGGATAGATGGAATCCATGAGGGAAGAAGAAAGATGAGAAAGGAAGGAAAAGAGAGTCTGAGGAGGATCCCTCCGAGGAACATTCTTCGATGGCCAGCTATACCCTAGGTCGTCGCGTGCGTCACATTGAGGTGATCAGTAGGCACCCTCATATTATCCGTACTCCTCACGTCCCCCGAGGCCGAGGAGCGAGGGGGACCAGGCACTCGAGGACTTGAGTCTATCCGATCGAGAGGCACGAAAGGGGCAAAGGAATTAGCTTGTGTCTACATGGGCCTATTTTAATTTGTGTTCCTTATCCTATGTATTTCATTTTGCAACGAACCCTGTCATATTGGTTTATGTTTGTTATTTTAAGGCCATGGCATGACCATGAGTCTCCTTGTTATGTATTGTCGAATATTATGAGACCTTATATATGTATGCTTGTTCTAATAAGATGAATGTATTTCATTTCTACTTATCCATTGTTCCTTTATTTTACGGTTTGTATGTATGCGACACGCTCATTTATAGCTATCTTCTCGCTCAAGGCTTTACTTTTCAAAACGCTGCAAAGCGATGATGTATTTCAAAACAAAAAAAAATCTTACTGTATTTTCCGTGTAACTTAATTTCAAGTGAAGTTTAATTTTCTACGAACATAAGTAACAACTAATAAAACGCCGTAATACGACTTAAGCGTAGTATGGGTTTATTAGGGTGTTACACTACTAGCCCTGCTGCTAAGCCTATGACCCAAAATTACGTACTGTCAAAAGAGGGTCACACTGTACAACGTCGTCTACTGCTGATCTACTCTGTCAGAAAGCCGTTGGCCATGTCAGGCTCGGCTGGTGAGTGGTCTACACTGGGTCCTGAGAAGGAGGAGGACGATGAGCTGGTGGCCTCAGAAGGGTCACTCTCCGAGCTGAGCTGTACATCTGGTACCGCCTGCGGAGGAGACTCTAGCGCAGGATCAGCAGGAGCTACATGTGCTGTTGGTGCGGGTGGTGCTGGTGGAGGGTGTGCCGCATGCAGTGGGATCGTAAAGTAAGGTGCGGCAGGATCAAAAGCAAGATGGTGTAAAGGGACGGCAAAGTTCCTATCACTAAAAAGGTAAAGACGGAAATTGCAAAAGCCGGCTATGTACAATGAGCCTACTGCGGGGTCATGGTGGAGCTGCAAGTCTGGAATCTCAATAAAGAGGGTAGCCATCGAGTCCATCGCCCACATCTGAGAATGAGGCGGAAATACAAAACAAGGTGAGAATTTGAAAAAATTCTCAGTAGGGTTCGTGAAAGGTGTTTGACTGACGTTGCATTCATTCTCAGTTGCCTCGGATTTTATTTAATTATAAAAACAAGAGATTAAACTTAACTATTCATATTTAATAAGATTGAGAAGATGTCGGGTCCAATGCAAGGTCTAGTTTTACTTAAGACAACATAAGGAATAAAATAAGCTAATATCACCAATACACAGATATCAACAATACACAGAATAATGAACATACGGCAGTAAGCGAATTTAACAAACAATAATGCAATCATGCAAAACTTGCTCTTGAACCTCTCTTCATAAACTTTTCCATTCCACATAAACTTTTCCATCACTTGGTCCCCTGGGAGTTCTTGGCCAGTTTAGACTCCTTGGTAATAGTCTGCTTTTCAGGATTGAGCTCGTTCCTATACAGGAATTGCCGGGTTTACTTTCTCCGATGTTCCTACTGATCTATTCCCCTTAACTTTTTATCCGGGGCTGGCCCAAGTATTATGGAACTTTCATCATAACTTAATCTTTTGGTTCCTCATAACATGACATTCATAGCTTTCTTGAAAATGCACATGCATCTATATATATATATATATATATATATATATCATCACTTATGCATATACTTTACCAAAATCTCGACGGCATAACGGAACGTGTCCGCTTCCCCATGAATAGTACCAGTACTCAACATATCAACTTATTAAGGAATCCATCTCATTCCATTCATAATTCAACATATTTCAGTCATGTCTCAATCATCAAATTTAAGGCACAAGTATATCAATTTAAAACATGTTTACTGTCTCACTACTTGTGTTCAACCCGATTTTTTGTAAATCTTGCCATAATTTCTATCTAACTCATTTGGATCTCAATTTTGCATATGTTAAAGTGTTATGTGTCTATTTTCTAAGCCCTTTAGTTCCATCTCATTTTGATAACCATAATTCAAGTTATTCAGGTTTTATCCCAGCCTACCCTGTAGCTAGCCAGAATTGCACATTCCAAAGTAAAAATCTACTAAAAATCGAAAACTGGCTCAAATCATACGAATTTGGTCTCATATCAAAGCTAGCAGAACAAACTTTCATATGCAAAAAGTCCCATTTCATTTGCCTTAGTAGGGCTCGAGTTATAAGCTCCGAAATTTGACCTTCCTGAACTACCCTATTTTGGCTCAGTTTGGACATAGGGTAACTTCTTCAAATCATTGGGAACAAATGATATGGTAACAAACTCGAAATTTCTTATACGATGTTCTCTTATGTGTAAGCTTTCTAACAAAATTGATTTCACTCAATTTGGAGTTGTGTAGGGTGAATTACACCCTTTTCAACCCATACTGTCCGGGTGAATGTCTTGATTCCTAGGTCAAGCTTCAAAAATTCATATCTCTCTCAATATTAATCCAATGGCCTTATATATGTATGTATAGAAAGCCCTGAATGTCTAGTTTCATAGAAAAATAATCTCATTGGATTTGACCAACTGTAGGCAGAGCTGTACACTCCACCGTATGGACTGTCGAGGGATTTTGGCCCTCCAGCCCCTTAGCTCTTCCAAGTTTCATCCTTTCTTGCTTCCAACTCGAGTTTAATTCCACAAACAACCAATGATTCAACTATATATCATCATAATCATTCAATCAATACATCAAAAATTGAGAAAATAAACCATCACCAACCATCCAAGATCAGAAAATCAAGACAAGAATTTAAACCTCTACCTCTTGTTATTAAGCTTGAGTTTGGAAATAAAACTTGGTTGAACTTGAAAGTTGGATGGAGTGGGTGAGTGGAGAAGAGAAAAGAGAGCTGACATGAGGAGAAGGCAACGTAAAAGTGGGGCTGAATGAGAGGAGGAGAATATGTTATATAGGCATGAGTGGTAGTTAACTTGGAGGGTTTTGATTAACCTAAAACACAAGGCTGAATTTCAGCCAACCTTCCCCATTTTTGTGGGTAGAGTTCAGCCATGTATCCCTCCTTTTGCAACAAAATTGCTCACGTCGCCCTCTTTTTGTGACAAAATTGCTCTCCACATCGCCTAAAACTGGGACTCGTTTCCAGTGTATTCTGAAAGTGACATCGGAACTCGCACTCTTCTTAAAGTCGGAAATCGTGCACATCTTGAAGATGAAATCGGAACTCGGAATTATTGTCTGGTTTCTCTAAAACTTGAAAGCAAAGTCGGATGTGAAACCAAACACTTAAATCCGGAAGTCAGGGATATTAGGTAAACTTGAATCGATTCTAAGCATAGCACCGGAGACCGGGAATCAAATCATTAATCCTATGTTCCAGGAAATCAAAACCTATGGAGTCTCGGAACTCCAAACTTAATCTCGGAACTCGGAACTCTGGAAAATCAAGAGAAATGAAGAGCTCTTGGTAATAAACTCGAGACCAGAACTCGTGCCAATTTTGGTCGAACTTAGAGACCAATTCAGAGATCTGATCTCGCGTCCACTTTTGGTTGAGGTAAACTCGGACGTCGGATTTTGTGTCCATTCAAAATCACCTAAGCTCAGAACTCATATATACGTACATAAGGTCAAAAATCGGAAAATCCAGCTAGTCCATTTGAGACTTGGGGACAAAGTCGGAGGTCGGGAATACTGATGAGGTCGGAGGTCGGAAATCATGGACGTTACATTACCACCCTCCTTAAAAAAATTTTGTCCTCAAAATTTAGTACCTAAGAATAGCTCGGGATACTCTTTCCTCATGTCTGATTCCAATTGCCAAGTGTAGTCTTCAGTATCTTCCTTTCCCCATGCTACCTTTACTAGCTGCACTGATTTTTGTCGAAGTTATTTGCTGCTTTTATCTACAATCCGTGCTGGCTATACCTGGAAAGTCGTCCTCCTTTAACTTTATTGATTCGGATTCTAGTACATGTGTAGGGTCAGGCTGATATCTTGTAAGTTGAGAAACATAGAAAACATCATGAAGGTTTGACAAATATGGAGGCAAAGCAACTTGATATGCAATTGATCCAATTTGCCTCAAGATCTGGAAGGGACCAATAAAGCGAGGATTTAACTTCTTGACCTTAATGGCTCTACCTATCCCCGTTGTAGGCGTAACCTTCAGGAATACGTGGTCTCCTTCTTGAAACTCCAGAGGCTTCCTCCTGGTGTCCGTATAGCTCTTCTGGTAGCTCTGAGCGGTAAGCATCTTATTCCGTATGTTCTTGATCTGCTTAGTGGCCTGCTCAACTAAATCAGGCCCCAATAGAGTTGATTCTCCTATTTCATACCAACACAGAGGAGACTGGCACTTTCGTCCATACAATGCTTCATAAGGAGCCATACCGAGGCTAGTGTGATAGCTATTGTTGTATGCAAATTTGGCTAGCGGTAAATATCAATCCCAATTCCCACGTTGCTCCAGTATATAGGCTCGTAACATATCTTCCAAGGTTTGAATCGTCCTTTCTGTTTGGCCATCCGTTTGCGGGTGATATGCAGTGCTTAGGCACAACTTAACACCAAATGCCTTTTGTAAGGCTCCCCAAAATCGTGAAGTACACCTTGGGTCCCGATTAGAGATAATGGTTGAAGGGGTTCCATGTAGCCTTATAATCTCTTGAATGTACAGCTGTGCCAATTTTTCCAATGGATAATTTGCTCGAATGGGTAAAAAGTGAGCAGATTTAGTCAATCTATCCACAACGACCCATATAGCATCATATCCTGTTGGCGTTCTTGATAACCCCATCACAAAATCCATGGAGATACTCTCCCATTTCTACTCAGGTATTTCCAAGAGTTGAAGCATCCCGGAGGGTTTCTAGTGTTTCGCTTTCACCTTTTGACAGATCAAGCATTTGCCCACGAAACTTGCCACGTCTGACTTCATGCCTGGCCACCAAAATATCTTCTTAAGATCTTGATACATCTTAGTAATGCCAGGATGTACGGTGAATTCACCCTTGTGTGCTTCTTCCAAGATTTTCCTCCGTAGATCATTCCCCTCAGGTACACATACCCTATCATGATGTCGCCAGATGCCTTCTTCATCCTGAGCAAAACCTGTTAATTTCCGTGATTGCACGAGATTGATCGTATGCTGGAGATTAGCATCCTGCTGCTGTGCTTGTCGAATCTGCTCCTTAAAGCTACTGGCTATCTTAATTTGGTGTAACCGAAGGGTCTTGGGAGTCAAAAGGATTCCCAAATTAAGATTTCGGAAGTTTTCAATAAGTTTCGTCTCTTTGATCATCATCCAAGCTACAGTCAGAGATTTTCTACTCAAAGCATCTGCCACAACATTTGCCTTGCCTGGGTGGTACTTCAATTCAAATTCGTAGTCCTTAAGAAGTTCCATCCACCTTCGCTGCCTCATATTTAACTCCTTCTGATCAAAGAGGTATTTCAAACTCTTATGATCAGAAAAGACTTCGAACCTTACACCATATAGGTGATGTCTCCATATCTTCAAAGCAAATACTGCTACTGCTAATTCAAGATCGTGAGTAGGATAATTCCTTTCGTGTGGCTTTAATTGTCGAGAGGCATAAGCGACTACGTTTCCAATTTGCATTAACACGCACCCTAATCCTTGCTTGGACGCATCACAATAGACTTCAAATGGTCCATGAGGGTCTGGTAAGGCCAACACTGGTGTCGTAGTCAGCCTTCTCTTCAAGTCTTGAAAACTCCTTTCACATTCCAGCGTCCACTCGAATGAAACATTCTTCCTAGTTAGCTTGGTTAGGGCAAGGCTATACGAGAGAAATCCTTAACGAATCACCTGTAATATCTAGCTAAGCCTAGAAAACTCATGACTTCAGTGACTATGGTCGGCCTTTCCCAATTTAGAACTGCTTCTACTTTGCTAGGGTCCACTGAGATTCCTCCATAGGACACTACGTGGCCGAGAAATTTTACCTCTTTCATCCAAAATTCGCATTTGGATAACTTAGCATAAAGTTTCTTTTCTCTTAAAATTTGCAGAACCAGCCGCAAGTGTTCCGCATGCTCTCGCTCCGTCTTCGAGTAGACAAGTATGTCATCAATGAAAACCACTACAAACTTGTCCAGATATGGGCGGAATATTCGATTCATGTAATCCATGAATACTGCTGGTGCATTTGTCAATCCAAATGATATCACGGTATACTCATAGTGTCCGTAACGAGTTCGAAAGGCTGTCTTAGGGATATCTCGTTCTTGAACTCAAATTTGATGATATCCGGAATGTAAGTCGATCTTAGAGAATACCGTTGCACCTTGTAGCTGGTCCATGAGATCATCAATCCTTGGCAGTGGATATTTATTCTTAATTGTCACTTTATTCAACTGCCTATAGTCCACGCATAAGCGCATACTCCCATCTTTCTTTCTAACCAACAAGACTGGAGCTCCCCACGGCGACGCGCTTGGCCGTATGAATCCTTTTACCAAAAGCTCTTTGATCTGTCTCTTTAGTTTTGTCAACTCCAAAGGTGACATTCGATACGGAGCTATAGATATTAGTCCCACACCTGGAACTAACTCGATAGTGAACTCTATTTCTTTCTCAGGAGGGAATTCAAGAATATCTTCTGGAAAAACATCAGGATATTCCTTAACAACCGGGATCTCTTCCAGTTTTTATTCGACTTCTATCACATTAGCTGACAAAAGGATGTATCCTTGACTCTTCGACCCACTATAGTTTACTAATAAAGAGTTCAGATAGAAAAGTGTTGAAGCTTAGGATTCAGAAGATGAGACGGAGGGGAATACCACCATCTTATCAGAACAATTGAGCATGACTTAATTGACGGAAAGCCAGTCCATGCCCAGAATTATGTCCAGTCTAGAGAGAGGGAGACAAATCAAGTTGGCTGCAAAGGCTCTACCCTCAATTTGAAGAGGAACATTGATGCAAATTTGACTAGTCTTGACCGGTTCATTAGTAGGAGTAGAAACCAGTAGGTCATAAGGCAATTCAGAAATTGGCAATTGCAAAACAACCACAAAGTCATGAGAAATAAATGAGTGGGAGGCACCCGAATCATAAAGTATGGTTAGAGTCTCACTGTCCACTTCATAGGTACCTTGTATTTGTCCCTCGGACTTATCAGCTTCCTCTGCATCCATGGTAAAAACCCGTCCTTGATGTTGTGGTCGAGATGGCTGTGATGGATTCCTGGTTGGGCACTCATAAATTTTGTGGCCTGGCTTGCGACACCCATAGCAAACATTCTGGCCTGCCAAACTCGGCCGATCACTGTGATTCCTACCGTACTTCGTGCAAGTTGGATTCGGAAGAGGCCTTTGAGGCTGCTTGCCTTTGTTGCCTGTCGGCGGGAATCTCCTTTGCTGTTGAAAATTGGGCTTGAACCTTGGGCCTTGCGGGGCCATCCTCTTCTTGAAACCACCACCAGATGCCCTGGCTGCCACTAGTTTCGAGTTGCAATCTTCCACAAGTCGGCATTTATTTACCAACGTGAGAAAATCTCTAATCTCCATTGGCCCAATTGTGGTGAGAATATCTTCTCGTAACCCTCCTTTAAACTTGATGCACTTCCAGGCTTCATCTGGGTTCCTCTGATAAATTGTAAAAAATTTGCATAGCTCTTCAAATCGGGCAATATATTCGAATACTGTTCGATTTCCTTGACGCAGCTGCATAAACTCGAGTTCCTTAGCATTTCGAACCGAAGCAGGAAAGTACTTTTGGTAGAACACATCTCTGAACACCATCCAAGTGACTACTGTCTGAGATTCTTCAAACAGTCTTCACACGCCGTTCCACCAAAACTCGGCTTCTGCCTTGAGCATATAGGTGGCAAAAGTCACCTTCTGATGATTTGAGCAATCTAAGACAGAGAAAATCTTCTCCATGGCTTTGATCCACTCATTAGCTTTATCAAGGTCATACGCCCCTCGGAAGCTGGGCAGATTCGCCTTTCTGAACTCGGCGAACTTAAGATAGTCCAGGTTATCCTCTGGGCCATGTGGGTTTCCTTCACAGCTTACCGCAGGTCGCCTGCCTAGTTGATCCATCATCTGGTGAGCTGCTGTGGTCTGTTCCCGCATCGCCTAAGCCATTGCTCGTACCGTGTCTAGAAGGTTAGCAGGATCCTCTTGAGCGGGTTCTGTGCGCGGTCTACCTCGCCTTCCGGAAGCCATTAAGTTCTGAGCACACAAAACAAAAGTTATTGAGTTGATCAAGCTCAACACTAAGTCTGATGTACTAGTAAATAACAGCTCACACGATCAGGCACTTCCTACACATACACATCTATATCTCAACCATATAGGCAAGATCTAGTACATATCATCAACTAGAAACACAAAATATGCACGAAGCATAGTCAGTCCAATCCTCAGGCCTTAGCTAAGACAAACTGCTCTGACAAAAAATGTAACACCCTACTAATTTAATGTTATGCTTAAGTCATAGCATGAAATTAAGTAGATTGTGTTACCGTGTTAATACTCCGCTTACGTTTCCTTTTTCCATATCACTTTTTTTTTTTTTTTGTAACAGAAGAAACGGGGCGCTATACAACGAACGTGACAGAGCTTAATACATCATAACAAAAGATAAGAACCAACAACATATATGCCATCAACTATATATGTGTATATATGTATGTGTATAGGAAGCCACTGCTTCATTGTTTGTACAAATTTCAAAATAGGATACAAAAGTGGGGCTGGCAGACCAAAAAACACACGGCCTGTGTCTGTCAAAATGATCCTATAGGGTCCTCAGAGGATATTTCAAAACTACTACTAGCCCTACTGCTAAGTCTATGACCCAAAACTACGTACTGTCAAAAGAAGGTCACACCGTACAACGTCGTCTACTGCTGATCTACTCCGTCAGAAAGCCATTGGCCATGCCAGGCTCGGCTGGTGAGTAGTTTGCACTAGGTCCTAAGGAGGAGGAGGACAATGAGCTGGTGGCCTCAGAAGGGTCACTCTCCGAGCTGAGCTGTACGTTTGGTACCGCCTGCGGAGGAGACTCTGGTGCAGGATCAGCAGGAGCTGCAGGTGTTGCTGGTGCGGGTGGTGCTGGTGGAGGGTGTGCCGCATGCAGTGGGATTGCAAAATAAGGAGCGGTAGGATCAAAAGCAGGATAGTGTAAAGGGACGACAAAGTTCCTATCACTAAAAAGGTGAAGACGGAAATTGCAAGAGCCGGCTATGTACAATGAGCCTACTGCGGGGTCATGGTGGAGCTACAAACCTGGAATCTCAATGAAGAGGGTAGCCGTCAAGTCCATTGCCCACGTTTAAGAATGAGGTGGAAATACAAAACGAGGTGAGAATTTGAAGAAATTCTCAGTAGGGTTCGTGAAAGGTGTTTGCCTGACATCGCGGTCATTCTCAGTTGCCTCAGGTTTTATTTAATTATAAAAATAAGAGATTAAACTTAACTATTCATATTTAATAAGATTGGGAAAATGTCTGGTCCGAGGCAAGGTCCAGTTTTACTTAAGACAACATAAGGAACAGAATAAGCTAATATCACCAATACACAGATATCAACAATACACAGATCAATGAACATACGGTAGTAAGCGAATTTAACAAACAATAATGCAATCATGCAAAACTTGCTCTTGAACCTTTCTTCATAAACTTTTCCATTCCTCATAAACTTTTCCATCACTTGGTCTCCTTGGAGTTCTTGGCCATTTTAGACTCCTGGGTAATGGTCTGCTTTTCAGGATCGAGCTCATTCCTATACAGGAATTGTCGGGTTTACTTTCCCCGATGTTCTAACCGACCTATTCCCCTTAACATTTTATCCGAGGTTAGCCCAAGTATCATGGAACTTTCATCATAACTTAATCTTTTAGTTCCTCATAACATGACTTTCATAGCTTTCTTGAAAATGCACATGTATATATATATATATATCATCACTTATGCATATACTTTACCGAAATCTCGGAACGTGTCTGCTTCCCCATGAATAGTGCCAGTACTCAACATATCAACTTATTAAGGAATCCATCTCATTCCATTCATAATTCAACATATTTCAGTCATGTCTCAATCATCAAATTTAAGGCACAAGTGTAGTAATTTAAAACATGTTTATTGTCTCACTACTTGTGTTCAACCTGGTTTTTTGTAAATCTTGCCATAATTTCTATCTAACTCATTTGGACCTCAATTTTGGATATGTTAAAGTGTTATGTGTCTATTTTCTAACCTCTTTCGTCCCATCTCATTTTGATAACCATAACTCAAGTTATTCAGGTTTTATCTCGGCCTACCTTGTGGTTGGCCAGAATTGCACACTCCAAAGTAAAAATCTACTAAAAATCGAAAACAAGCTCAAATCATACGAAATTGGTCTCATATCAAAGCTAACAGAAAAAATTTCATATGCAAAAAGTCCCATTTCATTTGCCTTAGTAGCGCTCGAGTTATAAGCTCCGAAATTTGACCTTCCTGAACTATCCTGTTTTGGCTCAATTTGGACATAGGGTAACTTCTTCAAATCACTAGGAACAAATGATATGGTAACTAACTCAGAGCCTATGTGTAAGCTTTCTAACAAAATTGATTTCACTCAATTTGGAGTTGTGTAGGGTGAGTTACACCCTTTTCAACCCATACTGTCCGGGTGAATGTCTTAATTCCTAGGTCAAACTTAAAAATTTTTTATCTCTCTCAATATTAATCCAATGGCCTTATATGAGATATGTATAGAAAGCCCTGAATGTCTAGTTTCATAGAAAAATAATCTCATCTGATTTAACAGGCTGTAGGCAGAGCCGTACACTCTGTCGTACGGACTGCCGAGGGGTTTTGGCCCTCCAGCCCCTTAGCTCTTCCAAGTTTCATCCTTTCTTGCTTCCAACTCGAGTTTAATCCCACAAAAAACCAATGATTCAACTATATATCATCATAATCATTCAATCAATACATCAGAAATTGAGAAAATAAACCATCACCAACCATCCAAGATCAGAAAATCAAGACAAGAATTTAAACCTCTACCTCTTGTTATTAGGCTTGAGTTTGGAAATAAAACTTGGTTGAACTTGAAGGTTGGATGGAGTTGGTGAGTGGAGAAAAGAAAAGAGAGCTAAAGTGAGGAGAAGGCAACGTAAAAATGGGGCTGAATAAGAGGAGGAGAATGTGTTATATAGGCATGAGTGGTAGTTAACTTGGAGAGTTTTGATTGGCCTAAAACACAAAGCTGAATTTCAGCCAACCTTCCCCATTTTTGTGGGTAGAGTTCAGCCATGTATCCCTCCTTTTGTGACAAAATTGCTCTCAACGTTGCCCTCTTTTTATGACAAAATTGCTCTATACGTCGCCTAAAAGTGGGACTCATTTCCAGTGTATTCTGAAAGTGACATCAGAACTCGCACTCTTCTTAAAGTCGAAAATCGTGCACATCTTGAAGATGAAATTGGAACTCGAAAATGTTGTCTGGTTTCTTCGAAACTTGAAAGCAAAGTTGGATGTGAAACCAAACACTTAAATCCGGAAGTCGGGGACATTAGGTAAACTTGAATCGATTCTAAGCATAGCAACAGAGATCGGGAATCAAATCATTAATCCTATGTTCCAGGAAATTGGAACCTATGGAATCTCGGAACTCCAAACTTAATCTCGGAACTCGGAACTCTGGAAAATCAAGAGAAATGAAGAGCTCTTGGTAATAAACTCGAGACCGAAACTCGTGCCAATTTTGGTCAAACTTGGAGAGCAATTCAGAGATCTGATATCGCATCCACTTCTGGTTGAGGTAAACTCGGACGTCGGATTTCGTGTCCATTCGAAATCACCTAAGGTCGGAACTCATACATACGTACATAAGGTCGAAAATCGGAAAATCCAGCCAGTCCATTTGAGCCTTGGGGACGAAGTCGGAGTTCGGGAATACTGATGAGGTCAGAGGTCGGAAATCGCGGATGTTACACATTGTTCCGTGATACTTACACATATTGTAAGAATTGTGAACAATGCCAAAAGACAGGTAGTATTTCCCGTAGGAATGAGATGCCTCAGCAACCCTTATTATTTTGTGAGATATTTGATGTCTGGGGTATTGACTTTATTGGTCCTTTTCCTGTTTCTTTTGGTTTTGTTTGCATTTTGCTAACTATTGATTATGCCTCCAAGTGGGTGGAGGCTAAGGCCACCTGGACTGATTATTCTCATGTTGTTGTAGATTTTGTCAGATCACACATCTTTTGCAGGTTCGGAGTACCCAAGGCCATTATTAGTAATCAAGATAGCCACTTTTGTAACAGGAACATGATAGCCCCATTGAAGAAATATGGTGTCACCCACAAGGTCTCAACCCCATATCACCCACAGATTAGTGGACAAGTGAAGGTGTCAAATAGGGAGTTGAAGCAGATCTTGGAGAAGACAGTGCAGCCGAATAGGAAAGATTAGAGCAAGAGGCTTAAGGATGCACTATGGGCTTACCACACAGCCTACAAGACTCCTTTGGGCATGTCTCCCTATAGGATTGTCTTTGGTAAGGCGTGCCACCTTCCAATGGAGATTGAGCACAGGGCATATTGGGTAGTCAAGAACTGCAATCTTGATTTGAGCCAGTTCGGACTTCACAGGAAGTTCCAACTTCAAGAGTTAGAGGAGATCCGGTTAAAAGCCTATGAGAACTCCCACATGTACAAAGAGAAGACCAAACTCATCCATGATAAGATATTGTTGCAGAAGGAGTTCTCCATTGGCCAGAAAGTGCTCTTCTACAATTCTCACCTCAAGCTCTTTTCTAATAAGCTTCATTTTAGGTGGCTTGGTCCTTATATAGTGACTAAGACTTTTCCATATGGAGTTGTGCAGATTTTGGAGCCTGGAACAGATAAAGCTTACATAGTAAATGGCCATCGTTTGAAGCCATTTCATAAAGACACACCCTTGGAGACCATTGAGGAGGTCTGCTTGCTAGTGGCAACTTACATTCGATTGGGGAGTTTCTCATTTCCTTTCCTCACCTCACTTTACTCACCTTGCATTTCCATTATGCATTACATTGACGACAATGTAAAGTTGAAGTGTAGGGGTGGTATAGTCATAGGTTGTTTGGTAATTAGTCTTGCATTATAGATTTGTTTCCTTAGTCTGTTTGTCTATTTTGTTGAAAATAAAGAAATAAATAAATAATTTAGCTTTGTTTTTTATTTTGTTCTCCATTGATGATTTGGAAGTTGTTAAGGCATTAGTCATTAGGGAGGATAAATTTCCAATATAATTTCATTCTTGCTTTCCCCTCTTGATATGTGTGAGTTTAGTGATTGATTTTGATTTGCTATGATTGAGTATGTTGAACTTTACCTTTGTGAACTTGAGCCTTATTTCGGATGGTTGTATTTCATGTCATTCTCTTCTTTCTTGTGTGTTTTCCCTCATAGATTTTATCATTCTAGAACTTGCTTTAATTCTTCTTTGAGGCTACATTTTTCATATGCATTCATGAGCATGATAGAGGCATTTCTTTCATTTTAACCACTTGGCCATATAGCCTACCTTGCAATTTTTCCTCTTGTTTAGCCCTTTTGAGCCTTATTGACCATTCTCTGGTTTCTAGCACATTACAAGCCTAAAGAGAAAAATCATGTTACACCCAACCTTAGGCTGGGAAGGCATTGGTTTCATCATTATTCTTGTGCTCAATGTCCAAGTGTAGGGGGAATTCAAAAAAAAAAAAATTTTTGAATGAATAAGATGAGGAAATTTGACAAGAAGGGTCAAAGAAGTTAAGTATGTATGGCATAGCATAGCTTAGGGAACCCCTCACATTTGTGAACTTTGCTTGTCCTTGACCAAAGTTATTTCTTATTGCCTTTGGTTTTATCTTATCATATCCTCATATTTTCCTTACCTTTACCATGACCCCTTTTCTTCCTTGAATAAAGTTCTCTTGATTCTTGTTTGCATGTGGTTTCAAGTAGTGGAGAAGTAGAAAATTTGCAAGCTTATGGTAATACATTGTCTATTGAGGCGACTTGAGTGAAACATTTTTTCCCATACACTTGACAATTGAGAGCTTCATACATCATTTTATGAGCCTTTGATGCTTGATCTATGTGCATTTTGAAGGTTATTGCTTGGCTTGTACTTTTGAGAGGTGGGGAGTTGAATGCTTTGATTGTTGAGAAACTCTTGATGCTTTGTACGTTCTTGTGTTCCTAAGCTTAGTACTTTTGATGATTCATTGGATAATTTGCTTGTTCATTTTGGTTATTCCATGATTTTTAGGTTGCATGTTTTTGTTTGCTTAGTTAAGTCTTGCATAAGGACATACAAGAGCTAAGTGTGGGGGAATTTGATTAATTGGATTTTTATATATTTATTTTCTCTCATATTTTGTTCATTAGTCTTCTTTTGTGCTTAATTGAATTGATTTGGACCAATTTGTGTTTATTGGATTTTGGTTGGGCTAGATTCAATTTTTTCAGTATTACGCTAATTCTGACATTGCTCTGGTTTTTAGGTCATATCTTGAGTTATAGAGCTCATTTGATCATGATCTTTGTTTGTAAGAAAGCTGAGAGATAGGCCTACAAGTTTTATGAGAGCTCAGAGGCCAATTCTGGTGTTAAGAAGCTGAAATTGGGCCTAAAAGTGAGCTGAAGGGGTGCAGCCACGGATTCTGAGGAAGGTGTGGTATTTGGGCCATATCTCGGTCCACAAAAGCCCAATTAAGCCCATTCTAGTGGCGTTTTGAAGCTAACATCCAAGGCTACAATTCACCAGAATGCAAATCCAAACAAATGAATCTTCTCTACCTAATCTATGGAAGAATGTTACTAGTTTACCATAGAACTTTATTACATATTTTTAGTGTAACTTTCTTTCTATAATTCGGAATTTAGCAAATAAAGTGTCCAGATTCATCTTAGAGATAGGCGATTAATGCAATAACCATTATGGAATTAGTTTAGGCATTTTTAATTCTGAAATGGCCAAGTAAAAGGAAGGCCAGAACTTTGGTAACTTCTAGACAGAAATTGGAATGAGAAAATTGTTTTTGATTTTCTCTCTTCTCTATCTCTCTCTCTCACGCCCCCTTCCTAAACTCTGAGTTTCATGTTCCTCCATCTATAGACGAGTAAGTTTCTATCTGATTCAAGAACTTAAGTGAAGCAATCACACTCTTGAGGATTAGTGCAATCCAGACTCAACTCATCCAATTCAGTTTCATCTATCTTTCTTTATTCTTAATTTTGTTTTGGAATTAAAGGTCTTCATTTTGAAATATGGTTAAGAATTCCGATTGTTTTCATTCTGATCGTTTGATTGTATAATTCAATTGTTGAAAGGAGTTGAATTAGATTCACATTTGATTCTTAAGATTAACTGCATTGGTATTCTCTTCGGTGCTAGAGATTTTTGAACCGAAATGCTTGTGTAATTGGTTGCATGCATGGATGTTTCTGTGTGAATGTTAGGTTCAAATTAAGGTTTCATTGGGATTTATTGTTAATCACTGAATTGGATTGTTGATATACTTTTTTTAATCCGATGATAGAGTAATAATTGTTCTTCTCGATTTTTGGATTGGATGCTTCATATTCTGTTTCAATTTTATTTTAACTCTCTACATTCGTATTCTGTTCATTTCATCTTATTTTATAAAACAACCACCCTCCCCCAAAGTTTTGTGATCATATAGCATTGTCATCATTGTAACATCCTCAATTTCATGTCATGCTAAATTATCTCAATAACCCTGAGTAATTAGGCACTTAATGAGAAATTATGAGACTAAGGCTTAATTAAGGGGTTAACTCGGATGAGAAGAGTCAAGAGGATGCTTAATGGAGATTAGATAATCTCTAATTAAGCAAGTTAGAGCCTTTATGGCTTAATTAAGCACTAATCACCTTTAATTAGCTTAATCAAGTTTAATTAAGGTGAATTAAGCTTAATCGTAAAATTAATTTTTGTTAATCGTATTATCGTGTGTTAGTCGCTAATCCTTGCTTAATCATCTTAATTAAGTTGTATGAGTACTTAATCACATGATTAAATTCAAATTTAGTCAACTAGACAATAAAGTAGAGAGTGATGTCACTTTAGCAAAAAGCATTAGACAAGACTATTTTATGTAAGAGTTTGACCATGCTTTGTCTCCCCATCATCCAATTTGTCCCCTTAAATCTTAATTAACACAAAATAACACAAAAATATCTTCCCCTCACCTACTTGAAACTCACGGCCACTTCACACACATATTCACTTCATTTTCAACTTCTCATTCTCTCTCTAAAGTTCTCAAACTCTCCAACCTCTCTCTACATTTCCTCTTCTTCTTCTTCATCTTCTTCATCTCTTCTTCTTCCTTTCACCACCACCACCATCAAGACCACTCACTTAGCCCTTCAAAGCCCTCATCTTTGGGTCTTTGGAGACAAGATCAAAACACTACAACCTCTATTTTCACAAGATCTTAAGAGCTTCTCCTTCCTTCTTGCAAAACCGCCACCATCATCATCAAGAGGAGCCATCATCTTCTTCTTCCTCTTCTCTTGTTTTTGCGCCATCTTCAAGAAAGGTAGTGATCTTCATCTTTTTCATTTTGTTTGCTCAAGAAAGCTTGGAGCTTGGTTCTTTCATGACCAAGATCTCTAAGTGAAAACTTGAGAAGATCCTTCATGCTCTTCAAGAGCAAAAGTTTCCATTTTTGGCAAAATATGTTCTTATTGTTCTTCAAGTGTTCTTAAGTTTCTACTTTTAGAAAAATATGTTCTTGTTGTTCTTCAAGTGTTCTTAAGTTTCTACTTTTGGCAAAATAGGTTCTTGAATGTTCTTGATGGCATCTTGCTTAAAGTTGTTCTTTTTATGATGAGTTGATGATTAGAAAAGCTTCATCTTATTATGTTTTCATGATTTGATAAGACTATGAACATTTCAAAAGCTTTAAACTTTAAAAAGTTTGCTTCTTGATACACAAAAAGTGGCGCAAGTTTTAGTGCCATCATAAAGTCTTCTTTTGTTTTATTTTGGAGACAAAGATACATATAAAAGTCTAAGCTTTTTAGAATAACAAGCCTTTTTGAGTTATAAAATGATATCTTGTTACTTTATGTCTTAGAAATCAAACCTTAAAGAAAGGACCTTTCATAAAGTTTCAAACTTTACACAAGAATGAAACCTTCAAGTCATAAAAGTGTTGCTTTGCAACATTTAATTCATAAAGTTTAGATCTTGAACTAAAACAATGCAAAAAGGTGTTAACTTTCATGAAGATCAAGACTTTTTAACCTTCAAGTCAATGTTTCATATCACTAGTTGATAAAGTAGGAACCTTTTTAATGGAGAGACAACTTTAAATCATAAAGTTGAGACCTTGATGGTCCTAGAATAATTAAATGAGTCAACTTTCCTAAAGAACAAGACTTTTTATTTAAAAAAGCTAGTAACTTGTATCATTATTTCATAAAGATCCAATCTTAAGATAAGAACTTAATATCAAAGACACTTACTTTCATAAAGAATAAAACTTTATGACTACCTTATAAAGAATGATAACTTTAATGAAGTCTAAAGTAAAACCTTGATGTGTTATTAATGAAAGCTTAAAACTTCGTAAGTTAAAAAAGTTAAAATCACCCTTGGTGATTAGTGAACATTAGTGTTGTTGGGTTCATGATGTGGTTATGCGTTGTCATGACCCAAGGATTAGAGGGATCTTGAACTCTTTGGGAATAGAAGTATGATTAGGGCCTCTGAACATACCATGAACCTAAGAATCACTAAGTGCACTATCTCAAGGAAAGGAAACAATCATATAACTTAATTAATTTGAACAAGTGTTCCATAAGACATGTACTTAAGTAAAGAATACTTTCATACGAGGACTAAGTAACTAAAAGACCACAAACACATGCCCTAACTATGTGATTCTCTCCTGGGTAATCACGAGAAATCATATGATGATGCATAATATTCTTCACAACGAAAAACACAACTATAAACCCCTTTCGGGTGTGAATGTGTGATGCCATCCGGCATGATGAATGATGAGTTTGACTGAGCTTTGTCTCATGGTTGAATGAGGAGTATGATGTAACACCTTACCAGACAAAGTACTATGCTTAAGTCATAATCATATACCTGATAAGAGATTACGTGTAATAATGAATAAATTTCTCTCTCTCAGTATTAGTATTAATTTCTCAAATAAGACTACCTGATCTCATAACAAAAATTTTTTTTTATGCGGGATGGCGGAATAAATACAAATCAATTGGTAAACTATAAGTAACTTAACATAAATAAAAATACAATAAGAACAGAATAACTGAAAACGGCGTCATAGATATGTATATAGATATCTGATTTCAAGGTTTGTTAAAAAGTACAAGGTGTCAAAACGAGGCCGCTAATACAAAATGAAACGGCCAGTATCTATGAACAGCACCCTAACTGGTCCCCATGGGACATTTCATGTACATTCCTAATATATACCCATCCAACCATGACCCAAACTGTTAAAAGAGGGTCATTCTGTACATCTAACCCCACTACAGCATGCACGCTATCTAAACAGAGTCTGATAAAAGGAAACCGTTCACCATGGCGGCGTCAGCTGGAGGGTGCCCAGCACTGGGAGCAGATGACGACGAAGAACTAGCCGCCTCGGATGGGTCCTCCTCTGAGGTCGAGGCCGACGACATCGGCTGCGGCGGTGAAGCAGGAGGGGCCATGGGAACTGGAGCTGCTAATGCGGCTGGTGCTGCTGCTGCTGGTGGTGGAAATGGATGGGCCATGTGAAGAGGTATGGCAATGTAGGGGACAACAGGATCAAAGAGGGGATGCATAAGTGGTACAGCAAAGTCCCTCTGGAAGAAGAAATATAAACGAAACTGGCATCTACCCGATATATATACAGAATCTAGGAAAGGGTCGATGTGGATGTGAAGCTCAGGAAACTCAATGAATAGAACCCCGGTCGCCGCGTGCTCCATGGTCTGAGAATGACGCGGAACATACAATAGGGTGAGAAATGAATATTTCTCAGTAGAAAATCCTAACTTCTATACATCTGTCATCGCTGTCATTCCCAGTTGTTTAGTAGTGCAACATTTTTTTCAAATAGTATCATGAAACGATAATATTCAATTAAAATACTTGCTTGTAAAACATACACCGAAACAAATTCAATTTTAGTTAACAGATATACTAAAGTATTCAAATAGTAATTACAACAGGACAATAGCATATTATGATTAATAAACAGGGATCTAGAACCATCAATAGTAAAGTATTCCATTGTACATATGCATGTGCAATGAGAAGATGCATCTTATTCTTGGAGGCTTTCGCCTTTTATAACTTATTTCCATACTTGGTCCCCTGGGAGTCATTTGGCCATATACTCCTGGGTAATAGTCCGCTTTTCAGGACCGAGCTCGTTCCTATACAGGATGATCGGGTTTACTTTCCCCGACCTTCCCACTGATCTATTCCCCTTAATTTATTCCGGGGCTGGCCCAAGTGATGTGGAATTCTTTATAATGTCTTGAAATGAATGCACATCTAACTTGTCTCTTTTCATATGATGTACTCAAGTTATCATAAATTTCATAACTTATGGATTTCTTATCGAAATTTCGGCGGCATAACGGATCGAGTCCGCTTCCCCGTGAATAGTGCCAGACAAATCAGTACAGTTGCACAACTAATAATTTCAGTATAAACCAGCAAACATGTATAAACACGTATAACATCATTCAACAATTACAAATCCAGCATTAAGAAGGTTCCAGCTTGTCCTTCCTTGTTCTGCCCGAGTTTGGCATGCTCCAATTTTTATTCAATCCAACTCATTAAATTCTCATTTTTGGATATGTTATAGCCTTATATGTCTACTTTCTACTCTCTTTGGTCCCATCTCGTTTTGAATTATATAACTCTAGATATAAACATTTTATCTCAGCCTATCCTGTTCCTAGCCAGAATTGGGTTCCTATAGGAGAAAATTCACTAAAATTCGAAAACTGGATGCAATCTTACGAATTTTATATCAAAATGAAGCTCACACAACAAGCTTTAAAATGAATTAAGTTTCATGTCATTTGCCTAAGTGCATTTTGAGTTATGAGTCTCGAATCATTACCCTATTGAGCTGTCCTATTCTAGGCCAGTTTTAACCTAAGCCAACTTCATTGATGTGCTGGGAACAAATGACAACGAATTAAATTCTGAAATTTTTTTGGAATGTTCTTTCATGTGTTAGCTTTCTAACATCTTTAGTTGCACTCAATTTGAGATTGTATAGGGTGAGATACACCCTTCTCAACCCATGCTGCCCGGGTGAGAACCCAAATTTCTAGGTCTAACTTCAAAATTTCATAACTAATTCTATACTAATCCAATGACCTATTATGATATATGTGTGGAAAGCCCTGAATGTCTAGTTTCACCTAAAAATGGTCTCGTTAATTTTTAACGGCGGGAGGCGAAGCCGTACACTCTGCCGTACGGACTGCCGAGGGTTTTGAGTTTTCCAGTCTCTCAACTTTCTCATATCTTCATCCTTTCTCACTTTCAATTCAGGTTTTAACCTCATAAACAGCCCATAACTCAGCTATAATTCATCATAATTATTCAATCAACATATCAAAATTAAGAAATTGGACCACCATCAATCCTTCAAGAATCAAAAAGTCAAGTAAGAATTTAGAACCTCTACCTCTTACTATGAATGATTTTGGTTTAAGTTTGTAGCTGCAACTTGGTAGAATTTCAAAGTGTGATGGAGTTGGGTGGGTGATGAAAAGAAAAGAGAGAGCTGGAGTGAAGTATGCAACGTGAGAGAAGAGTCTAAAGAAGAGGAGGAGAGTGTGTTATATAAGCATGAGTAGTTAACTTGGAAAGTTTTGATTGGCCTCAAAACATAAGGCTGAGTTTCAGCCAACCTTGCTCTCCACGTCGTCTTATTTGTGTGGTAGAATTGCTCTCCACGTCGCCTAAAGTGGGACTAGCTTCTAGTATATTGTGAAAATGAAATCGGAACTCGTACTCTCTATAAAGTCGGAACTTGTGAACATCCTGCATATGAAGTCGGAACCCGGGAAATGTATCCAGTTTATTTCGAAACTTGAAAGCAAAGCCTGATGTGAAGCCAAGCACTTAAAGTTGGAAGTCGTGAATTGTAGGACATCGATCTCGGAACTTGGGAGGATAGAGAAATGAGAGCTCTTAGTATTAAACTCGAGATTGGAACTCGTGAAAATTTGACTCGGACCGGGATACAAGTTCAAAATCTGATCTCGTGTCCATTTCTGGTCGAGATAAAATCGGACGTCGGACTTAGTGTTAAGTCGGAAATCTTAAGATCGGAAATTGGAAACATCAGCCACTTGAAATGAAATCGGAAATCAGAATTCATACTGATGAGGTCGAAATTCTTACACGCTTACACAAGGTCGGAAATCGTAAAATGCAGCCGGCCCTTAAGTCTTGGAAACGAAGTCGGAATTTGAAACTATGACTAAGGTCGGAAGTCGGAATTTATAAGACAAACTCGGAAATCGGAAATTTCAACATTAAATGAGATCGGAAGTCGGAAATCGGACGTTACATATGACGATATGATATAGATATGATGAACCGTTGGTTGAAAGTTTATGATTGGCATTATGGGAAAGCTCCGGTGTAGCCGTTATGCTGTCGGATTTCCGTCAAAATTATGGACTTAGTCATATCATTGCATGTGTCTAGTCAAAGAAGTATTATGCATGTAAAGTATAATGATAAGCAAAGAATTAATGGGATATGACCATTCAATCACTTCGATAAGGGAAGTGAGAGACGACGATCCACAAAAACTCAAGGAACCTCTATGAGGGAGGCAAGGGTGACATGGAGGACCCTCCAACTTAGAGGTAACCAATATCGGCTTAGTCTGATTTGGTTAGTACTACGTAATGATAGTCACGGAATGAGCTCATGTCCAAAAGCAGTCTATTTCAAAGGAAAGTAAAGAATGTTAAGTACGTGCTAAAAATGAAAGTTAATGTAGGGCCATGGTCAAGTTGATGAGTTGCATAGTCATACATGCTATTATATTCCTCACGTGCATTATGAATGTTTATTATGTATATTAGCCTGTATGCCTATGTATGACACTATGGATATGATGATAAAGTTAAAAGTAACCCACTTCGGGATTTATATTTTTTGAAAATTATTAAAATTGAACCAATATTTGTCCATTGTTTTCATATTAAACCCGAAGTGGCTGGGATGATGACGATGACACTGTGTTTGTCTAGTCGTGATCCTACTGAGAAATTTAGTATTTCTCACTCCTACGTTTCCATGTTGTCTTTAGAGGATGCTGGCGTCGGGCATGGTGGTGATTTTCATTGAGTTTTTGGTGATGCATTGGCACTTCGACCGGTCTTTGAATGCATCTGTCTTGATCGCCAGCAACGATACAGGTCTACATGTTCCATAGCTGCCAATTCCGTTCACCCATTATGAGTTCATTTTTCTGCCCTCATGAGCCGTTCGAGGACATCACTATGGATGATGTTCGCCCGCCTTTCCATCCTCCGAGGTACCCCACTGACGGAGATTCTGACTCGGACACCCGCCTGACACCGACAATTTCGTTGGATTTCGATCCTTCGGAACAGTCCTATCCAAGCTATCGCATGGAGATGAACCCATCTGACCCTTCCTACCCATCTGTGATTCGTCTGTCGTCTGATTTGTCTTCTTCTTCTGCAGCCCCTCGTCATATGCCAACCCCGGTTCTCGGTCGTGGGTTCATTCGTACTCATGCTGTGCCTCGTGGGCATGGCCGTGCTCGAGGAGGAGGACGTGGTGATATTCCTCCCGGTGGATTTGGGAACGGCTACCTCCCGCCAAATGAGTGAGGTGTTGATTTGCATGCAGAGCTGAGCATGAGGATAACCCCATTTTGGTTATAGTGAGGGTTATTATTTTCATTCGACATGTATGGACGGATTGGGATTTCTTATGTATTTCCTTTTATCATGTATTTCATTAAGTTATTTTGTAGGGCCAACAGTAGGTATCGGATCCATTGCTATCATTGTGTATGACTACTGCTATTACTACTACTATATTAACTATGGGATGGCTATGGAATGAATGTTATCTTTATCTAAGATTGTGATTATTCTCAATGCTTCTATTTATGTTAAATGCGATGTATGTATGAGATAGCAACGTTTGTATTATATGTTCACAATGCGCTCATGGCTCTCGATTTCAAAAACGGTTTACTTGTTTCGTTTTATTCAAAAAGAAAATATACCCCTATTTTCGTTTAAAAGTAATTTCTAAAAGATAATGTTAGTTCCGTGAGCAAAAGTAATAACTAATAATTCCACAATATGACTTAAGCATAGAATGGAACTGTTAGAGTGTTACAATCGTTAGGAGACAACCTGAGTTGCACCTCTTGCTGCAAACTAGTGTAATTCGGTTTTACAATTTGTCTGAGCTCGACACTTGAGTCAATGTTCCTGAGGCCGACAAACCAAGATATAGAAATCAAAAAGGTCAAATTGCCACAAATGTGTTAGGTGTGTGCTCATGAGATATGAAATTTATATATATGTTGCTGGGTTAGGGAGGTTCTGCTTCAAATGCTAGGGTATTACGTGATGCAATTAATAGAAGAAATGGTCTTAAAGTTGCAATTGGTAAGAATTTGAAAATTACATTCAAATTGATAAGTTTATTATAATAAAAATTGTTATTGAATTTGTACTTGTATGATGAAATAGGATATTACTACATGGTAGATGCTCGATATACTAATGGGGATGGGTTTCTTGCCCCTTATAGGGGAACCTATTACCACCTTAGTGAATGGAGACATGGACATGTTCTAGCTACTCCTAAAGAAATATTCAATAAGTGACATGCTCAAGCTAGAAATGTGATAGAAAGAACGTTTGTGCTATTGAAGATGCGTTGGCCAATTCTTAGAAGTCCAAGTTATTATCCAGTTAAAACTCATAATCGAATTATTGTTGCTTATTGCTTATTGCACGATCTGATTAGGAAGGAGATGCTTGTAGATCCATTAGAAACAGAGTTGCATAACATGTCAACCGATGTCAAGGTCAAGCCAGAACTACATGATAACATAGAAACCATTGAACCGAGTGAAGCTTGGAGCGCATGGAGAGATACATTAGCAAATGAAATGTATAATGATTGGATTACTTATTGAGGTTATATGTAGGCTTATTTTTGTATCTCAAGTTTTATTGGTTGTACCTTCAATTTGTTATGTACTTTTATGATTTTTAGTCACTTGATATGTACTTTGATATTTTTGGTGGCGTACTTTATTGTCAATTGTGTATTGGAACTTATAGAAGTACATGTGATTTCTGTGCCACTTTATTTATTTGCCGATTAAACTTAGTTATTTTTGCCTTCTACACTTGTATTATATGTTGATGTATTTGATAGGTATGGCATCTGAAAGTACTCAACTTGTTGGCAAAGTTAAAGGAGAACGCAGAGTTTGGAGTGATGAAGAGTTCAACGCATTACTAGATTTATTAGAGGAGGCAGTTACCGTAAACAAGAGGGTTGATGCTGGGCAATTTAAAAATGGTACTTTTAAATCTTTGGAACAAAAATTAGAAGCCAAATTTCCTGAATTAGGCATAAATGTGAAACCACATATTGAGTCAATCATGAGGAGGCTCAAAACAAAATGTGGTAATATATATGACATGCTAAACACAAGTGGCTTTGGATAGGATGATGTGAACAAAAAGATTTTAGTTGATAGTGATGATGTATGGAATGCCTATATCCAAGCCAATAAGGTTTTGTATTTTTTTTTTAATTGATTGTATCATATATTTTTCTCCTTTATTTTACTTTAATTAATAAATTTGACTACTTTATTATTTTTTTTTCTATTTTTATGCAGAAAGATACAAACTTGAGGAACTATAGGAGCAAAACATTTCCTTGTTTTGATCGATTGATGGTAATCTTTGGAAAGGATCAGGCAACTAGAAAAAATGCTGAGGCTCCTGCTAATGTGGTTGAGGACTTAGACAAAGAAGAACACACTCATGGAAACAATGAACTTCTACAAGATGTTATTGGGCTAAGTGATGATGACATTGGAGATGTCACTCAATCAATGTCCGTAACTCAAGCTAAGAATAAGACCAAAGTTACACGTTTTGAAAGTCAACGAGTAAGGAAAAGGTCAAGAGGGGAAAATATATTAGCTAATAGCATGGACAAGATTGCCAACAAGCTTGTAGAAGTTGTTGGAAAATCTGCTGAAAGGATGAGTGATGTGGTTGAAAGTGATAGGTTTATGGCTGAAAGTGTGAAGGTTGCAAAATCATTTTATGATGATTCAAGGGCTGTTGTTAATGCATTGATGAAAATGGATGGTCTCACACAAGAAGAGCAAGACAAAGCAAGTTGTTTGCTTATGCATGACCCTCCATTGGTGCATTTATTTTGGGGCTTTCAAGGAGAACGTAGAGTTCAATTTGTGAAGAATTTGCTCAAAGATAACTAGTAGGATTTAGTTTGTGATGGATTTGCTTTATGATAACTAGTGGGACTAATATTTTAAAAACTAGAAATAGACTTGAAGATGCAATAGACTACAATTTGCAATACTTAGTAATAATTTTATTACACTTATTACTGGAACTTCTTGTTATTTTGTTATGTTTGGTGGTACTTATTATTACAACTTAATGACATTTACTTGCTATGAAATTTTGTACAGATTCAAGTTATTTTTCATGCCATGAGATGCAAATATTTATGTGGCTGACAATATTTGTGGTTATATGTAGAAATTTTGAAGTTATATTGGACTAATTCAAATATTTCATATCTATATACAAACTGAATGACATGGTGAGACAATTATGATTCTCATTTCTCATGTCTATTTATAAGATCTTTTTATAATTTCAATTTAATTTAAATTAAATCCATTTAGTTTTGTTACTTAGGAAAAACTGGGATGGTATCAATTTGATATGATTTCAATTTGATTTAAATTAAATCCATTTATTAATTATATGCATTGGTCATGGGTGTTTTTGAAAAAAGATATTAAGTCTTGGGAGGATTTTAATTTTTCAAAAATTGATATAATATAAAATTTGGATGTATCAATTTTTAATTAAAATGTATTTCTGTATAAAATAAGAAAAATAAATATTTATTTTTGTGTAAAGGGTAATTTTATCATAAATAATTTGTTAATATTAATTTTGATATATTAAGAAAAATGAATATATTAATTTTTAAATAAGGATATGTTTGTCCAAAAATAAATTTTTATCCTATATAGTGTATTACCAGACACAAGATAGTATTATCTTTATGCAATACAGTGTTTTATACAATGTCATTTCAAACACTATATAGATTCAAAATTCTATCAGGCTTTATCCTATCAGGTCTAATCCTATCAGGCCTGACGAACAAGGCCTTAGAGCTGTATATTCAGCAGTTCAATACATTGTGCTTCCTAGAATGGAAAACACTGATGTTATGACTGAGGTTGACCATATGGTCATGTTCTGCCTCATGACCATAAGAAGGATAAATCTGGTCAGGTTGATTTTGGACTACATGCTTTCTACCATTGATGAAGCTAGAAGGAGTCATGCTGCTCTGCCCTATGGCATGCTCCTCTCACGTATATTTTCTAGAGCCCAACTTCCTATTGATGGTTACAGGAAGGATGAGAAACGCCCTACCACCACTAAGAAAACATTTTCTGCCATGTGTAACACCCTTCCAAGCACAGTACTATGCTTAAGTCATAGTACCACACTCAAGGTTGTTACTATTGCTAAATCGGACCTTGTCTGACAGAGCTCTTTGGCCGTCTTCGATCTTTCTAACTCTGCCTCATGTGACTATCTTTTAGTTCTCTAATGATATCTGGAGATAGGACGGAAATAAACATAGGAGTGGGAATTTTATAACTCTCAGTAGGATTCTCTAAATTGTTACACAAAGTTTCATCGGTATTATCTTCAATTGCTTAGGTTTTTTGTGAAAATGTGAACATGTTATATAAATTATTTAGTTTTACAGTTTGAAAAGATATTGTCCGAAGCAAAGTTCCTTTTATTCACATACTTGTCATTTGGGAGAATAGTCTCATAATAATAATAAATGACTACATAATCTACAAATTTCAAGATAATGAAAGTAATAATAACAAAGCACAGCTTGTGCATAAGTAATCTTTCTTTACTTCCTTTACTCATCGTACATATTCCAGAGTATGATCAGCATGTGTGATTGCCGTGTGACACTCCTTATGATGTGCCCACCTTATTTTTCTTTAGCTTTCTTTACTTTCTTTTCTTGGCACACCTAGGTGTTACGTATCGCCGTTCCTAGGGTGTAAACTTTACTTGTTATACACATTCTAGAGTATGATCACTATGCCATACTCCATCAGGGTGTGATTGCCAATGCACACTCCTTGGGAAGTGTTCGTCATGCCATATTCTAGAGTATAATCGCCATGTCATACTCCATCTGGGTGTGATTGCCATGTCACATTCCTTAGGATGTGCAATCATTATCATATCTTTAATCATAGGATTCATGGATGCATATGCTTCATACCTTATTTTTAAACATCTTATACTTGCATGATAGTCATTTACTCATCATATGAACATCCCTAATTTTCACATATTTCTATCGAAAATTCAGTAGCATAATGGATCAGATCTATTTTCCCATGAATAGTGCCAATTTCAACAAACAGTCAGTCATAGTAACAGATCAAGTATAATTCATTAATCTTTCAAACATCAACATGGAATTGCAACACTTAGACTTTAACTGAACTCATATATGCATTAAGGTGCCGAATCCTAGAATTTTGGAAATCCTGCTCGTATTCTTCAATTCTGATCGGTGTTGTAAATTCAACCGTAAATTCTATTTGACTCATTTAGACCTGAATTTTGGATATGTAAAAGTGTTATTTCTCTAGTTTCTAACCTCTTTAGTCCCATCAACTTTTGATATATATAACTCAAGATATTAAAGATCTACCTAGGTATGTCCTGTTTTAGGTATATTTAAGCCCTAAAAATTGGAAATTCAGTAAAAATAGGAAACTAGGTGAAACTATACAAAAATTTAAAGCTAATTAAACAATTTTGTATTTCCAACAAGTTCTATCCCTTTTGAATATGCAAAGCTCAAGTTATGAGCTCTTGAAGTTGGCTAACTTGAACTGCCCTATTCTAGCCCAGTTAGGACTTAGGGAAATTTTCATGAATTATTGGGAACAACAGGAATTGAATTTGACTCTAAAATTTTTATGGTATATTATTATATGTCTTAAATTTCTAAAAAAATTAGTTGTACTCAATTTTAAGGAGTATAGGGTGAGTTATGCTCTACTCAATCAACGCTGATCAAACTTAGAGACAAAAACCTAGGGCCAACTTCAAAAATTCATATCTTTCTCAATACTAATCCATCAGCCTTACAATTTATATGGTTGGAAATCTCTAGATGTCTAGTTTCACATAAAAATGGGTTCATCAAGTTTTGGTGGCTATAGTTGGATCCGTACACTCTGCTGTACAGATTGTCATAGGATTTCTCAACTTATCCTATTCCGGTTGTGCTCTTTCATGGTTTTTCATACAAGTTTCAACCAAAACCCAAGAACTCCATGCCAAATCAGTTATGAATCATCATATATGTGATGTATCATGCAACAGGGGGTGGAAATCCCAGCCCTCATTAGCTACACATCAAAGAAATTATGAGGAGTATTGAATCCTACCTCTAGTTGGTGTGGAAATGAGCCAAACTTGATCTAGTCTTGAAGGATCTGGATGGGGCTTGGAGTTGGGAGCAAGAGAGATTGAAGATGGAGGAAGAGAGGAAGAGAGGAAGAGAAAATGGATGGTGTCTCGGCTGAAGGAGAAGCATGAAATTGTGGGGGAGGAAGAGAGATTTTTGGGGTTTAAGAGCACTAACCTTGCATGTGATTGGTGGAGGCATCAAGTAGCCAAGGTTTGACCAACTTGCCCCTTTTTTGTGCTGCTGAGCATGCCACTTTGTGGGGCTAAAGTGGCTAAGTTTTCCAGCCACTAAAGTTAAGGTTTAAGGTATGGAATTGTATTGGTTTGGTTCTCACAGTGTAAGATACCGAAATCCAATCGATCTCCCACAAATCGGTAAAACGTTGCTAGTAACCATCTAAAATTTTCTACATAACTATTTCAAATTCTTCATTCATTAATCTCTTTATAATTCATTTAATTACCTTAACACATTTAATGAAATTGAATAAATTGATTTGTCATGCAGATTAAACGTTCAAAAAAAAATTCAAATGTTACACCATGGGCTTAAAACTTCAAGGCCATGACACAAAGGGAGAGAAAAAGAAAAAGAAGAAGGAAGAGGAAAAAAAGAAGAAAAAGAAGAAAGAAGAGAAGAAGGAGCTAAAGAGAAGACAAGCTTCTCTCCAAAAGGTTAAATCCAAACCTTCATAAGAGGTTAGAAAGAAAATAAGCCATGAGAGAAGTCTTTCACCTATCTCTTAGGAGAGAAGAGTAAGTAAAAGAAGATTACTGAAGCTTGCTGAAGAATCCTCCTCTTATAGTGCAGAAGATGAAGCATCAGCCATTACTGCACAACCAATGAATGTTGTTGCACCTGCTAAATCCACACCAAGACCCTCCAGACCAAGAGAAAAAGGGATTACGATCAGGGAACAACCTCCTTGTAACACCTTACCAGACAAAATACTATTCTTAAGTCATAATATATTACCTGATAAGTTATTATATAAGGTTACCTAATTACGTCACACTCTAATTCAATAATAGTTATATATAGGACGTTAATTGTTCAATAAACCATTTAGTTTGTCGGTGAGTTCTGTATCAGAAATAATAAATCAATAAATAAAGAGAATCTGCAAAATAAAAGGAACTATCTGACTGCATCATATATATATATATATGCACAATAGATGTCGCTTTTCCAAGTTTATCAAAGTACATATTTGGTATAGGGTATAACAATGAGGCCACTAAAACAAAAAAAATAACACCGGTCTGTCACTATAATCAGAACCCTATCTGGTCCCCACGGGACATTTCATGTGCCAACCATTTGTATATAACATCCACTAAGCTACCACCTATGGCCCAAAATTACCAAAAGAGAGCCATTCTATACATATCTTACTACTGCGCTGCACAAGCACTCTAGATGGATTCCAAGGAAAGGAATCCATTCTCCATACTGGCATCAGTGGGAGTGTAGTCCATGCTCGAGGTAGAAGACGAGAAAGACAAGCTCGCCGCCTCCGACGGATCCTCCTCAGACAGTGAGACCGAGGGGATCTGCTGTGGTGGTGAAGCTGGCGGAGCCATGGGAGCTGCTACTGCTGCCGGTGCTGCTGCTACTGCATGTGGAGGTGAAAAAGGATGGGCCATGTATAGTGAAATAGCAATATAAGGTGTGGCAAGGTCGAAGAGTGGGTGAATCAGAGGAACAGCAAAATATCAGGTGGATATGAAGCTCATGGAACTCGATGAATAGGATGCCTGTTGCCGCGTTCTCCATGATCTGAGAATGACATGGAAACATATAGTAGGGTGAGAAATAAAGTTTTCTCAGTAGGAATCCTAAATTTATACATATTTGTCATCGCTATCATTCTCAGTTGTTTCGATTTTTCCAAACTTTTAAATATTACAACATAATAGTAATATTCAACTTAAATTCTTATTATAGGAACATACACCGAAACAAACTAAATTTTAAATTAGAACAATGTACATTCAACTAACAGATATACAAATACAACTAAGACAGTAACCATAAATAAATAGTAACATATCATGAGGAATAAACAGATAATTATGACAATCAATTAAGAATTATCATACAGTACATATAAATGTGCAGCTGGGGAATGCATCTTATCTTTCAAGGCTTTCGCCTCTTAAAACGTATTTTCCATCCTTGGTTCCCTGGGAGTTATTAGCCATATACTCCTGGGTAATAGTCTGCTTTTCAGGATCGAGCTCGTTCCTATACAGGATTGCCGGGTTTACTTTTCTCGACTTTCTGATTGATCTATTCCCCTTAAACCTATTCAGGGGCTAGCCCAAGTAATATGGAATCCTTTATACTATTCATGCATTGAATGCACAACTAATTTCATTCTTCCAAATATTATGTATTCATTCAAGTATAACTTACACAATGCATGAATTCCTTGCCGAAATTTCGGCAGCCTAACGGATCGAGTCCGCTTCCCCATGAATAGTGCCAGAGTACATGTAAAATCATTCAAACTTGCAATCCAATATAGAATAGTAATTATATATTCATATATCATTCATCAAATTCAATTCAAATATTATTAGGGTTTTTGGTTTACTTCATCCTATGCTGCCCAAATTTTGTATAATCCACCCTTAGTCCAATTCAACTCATTTAAACCTAAATTTTGGATATATCATAGCTCTATGTGTCTAGTTTCTAACCCTTTTAGTCCCAACTCATTTTGATTTGTATAACTCAAGTTATTAGTATTTTACCTCATACTGCCCTGTTCTTAGCCAGAATTGCACCCTTATAAGTAAAAATTCACTAAAAATGGAAATCTGGGTAAAATCATACGATATTTATATCAATTTAAAGCTAACTGAACAAGCTTTCAAATGAAAAAAGTTTTATATCATTTACATGAGTATATTTTGAGATATAAGCCTTGTAACTTAACCTTATTGGACTACCTTGTTCTAACCCGATTTGAACCGTAGGTAAATTCATTGATGTGCTGGGAATAATTAACAATGAATTTGACTCTGAAATTTTTATGAGTTGTTCCCTTATATGTTAGCTTTCAAATAACATTCAGTTCACTAAATTTGGAGTTGTATAGTGTGAGTTACACCCTTCTCAACTCATACTGCCCAGATAAGAATCCAAATTTATAGATCAAATTTCAAAAATTCATAACTAATTCTATACTAATCCAATGCCTTATAGTTTATATGTATGGAAAGTCATGAATGTCTAGTTTCATATAAAAATGGATTCATCAAATTTAAATGGCTGTCGGCAGAGCCGTACACTCTGCCGTATGGATCGTCGGGTGAAAACCCTAACAGCTTGTTGAATCCTTCTCTATCTTCAAGTTCTTTCATACCAATTCCAATTCTAATCACAACATACATGCAAAATCAATCATAATCCATCATCATCACTCCAAATCACATTAGTATCATAAGAAAAACAAGATCCACACACAGCCCCAAATTAAGGAAAATAAGAAGAGAAGTTGGATTTCTACCTTTTCTAGGTGTGATTCTTGTTAGATTTGTGGTTTGAGTTGAAGAAATCTTTATGTGGCTTGAAGGTTTGTGGGAGATGAAGATGAGATGAGATGAGATGAGATGAGATGAGGGAGAAAAGAATGGAGAAGGTCAGCTACATAAGGGGCCGAAATTGCAAGGGCAAAAAAGGAAAAAATGAAAACTTCTAAAATAAGTTGCATTTGATTGGTGGAAGTGATTTTACTATTCAACTTGATTTTGTGGCTGCCATATTTGGCTGAAAGTGGCGCCACATATGGGGGTGTTTTGGCTAAATCCTAGCCATTCATCCTACGACACTCATAATATAAGTTCTATTGGTTCGGTTCCGACAGTTTAAAATACCGAAATCTTACCGATTTCTCCTAAATCGGCAAATCGATTTTAGAAAAACTCTATAAGGTTCCTATGTTCCTAACCTAATTCCATCAAGTCTAATCCTTCTAAATCACACTTAATTGGCTTCAAGTGGATGCTTAATCGAATTCTAATTAATCCCGATTATTCGATGAAAGCCGAATAACTCGGTTATTGATGATAAAATTTTTCAGACGTTACATTTCTACCATCCTAAAAAAAAATTTTATCCTCAAAATTTAGTACCAGAGAATAATTTAGGATACTCCTTCCTCATATCGGACTCTAATTCCTATGTACAGTCCGCTGAGTCTTCATTTCCCCATGCCACCTTCACTAACTGTACGGCTTTGTTCTGAAGGTGTTTGATGCTCTTGTCCACTATCCATGCTGGGGATACACGATAAGTTAAATCATCCCTTAACTGGATTGATTCAGGTTCCAAGAAATGAGCGGGGTCAAGCTGGTATCTCCTGAGCTGAGAAACATGAAAGACGTCATGAAGATTTGACAGATGTGGAGGTAAGGCGACTCGATACGCAATTGGCCCGATTTATTTCAAAATTTGAAAAGGACCTATAAAGCGAGGGCTTAGCTTTCTAACTTTAATGGCTCTACTTACTCTAGTTGTGGGTGTGATCTTTAGAAACACATGGTCTCCTTCTTGAAACTTCAAGGACTTTCTCCTGACATATGCATAGCTCTTCTGACGGCTCTAAGTGACAAGTATTTTGCTACGGATCCTTTTGATTTGCTCTGTAGTTTGTCTGACTAGTTCCGGTCTTAACAGACTCTGTTCTCCTGATTCATACCAACATAGGGGAGATTGACACTTTCGTCCGTATAAAGCCTCATACAGAGCCATGTCGATGCTAGCATGGTAACTATTGTTATATGCAAATTTAGCCAATGGTAAATATCAATCCCAGCTTCCACGCTGTTCTAGAATGTACGCTCGCAACATATCTTCTAAGGTCTGAATCGTTCATTTCATTTGACAATCCATTTGCGAATGATATGCAGTACTTAGACATAGCCTAGTACCGAATGCCTTCTGGAGCGCTCCCCAAAACCGTGAGGTGAACCTTGGATTTCGATCTGAAATGATTGTTGAAGGAATACCATGTAGCCATACCATTTCTTGAATGTACAATCGAGCGAACTTCTCTAGAGGCTCGAATGGGTAAAAGGTGAGCAGACTTGGTTAGCCTATCCCCTATGACCCATATAGCATCATATCCTGAGGGTGTTCTTGGTAAGCCCATCACGAAATCCATAGAAATGCTCTCCCATTTCCATTCCGGAATCTCCAAGGGTTGTAGTGTCCCCGCTGGTTTTTGATGTTCTATTTTTACCTTCTGACAGATTAGACATTTATTCACAAAATTTGCCATATCTATCTTAAGGCCTGACCACCAAAACATCTTCTTGAGATCTTGATACATTTTATTAATGCCAAGATGTATAGTAAACTCGCTCTTATGGGCTTCCTCCAAGATCCTCTTCCTGAGGTTGTCATCCTCAAGTACGCATATTCTCCCCTAATATCGCCATATTCCTTCTGCATCCCGAGCAAATCCTGTTAGCTTGCCAGATTGCACTAGTTGCACTGTATGCTGGAAGTTATCATTCCTTTGTTGTGCTTGCTGGATTTGGTCTTTGAAATCACTGGTTATCTTAAGTTGGTTTAATTGAATAGTATTGGGGGTCATAGAGATTCCCAAGTTGAGATCTCGGAAACTCTCTATGAGTTCCGTCTCCTTGATTATCATCCATGCCATAGTTAAAGACTTCCTACTTAGGGCGTCTACCACCACGTTTGCTTTGCCAGGGTGGTACTTTAGCTCAAACTCATAATCTTTAAGAAACTCCATCCACCTTCGCTGCCTCATGTTCAATTCCTTCTGATCAAAAAGGTATTTCAAGCTTTTGTGATCAAAAAATGCTTCAAACTTCACTCCGTAGAATTTCTATCACCGCTAACTCGAGGTCATCTGTTGGATAATTTCTTTCATTAGTTTTCAATTGCCTGGAAGCATATGCAACGACATTCCTATTCTGCATTAACACGCACCCTAATCCTTTCTTAGAAGCATCACAGTAGACTTTGAACGATCCATGAGGATTCGGCAGAGTAAGTACCGGGGCTGTCGTCAACTTTTCTTTTAATTCTTGGAAACTCTGCTCGCATTCGAGTGTCCATTTGAATAGGGCATTCTTCTTGGTTAACTTTGTTAGGGGTAGGGCTATTTAAGAGAAGTTCTTAACAAATCTCCTGTAGTATCCTACCAGCCCAAAGAAACTCCTAACTTCCATAACTGTCGTTGCCCATTCCTAGTTTAATACTGCTTCTACCTTACTAAGGTCCACTGAAATGCTCCCATGGGATACCACATGGCCAAGAAATTTTACTTCTTTCATCCAAAATTCACATTTGGATAGCTTGGCGTAAAGTTTCTTCCCTCTTAGAATTTGCAAAACCAGTCGCAAATGTTCTGCATGCTCCTGCTCCGTCTTCGAGTAAACAAGTATGTCATCAATGAATACCACCACAAATTTGTCAAGATTTGGTCGGAATATCCGATTTATGTAATCCATGAATATTGTCGGTAAATTCGTTAACCCGAATGACATCACAGTGTATTCGTACTGCCCATAATGAGTCCGAAATGCTATCTTCGAAATATCTTCTTCTCGAACCTGAATCTAGTGATATCCAGACCGTAGATCAATCTTGGAAAATACAGTAGCCCCTTGTAGTTGATCCATGAGATCATCAATCCTTGGCAACGGATACTTATTCTTGATCGTCGCCTTATTCAACTGCCTATAATCCACACATAGTCGCATGCCTTCGTCTTTCTTCTTAACTAACAAGACTGGGGCTCCCTATGGCGATGCACTTGGTCTAATAAACTTCTTTTCAAGGAGCTCTTCAATTTGCTTTTTAAGTTCGGTCAGCTCCAAGGGTGACATTCGATATGGCACTATAGATATTGGTCCTGCTCTTGGTACCAATTCAATGGCGACCCCAATTTCCCTCTCAGGAGGAAATTCAGGAATATCTTCAGAGAATACATCGACATACTCCCTAACAACTAGAATATCATCTAACTTTTCATCAACCTCCACTACACTGGTTGATAAGAGAATATATCCTTGACTGCTATCCCCACAGTGGTGTACTGCTAAGGAGCTTAAATAAAGGCTTACAAGGGTTACTGATTCAAAAGATGAAACAAATGGAAACACAATGGCTCTATCAGAACAATTTAACATGGCTCGGTTGGCAGAAAGCCTATCCATACCCAAAATGATGTCAAGGCCGAACAAAGGAAGGCAAATTAAATTGGTTGAAAAAGTCCGACCTCTTATATGAAGGGAGACACTCATACAAATATGATGGGTCTTAACGTGTTCACTTGTAAAAGTAGAAACTAGCTAGTCATAAGGTAATTCAAAAATAGGTAATCGCAAGGCTGGTACGCAATCATGAGAAATAAAAGAATGTGAAGCACCTGACTCGTATAAAACAATCAAGGTTTTACCATTCACTTCACATGTGTCCTGAATCAAATCTTGTGTCCTGTCAACTTCCTATGCATCCATAGTAAAAAATTTTCCCTGACGTTGCGGCTTGGGAGTCGATTGAGGATTTTTGGTCGGGCATTCATAGATCTTGTGGCCTGGCTTACCACATCCAAAATAGACATTCTGACCTGCTAGGCATAGGCGGTTGCCTTGATTCTTGCCGCACTGGCTACAAGTCTGGTTCAAAAAAGACCTTTGAGGTTGCTTGCCTTTGTTGCCCGCAGGCTGAAACTTTCTCTGCTGCTAAAAGTTGGGCTTGAACCTTGGGCCTTGTGGAGTCAACCCCTTCTTAAAGTTACTGCTGGTTGACTTAGCAGCCACCAACTTCTTGTTTCAATCCTCCACCAAGCGGCACTTGTTTACCAAAGTAGGGAAGTCTCTGATCTCCATTGGCCCTACGGTGGTAAGAATGTCTTCTCTCAGTCCACCTTCAAACTTTACACATTTCCATACTTCATCGGGGCTCCGTTGATAAATGGTGGAAAATTTGCACGACTCCTCAAATTTAGCAATGTATTCCGACACACTACTATTCCCTTGACGGAGTTGCATGAACTCCAACTCCTTAGCATTGCGGATAGAAGCAGGGAAGTAATTCTGATAGAATGCATCTCTGAATACGTCCCAAGTAATATCTGTTTAGGATCCCTCTAAAAACCGCCGTGCACCATTCCACCAGAACTCTGCATCTGCTTCCAGCATATAGGCGGCAAGGGTCACCTTCTGACGATCTATGCAATCTAAAATAGAAAAGATTTTCTCCATGGCCTTAACCCACTCATCTGCCTTATCTGGGTCAAAGGCTCCTCTGAAGCTGGGCGGGTTACCATTTCAGAACTCGGCAAATTTGAGGTACTCCAGATCCACCCCAAGGCCATTATGATTCCCTCCAAGACCTACCTCTGGCTGCCTTCCTAGTTGGCCCATCATTTGAGTTGCTGCAGCTGCCTCCTCACGCATAGCGTGTGCCATTTCTCGCATTGTGTCCAGGAACTCAGTAGATTCCTCCTGGGCTGGGGAAGTTCGCGGCCACCTCGCCTTCCAGAAGCCATCAAGTTTTGAACACACAAAATAAGAGTAATTGAGTTGATCATGCTCAATACTAAGTCCAGTGTGCTAGTAAATAACAGCATACGGTTAGGTAATCCCCTCACATGCATCCTATCCATATGGACAAGACTCAGTGCATGATAATATCACAGAGCATATGCAAAGCATAGTCAATCCAATCCTTAGGCCTATATTAGGACGAACTACTCTGACACCAAAAATGTAACACCTTACCAGATAAAATACTATGCTTAAGTCATAATATATTACCTGATAAGTTATTACATGAGGTTACCTGATTACGTCATACTCTAATTCAATAATAGTTATACATAGGACGCTAATTGTTCAATAAACCATTTAATTTGTTGGTGAGCTCTGCATCAGAAATAATAAATCAATAAATAAAGAGAATCTGCAAAATAAACGGAATTATCTGACTGCATCATATATATATATGCTTTTCCAAGTTTACCAAAGTACATATCTGGTATAAGGTATAATAATGAGGCTGCTAAAATAATAAAATAACATCGGCCTGTCACTACAATCAGAACCCTATTTGGTCCCCACGAGACATTTCATGTACCAACCATCTACATATAACATCCACTAAGCTACCGCCTATGGCCCAAAAATGCCAAAAGAGGGCCATTCTATACATATCCTACTACTGCATTGCACAGGCACTATAGATGGATTCTGAGGAAAGGAATCCATTCGCCATACCGGCATCAGTGGGAGTGTAGTCTACGCTCGGGGCAGAAGACGAGGAACACGAGCTTGTCACTTCCGACGGATCCTTCTCAGACAGTGAGACCGAGGGGATCTACTGTGGCAATGAAGCTGACGGAGCCATGGGAGCTGCTACTACTGCGTGTGGAGGTGGAAAAGGATGGGCCATGTATAACGAAATAGCAATTTAAGGTGCGGCGAGGTCGAAGAGTAGGTGAGTTAGAGGAACAGCAAAATCTCTACCAAAGAAAAAAATAAAAATGGAACTGACAGCTACCGGATATATATATATATATATATATATATATATATATATATATATATATATATATATATATATATATATATATAGTCTAAAAACGGGTTCAAGTGGATATGAAGCTCATGGAACTCGATGAACAGGATGCTTGTTGACGCATTCTCCATGATCTAAGAATGATGCGGAAACATATAGTAGAGTGAGAAATAAAGTTTTTTCAGTAGGAATCCTAAATTTGTACATATCTGTCATTGCTGTCATTCTCAATTATTTCAATTTTTCCAAACTTTTAAATAGTACAACATAATGGTAATATTCAACTTAAATTCTTATTATAGGAACATACACCGAAACAAACTAAATTTTAAATTAGAACAATGAAAATATAGCTAACAGATATAGGAATACAACTAAGACAGTAACCATAAATAAACAGTAACATATCATGAGGAATAAACAGATAATTATTAGATATCCCTGACTTTTTCACTGATCTATTCCCCTTAAACTTATTCAGGGGCTGGCCCAAGTAATATAGAATCCTTTATAATATTCATGCATTGAATGCACAACTAATTTCATTCTTCCAAATATTATGTATTCATGCAAGTATAACTTACATAGCACATGAATTCCTTGCCAAAATTTCGGCAGCATAATGGATCGAGTCTGCTTTCCCATGAATAGTGTCAGACTACCAGTAAAATCATTAAAACTTGCAATCCAATATAGAACAGCAATTATATATTCATATATCATTCATCAAATTCAATTCAAATATTATTAAGGTTTTCGGTTTACTTCATCCGATTTTGCCCAAATTTTGTATAATCCGCCCTTAGTCCAATTCAACTCATTTAAACCTAAATTTTGGATATGTAGCTTTATGTGTCTAGTTTCTAACCCTTTCAGTCCCATCTCATTTTGATTTGTATAACTCAAGTTATTAGTATTTTACCCCAGACTGCCTTGTTCTTAGCCAGAATTGCACCTTTATAAATAAAAATTCACTAAAAATGGAAATCTGGGTGAAATCATACAAAATTTATATCAATTTAAAGCTAACTGAACAACCTTTCAAATGAAAAGTTGCATATCATTTGAATGAGTATATTTTGATGTATAAGCCCCATAACTTAACCCTACTAGACTACCCTATTCCAGCCCAATTTGAACTTAAGGTAAATTCATTGATATACTGGGAATAATTGACAATGAATCTAACTGTGAACTTTTTTTGGGATGTTCCCTTATATGTTAGCTTTCAAACAACATTGGGTTCACTAAATTTGGAGTTGTTTAGGATGAGTTACACACTTCTCAACTTATACTGCCCAAATAAGAATCTAGATTTCTAGGTCAAACTTCAAAAATTCATAACTAATTCTATACTAATCCAATTGCCTTATTTTTTATATGTATGGAAAGCCCTAAATGTCTAGTTTCACATAAAAATGAATTCATCAAATTTAAACAGCTATATCCAGAGCCATACACTCCGCCATACGGACCATTGGGTGAAAACCCTAACAGCTTCTTGAATCCTTCTCTATCTTCAAGTTCTTTTACACCAATTCCAATTCTAATCACAACATAAATGCAAAATCAATCATAATACATCATCATCACTCCAAATCACATCAATATCATGAGAAAAACAAGATCCCCGCACAGCCCCAAATCAAGGAAAACAAGAAGAGAAGTTAGATTCCTACCTTTCCGAGGTGTGGTTCTTGTTAGATTTGTGGTTTGAGTTGAAGAAATCTTGATGTGGCTTGAAGGTTTGTGGGAGATAAAGATGATATGAGATGAGATGAGATGAAGGAGAAAAGAATGGAGAGGGTTCAGTTACATAACGGGCCAAAATTGCAAGGGCAGAAAAGGAAAAAATGAAAACTTCTAAAACAAGTTGCATTTGATTGGTGGAAGTGATTTGGCTATTCAACTTGATTTTGTGGCTACCATATTTGGCTGAAAGTGGCACCACATATGGGGGTGTTTTGGCTAAATCCTAGCCATTCATCCTAGGGCACTCATAATATAAGTTCTATTGGTTTAGTTCCAACAATTTAAAATACCGAAATCTTACCGATTTCTCCTAAATCAGCAAACCGGTTTTGGAAAAACTCTATGAGGTTTCCTATGTTCCTAACCTAATTCCATCAAGTCTAATCCTTCTAAATCACACTTAATTGGCTTTAAGTGGATGCTTAATCGAATTCTAATTAATCCCGATTATTCGATGAAAGCCGAACAACTCGGTTACTAACGATAAAATTTTTCGGACGTTACACTCCTCAAGAGCAACTAGAGTAACTTGAAGCTGAATCTTCAGATAAAGATGAGGACCTTTAAGTCAGAAAGAAAGGGAAAAAGCAAGTGAAGCAAGCCCCTACTCAACCTTCTATAGAACTCCCTCCTTCCTCTATTAGAAAATCATTACTGGAAGCAGCAGAAAATAGAATGAGAAATGAGGCATGGTTGCAAAGACAAAAGAGAAATGAGGCAAGGACACTTGTTCTAGTAGTAGAATCAAAAAATGAAGCTGCTATTGCTGAATTTGAAATTATTCCTTTGAGCACTCCAATGCCCTATCCAACCATTGTCATAGTCTCTTAAGATGTTTCTACTACTCCTATCACTACACAGACATTGCTGCTACTGACCTCAACACCTAAATATGATAGAATAGTTACTCCTACTGTTTCTGAGCCCCAACAATCCTCAGCCAGTCACAGCTAACATACTGAAAAACTACCTTCTAGAGACCCTTCATCTGCTGAAGTTTTTCCAAATGCTGCTGAAGTCTAGATGGATCTACTCCTGGCTAATCAACATACTTTCATGCCCAATCAACCTGAACTTCAAGCTCATCAGCAAAGGCTGGACCAAAAAATGGATAAGATGGAGAATCTTTTTTTGCAGATTCTGAAAACGATTCAAAAAGCTAAAGGCAATCAATGATGGCTCTTCCATGATCCCACATCCTCATTTTTTTTTTAATGATATCAAAGGGGGAGAAGATATTTCAAGAAAAGCTTAAGCTAAAGAGGAGCGTGCATACATTAGTCTTAGGACTCATTTTTCTTGTATTTTAGAAACTTTTCTGTGGATAACATTACAGTTTAGTTATATTTATCTCTCTAACAATAGCACTTTCATATCTCTTGATCAATTTTTAGTGCATTTATATTATGTGTGAGCTATTAAATGATCTGATAGATGAATCATGAATGCTCTGATATTTGCTCTGATAATCCAAACTGATTGAGATGATAATTGCTTAGTTACATAGAGTTTACACTGTTACAAGATCCTGGAATTTGTATGGATTTTTTTTTTTTTTGTATTGTTGTTATATAATCACTCTGATTATATGTATCTTAGTTGAACTACCTAGATTGTTGCTCTGATATGTTTAGATGCTATATTATGCTAAAGTGATGATTTTATATGTTATAAGAATCCCATGCACTCTTACTTAGAATATATTCAAAACCCTCTAGTTTGAAAAAGGATTCATTTTGTTTGTTTCTGATATCATAAGTGTTATTACTCTCTTCAAAAAGTAACTTACTCCAAATAACAAATCGTGCTATTTAAATTTTTTTTTTTTGGTAACAAAAAGCTTTTCTTAAATACTGATTTACCATCATCAAAAAAGGGAAGATTGTTAGCTCTAATGCCTTTCAGAAACCATTCTATGATTGTGAACCAAAATGAGCTTTAAGGTTTCGATGAATACCAAATCAGAGTTTAAGCTAATCTTTTTGTATATGAATAATTTGTTTCCAGAAATGATTTCTTTTGAGAAAAAGATCTTAATCGCGTACCTTAACTGCTTAAGAATCGACAAAGCGTTATTATCCATCATTCTTTTATTTAAATATACTTGATATGGAATATATGCTTTGTGTACATCTTAAGCTATCTCGTAAGAAACAGAAAGAAAAGTTCGGAAGAATGAAACTACAACATCAAAAGGAAAAAACACTACTTATTTAGAAAGATGACTCTGTCCAAAATGGATATCTCCAGAAACATGCTTCTCATGAAGTGTTATACCTTCAAAGCTTCCTCTACAAGCTTCATAAATAAATTCAAAAAGTCAAAAAGGTGATTTGACAAGACGCAGAAGAAGCGCTGACAAGTCTGAATAGTTGGTAAACTACAAATAGCTACTTTGCCACTACTATCTAAGTTTCGAACAATGGAAAAAGGAAGACTATTTCTTCTTTGGCTAGTTGTAGACTAGCAGTCCAAAAACAATCACAAGAGCCAAGGCCTCCGAGCTTCAACGATCATATTTCGAAGTCTATATAAGGCTGGAAGTCGAAGAAAGAATAGTTAGAAAGATTGAATATTTCCTAAGCAAAAAGAGCTTCCTTCTTTCATCCTTCTCAATTGTTTGAAACACCATAAAGTTACTCATAGTAACTTCAGTTCAAAAGAAAATCTTCTCTTCTATTCTATAATAGATAATATTCTCTCTTTGAGAATTTAGAGAAGTCACACTGACTCGAGTGCCGAGCTTGGTCAAATTACAATAAAATCGAATTTCACTAAATTGTAGTAACAACGCAACTCGGGTCATTTCCCAGTGATGACAATGTTATATGATCAGGAAATTGGGGAGGTTTAGGAATTTAAATTACCGAAATGAATATAAAAGAAATGAACAGAATTTGGAACATCTAATCCAAGAATCAAAAGAAGACCATTTTCATTCAATCATTGAGTTCTAATTGTATGTCAACAAACTAGTCACTGATTAATGTCAAGTTCGAATGAAACCTCAATTTGACCTCTGCATTACCCATGAAAAACTTCACGCATTTGATTAACACTTAAATGATTAAACTCAGAAACCTCTATAATCTAATCAATTCGTGTTAATTTCCAAGCACTAATGCACTTAATCACCAAGTTCAAATCCGAAACTTGATTCTACTTGTCAAAACAGTTGCGTCACAATATTAAACAACTGAGTAATATGCAAGCAAACAAACAACCAAGTAGTTAATCACAATACCAGATTGAAAATCTTCAAATCCGAAATTGAATCAAAAACAAGGAAAAAAGGGAGTAGAAGAAACCGAATTGATGAACTTTGAAGCAACAACCCTCAAGAATGCTAATGTTTCTTTGAATCCTTGGATTAGATGGAAGCTTACTCCTCCATGAATGGAGGAAGAAAAATTCACAAGGTGGGGGGGGGGGCGTGAGAGAAGAGAGAAGAAGAAGAAGTCCCAAAATTCCTATTCAAAATCTGTCTCCCTTACAAGTCTGGCCTCCCTCTAATTTAGCCAGCCAAAACAGAATCAAAATGTCTCCCCATCAATCCATAACAGTCATTACATTAATCCCCTCTCTCTTCTTTGAATCTGGACACCTTATTTGCTAAATTCTGAATTATATAAAGAAAGTTATGCTAAAAACATGCAAGTAAGTTCTCTAATCCAATTAGTAACATTTGTCCACATTTTTGGCAATGAAAACGCATCAGTTTGGATTTGTGGTCTGAAGATCACTTAAAGCTTTGGATGTCAGCTTCAAAACGCCACTAGAATGGGCTCAATTGGGCTACTATGGACCAAGATATGGTCCAAATACTGCACCCAGTTCAGAAACCACGACTACACCGCTTCAGTTCACTTCTAGGCCCAATTTCAGCTCCTTAACACCAGAATTGGCCTCTGACTTCTTCATATCACTTGTAGGCCTATCTCTCAGCTTTCCTACAAATCAAGAATCACAGTAAAATGAGCTCTACAACTCAAGATATAACCCAAAAACCAAAACAGTGCCAGAATTCGCCTAATGCTGGAAAATTTAACTCAAACCCAAACAAAATCCAAACAATACAAAATGGTCCAATTCAAAACAATTAGGCACAAGAGAGAAGTAATGAGCTAGGAATGAGGGAAAATAAGTACATAAAAATCCAATTGATCAAATTCCCCCACACTTAACTCTTGCATGTCCTCATGCAAGATTCAACTAAGGACATAGAAACATGCAACCTAAAAATCATGGAATAACCCAAAATGAACAAGCAAATTTTCCAATGAATCATCAAAAGTGCCAAGCTTAGGAACATAAGAGCATACAAGGCATCAACAGTTTCCAACAATCAATTCATTCAACACTTCATCTCTCAAAAATGCAAGTTAAGTAATATCCTTGAAAATGCAAATAGATCAAGCATGAAAGGGTTAACAAGATGGTGTTTAAATCTCTCAACTCTCAAGTGTATAGGTAAAAGTGTTTCACTCAAGTCACCTCAATAGACAATGCATCACCATAAGCTTGTTAATCTTCTACTTCTCCACTGCTCACAATCATATGCAAACACAAATCAAGAGGACTTTATTCAAGCTTGTAATGGGGCTAAGATAAGGGTAGGAAAATATGAGGATATGACAAGGTACAACCTAAGAGAATAGAAGTGACATTGGTCATTAGATAAATCAAAATATCACACACTTACTCTCTTTGAACTTTCTTTTCCTTTTATCTAGATTCCCCATTTTATTTTATTCTATTTTATTTCCTTTTTTCTTTTTCTTTTTCTTTTTCTTTTTTTTTCCTTCTTTTTTTTTCGCTTTCCTTGCATCCTTTCAAACCCCCACACTTGAAATGCAACAATAATAATGAAGCCAATGAACTTCCTATTCCCTAAGGTTGGGTATAACATGGTTTTCCACTTAAAACTTATAATGTGCTAGAAACCAAGAAATGGTCCATAAGGCTCAAAGGGGCTAAACAAGGGGCAAAGTGCAAGGTAAGATATATGGCCAAGTGGTTAAAATGAAGGAAATGCCTCTATCATATTCATGAATGCGTATGAACAATGTAGCCTCAAAGAAGAATCAAAGCAAGTTCTAGAATAACAAAATCTATGAAGGAAAACACACAAGAAAGAAAAGAATGGCATGAAGTGCTACTATCCAAAATAAGGCTCAAAAGCTCACAAAGGTAAAATTCAACATACTCAATCATGGCAAATCAAGATCAACCACCCAACTCACACATATCAAAAAGATGAAGATGAAATCATGTTGGAACCCTATCCTCCCTAAAGCCTAATGCCTTAACTCAACAACTTTCAATTCAACAACGGAGAACCAACGTAAAACAAAGCAAAAAATTTTTTTTTGTGTTTTTTTTTTAAGCAAAAATGAAGTAAAAACAACCATGAAACAAATCTATAATGCATGATTAATTACCAAACACCACAACCTACAACCTATGTCGAAACCACCGCCCCACACTTCAACTTTACATTGTCCTTAATGTATTACACATAATGGAAATGCAAGGCAAGTAAAATGAGATGAGGGAAAGAAAAGAGGAACTCCCCTATTAAGTGTAAGTGGCCGCTAGCAAGTGGACCTCTTCAATGGTCTCCAAAGGTGTCTCTTCATGAAATGGCTTTAGGCAGTGGCCATTCACCGAGAAAGCTTTATCAGTCCCAGGCTCCAAAATCTGCACAGCACCATATGGAAAAATCTTAGTCACTATATAAGGACCAAGCCACCTAGAACGAAGCTTACCAAAAAAGAGCTTGAGGCGAGAATTGTAGAGAAGCACTTTCTGGCCAATGGAGAACTCCTTCCGCAGCAACTTCTTATCATGAATGAGTTTTGTCTTCTCCTTGTACATGCGGGAGTTCTCATAGGCTTCCAACCGGATCTCCTCCAACTCCTGAAGTTAGAACTTCCTATGAAGTCCGGACTGGCTCATATGAAGGTTGCAGTTCTTGACTGCCCAATATGCTTTGTGCTCAATTTCCACCGGAAGGTGGCATGCCTTGCCAAAGACAATCCTATAAGGGGACATCCCCAAAGGAGTCTTGTAGGCAGTAAGGTAAGCCCATAATGCATCCTCCGGCCTCTTGTTCCAATCCTTCCTACTAGGCTGCACTGTTTTCTCCAAAATCTGCTTCAACTCCCTATTTGATACCTCCGCCTGTCCATTAGTTTGCGGATGGTATGGAGTTGAGACCTTGTGGGTGACACCATATTTCTTCAACAGAGTTGCCATATTCCTGTTACAGAAATGGCTCCCCTGATCACTAATGATTGCTCTAGGCACTCCAAACCTGCAAAAAATGTGTGATCTGACAAAATCTACAATAACATGAGAATCATCAATCCGGGTGGCCTTGGCCTTCACCCACTTGAAGACATAATCAATAACCAGTAGAATATAAACAAAACCAAATGAGACAGGAAATGGACCCATAAAGTCAATACCCCAAACATCAAATATCTCACAAAACAATAATGGTTGTTGAGGCATCTCATTTCTACGGGAAATAGTACCTGTCTTTTGACACTGTTCACAATTCTTACAATAAGTGTAAGAATCGTGAAATAATGTTGGCTAATAAAAACCTGCATCTAAGACCTTCCTAGCAGTGCGTTGTGGTCCAAAGTGACCACCACAAGCAAGTGTGTGACAGAAATGCAAAATGGAAGGAATCTCAAGCTCATGCACACAGCGCCTAATAATCTGATCACTACACATGCGCCACAAATAAGGATCATGCCAGACATAATATTTAGCCTCACTCTTAAGTTTGTCTATCTGATGCTTTTTAAAATAGGCAGGTAACTCAGAAGCAACTAGATAGTTAACCAAATCAGCATACCATGGATCCTTACCTCGCAACTCTAAAAGCTGCTCATCTGGAAAGGTCTCACGGATAGGTAGAGGCTCCAAGGTCTATGAAATGTGACTCAAGTGGTCTGCTACCAGGTTCTCAGCTCCACTCTTATCCCTGATCTCAATATCAAATTCTTGCAATAGCAACATCCACCTGATGAGTCTAGGCTTTGCATCCGGCTTCTTTAATAAGAACTTCAAGGCTGCATGATTGGAAAAAATAGTTACTTTAGTTCTTAACAGATAAGCACAGAATTTATCTAAAGCAAAAATAATGGCTAAAAGCTCCTTCTCTGTGGTGGTGTAGTTAGCCTGTGCAGAGTCTAGGGTCTGGGAAGCATATGCTATGACATGAGGAATCTTCCTAACCCTCTGGGAAAGAACAACTCTAACTACAAGGTTCGATGCATCACACATGAGCTCAAACGGGTATTCCCAATTCGGTGGCTGAAGAGCAGGAGCAGAAATCAGGTGCCACTTCAACTGGTCAAAAGCTTTCTTGCAGTTATCATCAAACTGGAAGTATATATCCTTCTGTAGTAGCTTGGAAAGTGGAAGGGCAATTTTGCTGAAGTCCTAGATAAATCGCCTATAAAAACTTGCATGTCCAAGAAAAGAACGCACTTCCCACACATATGTGGGGTAAGGTAGAGAAACAATAACATCAATCTTGGACCTATCAACAGCAATACCCTCACTAAAAATAACATGTCCTAAGACTACACCTTGCTTAACCATAAAATGACATTTTTCAAAATTCAAAATAAGGTGAGACTCAACACATCTATTCAATACCTTATCAAGACTATCCAAGCATGCATCAAATGAAGTGCCATAAACAGTAAAATCATCCATAAAGACTTCCATACAATTCTCTAGAAAATCAGAAAAAATACTCACCATGCACCTCTGAAATGTACCTGGGGCATTGCATAAAACAAAGGGCATCCTCCAGTATGCAAATATGCCAAATGGGCATGTAAAGGTGGTCTTCTCCTGATCTTCTGGTGCAATGTGGATATGAAAATAACCAGAAAACCCATCAAGAAAATAGTAGTGTGACTGACCTACCAATCTTTCCAGCATCTGATCAATGAAGGGTAATGGGAAGTGGTCCTTGCTGGTGGCTTGGTTCAGCCTCCTTAGTCTATGCAGACTCTCCAGCTATTCTGCACTCTTGTAGGCACTAGCTCCTCCTTTGAGTTCTTCACCACTATTATTCTAGTCTTCTTTGGAACCACTTGCATCGGGCTCACCCACTTGCTGTCTAAAATTGGATAAAAAATTCCTGCAACCAGTAACTTACTCACTTCTTTCTTCACCACATCCAAGATGAGCGGGTTGAGCCTTCTCTGAGGTTGCCTCACTGGTTTCACTCTCTCCTCTAACTAAATTCTGTGCATGCACGTAGAGGGGCTAATCCTAGGTATGTCTGCCAATGTCCAGCCTATAGCCTTCATGTTCTGCCTCAGGATGTTCAACAACTTCTCTTCTTGCTCTGGTTGCAGATCTTTGGCTATAATGACTGGTAGCTTCTCATTTGGTGCCAGAAATGCATACTTCAAATTTTCTAGCAGTGTCTTCAGTTCCAAGGTGGGTGGCTCTATGATAGGAGGTGCTAATCTTGGAGTTGCTTCTGATGGTTTAGGTTCAGCACCTGCAATCTGTGAAAAATTCTGCACAACAGCATCATCATATCCTATGGAAGCTAAAATAGAATTAGCAGAGTTAAAATGATGTACAAAATTCAAAATCACAGAATTTAAAATTTCAGAATCTAAAATTTGCACATCAGCATCAGAATCTACAGAAACAGAAACTACAAAATTTTCGGAATTAGACTCATCAGTAGCAGAAATTTCTGTAAATGTAGAATTTGTGCAACCAGAAACTGAAGTAGCAGAATGTTCAGAAAATGGTAATGTAGAACCTGCAGAAAGTGTAAGTGCAGTATTTAAATCTGCAGAAATAGAATTTACAAAGACAATAGCAGAATTGGCATAATTTGACACTGCAGAATCAATATTTGCAGAATCTGAAAATATAACAAAGAGAATTCTTGCATAGCAAATGTAATTAGGTTTGTCACAATCAATACACGCAAAATCTGCAGTGGCAAAATTCATGCAAACAGAATTTCCAACATTTAATTCAACATCAACATTAGAATTCGCAGGCTTAAACATAGCACAATCAGAATCAGCATAAACAGATTTGTCAGCAGAAAAATTCACAAAATTAGAATTAGTAAATGCTGAAACTAAAACTGAAGCAGTAGGATTTTTAGAATTTGAACAAACAGAATCACAACCATGTAAGCATGCAGCAAATTCAGCATAAACAGCACAAACAGCACATAAGTCATTACTACCATCACAATCACAATCAACACAATATAATTTAGCCAACATGTTCTCATGCACTTCATCAACCAATGAATCAATAATGTCTATATGAAAAATAGAATGCTCTTCCGGTGGGTATCTCATGGCATCAAACAGATTAAATTGCACTTTACTATCTCCAAATTCCATGGATAATGTACCAGAATGCACATCAATCTTACTCTTAGCAGTTTTCAAAAATGGCCTACCTAAGATTAATGTTGGTTGATTAGCATGCAATTCATCCTCCATATTTAGTACATAGAAATCAGCAGGAAAAATAAGGTCATTTACTTTTACCAACACATCGTCTAAAACTCCCTTAGGGTGAGTTATGCTTCGATTAGCAAGTTGGATGACCACTCCTGTTGGCTTGAGCTCTTTAATGCACAAGGACTGGTGAATTGATTTTGGCATGACATTTATTAAAGCTCCAAGATCCAACATAGCTTGACTGAACTGCTTACTTCCTATGATGCATGGAACGGTGAAAGTCCCTGGATCCTTACATTTCGGAGGAATACTTGGCTGAATGATTGCAGAAACATTTCTGCCCATGCTCACCTTCTCATTTCCCTTCAGCCTCCTTCTATGGGTGCACAAGTCCTTGAGAAATTTGGCATACTTTGGAATCTGTTTGATGGCTTCTAGGAGTGGAATATAGACTTCCACTTTTCTGAATGTGTCCATGATCTCCTTGTCCAATTCAACTTCTGCCTGCTTCTTGTTTTGTGTCACTCTATTAGGGAAAGGCAGTGGAACACTTTGTTCAAGTTGCTTGCTGCTGCTACTGCTTGGTTCTGCACCATTTGTCTTTATTTCTGCAAAATCAAATTTTTCTGCTACCTCTGGTTATTCTACAGAATCTGCTTGGTTGTTCTTTTTTGCAACATCAAGAATCTTAAGCTCCTTGCCACTTCTCAAAGTGATGGAACTTACATTCTTTGGATTGGTCACGGATTCGAAGGGAAGGTTGCCAGAACCTTGAGACTTCATCTCATTTACTATTGTAGCCAATTGATCAATCTATGTTTCAGATTTGGATGCTAGCTTCTGTTCTTTGTTGAAATTGAACACTACTGGTTGCCATCTGCTTCACCAATTCTGCCAAACTTGGCTCTAAGCTACTGCTGCTGCTTTGTGGTTTATTTTGCTGAACTGGTGGATGGTATTGTCCTGAGCTTGGTCCAGCAGAATTTTACTTAAACTGAGGTTGCTGAAACTGATTGAAGTTGTTACCATACCGCAGATTCGGGTGATCTCTCCAACCAGGATTGTATGTGTTGGAGAATGGATCATAACTCTTCTGCTGCTGTTGCTGATAAGGCCTACCAAGAAAGATTCCCACAACAGTTTCATTGCTCTCCTGCAAATGTAGACACTGATCTGTTGGATGTCCTAGTATAGAGCAAATGCCACAAATGATAGCTACTGGTTGTTGGGGCTGGGACTGCTGGCCAAGTGCCAATTGCCTCACCAAGGTTGTCAACTCATCTATTCGATTCTCCATCCTCTGTTGGTTTGTATTAGAGGTTTATACTTCATTTACTCTACTTGTTGACACTATGGCTCGGGTACCAAATTGTTGTGCATTGGTAGCCATGTTTGCAATTAACTCATGAGCTGCAGTAGGTGTTTTATCTACCAAAGCCCCTCCAGAAGCAGTATCAACCATACTTCTATCCATTGGCATGAAACCTTCATAAAAATACTGAATGAGAAGCTTGTCACTAATCTGATGGTGTGGGCAGCTTGCACACAATTTCTTAAACCTTTCCCAATACTCATGCAATGTCTCTCCACTAATCTGCCTTATGCCACAAATTTCTTTTCTGATGGAAGCAGCTCTTGAGGCAAGGAAGAATTTCTCCAAGAACATCCTCTTCATGTCTTGCCAGTTTGTGATGGAACTTGGATGCAAGTAGTACACCCAATCCTTGGTAGATCCATCCAGAGAAAAATGAAATGCCCTCAGCTTGATGTGATCTTCCTTCACTCCATGTGGCTTCATGGTTGAGCACACTACATGGAACTCCTTCAAGTGCTTGTAAGGGTCTTCTCTAGCTAAGCCATGAAACTTGGGCAGCAGATGTATCAGTCCTAATTTTAGCTTGAAATCTGCATCCAAATTCGAGTATTGGATGGCCAAAGTTTGATAGTTGACATCAAGTGCTGCAAGTTCCTTCAAGGTTCTATTAGCCATGCTTCCTGAAAAATCCGAATTATCAACAAAATTAGGAATAGAATCAAAAATAGAATTATTAGCAGAACTAGTCTCAAATAACCTCCTCTTAGCTCTTCTAATTTGTCTAAGAGTCCTCTCTAATTCAGGATCAAACTCAACTAAATTAGGACTTGGATCAGACCTAGTCATGCATTGACAAAATAGCAAATAGAACCATATACACAAAGCACTAAAACATGCACACAAATACTCGAAATAATCAAAATAAATATAAAAACACTACCAAATAATTTTTAAGAATTATTGGACCACCACACCTCAAAAATTTTGCCCTCAAGGAGTAAGAAAATGCCCAAAAAAATTTTAAAAAATTAAAAAAGTGGTCTGAACAAAGGAATTTGGCTTGAAAATAAAAAGTCAATAGCATTGCTTTCATCTTGATCAAAGGGCCATTTTCCTTCAACTGACCAATTTTCAAGTCAATCAGAGCACAAAATCTTTTATAAAAATACCCGTTACATCCCTAAAAAATACCGAAAGGATCAAAAAGCGTCAAAAGCCTATCTAAACGATGGAATTTGACAAGAACAGGGGGGGCTCAATCCAAAGGATTGAGTCTTTCTCAGAATGATGTTTTGCTATAAAATCAAGTCCTCTGAAATCAACTGAAACGAGTTAGTTGTAAAAAAAAAAATCGTAAAATCGAACTACTAACTATAAATTAAAACTGACAACATAACCAAACACACGTCAAAATAGAATATGCAATGATATTAACACATATTAACATGACCAAATAACATCAATCATCCCCGGCAACGGCACCAAAATTTGACTCGAGTGCCGAGCTCGATCAAATTACAATAAAACCGAATTTCACTAAATTGTAGTAACGGCGCAACTCGGGTCATTTCCTAGTGATGACAATGTTATATGATCAGAAAATTTGGGGGGGGGGTTTAGGAATTTAAATTACCGAAATGAATATAAAAGAAATGAACAGAATTTGGAACATCTAATCCAAGAATCAAAAGAAGACCATTTTCATTCAATCATTGAGTTCTAATTGTATGTCAACAAACCAGTCACTGATTAATGTCAAGTTCGAATGAAACCTCAATTCGACCTCTGCATTACACATGAAAAACTTCACGCATTCGATTAACACTTATATAATTAAACTCAGAAACCTCTAGAATCTAATCAATTCATGTTAATTTCCAAGCACTAATGCACTTAATCACCAAGTTCAAATCCGAAACCTGATTCTACTTGTCAAAACAGTTACGTCACAATATTAAACAACCGAGTAATATGCAAGCAAACAAACAACCAAGTAGTTAATCACAATACCAGATTGAAAATCTTCAAATCCGAAATTGAATCAAAAACAAGGAAAAAAGGGAGTAGAAGAAACCGAATTAATGAACTCTGAAGCAACAACCGTCAAGAATGCTAATGTTGTCTTTGAATCCTTGGATTAGATGGAAGCTTACTCCTCCATGAATGGAGGAAGACAAATTCGCAAGGTGGGGGGGGCATGAGAGAAGAGAGAAGAAGAAGAAGTCCGAAAATTCCTATTCAAAATCTGTCTCTGTTACAAGTCTAGCCTCCCTCTAATTCAGCCAGCCAAAATAGAATCAAAATATCTCCCCATCAATCCGTAACAGTCATTACATTAATTCCCTCTCTCTCCTTTGAATCTGGACACCTTATTTGCTAAATTCTGAATTATATAAAGAAAGTTATGCTAAAAACATGCAAGTCCTCTAATCCAATTAGTAATGTTTGTCTGCATTTTTGGAAAAGGAAACCATCAGTTTGGATTTGTGGTCTGAAGATCACTTAAAGCTTTGGATGTCAGCTTCAAAACGCCACTGGAATGGGCTCAATTGGGCTACTATGGACCAAGATATGGTCCAAATACTACACCCAGTTCAGAAATTGCGACTGCGCCACTTCAGTTCATTTCTAGGCCCAATTTCAGCTCCTTAACACTAGAATTGGCCTCTGACTTCTTCATATCACTTGTAGGCCTATCTCTCAGCTTTCCTACAAATCAAGAATCACAATAAAATGAGCTCTAAAACTCAAGATATAACCCAAAAACCAAAATAGTGCTAGAATTCGCCTAATACTGGAAAATTTAACTCAAACCCAAACAAAATCCAAACAATACAAAATGGTCCAATTCAAAACAATTAGGCACAAGAGAGAATTAATGAGCTAGGAATGAGGGAAAATAAGTACATAAAAATCCAATTGATCACACACACACTACGATTTATTGTTTATTCTCTAATAAGAGAGTTAGTGTGAGTGTTCATACAAAAGCATATTGTTTACATCAACTGTATCCTGATCCAATAATGGTCATTGTGAGCTTCAAAAGAGTAGGACAAACACTACTCAATTGTAAAACTTAGAGAGGCTTGAGAAAAGACTACTCATTTGTAAGAAGATTAGAGAAGCTTGGACAAAGAATACTCATGATTTATAAAATCTTAACAAAGAGTTAAGGACTAGAAGTAGGCAAGTAGTTGGCCGAACCAGTATAAAAATCTCTTGTGTGATTCTTCTATTCCTTAGCTTGCTATTTGGTTTTATCACATAATCTCTATTCTTTGTATACTTAATCTGAAAAGTTTATACCTGTTGTAAATAGAACAAAATAGTTTTATAAACTAACAAAATCGCTTCCACAATCCAAGTCTTGGACTTGAGAAAGTTGTTCTATCAAAGTTTTTAGGTTTAAAAAATTTTGTGAGCAACGATTCAACCCTCCTTCTGGTGTCATCTCTTCCAACAAAGTCCTCAGTAGGTAAACTCAATCCACTATTCATACAGGGTGTCATAATAACATTATAGCATAATGAGACACTTAGATTACTTGTGCAAATGCTCAGACATGACTTTATACAAGTGCACTTCATTTTACCATTCTTTTTCCTTCTGCAACTTGCATCTTGCTTCTCTGTACTTGGTCCCCTAAAGGTGAATGGCCTCTCTCACCCCTGGGTAATAGCTTGCTTCTCAGGTCCAAGTTCATACCTATACATGAGTGACGGGTTTACTTTCTCCGACCCTCACACCAATCTATTACCCTTAAATCTGGTCGAGGGTTGCCTTATGTCTTAGGCAATACTACCCTGGCCTATTGCGAGGTGGAGGCTCAGTACATCCCTTTTTGCAAGTTCTTAACATCTTTCTTTATTCTTGAATATGATTATGCATGCATATGCTCTACATATTTATGCATATACCTTGTAGCTTACTCTCAAACATTTCTTGCATGTATGAGTCTCATGAGCATAACATATAAATGATCATAACATTCATATACTTTCACATATTTCTGTTGGAATTTTCGCAGCATAATAGCTGAATATGGATACATCCCCATATACAAATAGTTAGTTAGTCCCAATAATCCATATTCACCATAGATAATAGGTCAATATAACATTATTCTAGGGTGACATTTGATTAAACTTATGCCCTTGACCTTTTATGGCTTACAGAGTTTCTAATTCATGGCAATTCTCAAGTCATGCCCTTTTCTTCTAAATCTGTCTTGTTTTCTAAATTCTGATATGTATCACTTGAGTTATTAAAGTTGTACTCAAGACTGCCCTATTTCATAATAGACTTGTAGAATTTAGAAAATCACTAAAAATTTGTCCTGTGTTAATTTTATCCAAAATTTGTATCAATTTGTAGCTATTAGAATTATCTTTCAATCTCCAGAAGTTTCACTCCAATTGGGTAACTAGAGATCAAGTTATGAACCCCTCAAGTGGGATGCCCTATTTCAACCTGATTTGAGCATAGGTCAATTTTCAAGAATTACTAGGAAAATCTACTCATGGCATGACTCTAAATTTTTTATGGCATAATTCTCTATATGTTAGCTTTTTAACAAAGTTAGTTTCACTTAATTTGAAGTTGTATAGGGCAAGTTATGCCTTTCTTATCACCCCCTGGTCAGGGCAGAGAGTGAATTCCAATAGTAAACTTTAAAAATTTCATAACTAATTCCTTTTAAATCCAATGGCCTCATACTTTATACCCTGAATTGCTCTTGAAGTCTAGTTTCTTATAAAATTAGTCTTGTTTGAATTTCAGTTCTATAGGGGGAGTTATAGACTCCTCCGTACAGACGTCACTTGGGATTTCTAATTCACAGCTTTTCTGTTTTGGGTCTATCTTATTCTCTTGATCTATTCTTCAATTTAAACTAAGTTTTTCCTATCTTAAATCACTAGAAACAAGTCATAATACCATTATTTAAGCATAAATCATTGATAGCATAAGAGAATCATCTCAGCCACATAACCACATAACACATTAAATAGCTAAGGATTTGAGCTACCTACCTCAAGATTCTTGAAACAATGGAAGCAAGGAAGCCAAGAACAAACTCCTAGCCTTCCTTCTCCTCCATGGCAGTAGCCAATATGGGCATGGGGAGATTCTATTTAATGCTTGATCATCAAATTGATAGAGGGGTTTTGTAAACAAGGAGATGAGGAACAATTTTCATAAAAGGACCAAATGGTTTTGAGGCCAAGAAGACCATGAACTATAAGCTTGAAGCTCAAAGCCATGGAGGTTGTAGATGAAGAAGATGGAGGTAAAGAAAGGGAGGTGATGGAGCACAAAATTTTTAGGCCCATTTAAGAAGAATTAAGCTCCTTCCTTCATAAGTTAAAATAACTTATGAAGGCTTATGATTGACGGAAAAATTTTGGCTTGTAACTTAAGCTTTGTGGGTTAAATCTCATTGGTGGGTTTGAAGCAAAAATTTAAATTCTTCTAGGCCTGAATTTGAGTGGCTCATCTTTGGCCATTGAGAGAGGTTTTAATTGATACTCATACCCACAAATAATATAGGACCTTTGAGGATTAATTCAAGGTGCCCAGTTATTAACTCAAGTATCTTAAGCTACCTAGAACAATGCAACATTATGTGAGCAATCTCATACTTTTGTCTAATTGATGGGTAGAAAACCTTAATTTAAAGTTATGACAAGTATTTTAGTTATCTACCAGTATCTTGAAACCTACAAAATCTCCAAAAACAGGAATTTTTTATGGTTGCCTTCCTAACAACCATAAACCCTTAATTACAATCTTGTCGCTATAATTCAATAATTACAATTTCATCCTTACCTTTTCTACAATTTCCTTAATTACAATTTTACTCTTGCCTCGAGCCTGAACTTCCTCCTATCTTGGCAAATCCTCAAGGTTCGAGATGTTACATTTTAGCCTTCCGTAAGCCCTTTGGTATTTTTTGTCTGAGTTTCTACTGTATTTTCTGTCTTCTATAACTAATGGTATTTTTGCCAAATTTGAGTGAGTTGAGGGCCATCCTATGTCATTTCACACCAGAATACCTCCGTGGCTTAATTGGGTAAGATTTAGGTTTCTACTGTTCTGCTACATGATTCTACTCCGTTTAAAATCTTATTCTACTAATTCTATAGATACAGGGATCTAAATGTCTTTTTCTAAAATGTTTTGAGGTCGTTGTGGAAATAATCTATGGGGTTAATGTGTAATTACAAAAGTTCTGGGACAAAACTATAAATAATAAAAGTTTACAAAGGGGCATTTTCATCATTTCCTAATTTTTGGCATATGGCAGTGCCATATTTTCAACGGCAATGTAATGCTATCATATAGTTCTAAATGTGAGAATTGTCATGGCACAGTGCTGCCTGAGAAATTCTTACACTGCCTAATTGAAATAATTCAAAGTTTTTATTATGCTATATGAAAGAAAATAGGGATATTACACACTATCCACCTTAAAAGAATTTTGCCCACAAAATTCCATAGCTAAGAATAATTTGGAATAATCTTTTAACCTATAGGGATAATTCTCTCTTCGAGTTCGTATTTCGTCCTATGCTTGCTTGTCAGTAGTTACGAGGTATTATTTTCGAACATGAAGAATCCTTAAGGATTATTTTGGTGCCTCAGTTTTCCTCGTCTCAACAACGACCGAACCATTATTAGGTTCATTGGGGGACTTTCTTCATCTCCTTTGCTTTATACCCAACTACTCTTGCTTTGTGCTAGCTGCTAAATCTTTCGCTACTTGTACTCGAGACCTTAGATATGAATTCATGAAGGTTTGTAGTTGCAAAGATTACTGATTTTTTCCAAGATTCTTGTTCACTTGACTGTCCTTAGTCTAATGATTAATCTTTCTCTATTAAGGCCCTTTAGAAATGTAGGCTTAGATCTCTCCTCAAAATTTAGCTACGAGTTTACTTTACCCTGTGCCCTAATACTTGTTATGAAGACCTCAGATCACTCCCACTATGGAACCTCTTGATGCTTATCACGAGTTCTATTTCCCAAGATATGATTAGCTCAATGTGAGAAAAAGGAAGTGGCAGTCTCGCCTCCTTGTTGAGCTGCAAGGATCCTACTATTTTCCTACTCTCTTCAACGAACAAGGAGATTTCTCATCTGTTTTGTTGATGTCCACCTTCCTCTGGACTTTAAATACTAACTGTAGCACCAACATTACTGCCCTCATTGGTGGTCAGACCCAATACAATATATACCAGTTCTAGTGGCCAAATTTTATATTACTTTCACTTCGAGTCTTCTTGCTATCCTTCCTAATATCTTGTTCCCAGAATGTGACCTATTCAGTGTGACAAAAGGAAGTGATATTCTCGCTTCCCTATTTGAGTTACAATACAAGGACCAGAAGGTCACCCATCTTAGTATTACTCTCACCAAGCACGCTTAACTACGAATTTCTGATGGGATCCGATGCATTAGTGCTGATATGATCGCACCTAATCTAGCTTCGAGTATGGAGACTTAACTGATTGCCTCCAGTCCTGCATCATAACCTTGACCATCATGGGGCGTAGTTCCAAACCCTTTGATCTTATATTGGTGCATCACCCAATCCTTCATGTAGGTGCATCGAGCCATTGCAATTATTACTGGTGACAAAACAACCCAATTCATTACCTCCTACAAACTCTTACTTGTACCATAATTCCATATTAGGTAGCATTTCTCTTTTTAATGGGCCAATCAGAATCAGAACTTTCTTTCTTCCTTTTTCGTTCATACAATGTCCATTGTTCTTGTTGAAAACTTGTCTTCATTTTAGTCCATTAGGATCTCCCATTCTACTACTATCTCAGCCTATAAGGATCAACTGCAAGCTCTAAGTCTTTATCATATTTGCCTGAATTTGAAAACATTCCTCATCGAGTTACTCTACTCATGGCACTCGCAATGGTGCCTAAAGGTGATTGCTATATTTCGCCTTTGTTCTCTGAATAGCCACATCTCTTCATTAACAACATATCAAAGATGGTCCTATCATATAGTTTTTATGGTGGCTAAGGTTGATGGAGTTTCAACATAACTAGATCTTTCAACACCTCCTTTATCCTTAAAAAATAGAAAACATTACACTTGCTTCATATACCACCCTAGTTCGAAAGTGTCGTACTTCAGGTTAGTAGGAGATATACTGCATTTTCTCCTAAAGAATGCTTTCGAATTTACTCTTATAACTTCATCTTCTTTACATACCATGTATGACCGAGTCTTTACCTTAATACGATATGCAGTTTGATGGATTTCTTCAAATTCTGTCCAACTATTTCCTCTTGAAGTTAAGATTCCACTTAATGCTCATCCAATTTGTAGTTGCCAGAGCGCTAACTCCTAGTACCCTTAAGGGAAAGAGTAGTTCCATCCTCTGAATGAAGACTTGGAAAAGTCTTCCTTATACATAGCTGAAGCTTTTGCTCTTAATTCCTTTCGCTAAATCTCTACCTCATCAAACCATGCTCCAAACTTCTTAAATGAAGAATTGCGTCTTTACAATATAACATTACCACAACCCAGAATAAAAAACCATCAACTAAGTATGTTGGTGGAGTACTTTCAATGTAATTTCACCTCCAAAGAAGAATAAGGTTACTATCTATGCCACATGATATAACTTCATTGGTGGATAATTACCCTACTCCTATTGATTATCCATTAAACAGATAGAAACAAACAAAAGGATCCTCTTGATAAAGTCTAAAAAAAACAGCCTGAACTGAGTAAACACTAATGGCTTAAGATAATCCTTAGCTTATTGCACTCCCTAACTTGTCAACCGTTTACCACTTTTGGCAACCTCTACCTCTCGAAAAGTTTCACATATAATAACTATGTTGAGAAGGTTCCTGATAAGCCTGCAAGGCATCATAGGCTTCTATCTACACAAAACCTTATATTGGGTGATCAGACTCAATATTTAGTCAAGTGCAACAGATAGTCTACAACACTCACAACCAAGCTACCATGCACAATTATCTATGTCGTCATCATATAAGGACCTAAAGCATGGTCTATTTAGACTCTCAAAGTATGTCTCACAAGTATAGTCAGTCCATCCATGGGCCTATATAAGACGAACCACTCTGATACCATAATGTAACATTCATGCTAGCTAGGTCTATGTCATGCCTCACATGGTGGCTACAAATGGTACCTATCAAAGCATGCATGGTAGCTAGGTCCTTGGCCATGCATCACGTATGCCCTTGGGCAAAGAGTCGCGCTTCGCCATAGTAATGCACAAGAGTTCCCAAGAATTGGCTTAATTTTCTTTTGCTCTAATACCAGTAATGTAACACCCTCTAAACATATATGTCATGCTCGAGCCATGGGGCTATATCTAGAGATTGTTACATCTACTATAAAAGACTTTTAAATAAGGAAAATATTATACATATGGCCCTAAAACATCAAAATTCTTTACTGAATAAGGGTTTATAACCCAAAATATTTACACATGGAAGTTGAAATAACTAAAACTTAAAAGAAGCTTAACCAATATTATGTGTAAATCTAGTCTTGGCCTGCTATCATCACTCAGTGGCTATTCATTTCCCACTTTTGGTTTCTCGGACTTGGCTCCAGTGCAAGTCTTTTGTCATGTAGGCATCCCCAAAACACCTACTGCGAGCTCAACATCTATGCTATGTACTAGAATATTTATGGAAAACAACAAACAGGTAGTGAGGGCTTTAAGTCCTCAGTAGTTTGATCAATTGGATTTTTATGTACTTATTTTCTCTCATTCCTAGCTCATTAATTCTCTCTTATGCCTAATTGTTTTGAATTGGACCATTTTGTATTGTTTGGATTTTGTTTGGGTTTGAGTTAAATTTTCCAGCATTAGGCAAATTCTGACACTATTTTGGTTTTTGGGTTATATCTTGAGTTGTAGAGCTCATTTTATTGTGATTCTTGATTTGTAGAAAAGCTGAGAGATAGGCCTACAAGTTATATGAAGAGCTCAGAAGCCAATTCTAGTGTTAAGAAGCTGAAATTGGGCCTCGAGGTGAACTAAAGTGGTGCAACCACGGATTCTCAGCAGGGTGTGGTATTTGGGCCATATCTCGGTCCAAAGATGTCTGATTGAGCCTGTTCCAGTGGTATTTTGAAGCTGACATCCAAGGCTACAATTTTTCTTCAGAGTGGAAATCCAAACGGAATCGTTTTGATGGACAAAACGGTAGAAGAATGTTACTCACGGAATTAGCTATAATGATTTCATGTTTTTAATGTAACTTTCTTTCTATAATTCGGATTTTAGCAAATAAGATGTCCAGATTCAAAGGAGAGAGAGAGGATTAATGTAGTGATGAAAATTTAATAAGTTTAGGCGATTTTGATTTGGATTTTTGGCCGGTTTCTGAAAAAGGTCGAACTTGTTCTTAGGAGATAGATTTTGGAATAGGAAGCAATTTTCGATTTTTGGTTCTTCTTCTCCTCTCTTCACTCACGCCCCCCCCCCCCACCTTAATAACTCGTCTTCCTCCATTCATGGAGGAGTAAGCTTCCATCTAATCCAAGGATTCAAAGGAGCATTGGCTATCTTGAGGATTTGCACAACCAAACTTCATCAAATCAAATCGGTTTTCTACTCCCTTTTCTTTCAGTGTGATTACTCCAATTTCGGATTTGAAAGTTTTTTATTCAGAATTGTGGTGGTTTATGATTGATTGCTTGCTTACTTGCTTGCATATTGCTCGATTGATTAATGTGTAATGCAATTGCGTGAGTAGAATCATTTTCAGGTTTGAATTTGATGATTGATTACATTGGTGCTTGAAAATTAACATGAATTGGTTAGGTTCTAGAGGTTTCTGAATTTAATCATTTATCTGTTAATTGAATGCATGAAGGTTTTCATGTGCAATTTCGCATCCGAACAGAGGTTTCTTTCGGGTTTGATGTCAGTCACTGATTTGATTTGAATGATTATTTTTAGAATCCGATGATAGATTAGCCACTGTCTTTCTTGGTTCTTGGATTGGATGTTCCAAATTCTGTTCATTTCTTTTATATTCATTTCAGTATTTTAAATTCCTAAACCCCCCCCCAATTTCTTGATCGTATAACATTGTCATCGCTGGGAAATAACCCGGGTTGTACCCTTGCTACGAGTTTAGTGTAATTCGGTTTTTATTGTAATTTGATTGAGCTCGGCACTCGAGTTCATAGGTAAACACAACCCACTAATCATATAGGGTATCATCAAAAACATTCCAACCACTTCGATTTATTATGAAAATGTGAATACATGCAGCAATAGATTCAATTTTTAATTTAAAACATCCTTTCTCGAAGCGAGTTACTTTTAGCAAACACTTGGCATATTTCTTGATAAATATAATAACAAATATAACAATTCAATCATGATCATAATAACATTATAGCATAACAAGATACTTAGATTGCATATGTAAATGCTCAGACTTGACTTTATGCAAGTGCACTTGACTTTACTACTCTCTTTCCTTTTGCAACTTGCATCTTCCTTCTCTGTACTTAGTCCCCCCAGAGGTGAATGGCTTCTCTCACCCTTGGGTAATAGCCTGCTTCTCAAGTCTGAGTTTGTACCTATACATGAGTGACGAGTTTACTTTCCTCAACCCTCACACTAGTCTATTCCCCTTAAATCTCATCGAGGACTAGCCCAAGTATTAGAGACAGTATCACCTTGGCCCACTGTGAAGTGCAGGCTCGATACGTCCCTTTTTGCAAGCTCTTAACATCTTTTTTCATTTTTGAATATGATTATGTATGCATATGTTATACATATTTATGCATATGCCTTGTAGCCTACTCTCAAACATTTCTTGCATGTATGAGTCTCATGAACATAACATATAAATGACCATAGCATTCATATACTTTAACATATTTCTGCAGGAATTTTGGCAGCCTAATGGCTGAATATAGATACATCCCCATATACAAACAGTCAGCCAGTCCCAGTAATCCAAATTCACCATAGATAGTAGGTCAATATAACATTATTCTAGGGTGACATTTCATAAAACTTATGCCCTTGACTCTTTATGGCTTATGGAGTTTCTAATACAAGGCAATTCTCAAGTTATGCCCTTTTCTTCTAAATCTATCCGATTTTTTAAATTCTACCATTATTTCATTTTAATTCATTTTAACGTAGAAAGTTAATATATTGTATCTCTATTTGTCTATTTTTAAACCTCTTTAGTTTCACTAACTTCTGATTTGTATAACTTGAGTTATTAAAGTTTTACTCAAGGCTGCCCTGTTTCATGATAGACTTGCACACTAAAAATTAGAAAATCACTAAAAATTCATCCTACATTAATTTTATCCAAAATTTGTATAAATTTGTAGCTATTAGAATTATCTTTCAATCTCCACAAGTTTCACTCCAATTAGGTAACTAGAGGTCAAGTTATGAGCTCCTCAATTGGGTTACCCCGTTTTAATCTAAATAGAGCATGGGTCAATTTTCAATAATTACTAAGTCTAACATTTTTATGGCATAATCTTCTATGTATTAGCTTTATAACAAAATTAGTTTCTCTAAATTAGAAGTTGTATAGGGCAAGTTATGCCCTTCTCATCACTCTCTCATTAGGGTAGATTGTGAATTCGAATAGTGAACTTTAAAAAATTCATAACTAATTCTTTTTAAATTCAATGGCCTCATAATTTATATCCTTGTGCTTTTAGAGACTAGTTTCTTCTAAATTAGTGTCATTTGAAGTTAAGTTCTATAATGTAATATCTCGAAGAAACAGTGGTTTTGATCAGCACTATTGATTGAATTATTTTGTTTCATTAGAGAAATACACTTAATTAGGATTAAAAATATAAACATTAGGGTTAGAAAAAAAAATTGAGTTTGTTATATGGAAAATTAAAGAAGGCTATTAGTGTAACAACCCAAACAATAAATATGTTTAATTTACACTGTTAATTGATTTATTCAATTTTATTAGATATGTAAGAATAATTAGAGGTTAATTTGAAGTTAATTAAAGAGATTATGATTTAGAAAAATTAAAATAAACATGCAAAAAATCTTACAAAGTTATTAGTAATGTTTTATCCATTTGAACGAAATCGATAAAGATTCGATATTTTATACTACCAGAATCGAATCAATAGAATTCTATAATAGAAACCCTAGGTTGAGTAGCTGAAATTTAGTCACTCCTACCCCTCAAAATGGTGCCACTTGCAACCCACCAAGGAGAGGAGATTTGGCTAAAAACCAACCACCCATGCCATCCATCCACCAATTAGATGACACCAAACCTCATCACTTGTATTATAAGACTTCACAAATCCCCTCTCACTTGGTTAAATTTTCTGCCCATCTCCAGCTGAGCTCTCTCTCGCTTCTTCTTCCACTTCACTTCATTTTCCCTCCATCTTCAAGTTTCAACCACTTCCTGCATCAAAAACTTGAATCTAGCTAGCTATTACATCAATTTTGAGGTAGGATTCAATATCTTTCATGGTTTTTCTGGTTTTGTGGCTGATGAGGGTTTTAGTTCCACTCTTTTATTTGATGATATATGGTGTTTATATAATATTTTATGGCTGGATTAACATGTGATTATTGGGTTTGGATTGAAACTTGAATAAAAAAATTAAAAGAAACCAAGTAAAATTTGATTTAGTGAAAAACCCTAAACTATCTGTACTGCAAAGTGTACAGCTTCACCTACGACCGTCAGAATTTGATGACACTAATTTTATATGAAACTAGACACTATATTTTGCCAACCATATAAATTATAAGGCCATTAGAATCGTAATGAGTGAGATATGAATTTTTGAAGTTAGCCCTAAAATCTTGTCCTTGGACCAAAATAGACTACAGTGTAGGAGGCATAACTTGCATTATACCACTTCAATTAGAGTGCAACAAATTTGTTTAGAAAGCTAACATATAGAATAATGTGCTATAAAAACTTCAAAGTTAGATTCACTCTCTGTTTTTCCCAGTAATTCACCAAATTCATCCTATGTTCAGACTGGGCTAAAATAAGGTAGACCAATTCAACCAAGTTTGGGAGCTTATAACTTAAGCTATGCCTACTCAAATAAATGAGACTTGCTAAAATAAAATCTAGTTCTGTTAGCTTTAAAATGATATAAGATTCAAACAAATCTAATAAGATTTCTATTTTTGGTGAATTTTTATATTTAAGTGCCCAATTCTGCCCAATATCAAGGTAGCCTTGGGAAAATATTAATAACTCAACCTATACTTATCAAAACTTAATAGAACCAGATAGAACTAAAAGTAGACACATAAAGCTACAATATATTAGAATTTTAGGCCTAAATAAGTTAAGATGAATTTATGGCATAATTTAAAAAACAAGGCAAAATTGAGAAATTTAGGGAAAGTGGTCAAAGTAAGTGCTTAGGCACCCTAATATGTGAGTGACCTATGTCTAGAGTTTAAATGTTGTAATTCTATATTGATACTAAAATGCTAATGTGTTGTGTTGATTTTGGTACTCTAGTTGACTATCTGAATTAAAGATTATTATTCATAAGGAAATTGTTCTAATCCGTTATGCTGCCGAATTTTCGCAAAACTTGTATTAATTATGAATTTGGTAGTTCTAACCTTTCAAGTTGATTATTCATGAATGTATGAACTATGAGACACTTGATGTAAGATATAACACCCTCCAAATACATAAGCCATGCTCGAGTCATGGAATTGTATGTAGAGGTTGCTACCAATATTGCAAATCACTTTTTAACGAAGAATATGTAATATACAGTCCGCAATTTATGCATTGTTACTACTAAATAGGAATTTCATGGTTTCTAATCTCGGGTACAAAGCAAAATATAATTACAATTAAAGAAGGCTTATCTAACTACAAGTATAAATCTCATCTTGATTTAGAGTCCGCACGTCATGATTATCGGCCATCCGCAATAGTGCCTTGTATTGGGCCCCTAAGATTTCAAACTTAAACTCTATCGCTCTCCCAGCCACTTTCACTGTAGACGTGGGGTCTATCCCAAACACTAGAATGTTTATGGAAATAACAAACAAGTAGAGAGTTAGAACGTAAGGTTCCTAGTAAGCACAGACATAAGGTGACATCATAAACATTCCAAACGCTTCGATTTATTATAAAAATATGAATGCATACTATCACAGGTTAAAGTTTAAGTTTGAAATCACTTTTCTTGAAGCGGGTTATATTTTAGCAAACACTTAGTATATTTCAAGACAGATAATGTAATAATAACAGGACAATACATCATTCATAATCATAAAGCATTACAAAGTCATTAGATGCTTTAATATGCACATGAGCTTGACTTAATGCAAGTGCACTTGACTATATGTGTTTTCTCTCTTTAACTTGCTACTTAATCGTGCTCTTCTATACTTGGTCCCCTGGAGGTGATTGGCCTCTCTCACCTCTAGGTAATAGCCTGCTTGTCAAGTCTGAGCTCATACCTATACATGAGTTATGGGTTTACTTTCCCCAACTCTCACACCGATCTATCTCCCTTAAATCTCTTCAGGGACTGGCCCAAGTCCTAGACACTACTGTCCTGGCCCATGCTAGCTGGGTCCTTTGCCATGCCTCATATGGTGGCTTGGTACATCCTTTTTTGAAAGTTCTTATTAACTTTCTCTCGACTTATGATCATGCATGTGAATTCTCTACATTCTTGTACATGACTCACATCATACTTCAATCTTATTTGCATGCATGATTATCATAGTCACATCATATACATAATCATAATTTCAAATTCATAAGTAATCAACGTGACAGGTAAAACCACCAATTTATTAATCTTGTACTTTCTGCCGGAAATTCAGTAGCATAACGGATCAAGTCTGCTTCCTAGTGAATAGTACCAATCAACCAGATAATCAACCATATAGTAAAACCAACATAATGCATCAATCTTTCAACACTTATATAAGTTTTGTAACATTTAAGCTTGATTTGAGTTTCTGCCAATTTTACTCAGTTCTATTCAGTATTATAATTTAGGCCATAATTTTTGCTTAACTCATTTCGACCTAAATTTTGTGTATGTTAATGTTTTATTTGTCCAGTTTCTAATCTCTTTATCCCATTAAATTTTGATAAATATAACTCAAGTTATCGAGCATTAACCTAGGCCTGTTCTGTATGCGGGCATATTTGCACACTAAAAAGTGAAAATTCACTAACATAGAAAACTAGCTAAAATTATACAAAACCTACATCATTTTAAAGATAACTGAATAAATTTCATTTCCAAAGTTTCATTCTTTTTGAATAATTAGAACTCAAGTTATAAGCTCTTGAAATTGGCTAACTTGAGCTACCTTATTTTAGCGCGATTAGGACATGGGGCAACTTCAATGAATAATTGGGAACAACAGGGATTCGATTTGACTCTGAAATTTTTATGGGATGTTGCTCTATGTGTAAGATTTATGAATAAATTGGTTGCACTCAATTTAAAGTTGTATAAGGAGAATTAGGTCCTACACAAGCCACTCTAGTTAGATCTAGAAGTAAAAATCTAGGGTAAACTTCAAAAATTCATATCTCACCCAACACTAACCCAGTGGCCTTATAATTTATGTGGTTGGAAAGCTTTAAATATCTAGTTTTCTTTTCATCTCATTTTGATGTCTGTAGACGAGTCCATACACTTTGCAGTATAGACACGTCTAGGGACTTTAGTTTTCCAGCAACCCTATCTTGGTTTTTCTTTGAGTTTTTGTCTAAATAAGCACCCTAAACTAAGAATACTCATCTATAATCGCTTGTAATATGTCATATGATCATCAAATAATATTAGAACAAAAAGGTATAGCTCAAGCCCACTCAACCTAATATCACAAAAATCAAGTAGAGAGTAAGAATCCTACCTCCAATTTGATGCAACTCTAGCTAGATTTGAGTTTCTATTGATGAAGGGAATGATTAAGGCTTGAAGGTGGGAAGAGATGAGATGAAATAGAAGAAGAGAGGATGAGGAGAAGGCAGCAAAAAGGGCAACAAAATGAAAGACCCAAAGGGAAATAAGAGGATTTATGAAACTAGGTAGTTAGGATTCTAAGTTTTGATTGGTTGTGGTTTGTATGGATAATAAATGAGCCAACCTTCCTCATTTTGTGTGGCTGAATGGTGCCATTTTAGTAGGAAATGGTGGCTGAATTTCAGCCACTTCTCCTAGGGTTTTCATCATATAATTCTATTGATTCGGCTCCGACAGTTTAAAATGCCGAATCTTTACCAATTTTCTTCAAATCAGCAAATCTTGACTGTATAGTTTTGTTAAGACTTTCTATAGGTCTATTCTAATTTTCTTAAGTCTAATCTCCCTAATTAACATGTAATTATTCATACATACATACATACATACATACATATATATATATATATATATATATATATATATATATATATGATGATGATGATGATGATGATGATGATGAAATCAAATAAGATCGTTAATAGTGCGAATTAGATGCACCATTTTTTTAGAATTGTTACATTTTTCACTTTTCGTAAATCCTTTAATGTTTTTATCTGTTTTTTATAACTAATGGCATGTTCGTAATTTTGAGCAAGTCCAAGGGCACTCTATGTCATTTCACACATGAATACCTCTGTGGGCCAATCGGCTGAGTTTTAGACTTCTACGATTCCGCCCGATGATTCTACTCTGTTTAAAGCCTTATTCCACTAACTCTCTAGATGTGGGGACATAAATGTCATTTTCTAAAATGCACTAGGATTATTGTGGAAAAAACCTTGTGGGGTCAAAGTGTAATTTCTAAAAGTTTTGGACAACACTGCAAATAACAAAAGTTTACAAGGGCACTTTTGTTATTTTCTAATTTTTAACATATGGCAGTGTCATATTTTCAACGACAGTGTTGCATTACCCTATAGTTCTAAGTGTGAGGATTATCATGTCATAGCTGCCTGAGAAATTCTCACACTGCCTAGGGGAAATAATTCAAAGTTCACATTATGCTATTTTTAAGAAAATGGTGATTGCCGTGATTCCTTCCACACTGAGTGTAGGTCTGGTTGACAAAAGACCTCTAGGGTTGCTTGCCTTTACTGCCCATTAGCTGAACCCTTTTCTGCTGCTAAGAGTTGGATTTGAACTTTGGGCCCTATGGTCCCAATCCCCTCTTAAAGTTACTACCAGTCGACCTAATAGCAATCAACTTCCTATTGTAATCTTCCACAAATTGGCACTTGTTCACTAAGGTGGGGAAATCTCTAATCTCTATAGGCCCTATGGTTGCGAGGATATCTTCTCGTAGTCCGCCTTCAAACTTAAGGCACTTCCAAGCCTCATTAGGGTTTCACTGATAGATTGTAGAAAATTTACACAACTTCTCAAACTTGGCAATATACTTTGATATGCTATTGGCAGAGTTGCATAAACTCTAACTCTTTGGCGTTTTGAACCAAGGGAGGAAAATACTTTTGGTAAAATGCATCCCTAAACATATTCCAGGTGATCTCCGTCTAAGATTCCTCCAATGGCCATCTTACACTATTCCACCGAAACTCTGCATCCACTTCAAGCATATAAGTGGCAAAAGCCACTTTGTAATGGTAAGTACAGTCTAAGATGGAAAAGACTTTCTGCATGGCTTTAATCCACTCGTCAGCCTTGTCAAGGCTGAAGACTCCTCTGAAACTAGGTGGATTTGCCTTTCTGAACTAAGCAAATTTAAGATACTCTAGGTCCACTCCTAGATCATTACGATTTCCTCCATGACCAACTTTGGGTCGTCTACCTAGTTGGTCTATCATCTGGTGCGCTACAACTGCTTATTTTCGGATTGCATAGGCCATTTCCCGCATCATGTCTATGAACTCAGCAGGTTCTTCTTGAGCAAGCGTCATTCGTGGCCTACCTTGCCTTCCGGAAGCCAACAAGTTCTGAACATACAAAACAAAAGTTATTGAGTTGATCAGGCTCAATGCTAAGTTTAGTGTGCTAGTAAATAACAGCTTACATGGTAAGGCAAATTTGTAAATTCTATATCTTATCCATACAGATAAGATTCAATGCATGGGATCATTTAAGAAATATAAAATACGCACAAAGCATACTCAGTCCAATCCTCAGGCCCATGCTAGGATAAACTGCTCTGATTCAAAAAATGTAACACCTTACTAGATGTAACGCTATGCTTAAGTCATAGTATTTCATCCAGTAATTTGTCACGTGTAAGAAATTATAAATTTCATTTTTACCTCAGAGTCAATTATCGGTTTGAGTAAACTTTTATCGCTACGTAGTAATTCGTTTCGGGTTATAACGGGAAGATCAGTAAAATAGACAGAAATGCACCATATATATATATATTAGCAAGTTTGCTACATCATGATGTACATACATAACAGAGAGTAAAAAAGTGGGGCTGTCAAAACAAAATAACTAGCCCATTTGCATGTCATATAACTCTATGTGGTCTTCATAGGACATTTCAGGTACTAACTGTCTCCCTCTAGAAAACTCTAACAGAACTATGTCTATGGCCCAACTAATGCCAAAAGAAGGCCATACTGTACATCACCATCCACTACTCCAAAGAAAGGAATCCATTCGCCATACTGGCATCTGCCGGAGCGTAATCATCATCTAGTGCGGAGGATTAGCTTGTAGCCTCTAAGGGGTCATCATCATCGGTAGAAATAGAAAGGACCTGCTAGGGTGATGAGGCCAGTAGTGTGGTTAGGGCTGCTGCTATTGGAAGTGGGAATGGTTGTGCCATATATAATGGGATAGAGACATAGGGTGCAAAGGGATCAAACTATAGGTGAGCATGAGAGACAGTGAAGTGTCGGCAGAAGAAAAAGTAAAGATGGAAACTGCAGGTGCCGGAGATATATACAGAGTCCAGGTTAGGGTCAATGTAGAAGTATAGATCAGGAAACTCAATGAAGAAGACACTTGTCACTGCCTGGTGTCCATGGTCTAAGAATGACGTGGGTATACACAGTAGGGTTAGAATTTAAAGAAATTCTCTGTAGGATTCTTATAACTATAAGATACTGACATCGCATTCATTCCCAGTTGCTTCTATTTTTATTTAATTATGGAAAAGGTGAATAATAGAATACATGCTCCTCATTTATTAGATTTAAGAAAATATAACCAAAAGCAAGGTTCAAATTCTACTTAAAATAGCAAAAGCAGAATAAACATCCAATATAGCATCATATAAGGTAAGGTGCAAAATAGATAAAGATAACAATTATAAAAGAGCATAGAGTTTAAATCACAAGTAAATGACACATCTATGTGATGTAATAATGCATGTGCACAGGACTCGCTTTGCTTCATTGATTCTTAAATCATATATTATAGGCTTTCTCCTTACTTGGTCCCTTAGGAGTTTTTGGCCATATAACTCCTGGGTAATAGTCTGCTTTTCAGGACTGACCTCGTTCCTATACAGAAATGCCTAGTTTGCTTTCCCTGACCTTTCCACTGATCTATTCCCCTTAACTTTATTCCAGGGCAATCCCAAGTAATATGGAACTTCTCATAATCCTTATAAGTTTCATAATGAATGATAACTTGACTTGGACATTACATGCATGTGCAAGTACAACATAATGTTATGCATAGCTTCTGCCGGAATTTTGGCAATATAACGGATCAATTTCGCTTCCTTGTGAATAGTATTAGTCAACCAGACAGTAATTCATATAGAAAAATCAATGCAGGGTATATATATTTCAATAATCAAACAAAGTTTCATAACCTTGATCTTGAATTAGGTTTCTGCCACTTCCTTTTGATTCTGCCTTATTTTTGTAAATTAGGTCATAAATTCCTTTTAACTCATTTAAACTTGGATTTTGGCTATGTTAGAGTGTTTTGTGTCTAGTTTCTAACCTCTTTGGTCCCATTAAGTTTTGATATATATAACTCAAGTTATTGAAGATTTACCTAGGATTATCCTATTACTAGGCATATTTGAGCCCTAAAAAGTGAAAATTCACTAAAGATAGAAAGCTAGTTAAAACTATATGAAACCTATATAGTTGTAAACCTAACTAAACAAATTTTCATTTCCAACAAGTTTTACACCTTTTGAATAAGTAGAACTCAAGTTATGAGCTCTAGAAGTTGGCTAACTTGAACTGCCCTGTTCTAGCCTAGTTAGGACTTGAGGCAACTTCAATGAATTACTTGGAACAATAGGGATTGAATTTGATTCTGCAATTTTTATGGCATGTTACCCTATGTCTATTTCTAAATAAAGTGGTTGCACTCAATTTGAAGGAGTATAGGGCAAGTTATGTCCTGCTCATCTCACTCAGGTCAGATCCAGAGACAAAAACCTAGGCAAACTTCAAAAATTCATATCTCTCTCAATACTAATCCAAGATGTCTAGTTTATATAGTTAGAAAGCCCTAGATATCTAATTTCATCAAAAAATAGGTTTATCAAGTTTTGATGGATAGATATGGAGCCGTACACTTTGTGCATACAGATACCGTAGGGTTTCTACCCAAATAGATTCTAACTTTCCACTCTTTCTAGTTTCTCATTCTAACTTCAATCCTAACCCAAAATCTCATGTTAACCCAACCATAAACCATCACCTACATCTAGTACATCATCAAAGAATTGAAGAGAAATAAAATTTCATATAGCCACAAATCCATAGAAATCAAGTAACAAAGTTGAATCCTACCCTTGATTTGATGTAATAACTACCTAGTCTTGAATTATTGAAGGTCAAGGGCTTATGAAAGTTGAAGATGGTTAGAAAAGGAAGTAAAATAGAAGAAGAATGAGGAACGAAAGTTGAAATAGAATGGCGAACAGAAAAATAGGGGGAGTAGGAGGGAATTTTTTATGGTTTAAGGATGAGTGGTAGTTGGCATACAAGCATGTGATTGGCTCTTAACTTGGTGGCTAATATTGAGCCAACCCTCTTCGTTTTTTGTGGTTGAATTGCGCCACTTTTAGTGAGTGAAATGGTTGAGTTTTCAACCATTAAGTCTAAGGTTTTATTATGTTAAATTCGATTAATTTAGTTCTGACAAACGAATAATCTTTATCGATTTCTTTCAAATCGACAAAACGATTTGGAAAAATTTTGTGAGGCTTTCTATATGCCTATTATAATTTTCTCTAGTCTAATCTCTCTAATTAATTTCTAATTAGCCTTTAATTGGCCTCTAACTAACCTTCTTCATGCAAATTAATCAAATAATTCTATTAATAACATAAATCAGGTGTTTAAAACATTTTCGGATGTTACAGATGTACCTACTCCTATCTACTAACTCCTAGATGATTTGGGCATGCCTGTTCCCTTGTAGTTGATATATGGCCAAGGAGCCATAAGATTATGATTGGAAATTTCCTTGTGAAATTTATTTCCTAAAGTGGCGGTTTAACCTAAGTTATAAGATACCATAGATCATGAGCGGGCTTCAATTTGTCTAATGATGATTATTCGTCGTTTACTGGCTTTCGAGAAAATTTTGTACCAACTATTAATAGGTACGTTGCAGTTATAATGGGTCCACAGCATAGGTTCTCAATTTCAGGGTTAGTTGGGAAATTCGTTTCTTTTTTTTTTTTTTTTAGTTATTAGAATAAGTTTCCATGAGTCCAGCTATTCCCTGTGTTCTTGATTGATTCTACTACTAATTCAGATGTTCGATCCTTAGGAGGGCATAGAATTCTTCTTGAATTTAGAGGTAGGAGCTTCGCCTTAGAGCTCCTCCTTCCTCGTAAGCTCTACCTTGTATCCTAATGCTTATTAGGAAGGTTTCAGATTACTCCCTCTACAAAAACTCTTGGAACTCCTTATGATTCTTTTCCCAAAATATGATCAGCTCAATGTGAGAAAAGAATTGTCAAGCTGTAAGAATCATGCTACTTTCTTACTCTCTTTTACTCATTAGCAGGGAGATTTCTTGTGTACTATGTTGATGTCCACCTTCCTTTGGACTTTGAAATATCAACTTAAGAAATCTTGTGATCTCTAACATATCGTTTTCATTAGTGGTCAGCCTCCATACACTGCATGTTGGTCTTGGTGGTCAAATTTTATATTACTCTCACTATTGAGCCTTTTTGCTATTTATTGCAACATCTTGTCCTCAAGATGTGACCTATTTAGTATGAGGGAAGAAATTGATAGTCTCGTTTCCTGTTGAAGTTGCAACGCGAAGACTTCCTAGGAGCTCACCCATCTCAATATTACTCTCGCCTAAGCATGCTTAACTGCGGAGTTTTGATGTGATCTGGTGCATTAATGCTAGTATGATCACACCTAATATAGCTCCGAGTATGGAGACTTTTCTAACTACTTTCGATTCCAACATCATAACCTTGACCTTCATGGGGCATGTTTACAAATCCTTTTGATCTTGTATTGGTGCATCACCTAGTCCTGCTTAGGGTGCAATGGGTCGGTTGCACTCATGACCAGTGTCAAGGCAGCTCTATTTGGTTTTTCCTACATAATCTTATTTGCGCCAAAATTCCATATTAGGTGGCTTTTCCCTTTCTAATGGGCCAATCAAAATCAGAACTTCCTTTTTTCCTGCCTCCTTCCTAGTATGTTCTATTGTCTATGCAGAAACTTGTCTTTGTTTTAGCTTGTCAACACCTGCCATGCTGTTGCTGCCTCGATCTATCGGGATTAGTTGCATGCTTTAAGTCTTTATTACTCTCACTTGAATCTAAATACATTCCTTATCAAATTACTCCACCCATAGAATATATAATGATACATAAAGGCGATCGTTAGACTTTGTCTTTCTTCTCTGAATAGCCACCTGCCTTCACTAATAACATGTTGAAAATGATGTCATCATCCGATTCCTATAGTGGCTAAAGTTGAGAGAATTTCAGTATAATTGGGTTCTCGGATATCTCCTTTACTCTTGACGGGTAGGAGACATTAAGCTTGCTTCATACGCCACCCTAGTCCGAAAATTTTCTTAATTCGGATTAATAGGAGGTATATTGCCTTTCCTCCCAAAGAATGTTTCTGGACTTACTCTTGTAACTCCATCTTTTCTCTGTATTGTATATTTCCATATCTTTGTCTTGATATAATGTATAGTTGGATGGATTCCTTCAAGATTTGTTCAACTATTTCCCTTTGAAGCTGAGATTCCACTTAATGCTCCTCCAATTTACAATTGCTACTATGTCCGTTCCCAATGCCTTTAGGGAGGAAGTTGTTTCATCCTCTGAATAGAGACTTAGGAAAGTCTCCCTTATACCTAACTAAAGCTTTTGCTCTTGGCTTCTTTCACTAAAACTCTGCTTCATCTGTCCATGCTTCAAACTTCTTAATGAAGGATTGCGCCTTTATAGTGTGGTACTACCACAACCAGAATAAAACCATGCTAGTGAAGTACCTTTGAGGAAATCTTACTTATGAAGAAAATAAGGGTACCATCCATGCCACTCAAGCTAACCTCATCAGAAGATAATTATCTTACTCTTATCAAGTATTGGGTCTACAAAACCAGGCAAAAGAATTCCCTAGATTCAATCTAGAGGAGATAGCTTGGATCAGGTAGTCATAAATGAAGCTTGAAATAGGCTTCATCAAGGTGAAAAGATTCTTACTCGGCTTGTCTCTAAGTAAGATCCTACCCTTAATGACTTAAATTTTTAGCTATTTGACAGTACTTGATAAACCACTCTTTTTTACTATAACCAAGTTTACTATGTATGTAGCAAACTATCCAACACAGTTCCTTTAATTGAATCCTCAGCTCTGCACCCCTTAACTTGCTCAATTATTTGCCTCTTTTTGCCATTACTACTTCCCGAGAGTTTCGCCCTTAATGATTATATTGAGAAGATTCCTAATAAGCTTGCAAGGTGTCAAAGGCTTCTGTCTACACAAAACCTTATATTGAGGTGATCAAGCTCAACATTCGGTCAGTTACAACAGATAGCCCTTAACACTCACCACAAGGCTACCATGCACGATTGTCTATATCCTCATCATACAAGGACCTAAGGCATGGTTTTTCTAAACTCTCAGAGTATGCTTCAGAAGCATAGTCAGTCCATCCACAGGCCTATACAGGACGAATTACTCTTATACCAATAAATGTAACACCCTCCAAACACATAAGCCATGCTCAAATCATGAAATTGTATGTAGAGGTTGCTACCAATATTGCAAATCATTTTTTAACTAAGAATATGTAATCTACGACCCGTAATTTATGCATTCTTACTACTAAATAAGAATTTCATGGTTAATAATCTTGGGTACATAGCAAAATATAATTACAATTAAAGAAGGCTTATCTAACTACAAGTATAAATCTCATCTTGATTTATAGTCCGCACATCATGATTGTCAGCCATCCACGGTTGTGCCTTGTATTGGGCCAAAGATTTCAAACTTGAACTCTATCGCTCTCCCAGCCACTTTCACTATAGACTTGGGGTCTATCCCACACACTAGAATGTTTATGGAAAAAGTTATTAGTAGGGAATGAGAACCTAAGGTTCCCAATAGGGATAAATATAAGGTGACATCATAAACATTCCAGTCGCTTCAATTTATTATAAAAATGTGAATGCATACTAGCATAGGTTTAAGTTTAAGTTTGAAATCACCTTTCTTGAAGCAGGTTATATTTTAGCAAACACTTAGCATATTTCAAGACATATAATGTAATAATAACAGGACAATGCATCATTCATAATCAAAGCATTACAAAGTCATGAGATGCTTCAATATGCACATGATCTTGACTTGACGCAAGTGCACTTGACTATATGTGGTTTCTCTCTTTAACTTACAACTTAATCTTGCTCCTTTGTATTTGGTCCCGTGGAGGTGAATGACCTCTCTCGCCTCTGGGTAATAGCCTATCTCTCAAGTCCGAGCTCGTACCTATACATGAGTGACCGGTTTACTTTCCCCGACCCTCACACCGGTCTATCCCCTTTAAATCTCTTCAAGGGCTGGCCCAAGTCTTAGACAGTACCGCCCTGACCCACGCTAGCTAGGTCCTTTGCCATGCCTCACGTGGTGGCATAACGTGTACTTTTTGCTGGAAATTCGGCAGCATAACGTGTAACACCCTCCCAAGTATAGTACTATGCTTAAGTCATAGTACCACACCTTGGAGTTGTTACTGTTACTTGAGCGGACCTTGTCTGACAGCAACTTCAGCCATCTTCAGAACTTCTGAAACTATCTGGAGACAACATGGAAATAGGAGTGAGAATTATAAATTCTCAGTAGGATTCTCTAGTTATCATATATAATATCATCGTTGTCATCTCCAGTTTGCTTCGGTTTATTTTGAAAAAGGTGAACATGCTATACAAACTGTTTAATTTTATAGTTCGAAAATATAATGTCCGAAGCAAAGGTTATTTTAATCATACACCTGACATTTGGGACGATCCATAAAAATCAACTCAAATATGATATCATGAATAATAACTACAGCATATTAAAACATATATAGCATCAATGTGCTAGGAACATAACATCTGCACATAACTTTACTCGTACTTAAATTTATGCATATACATAAAACTTGCTTTTCTTTCTTCATCTTTCTTTTTCATTATAAAATCTTTACATGCCACATTCCAGAGTATGATCGCCATGTCATACCCCATCAGAGCGTGATCGCCATGTCACATTCCTTAGGAATTTGGGATCTTCCTTTGGTACTTACACTAGCTAGGTCATGCCATGCCTCATGTAAGTTCTGTCCCCTATACTCACACTAGCTGGGTCGATGCCATGTCTCATGTGAGTGGAGTACCTGCATATGCTTTAATCTTTAGTCTTTAGTCTTTAATCTTTAGCTTTTACTTGGCACACCTAGGCGTTACGTATCACTGTCCCTAGGGTGCTTTTACTGCCCTTGGGTAGCCTAGCCTTGGAATGAGCTCGTCAGCTTCACCCGTGACCGTTGTCACACCGACTCACCCACAAGGGGATTCACGTGCCTCTAGTCTTGGAGGGATCTCATTCTGGCCACATTTCTCTAATTGAAGGGATCTCATCTGGTCACGTGCCTCAAAATTGAGGGATCTCATCTGACCACGTGCCTCCAAGGTAGAGGTTTTCTCATAGTTTTAGCTGCCTTCACAAGGAGGGATTCAAAGTGCAACTGCCTCTAAGTGAAGGGACCCACATCTCATCTTATTTAACTGCCTTCACAAGGAGGGATCTCAATTAACTGCCTCCGAGTGAAGGGATTCACATTTAATATACTCATGGCTTTTCATTCTCATACATGGTCATGCATGGGCATGCTGAATGTGCTCTTACATATGCTTCATCATTTATTTTCATACACGTCATAATTCATATCATTCTTAAATTCATCCTTGCCTCTAAGCATTCCTAGTTTCTTAGATTTCTGCCGTAAATTTGGCAGCATAACGGATCAGATCCGTTTTCCCATGAATAGTGCCACATCTCACGAACAAATCAACCATAGCAATATAATCAACTTAACGTGTTTATCAATATAAAACTTGTAATCCTTAACTCAATCCTTATATACTCACTAACACTTGTGAAACTATCAATTTGGCCATTCTGCCAATCTTACTCAGTTCTGCCCGAATTTTGTATAATCTGCCTTTACCTCTATTCAACTCATTTAGATCTGAATTTTGGATATGTTATAGCTCTATGTGTCTACTTTCTAACCTCATTGGCCCCATATCATTTTGATTTATATAACTCAAGATATTCAATTTTTGCCTTAGCCTGTTCAGTCACTGGCTCGAATTACACTCCTAGAAGTATAAATTCACCAAAAATTGAAACTGAGCACAAATCATACAAAATTGGTCTCATATTGAAGCTAACAGGACAACCTTTCATTTTCAAGAAGTTTCATTCCATTTGCTTTTGTGTAGCTCGAGTTATAAGTCCTAAAATTCCACCTTTTTGAACTACTCTATGTTGGCTCGATTTTGACATAGGGTAACTTCCTCGAACTACTGAGATCAATTGGGGCCATAACAAACTCGGAATTTCATATTGAGATGTTCCCCTATGTGTAAGCTTTCTAACAAAGTTAGTTTCACTCAATTTGGAGTTATGTAGGGCGAGTTATACCCTCCTCAATTTACCCTGCCCGGATGAAAATCTTGATTCCTAGGTCAAACTTCAAAAATCCATATCTCTCTCAATACTAATCCAATGACCTTATATGATATATGTATGCAAATCCCTGAATGTCTGCTTTCATCTAAAAATGGTTTCATCAGATTTAACAGGTTGTAGGCGGACCCGTACACTCCGCCATCCGGACTGCCAAGGATTCTTCACCCAGATAGCATCCTAATCCTCAATTCCTTCTAATTTTCTCCTTCTAACCATAATTCCAACTCAAGATCTCCTATTAATCCAATCATAGTCCATCATAATACATCCAATAATTCATCAAACACATGAAAAAGAGTACAATTTAATACAGCCATAGTATAAGGAATTCAAGAACAGAATGGAATCCTACCTCTTTGGAGTATGATTTGAGCTAAGTGCTGAAACTTGAAGTGTTAGAACCTTGTTAAGCTTGAAGGAGTGATGGAGTTGATTGAGAGAAAGGAAGAAGGAGGCTAGAACATGAGGAAGAGGGAGAGTGGCGTAGATCAGTCAGAAATGAGGGGGAAAGTCTGACTTAAATACATGGGGGTAGTTAGGATTATGAGTGTTGATTGGTTGAAACTTTGTGATTGAAGTTCGGCCATGTCTCCCATTTTTGTGGCCAAATAGCTCTCCACGTCGTCCTGAAAGTGGGATATGCTTCTGTTCTACCTAAAATCGGAACTCGTCCCTATTATGCTTGAGGTCAGAACTCGTGCCATTGTACTTGAGCTTGGAGCTGAAGCCGGATGTTGGAACTTGTCCCATCTTGTTAGTGACTTGAGGAAATCTTGTCTGGTTTATTCAAAACGTGGAAGCGAGGTCAGATGTCGGAAGTCATACAACTTACAATCACCTAATCTCGGAACTCCCAATTCAAACTCGGGAATGCTAGCAGAAATAGAAGGCTCTTGGGAGTAAGCTCGGAGATCGGAACTCGTGTATGACTTGGAAATCATCTTAAAGATATGAACTCGTGTCTATTCTAATTAAGTTCAACTCCAAGGCCGGAACTCGTTATATTAAACTCGGAGTTCGGTACTTGTAACATTGTTTAAAGCATCAACTTGGGCCAAATCCGAAGTCGGAATGAGGATGCTTAAGGTCGAAACTCGGGAATTCGGAATCACAATATCAAACCCAAGTACTTAAACCCGGAAGTCGGTATTTTATATACAGTGTGTTTGATGAGATCGAAAACTGGGTATATTTTCCTTGAAACATGAAGTCGGATATCGGGAATCACATCAGTCCAAAGTTAAGTCAGAAATCGGGAAGTTAATACCAGATGAAGTCGGGAATTTTGCAGGCCAACTCAGAAGTCGGAATTTATCCCATTTTACCTGAAATCCGAAGGTGAAGTCGGATGTAGGACCTCGTGCTCCTCTTATTTGAGATCTGGACAGAAATTCGGAGATCGGAAATCGGACATTATCACATTTGGCTGATAAGGTCGGAAATCGGAAATCGGGACATTACATAACGGATCAAGTCCACTTCCTTGCGAATAGTACCAATCAACCAAATAATCAATCATACAGTAAAGCAAACATAATGCATCAATCTTTCAACACTTATATAAGTTTTTCAACATTTAAGCTTGATTTGAGTTTCTGCCAATTCTATTAAGTTCTAGTCGATTTTATAATTTAGGCCATAATTTTTGCTTAACTCATTTGAACCAGAATTTTGGTTAAAGTGTTATTTGTCTTGCTTCTAACCTCTTTGGTCCTATTAAGTTTTGATAAATATCACTTAAGTTATTGAGAATTAACCTAGGCCTATTATATAGGTAGGCAGATTTGCACACTAAAAAGTGAAAATTAATTAAAAATAGAAAACTAGTCCAAATTATATTTCATTTTTAATAAGTTTTATTGCTTTTAATAAGCATAACTCAAGTTATGAGCTCTTGAAGTTGGCTAACTTGAGCTACCCTATTTTAGCTCGGTTAGGACATGGGGCAACCTCAATGAATTATTTGGGCACAACAGGGATCGAATTTGACTCTGAAATTTTTATGGAATGTTGCTCTATATGTAAGCTTTCTAATTAAATTAGTTGCACTCAATTTGAAGTGGTATAGGGTGAGTTATACCCTACACAAGCCACTCAAGTCAGATCCAAAGGTAGAAATCTAGGGTAAACTTCAAAAATTCATATCTCAGTCAATACTAATCCAATGGTCTTATAATTTATATGGTTGGAAATTCTAAATGTCTAGTTGATGTCTGTAGATGAGTCCGTACACTTTGCAGTATGGACACGTCTAGGGATTTTAGTTTTCCAGCAACCTTGTCTTGGATTTTCTGAGATTTTGTCTAAATAACCAAACCCAACCAAGAATACTTGTCTATAATCACTTGAAACATGTCATAAGATCATCAAATAATATTAGAACAAAAAGGTACAGTTCAAGCCCACTCAGCCACATATCGCAAAAATCAAGTAGAGAGTAAGAATCCTACCTCCAATTTGATGCAACTCTAGCTAGATTTGAGTTTCTATTGATGAAAGGATGATTAAGGCTTGAAGGTAGGAGGAGATGAGATGAAATGGAAGGAGAGAGGATGAGGAGAAGGCAATAAAAATGAAAGACCCAAAGGGAAATAGAAGGATTTATGAAACTAGTTAGTTAGGATTCTAAATTTTGATTGGTTGTGGTTTGTGTGGATGATAGGTAAGCCAAACTCCCTCATTTTATGTGGCTGAATAGCGCCATTTCGGTGGGAAATGATGGCTGAATTTCAAGCACTTCTCCTAGGGTTTTCATCATATAATTCTGTTAATTCGGTTTCAGCAGTTTAAAATACCGAATCTTTGTTGATTTCCTTCAAATAGGCAAATCTTGACTGTATAGTTTTGTTAAGACTTTCTCTGGGTCTATTCTAATTTTCTTAAGTCTAATCTCTCTAATTAACATCTAATTATTCATATATATCTTATGAAATAGAATAAGATTGTTAATACTGTGAATCAGACAAACCATTTCTTCGGAATTGTTACATTTTTGACTTTTCGTAAATCCTTTAATGTTTCTTATCTGTTTTCTGTAACTAATGGCACTTTCATAATTTTGAGCAAGTCTAGAGGCACCCCATGTCATTTCACACCTGAATACCTCCATGGCCCAATCGGCTAAGTTTCAGACTTCTACGATTCTGCCAGGTGATTATGCTCCGTTTAAAGCCTTATTCTGCTAATTTTCTAGATGCGGGGACATAAATGTCAAGTTCTAAAAAGCTCTAGGATTATTATGCAAATAACCTTGTGGGGTCAAAGTGAAATTTCTAAAAGTTCTTGGCAACACTGTAAATAACAAAAGTTCACAATGGCACTTTTGTTATTTTCTAATTTTTAACATATAGCAGTACTATATTTTCAATGGCAATGTTGCACTACCCTATAGTTCTAAGTGTGAGGATCGTCATAGTATAGCACTGCCTGAGAAAGTCTTACACTGCCTAGGGAGAATAATTCAAAGTTCTCATGATGCTATTTTTAAGAAAATGGGGATGTTACATAAGACATAAAGCATGCAAAGCCATGAGCATATATATGTATATACATGTTGTGTCCATAAAGAGCATGCATGCAAATATGATATGAAACATATGTATGAGTGTCAGGCATTCGTATGCATGATCATATATGGAAAGAAAAAGATGATAAGAATTTGCAAAGGGACATACTGAGCCTTCACCTTGTAATGGCCCAGGGCGGTATTATCCAAGGCTTGGGCCAGCCCCTAACAAAATATAAGGGGAATAGACTGGTGTGAGGATTAGGGAAAGTAAACCCATCACTCATGTGTAGATACGATCTCGGACCTGAAATGTCGGCTATTACCCAAGGGTGAGAAAGGCCAGTCACCCCCGGGGGATAGAGTACAGAGAAGTAAGATACAAGTAAAGGAAAGATAAGTAAAGGATGCACTTGAGGACGATGATATGTAACGCTCAAGTGCAGACCCATGTAGGCACCCTAGGGACAATGATACGTAATGCCTAGGTGTGCTAAGAAAAGGAAGCAAAGAAAGTTAAAGAGAGACAGAGGCATTTGCATCAAAATTCCATTGCATACATATATGCATATTATGTTTTTTTTTCTTTGATGTACTATACTTATACTACGATTTCTTCTCTATTTATCAAGTACATGGATAAAATGAACTCTACTTCGGACAATATGTTTACAAACTATAAAACTGAATAGTTTATAAAACATGTTCACCTTTTTCATAATAAACTGAAGTAACTGAAGATAATAATGCTGACATAGTATGTAATAGTCTAGTGAATCCTACTAAGAATTTCTAATTCTCACTCCTATGTTTATTTCCGTGTTATCCCCAAATATCTCAGGAAAGCTAGAAGATAATCATACTGAGCAGAGTATGAAGATCAAAGACAGCCTAAAAGCACTGTCACACAAGGTTCGATCTTGTAACAATAACAACTCCTAAGTCACGTATTATGACTTAAGCATAGTACTGTACCTAAGAGGGTGTTACATATAAGGGGAGTTATAGACTCTGCCATACGGACGTCACCTAGGGTTCCGAATTCACAGCTTTTCTATTTTGGGTCTATCTTATTCTCTTGATCTGTTCTTCAATCTAAACCAAGTTTTTCCTGTCTTAAATCACTAGAAACAAGTCATAACACCATTATTTAAGCATAAATCATGGATAGCATAAGAAAATCACCTTAGCCACATAACCACATAACACATTAAATAGCTAAGGATTTGAGCTACCTACCTCAAAATTCTTGAAACTATGGAAGCAAGGAAACCTAGAACAAACTCCTAGCCTTCCTTCTCCTACATGGTAGTAGCTTATATGGGCATGGAGAGACTCTATTTGATGCTTGTTCCTCAAATTGATAGAGGGGTTTTGTAAAGAATGAAATGAGGATCAATTTTTATAAAAAGGAGCAAATGATTTTGAGGCCAAAAAGGCCATGAACTATGAGCTTAAAGCTCATAGCCATGGAGGCCGTAGAAGAAGAAGATGGAGGTGGAAAAAGGGAGGTGATGGAGCACAAAATTTTGAGGGCCATTTAGGAATAATCAACTCCTTCCTTCATAAGTTACAATGACTTATGAAGGCTTATGATTGGTAGAAAAATTTTGGCTTATAACTTAAGCTTTTTGGGTTAAATTTCATTAGTCGGTTTGAAGCAAAAATTTAAATTCTTCTAAGCCTGAATTTGAATGGCTTATCTTTGGCCATTGAGAAGGTTTTTAATTGATACCCATGCCCACAAATAATATAGGACCCTTGAGGATTAATTCAAGGTGCCCGGTTATCAATTTAGGTAATCTAAAACAATGCAACATTGTGTGAGTAATCTCACACTTTTGTCTAAATCATGGGTAGAAAACCTTAATTGAAAATTGTTACAAGTATTTTAGTTATCTACCAGTGTCTTAAAACCCACAAAATGTAATGTCCGAAAAATTTTATCATTAATAACCGAGTTGTTCGGTTTTTATCGAATAAGTGGGGTTAATCAGAATTCAATTAAACATTTACTTAAAGTCAATTAAGTGTGATTTAGAAAGATTATGCTTGATGGAATTAGATTAGGAACAAAGGAAACCTCACAGAATTTTTCTAAAACCAGTTTACCGATTTAAGAGAAATCGGTAAGATTTCAGTATTTTAAACTGTCGGAACCGAACCAATAGAACTTACATTATGAGTGCCCTAGGATGAACGGCTAGGATTTAGCCAAAACACCCCTATATGTGGCGCCACCTTCAGCCAAGGATGGCAGCCACAAAATCAAATTGAAACTCCAACACACAGCCACCAATCACATAACTCCTTGCTCCACAAGTTTGTGTTTAATTCCTTCTTTGCCCTTGTGAATTTCAGCCAAGATAAGCAGCTGATTTCCCTTCATTTCTCTTCCATTCACACTCATCTCTACTCCATCTTCAACCCCTCTTCAAGTCTCATCAAGAGTTGCTTCCATCTAAGACACCAAATCAACAAAATTTCAACTAGACAAGGTAGGAATCCTATTTCTCTTCTTACTTTCCTTGGTTTGGGGCTATATGGGGGTCTTGTGTACCTTGTGATACTAATGTGATTTGGAGTGATAATGATGGATTATAGTTGATTATACATGTATGTTGTTATTAGAATTGGAATTGGTATGAAAGAACTTGAAGAGTAGAGAAATTTCAAGAAGCTGTTAGGGTTTTTTCTCGGTAGTCCATACAGCAGAGCATACAGCTCCTCCTATAGCCATTTAAATTTGATGGATCTATTTTTATATGAAACTAGACATTCAGGGCTTTCCATACATATAAAATATAAGGCCATTGGATTAGTATAGGATTATTTATAAATTTTTGAAATTTGACCTAGAAATTTGGACTCTCATCTGGGCAGTATGAGTTGAGAAGGTTGTAACTCACCCTACACAACTTCAAATTAAGTGAACCGAATGTTTTTTGAAAGCTAACATATGAAGGAACATCCCATAAAAATTTTAGAGTCAGATTCGTTGCCAACTACTCCCAATACATCAATGAATTCACCTTAAGTTAAATCTGGGCTGGAACAGGGTAGTCCAGTAAGGTCAAGTTTCAGGGCCTATATCTCAAGCTATACTCATGCAAATGATATGAAACTTATTTCATTTGAAATCTTGTTCTATTAGCTTTAAATTAATATAAATTTTGATGATTTTACCTAGATTTCTATTTTTGGTGAATTTTCTTTTATAAGAGTGTAATTCTGGCTAAGAACAAAGCAGTCTGAAATAAAATATAAATAACTTGAGTTATACAAATCAAAATGAAATGGGACCAAAAGGGTTGGAAACTAGACACATAGAGTTATAACATATCCAAAATGCAGACTTTGGTGGATTTTATAATTTCAGGCACAATTGATTGAAGTGGGCAGAAAGCCCTTTTCTATATTACCTATTGATATTGTTATATTCTTAGTATGAATATGATGTTCTATATTGGATTTGCTGTCTGATTGAACTTTCTGGTTGTCTAGCACTATTCATGGGGAAGTGGACATGATCCGTTATGCTGCCAAAATTTTGGCAGAGATTGCAATTAAAATGAAGTTACAAATTATGCATGAGTTGATCAAAGTAAATTAGATAAGCAATGCTACCATTTATAAGAATGAGAAAGGATTTCCATGTGACTTGGGCCAGCACATGGAGTAGAGATGAGTGCGAATGGAAGAGAACTGAAGAGGAGTCAGCTCCTTATCTTGGCCGAAATTCACAAGGGCAAAGAAGGAATTGAACACAAACTTGCGGAGCAAGGAGTTATGTGATTGGTGGATGTATGTTAGAGTTTCAATTTGATTTTGTGGCTGCCATCCTTGGCTGAAGGTGGCGTCACATATAGGGGTGTTTTGGCTAAATCCTAGCCATTCATCCTAGGGCACTCATAATGTAAGTTCTATTGGTTTGGTTCCAACAGTTTAAAATACCGAAATTTTACCGATTTCTCTTAAATCGGTAAACCGGTTTTAGAAAATTTCTATGAGGTTTCCTATGTTCCTAATCTAATTTCATCAAGCCTAATCCTTGCAAATCATACTTAATTGACTTTAAGTAAATATTTAATTGAATTCTGATTAACCCCACTTATTCAATAAAAACCAAACAACTCGGTTATTAACAATAAAATTTTTCAGACATTACAAGAAGACTCTTCCTTTGATGATGGTGGTGGCGGTTTTGAGAAGATGAAGATGGAAGCTCTTGAGTCATCTTGAAAATGAGTTTTATAGTGTTTAGATCTCTTCTCCAAAGACTAAAAGATGTGGTCTTTAAAGGGCTTAGTGAGAGTTTTGGTTATGGTGGTAGTGGAGAAAGGAAGAAAAAGATGCAAAAGAATGAAGAAGGTGTAGAGAGAAATTGGAGGAGTAGGAAACTTAGAGAGAGAATAGAAGTTGAAAAATGAAAAGAGAAGATGTGTGTGTGTGTGTATGTGTGTGTGTGTGTGTGTTGGTCGTAGCCTTCATGTAATGAGTGGGGTAGATATTTTCTTAATTTTGTGCTAATTAAGGTTTAGGGAGACAAAATGGATGATGGGGGAATAAATCATATACTTACTCTTATATAAAACACTCTTGTCTAATGTTTTATGCTTTAGTGACATCACTCTTTACTTTATTGTCTAGTTGACTAAATTTGAATTTAATCATGTGATTAAGTACTCTTGCAACTCAATTAATATGATTAAGCAAGGATTAGTGATTAACTCATATGATCATGATTAACAAAAATTAATCTTGTGATTAAACTTAATTATCCTTAATTAAACTTAATTAAGCTAGTTATGTGTGATTAGTGCTTAATTAAGCTATTAAGGGTTCGACTTGCTTAATTAGATATTCTCTAATCTTAATTAAGCATTCTCTTAGCTTTTCTCTTCAGAGTTAACTCATAAATATTTCGTTAATCCCTTAATTAAGCCTTAATCTTATAATTTCTCATTAAGTGTGTAATTACTCAAGGTTACTGAGGTAATTTAGCATGACAGGAAATTGAGGATGTTACACCGGCGGAGTACTTTCGATGTAATTTCATCTATGAAGAAGAATAAGGGTACTATCAGTGCCACATAATATATCTGCAATGGCAGATAATTACCTACTCTTATCGATTATCCATTAAATGGACAAGACCAGGCAAAAGGATCCTTTAGATAAAGTCAAGAGAAAATAGCCTGAACTGAGTAAACACTAATGGCTTAAGATAATCCCCAGCTTGCTGCACTCCTTGGCTTGTCAACTGTCTACCCCTTTTGGCAACCTCTACCTCCCAGAAAGTTTCACCCATAATAACTATGTTAAGAAGGCTCCTGATAAGCCTATAAGGTGTCATCGGCTTCTGTATATACAACACCTTATATTGAGGTGATTAGGCTCAATATTCAATCAAGTCCAACATATGATCCACAACGCTCACAATAAGGCTACCATGCACAATTATCTATGTCCTCATCATATAAGGACCTAAAGCATGGTATATCAAGACTCCTAGAGTATGCCTTAGAAGCATAGTCAGTCTATCCATGGGCCTATACAAGACGAACTGCTCTGATACAATAATGTAACGTTCACACTAGCTGGGTCTATACCATGCCTCACGTGGTGGCTACAAATGGTACCTATCAAAGCACACATGCTAGCTGGGTCCTTTGCTATGCCTTACGTATGCCCTTGGGCGGAGAGTCACGCTTCGCCACAGTTCACGCACAAGAGTTCCCAAAGATGGGCTAAATTTCCTTTGCTTTGATACCATCAATGTAACATCCTCCAAACACATATGCCATGCTTGAGTCATAGGGCTATATCCAGATGTTGTTCAATCTACTATAAAAGGCTTTTAAATATGGCCCTGAAACTTGAAAATTCTTTACTAAATAAGGATTTATTGTAACACCCTAATAATATCATACTATGCTTAAGTCATTTTATAGCATTACTAGTTGTTACTCTTAACTAGCGGAAGTTTTTACAATTGAAATTATTAATAGCATGTAATTTTTTTTCTTTTTACTTTGTTTGTAAAACCTTTATGCTTGAAAACTGACCCTTTAATGCGCCTACTTACTTGTATACATATAGACATTATTCCTCATATTTTGGAGTTACTAGAAAGACATATGACAAAATTGAAATAACGTAGCACAATACCTTACATGCATAGTACTTCTTGACAAACCACATGTGGACACGCAATGATGTGACTAAGTCCATAATTTTGACGGAAATCTGACAACATGACGGCTAGACCAGAGCCTCCCCAAAATGTCAATCATGAAAGTTTCAACAAACAATCCATTATATCCATCTCATATCCTCATACCAATCATTCAATCATAAGACAATACTCAATCAAACTTGTCATATATCATGCCTAATGGCATCATACATTCTTACCCTAAGAAGGTTCATAGTTATGTTATTCTTTGTGGAAAGTGATTAATTGGATTTTTATATACTTATTTTCCCTTATATTTAGCTCATTAATCCTCTTTTGCCCCTAATTGGATTGATTTGGACCATTTTGTATTGTTTGGGTTTCGATTGAGCTTAATTTAAATTTCCCAGTATTAGTCTAATTCTGACACTACTTTGATTTTTGGGCCATATCTTAAGTTATAGAGCTCATTTGATCATAATCTTTAGGTTGTAGGAAAGTTGAGAGATAGGCCTACAAGTTTTATGAAGATATTAAAGGCAAATTCTGGTGTTAAGGAGCTAAAATTGGGCCTATAATTGAGCTGAAGAGGTGCAGTCGTGAATACTGAGCAGGGTGTGGTATTTGGGCCATATCTTGGTCCACAGAAGCCTAATTAAGCCCGATCCAATGGTGTTTTGAAGTTGACATCCAAGGCTACAATTCTTCTTCAGAATACAACTCCAAACAATTGTGTTTTCTCTGCCAAAATTGAGGAAGGATGTTACTGACTGATTAAGGGACTTAATGGAATACTTTTAGTGTAACTTTCTCTCCATAATTCGGAATGATGCAAATTAGGTGTCCAAATACAGCTAATAGACAGAGGTTTAATGCAATTAAATAGAAATTAAATGGCTTTTACATTTTTATTCTGAATGGCTAAGTTTAATCTAGAGGCCAGAATTTTTGTAAAGTATTGGATAGAATTAGGAATACAATTTTTTCAATTTTTTTTCTCTTCTCTTCTCTCACGCCTCCCTCTTTCAACTCTGAGTTTTCGTGTTCCTCCATCCATGGAGGAGTAAACCTGTATCTAATTCAAGGATCAAGGAAGCAATAACACTTTTGAAAGTCGGTTCGATTAGATTCAGCATTCAAATAAGGTTTCATGTAATCTTTTACTTATTTTTAATCTCGTTTTGAATTGAAGTTTTTCATTCTAAATTGTTAATTGGAAATATATTTGGTTGTACATTTTTCGGTTGATGTATGTAATCCAGTGTTGAAAGAAGATGATTTAGAAGTCAGTCCTAAGTTCTAAGGTTAATACATTGGTAATTAAAATTAACACAATTCCATCGAGTTTTAGAGGTCTCTGAACATTGGTTGAATATGTGTTAATCGAATGCATGAAGGTTTTTGTATGAATGTTGAATTTGGATTGAGGTTTCATTCAATTTCATGATTAGCCATTGAATTGAAATGTTGATATATACAAGTATTCGATGATTGAGTGTTAATTGTTTTCCCTTGATTCTTGGATTAGGTGCTCATATTCTATTTATTCTCGTTTTAGTTAGCTGCATTCATATTTTATTTATTTCATTCTAAATTCATAAAATAAACATCAAAACCCCCCAATTTAATGATCAAATAGCATTAGCATATGTGTGAGACGACCCAAGTTGCATCCTTTATTACAAGTTTACATAATTCGATTTTTATTACAATTTGACCGAGCCCAACATGCAAGTCAAATTTTGGCGCTGTTGTCGAGGATGATTGATGCTATTTGATTGTGTGAATATGTGTTAATATCACTGCTAACTTCGTTTTTGTGTGTCTTTTCTTAGGTTATAAGTTTAGTTGAATTCTATTGTGTTAATAGTCGAATTTTACGGCTCTTGACCACTAACTCTTTTTAGTTTGATTTCAGGGGACTTGATCCTATAGGAAAACCATATTTTGGAAAAGACTCAATTCTTTTAAAGAATTGAGCCCACCCCTGTTTTTGCCAAATTCTAACGTTTAGATAGAGTTTTTAAGGTTTTTCAATTTTTTCAGGACATTGCGGTATTTTTGTAATAGCTTTTGTGCTCGAATTGATCTAATTTTTCGTCAGTTGAAGGAAAATGACCTTCTAATCAAGATTTTCTGCGATGCTAAAAACTTTTCATCTGGAAGCCAAATTCCTTCATTTAGATCACTTTTTCAATTTTTTTAGATTTTTCTTTGTATTTTTGGACTCCTTGAGGGTCAAATATTTGAGCTGTGGTGGTCCCAAAATTTTTTAAAATCATTTGGTAGTGTTTTTAATTTTTCTTGGATTAAGGTGATATTGTTCTATTTGCTATCTTTTTAGTGAATAACTAGGTCAAACTTGAATCCTAATTTGGTTGAATTTGATCTTGAAATAGAAAGGACCCTTAGACAAATTAGAAAATCTAGGAGGAGATTGTTTGACACTAGTTCTGCTAATAATTCTATTTTTGATTTACGTGTTCCTGATTCTAGTCCTAACTTTGCTAACAATTTTGTTTTTGTAGAAAACATGGCTAACAGCACCAAATCAGTGACCAATTACTGATTCAATACTCCTTTGCTTCTAGAGGTGCACTAGTAGACAAGACTCCAACCGTAGCCTGTGATTTGATTGCAAACATGGCTGCTAATGCACAACAATTCAGTACAAGAGCCATAGTGCCAACCAGAGGAGAAAATGAAGTGCAAACCTCATATGCAAACCAGCAAAGGATGGAGAACCGAATTAAGGAGCTGACATCCTTGGTCAGGCAGTTGGCTCTTAGTCAGACACACAGCCACAGCAAATCATGCCACCAACAGCTAGCATTTGTGGCATCTGTTCCCTGCCAAGCCACACCACAGACCAATGTCCAGAACTATAAGAGAGTAATGAAACTGTTGCGAGAATTTTTCCTGGCAAACCTCACCAGCAACAGCAGAGGAACTATGATCCATTCTCCAACACATACAATACTGGCTGGAGAAACAACCCAAACCTGAGGTATGGTAACAATTCCACCCAGTTTCTGCATCAATAGCAGTTTAGGCACAATGCAGCAGGGCAAAGCAATAGTGCAGAACCAAGCCTAGCAAAATTGGTGAAGCAAATGGCAACTAGCAACATTCAGTTCTAGCAGAGAATAGAATCTAGTATACAGAATTTGCAAACACAGATTGGTTAGCTAGCTATAATAGTAAATGAACTAAAATCTAAGGATCTAGCAACCTCCCCTCCCAAACCGTGACCAATCCAAGGAATGTAAGTTCCATTACCTTGAGAAGTGGCAAGGAGTTACAAGTCCTAAACCAAGCAGAAAAATCAAATTCTACTGGAAAATCAGGTTCTGAAGCAAAAGCAAATTCAGCAGACAAATCATATTCTATAGAAACAAATATAGAAATGATGCAGAACCAACAAAGACCAGCAACAGCAGACAATCTGAACCAAGCATACCACTGCCCTTCCCAAATAGAGTGACACAAAATAGGAAGCTAGCAGAAGTAGAATTGGACAAGGAGATCATGGAGACTTTTAGGAAAGTGGAAGTCAATATTCCACTCCTAAAAACAATCAAGCAAATTACCAAGCATGCTAAGTTCCTCAAGGACTTATGCACTCATAGAAGGAGGCTGAAGGGAAATGAGAAGGTGAGCATGGGCAGAAATATTTCTGCCATCATTTAGCCAAGCATTCCTCCAAAATGTAAGGATCCAGGAACTTTCATCATTCCATGCATCATTGGAAGTAAGCAATTCAGTCAAGCCATGTTGGACCTTGGAGCCTCAATCAATGTCATGCCTAACTCAATTTATCAATCCTTGCACATTAGAGAGCTCAAGCCAACAGGAGTGGTGATTCAACTTGCCAACTGAAGCACAACTCATCCTAAGGGAGTATTAGAAGATGTGTTGGTAAGAGTAAATAATTTAATATTCCTTGCAGATTTTTATGTCTTAAACATGGAGGATGATATGCATGCTAATCAACCAACATTGATCTTAGGTAGGCCATTTTTAAAAACTGCTAAGACTAAAATTCATGAATATGCTGGTACTTTATCCATGGAGTTTGAAGATAACAAGGTTAATTTTAAATTATGTGATGCCATGAGATATCCAGCTGAGGAGCATTCTGTTTTCTATTTAAATACATTGGTTGATGATGTGCATGCTAGTTTAGTGGCTAAATTTCCTAAACTTGTAGGCATTAGAGATGAATTCAAGTGTTCCGATTGTGATGGCATTGATTTATGTGTTGTTTGTGCTGAAATTGATGCATGCCTACATAGTTCTGATTCTACAATTTCTAATTATGCTCATTTTAATGCTGCATAATTAGATTCTAGAAATTATGGTCTGCAAATTCTATTTGTGCAGTTTCTAATTCGGTTATAGCAGTTTCAAATTTTGTTTGTGCAAGCTTTGATTATGCAGGAAAGCTTGTAATTTTTGACACTACAGTTTCTGATTCTAACTATGCATTTTTCGATTCTGTTAGTGCAATTTCTGTATACCCTATCTCTACATGTGCTAATTCAATTTTAATAAATTCTGGTTCTACTGATTTGCACTCTGCAGGATTTAATTCTATTAGTTTAGTTTCCGCAAGTTATGATTCTAGTAATTCGAATTCTGAAATCCCTGATTTAGTCCATTCTGATTCTGTTGTTGCACATTTTGGTTCTGTTTTTAAAGTTTTCAATTTTGTAGTTTTGAACTTTGTCAATTTTTGTTTTGCATTTTCTAATTTTGTTAATTCTACTGCTATAAGTTCTGATTTTGTGAATTCTAGTTCTGTTTGCATTCGTCTTGCATTTTCAGATTCTACAATTTCTGATTCTTTTTCTGCAATTTCGAATTTTGCAAATTTAATTTCTACATGTTCAGATTTTGTAGGTTTTGATTCTATTTGCTTTGTTCTTGTAGTTTTAGATTCTAAACATTTACATTCTACACTTGTAGATTCTGCATTTGCCAATTTTGCATGTTCAAATTCTGCAATCCCAAATTCTTTGCATTCATTAGTCATAGATTCTGCATATTTAGATTCTACACTTTCGAATTCTGCACTTGTAAATTCTGCATTTCTAAAATCTGCATTTTCTGATTTTAATTCTACTTCCACAAATTTGTTACACCTAAATTCTGCATTTTCTTATGCAATTGACACAATTTATTCTATGATTTTTGCACTTCATGATAATCTTGCCATTGTGGTGAATTTTGCTTTTTTTGGATTCCATGGCAAATGATCATGTTATTGTACAGAAGCTTCCACAGATTGTGTGCATGCAGAATTTTTTGCTACAACCATCAATAATGGGATCCAAAGAAAAGAATAGTTTTAAAGCACAAGATATGATTTACATGTTGTGGGATCCCGATACAAGAGAAATTCACTACCTTTTCATTGTTGCACATCGTGGTGGAGATTCCTGAACCAATTCAAGCATAAGCCACCATGAGGGAGTTTTTACCACCTTTGCACCTTTCCTTCACCTTATTTTACTTGCCATGTGTAACATCCCCATATAACGTAATAAGAAATAATGAATACGTCCGTGGGCAAATTTCGATTATTTGCGACTTTGCCAAAAACTTTTGGTAATTACATATTTACCCTAAAGATCTTTTCCATAATTACCCCTGAGCTTTTTAAAAAATGACATTTAAGTCCCTATATCAATAGAATCAGCAGAATAAGATTTTAAACGAAGCAAAATCACGTAGCGAAAACGTAGAAACCTAAACCTCGGCTGATTAAACCAAAGAGGTATCCATATGTGAAATGACATGGGATGCCCCTAGACTTACTCAAAATTTCGAAAATGCCATTAGCCATGGAAAACAAAAAATAAAAGGCCCTAAATTTGTAAAACATTTAAGTCACACCGTTAATCAATTTATTCGTTTTTATTAAGTTTGTAAAGTTAATTAAAAGTTAATTAAAGGTTAACTAGGAGTTGATTTGAAGTTAATTAGAGAGATTAGGATTAAGAAGAATTAAAATAGACATGTAGAAAACCTCACAAAATTCTTCAAAAATATTTTGCCGATTTGCAGAAAATCGGTAGAGATTCGGTATTTTAAACCACCAGAACCGGATCGATAGAATTCTACACTAGAAACCCTAGAAAGAGTGGCTAAAATTTAGCCACCGTTCCCCCATCTAAGTGGCACCAAGTGGCTGCCCAAAGAGTGGAGAAACTTGGCTCAATGTACACCATCCAAGCCTCCACCAATCACCACTCATTTTTCATGCTTTAAGACTCTAAAATGCCCTTCAACTCCCCTCATTTTCATGCTTCTCCTTCATGCCAACTTCTCTCCCTTCATTCTTCTTCTTCCTCACTTCCTCTTCCTCAAATCTCTAAGCTCCATCCACTTCCTATACCAAGAGCTCAAATCTAGCTAGTTTCTACATAAATTTGAGGTAGGAATCTCAACTCTCTCCTTCTTTTCTTTGATTTGGGGCTACCTAGGGTCCCTTGTTCATCCATGATTCTGATGTTGTGAAGAGTGGGGATGATGAATTAAGGTTGGTTTAAGGTGTATATGTGAGTTTGAATTGAAGATTTGATGCATAGATTTAAGGAAAACAAGAATTCAAGAAGAATCCAAGAAGCTAGTAGGGTTTTCCCCTCAATGGTCCATACGGCGAAGTGTACGGCTCTGCCTACAACTATTTAAATTTGATGAATCTATTTTTATATAAAACTAGACATTCAGGACTTTCCATACATATAAAATATAAGGCCATTGGATTAGTATAGAAGTAGTTATGAATTTTTGAAGTTTAACCTAGAAATCTGGATTCTCATCTGGGCAATATGAGTTGAGAGAGGTGTAATTCACCTCACACAACTCTAAATTGAGTGAAACTAATGTTGTTTGAAAGCTAATATGTAGGAAACATCCCATAAAAATTTCAAAGTCAGATTCGTTGCCATTTGTTCCCAGCACATCAATGAAGTTGGCTTAAGTTCAAAGCGAGTTGAAACAGGGTAGTCCAGTAGGGTCAAGTTACGGGGCTTATGTCTCAAAATATACTCATGCAAATTATATGCAACTTATTTCATTTGAAAGCTTGTTCTGTTAGCTTTACATTGATATAAATTTCGTATGATTTTACCCATATTTCTATTTTTAGTAAATTTTCACTTATAAGGGTGCACTTCTAACTAAGTATAGGGCAGTCTGAGGTAAAATACTAATAACTTGAGTTATACAAATCCAAATGAGATTGGACTAAAAGGATTGGAAACTAGACACATAGATCTATGACATATCCAAAATTCACGTCTAAATGAGTTGAATAGAAGTAAAGGTGGACTTTACAAAATTCGGGCAGAATTGAGTATAATGAGCAAAAAACCTAAGTTATGTATTTATGTTGAAATGTTATATGATTGATATTATTGTTATAAAACTTGATGCTTTATGTTGGTTTTGCTGCTTGATTGATCCTTCTGGTAGTCTGGCACTATTCATGGGGAAGCGGACTCAATCCGTTATGCTGTCAAAATTCCGGTAGAAACATGTGAATTATATGAATGTTATACATTTATATGTTATGCTCATAAGATTCATATATGCAAGAATGATTTAAGTATGATATAAAGTATATGAATGAATGCATGTAGCATATGCATGTATAATCATGTCCAAAGAATAATAAGATTTATGAGAACTTGCAAGAAAGACGTACCAAGCTACCACGTGAGGCATGGCATAGACCCAGCTAGCGTGGGCTAGAGCAATACTGTCTAAGACTTAGGCCAGCCCTGAACCAAATTTAAGGGGAATAGACTGGTATGAAGGTCGGGAAAAGTAAACCCATCACTCATGTATAGGTACGAGCTCGAACCTGAAAAGCAGGCTATTACCCAGGGGTGAGAGAAGCCATTCACCTCCGGGGGACCAAGTACAGAAGAGCAAGGTTAAGTTGCAAGTTAAAGAAAGATACGAATTAAGTCAAGTGCACTTGCATATAGTCAAGTATAAGCATTTATATGTGCATCTTCAATTACCTCGTTAAGTCGTAATGTTATTATGATTCTTGTTGAAGTACATTATACTATTCGTATTCCTATGTCTGTCATATGATATGGTAAGTGGTTGTTAAAATATAACCCGCTTCGAGAAAGGTGTTTTCAACTTAAAATTGAACCACTATTTGAGTATATATGCTCATATTTTCATAATAAACCGAAGCAGCTTGAATGTTTATGATGACATTGTAAGATTGTTTGAGTTCACCTACTGAGAACCTTAGATTCTCACTACCTACTTGTATGTTTTCCTTTTCCGTAAACATTCCAGCATCCAAGTTGGAAATCAAGCACGGGCAGAGTACAGGGACATTCATTGAGCAAGACTCGGGCATAAACCAGACCAAGAGACTATTGAAGCTAGCTAAGGACTAGTCGAAAGCAAATGCTGTGAATTATGTTAGTCACAACATCTTTTAAATTGTGATCATTTTATTCTCTATGTGTCAAAGATGACAAAGTTTATGAACTATTAATCAATAATAAAGTGTGCAGTTAAAGGGCCATATATTATATTTTCCACATTTTAAAACTTTTTTAACACGGTGACAACCTTTTAATATAATCCCATAACTCGAGGATGGCTTATATGATAAAGGTTGTTACACCATGCATTTTCATTGTTGCATCACATTTACATTCTGGGCAAAGTAGAATATAAGTGTAGGGGAATGATTAGTTTTAGGTAGTATTTCATATGCTTTTGTTGTTTGTCTTTCGTTCTTGCAATTTTCTACTATTCTGGAAATTTTGTTCTTTCCTTATTATTGTTCCCTTGTTGTTTTTCCCTTGCTTTGCTGTTGAGAATTGTTTTCTTTCAAAAAAATAATAATAAATAAATATTAGCTTGGTTTTGATCATGTTTTTCATTGATGAATTGGAAGTTGTTGAGTTAAGAACATTAGTCATCCATGGAAGATAGGACCCTAACATGAGTGCATTTTCTTTTCCTTCATGAATTGTGTGATTGAGTATGTTGGACTTGAGCCTTGTGAGCTTTTGAGCCTTATTTTGGATGGTTGCATTTCATGCTATTCTCTTCTTTCTTGTGTGTTTTCCATCATAGATTTTGTCATTCTAGAACTTGCTTTGATTCTTCTTTGAGGCTATATTTTTCATATGCATTCATGAATATGATAGAGGCATTTCTTTCATTTTAGCCACTTGACCATATAGCCTGCCTTGCATTTTTCCTTTATTTAGCCCCTTTGAGCCTTCTTGACCATTCTTTGATTTCTAACACATTGTAAGCCTAAAGTGAAAAACCATGTTATACCTAACCTTAAAGAATAAGGAGTGCATTGGTTTCATCATTAGTATTGTGCTTAGTATAAAGGGTGGGGGTTTGCTCGGGACGTGCAAACGTTCAAGTGTGGGGGTGTGATGTGCACTACAAGAAAAAAAAATGAAAACAAAAATGAAAATGAAAAAAAAAAACAAAACAGAAAAAAAAAGGGAAGAGAAATTGAATAAAATGGGAAGTTTTGATAAGGGAAAAGAAAGGTCAAAAGAGAGTTAAGTGTGCTATGGCATGATTTGAGTAAGCCGTTACTTTTGTGACCTTGACTTGTTGAATGACCAATGTTATTCTCATTTTCTTAGGTTTTATCTAGTCATACCTTCATATTTCCTACCTTTACATTGGCCCCATTACAACCTAAATAAAGTCCTCTTGATTCTTGTTTGCATGTGATTTCAAGTAGTGGAGAAGTAGAAAATTAGCAAGCTTATAGTAATGAATTGTCTATTGAGGTGACTTGAGTGAAACACTTTGAACCATACACTTGAGAGCTTCATACACCATCTAGTGAGGTCTTTCATATTTGATCTATGCACACTTTGAATGGTATTGCGAAAATTGCATTTTTTGAGAGGGGGGAGTTAATGACTAGATTGTTGGGAGTTTTTGATGCCTTGTATGTTCTTATGCTCCTAAGCTTAACACTTGTGATGATGCATTGGGAAATAAAGTTGTTCATGATTTTTAGGTTGCATATTTTTATTTGCTTAGTTGAGCCTTGCATGAGGACATGCAAGAGCTAAGTATAGGGGAATTTAACTAATTGAATTTTTATATACTTATTTTCCCTCATATTTAGCTCATTAATCCTCTTTTGTGCCTAATTGGATTGATTTGGACCATTTGGTGTTATTTGGGTTATGGAGCTTAATTTAAATTTTCCAACATTAGGCTAATTATGACACTACTTTGGTTTTTGGGTCATATCTTGAGTTATATAGCTCATTTGATCATGATATTTAGTTTGTAAGAAAGCTGAGAGATAGGCCTACAAGTTTTATGAGAGGTCAGAGGTAAATTCTAGAGTTAAAGAGCTGAAATTGGGCCTAGATTGAGCTGAAGAGGTGCAGTCGCGGATTCTAAGCAGGGTGTGGTATTTAGGCCATATCTTGGTGCACAGAAGCACAATTGAGCCCATTCCAGTGGCATTTTGAAGCTGACATCCAAGGCTACAATTCTCCTTTTCCAAATGGTTGCATTTTCTTTGCAAAAACTAAGGAAGAATGTTATTGACTGGTTAAGGGACTTACTGGAATGCTTTTAGTGTAACTTTCTCTTCATAATTCGGAATAATGCAAATTAGGTGTCCAAATATAACTAATAGACAGAGGTTTAATGTAATTAAACAAAAATTGAATAGTTTTTATGTTTTTATTTTGAATGGCCGAGTTTAACCTAGAGGCCAGAATTTTTGTAAAGGATTGGACAAAATTAGGAGTACAATTTTTTCGATTTTTCTTCTCTTCTCCTCTCTCACGCCCCCCCCTCTCTTTCAATTCTGAGTTTTCGTGTTCCTCCATCCATGGAGGAGTAAACCTCTGTCTAATTCAAGGATCAAGCTAGCAATAACACTTTTGAAAGTCGGTTCGATTGGACTCAGCATACAAATTTGATTTCATCTAATCTTTCACTTATTTTTAATCTCATTTTGAATTGAAGTTTTTCATTCTAAATTGTTGATTGGAAATATGTTTGTTTGCATATTATTCGGTTGATGTATGTAATCCAGTGTTGAAAGAAGATGATTTAGAAGTCGGTCCTGAGTTCTAAGGTTAATGCATTGGTAATTAAAATTAACCCAATTCAATTAAGTTTTAGAGATCTCTGAACATTGGTTGAATATTTGTTAATCGAAAGCATGAAGGTTTTCGTCTGAATGTTGAATTTGGATTGAGGTTTCATTCAATTTCATAATTAGCCATCGAATTGAAATGTTGATATATAGAAGTATTTGATGATTGAGTGTCAATTGTTTTCCCTTGATTCTTGGATTAGGTGCTCATATTTTGTTTATTCTCGTTTTAGTCATCTGCATTCATATTTTGTTTATTTCATTCTAAATTCATAAAAATAAACATCAAAACCCCCCAATTTAATGATCATATAGCATTAGCATCTGTGTGAGATGACCTGAGTTGCATCCTTTACTGCAGTTTATGTAATTCGGCTTTTATTACAATTTGACTGATCCTGGCAAGTTGGTATGATTCTTCGAAGGTTTTGACTGGTGGATATCAAAGGAAATTTAAATTTAAATTCCTTGAGCTAAATTTTGTATGGCCTTAAATTAATTACCAGGAGGGTTTGGGTGGCTAGTTTCTAACCACATATCCTAGAGTTTGAACTACTATTTATGTCATCCTATACTACATGTTCCTATCAAACAGGTTCTTATATTACAAGGCACTATTAGTAAGACAATTCTTTTGACTGGCAAAATGTTACCATTTTTTTTTTTAAAAGAGAAGATTTGAAATCCCATTATCCTACAATTAATATTTCCTTATTATTGATTACCCTCTAATAACATTAATTAGCTAAATTGGGATGTTACACCTTTCACCAATTCCCCCTTTTCTCTTTATTTTTCCTATTAAATCCTTCAAAAGATAGATGTCAAAGAGAAATACAAAAGTAGAAATAACATAGCAAAGAAAATGAACTGTATATCACATTGGATATGAAAAGAAGCACAATTCATGAGCAAGTACAGTATGTCAACAGTTCAATAAAAACCGTTCTTTTACTCCTCATTGAAATTATGCTTTTACAAAGCATGAACATTATGTGAATTAGAATTCCTAGAATTTTGATCCTCGCTGAGATAACCCGGATGCTTTTTTGACATAGGTCCCAAGTACCGTAACTAATAAGATGGCCACAATTATGTTCATCAGTCTTGGGCCTGCTAAGGCCTGAGACCAATCCACCAAAGCATTGGTTAACATCCTTATCATCAACTGACCTCAAGCTGACAGCGAAATCCAACACACCCTTGTTTTCAATCTTTGAGCCACCATGGCTCCTTTTTTCTCATGAACTCTAGAGGCTGTAGTTATTGCTGTCTTGCCATTAGTCCTCACCTTCTGATCATCATCAGTGCAGCTACTTTATTAGTTGCTGCTTCTTTGCTCCTCTCTTTTTCGTCACTGATTGGTTCTTTCTCTTTCAGTAGTAACTTTTGTCGATCACCCTCTCCTGCTGGTGCCACAGACTCAGGCTTAGGCTCAGGCTCAGGCTCAAAGATAGGGTAAAGGAATTTTGAAATAAGAATTCAAATGGACTGGAGCTAAAAAGAAGTTACCTGGCCGCACTACAGAACACAGAAAATATCAAAACCATTAACATGTATTTAATCAGATTTAGTGAGAGCCGGTCTTTACATTCTTTAATAATGAGCAAACCTGGTTTGGTAAATAGAATTCCACCTCTAAAAAAATATGGTACATATTTTTCAAGCTTAAAAAGAAAGAAACATCCATAAATATTGCAATACTTCCTCTAACCTAGAGTCAGTCCCCTGCTGTGGGTATGTGACTGCGCCCAAGGCCTTGACACCACGGCATTAGTAGCATCACTTCCAAAATATCCTGATTGTGGTTTTGGCCCTCAAGTTTGGTAAGTCAGATGTAAAGTTTCAAGCATAGTTATTTCTATCAGGCTATAATGCAAGCCAAATAAGCACTGTGGCAAAGATGAGTGGTGTGAGGATTGAAACATCAGAGTTCGACTTTCATCTGACTTGCTGCCACAGCACCTACAAGATAATGTAACAAGGTAATTAGATTGAGAAAATGTAACTTAAAAAAAGGGCTTATTTGTTAGGGAATGTATACCATCCATATCATGGCTAATCAGGGGAGCAGTTGCAGCAAAGCTCATCTGTACAACATTGTGAAGCTCATCCTCCCACACATCAGGGAGCTATTGCAAGTTGTATCAAAATATGCGCATAATGTAAAATATAGTCAGGTTAAACCTGGGAGAAAGAAGGCTATTTCACTCAAACATAGGCAATTTGCTTTATAACTGCAGAGGGAGGCCAATGTTAGTCAAATTTAAGATTGGTTGATTGGTTGTTGGAGGATTTTCAACTAGGTGAGTTATATGGTACCTTTGTAAATATGTGTATTTTGTGCATTTTTTGTGATGAACGGTGAGGATCGTGTCATAGATTGTGAGGTGCATCAATGCACCAATCACCTATGATGCACTATAAAAATATCTAATTTTAAGAAAATTTAAAAATATAATTAAATATATTTTAAAAATTAATTATCATACACTGACAGTATAAAATTATATTGACAGTATAAAATAATTTTACACTGTCAGTATAATCAAAAAATTTTATCAGTGTAATTTTAATTATCATACATTGACAGTGTAAAATTATACTGACAGTATAAAATAATTTTATACTGTCAGTGTAATAAAAAAATTTTATCAGTATAATTTTAATTATCATACACTGACAGTGTAAAATTATACTGGCAGTACTGTAAAATTATACTGATAAAATTTTTTGATTACACTGACAGTGTAAAATTATTTTATACTGCCAGTATAATTTTACACTGTTAGTGTATGATAATTAAAATTACACTGATAAAATTTTTTTATTACATTGACAGTATAAAATAATTTTATATTGCCAGTGTAATTTTATACTGTAGTGTATGATAATTAAAATTATACTGATAAAATTTTTTCATTATACTGACAGTGTAAAATTATTTTATACTGTCAATATAATTTTATACGGTCATGATAATTAATTTTTAAAATATATTTAATTATATTTTTAAATTTTCTTAAAATTAGATATTATTATAGTGCATCATAGGTGATTGGTGCATTGATGCACCTCATAATCTCACCACAAGATATATCACAATCTAACCGTTCATCACAAAATGTACAAAATATACATTTTGTGCAATGTACCAGAGCATGCACCTTTCAACTATCCTTACTATCAGAATGCCACAGGAAAAATATTTGAAGTGTTTTAACTCACAAACAAGAAAATAATGTGCTAAGTGAATTACAGTGCTTCAATCAGTGGATCAATACCTGATTTGGCTCCTTGAATCCTCCACTCAAGTGTGCCAACCGTGGATGAATAGTTCTCCAGAGGATATCAGAAGAGTTGATGCTAGGAAGAGTTGACTGAATTGGTCCTGGCTGAGATGGATGTAGTGGAGGGAAAGCCATAGACATTTCAAAAGGAAACCCCAGCACAGATGAAGGACCAGGCCGCTGGTGAAGAATCTGATCAAATGTTCAGAATGTATTAAGGTAATGTCAGACACTTTTGAAAAGTATAACTTTCTTTCTCACTGGTATGCCAATAGACTAGCAACTTACATCTATAGGAAGATGTCCTTCAATATTAAAATCCAGCCGTGGATTTACAGTTGCAAGTTTCATAGACAAGAACTGCGAAAGGAAAGAAGGGGAAGGTCAAATTAACTAGAATAAATGCAAGTTTTTAAGAATATATATCAAGCATCAATTGAATATAAATGATCATTGGTGAAACAGTTTATCTTGAAATCATTTGTCTTCTTCATCTAACAAGCAACAAAGATGACAGTGATCATATAACCTATAAGCAGTAATTATTCAGGGACATTTCAAATAAATACAAGAATGTTACACACTAAAGAAAAACTCTGTCGAAATGTAAATGTTGATACTGTGCTGAAGCAGAACTAAAACATACAAGGGGAAATAAGGGTGCATTTGTTCAACTTTTAAAAACAATAATGTTAAAATTTAAATTTTATATATAACTAAAAAAATTGAAAATTGATTTGTTTGATAATCTGATTATTTTTAATAATCTAATTATTTTTAAAAAATTATCAAAATATACGAAAATTAAATTTTTTTGATAAAAAAAGTGATTTTTTGCTAAAAAATCCCAAACGAACACACCCTAAATAAGATGACCTAAAATTCACTGATTGGTGAAGAGGGAGATAAGATAAGCTTTCACCCATACCTCAACCTGCCGTTGAAGTGACTGTACATAGTTGATGATTTCATCTAGCATCACTGCCTTGCCAGTGACCTATAAACATTGACAAATTTCATGTTAAAAGGAAGTAAAACTCTACAACATAAGAATATGGTATAGTGAATTTTTCTAGTTTCAAATTTAGGAAGCACCTTGCTGCAACCAAGTACAAGATCTTGAAGAAACTTCATCCTCTCACTTATCTTTTCCCTCCTCACCTGCAATGAAAATCTAACTAATTTAAAATTCATCATCCAAAAAAATCTTTTTCATCACACATAATTTCTTACAACATCTTACTCTCTCTGCAAGACTATGGCTATTTGTTGCTTGACCCCGACGGGGCCTAACATGTATGTATTCCTCCTTAGGTGGATCAGAAGCTTGAGACCGTTGTTTGGCATTCTTTCCGGCAGCTTTTGTTGTTGAAGTTGGTTGTTGATCTCCCTTCTGTTGGCTCTCAGAGTTGTCCTTTGCACCTTCACTAAGTAGTTCTGGAGCTCCATTTGCTTTATCATTATTAGCAGCCTAAGACACAAGAAAAAAATCACATGGATAAGGGGATATAATAGCTGCTCCAAAACAGCAGAACACAGCTCATAAGTCATAACCATACCTACCCAATTCTTTTCCTCTTCTTTTAGTCCTTTAATAGAAGGTTCTCCATTAGTTCCCTCCAACATTAGGGAATCATCCTTACCGCCACCATCATCATCACTAGATTCAGCTCTCTCAGACTCATTAGCAGGCCTAACAATAGCATGTTTCCCTTCACCTTGAGACATTACAACACCTTGACTTCTTTTGTCATTCTTGACAGGGCTTGCTTTAGTAGCCATATGCTCAACAGATGGGGACACATCTTTTGCGGCTTCAGCTACATTTAGATTACTCTCGAGATTGTCCTCCAGGTACTGATTTTAGCCCATGGCCAGCATGACCATCTCTTGCTCCGTGCATTGGCTAATAAGGTTGATTTGTTATCTGCAGCAATTTATGGGCCTTTGCCCAGCCCAATAAGGTTCTCCCTAAGACCCAATTTGTGTGTATTGAAAACATTGGACATGAGAAAGAACGAGTAGCTCTTGAGGTGATAACAATAAGGAGGGGCCTTGATTGATATTTACGAGGATCTTAATTCATCTTTTGGCAATTTTTCTACAGAAGAGTTGAGAGTCAAAAAGAATAATAAGAAAGGTAGAAAACTAGTGGTAGCAAAAAAGACGAAGAGCATTCGAACCAAATGAGTGCATGGGAGCTAGGTAAATGCATTGGGCTATATTTTGAAAATGATGAAGAGGTTGTTGAAGCATTGGCTAAAATTCTAAGTCCAAGAACAAGGATCATCATTAGAGCAATATCAAAGAAAAGGACACAAAATGAAATCAAAGCTTAAATTGCTATTATGTTGCGTTGTTGCTATTTTAGTGTCTTGATCAAAGTGTGGTTTGGTTTGTTTTAAGGGCTTTTAGTTGGAATTGAGGTATTGCTTTTTGTTTTCTTTTTCAATATGTATTTGGGTTAGGGTAGATCGTACTTTGTTGAGTTGTTTTTCTTGTCTCTCTAGAGGTTTTAGATTCGACTTAAAATTAGTATTCTCTTATACCTTTTTCTCCTCTCTTTAAGAGTCTTGAGATTCCTTATAATTATTGGAAAAAAAAATACTAACTTTTTTAACTCATAAGATCATATATTTTTGTCAACTTTTACGGTGTCAGCTAGGAAGAAACATCACATAAAAAAAAGAGCAAAAAAAAAAAGAGGAAGAAACATGGTTTTGGAGACATGCAGTCGATATAATATGAAGAAAAACATCATATATATACTTTGGTTTCATTTAAGGAATTATTTATGGAGTTTTTGAATGAATTTTTGATCATGTTTAATTACTTAGATTAATGAAAAATATATAATTGTAAGTAGTCAGGAAGACATATGACTAATTTTATATGTGCAATATTACTATCTTAGGCAAAATTTTTGGGCTTTAAACCTAAATAATGCATAAACTCAACTTTACCTTGGCTCCAAATTTAACATTTTACTTAAAGGAATTAACAAGTCAAGGAGGAAATGCCTCTGCATTTTATCAAATAGGTAAGTCTAGTGTCAATTCTTCTCATAACTTATGTCAACAAAATGTATGAATGATTTTATATTGCTAGGAGATTTTTTTTTAAAAAAAATTCATTTATAATTAATATATTTTTATTGATAATTATCAAGATACTACATTTTTTTTGTTTTAATTTTGGTTTTTTAAAGAAAATCGTAAAACTATTTTTTAATTTTTTTTACAAAATGTTGAAAATAATTAATATTTTTATAATTGTTAATATAAATAAACCTGCAATAAATAAAAGACGAACACTCTATCATAGTGAATTGTAATTTTCAACTTTGCAAATGGATCAAGTAGAACACAGGATGAAAAGAATGGCACTAAATTAATTATTTTGGTTGTCAAAGTTAAGCAAGTTTACAGCAGGAAAATATAATAGAATAATCTTAGATATACATACTCATACAAACCTTACTTTTTGTGTATATATATCTTTTTTTAAATTATTATAATAGGTTCTACTTCCTTTCATATACAGATTCATTTTGATTCTATTACCTATCTTAGATGTATTAGTAGAGAGAAAATTCAAGAGTCGAGAGAATGAAAGAAACTTTGCTTAGAACTTAAAAATGAATAAATATGAGGTATTATAGTATCTATCTGTTAACAAGAAGTTTCAAAACTCAAGACGGGTGAATTGAGTTTTATAAAAATTTTGAAAATATTTTCACACAAACAATTTATAAACAAATTTTGAAGCTATTAAATTAGAATAAGAAGAAAAGATGAACATAAGAAGGTATTAAAGACAAACTAAATTAAACAATAGGGAATAAATAGATAGAAAAAAGAAAAAAAAAAGGCGGTAAAGCCTTATTTACATCATTCATATTTCACAACAATTTTAATTTAGCCCAAAAATTTTTTTGGTTCTATTTACATTCCTAACATTTTCAAAATATTTTAATCTTATCATTTCGGCATTCAAATTATGAAAGGAAAAAATTGATATGAAGGTCGAGTTATAATATTAGTGATAATATGTTCATCACTTATCTGAATGAGATAATATTATTTACCATCATTTTTTCCCATATTTTTACAAGATATAAAAGCTTTTCTTTTTAATTTAAACCTCTTCAATGCTCAATTAAACTTTCTCCTATAGAAACCCCATATCTGAAGCTTTTTCTTGGAAAATTAAAGACAAACAATCTTTATTGATAATGTTTGGATATCGCTAATATTATAATTTAACCTTAAATCAACTTTTTTCATTTAGGGTCTATAAATCTTGACTTTCTAGAATGTTTGACTTAGACTTGGTCTTATTTGATTATGCTTGCCTTTTTCAATATTCAAAGTCGATCTAAGTTGTTTATATAAAATCCTCTCACTACCTTATCTGAACCCTTTTTGAGTTGTTATACAAATAATATTTGATCTTAGAAAATTTGCATCTTATCTCTTAATTGTGTTTAAACATTCAAATTTATCTTTTTATAAAAATTAATTAACTCAACAGATAAAATACATCTTCATACCTGTTTTGCTTTTCTTCCTTCTGCGGCAATGTATTTTTTTTATTGGTATTTTAGTGGTATATTTATCAATATATGATTTTTTTGAAACATTTATCAAAATATGACTTTTTTTTCTCTCTTATCTCTCTTGCTTTTTCCTTTCACCTTTTTCTCTATCTTTTTTCCCTCTCTTCTCTTTCTTCCTTTTCTTTCTTCTCTCTCTCCTTCTCTCTTATGCATACAACACAAACACACACACACACACTAACAAGACCACACAATACAAACAAAATAATAATAATAATAATAATAATAATAAAACCATCCACAAGTATTGGTCGGAAGTGGCTATAAGCAATGGCGGTTTCCTATTAATTTTTTAATTAAAAAAAGGGAATTGGCTTGACGTATTGGTTGGTTCCTAAAAAATTTCCATATTCTTGTAAATATGTACAAACTTCCATATTCTAGTATTATAAATAATAGACTTCCATATTTAAAAAAATCAACTGTTGAAACTATTTTCTTTTGTCTAGCTTATATTCGAGAATTTATCTTGTTGGTTCAACTAGAAGAGCATGCTATACACTGAGAAATTTAGATTGTGCCAGAATAATTCTTAAAGGTAGCACCCACTACTCAACTTAGGCTTCACATTTGATGTGTTAGGATATAAAATCATTCATATGCCTCTGTCTAATAGCTTGAACTTTTGGGAAAGATAGTTTATAACATAGTATCAGAGCCTCTATGACCAAGAGGTTTAGAATTCGATCCTTATTTGCCCCATTCTTTTAAATAAAAGTTTAATTTCAGCCAAAGGTAAGATGGACCTGTGCTTTGTCCATGCTTCAAACCCAAACAAGGCTTTGGCGTGAGGGGGTGTTTTAAGATATAAAACTATTTATGTACCTCTACCCAATAGCTTAAGCTTTCGGGAGAGATGATTTATGACATGAGGGCCTTATTCTCCAACAATAATTAAACATTTTTATTCATATGTCCTAAGATATACATTTTGATAACGTGTATTGACCCTTCACCTAACTTTTTCTGCATCCTTCTTAGACTCTTTTTTTTTTTCGATAAGTTCAGAATTAGGAAAAAAAAAAAGGCTCAACTCACCAACAAGGTAAGGAGCAAGTCTAGGCATAGCAAAATACAACTTGATACATCAATACTAAAATGACACTCCTTACAAACTCCTAGATACAAAATTATTAAAATAAAGCACCCCCATTCATGCACAACTGTCGATGCCACTTCGTGATAGCAAGTCACTATAGATCTTAGCTTAGAAGTTATAAGCCCTCCAAGTACACCAAGTAATTAGTCAACGAACCTCTTTCTCATAATAGTGGTTTTAAATTACAGTCACAATCATAGTTGCAGTTGTGCTATGATGTGAAAAATTGCGAGAAAATATAATAGGTGTAACCACAATTGCTACTACGATGCAGTTGTGGAGGGCACCGTAATAGCAATATTATAAATGTAATTGCGGTTGCGAACTAAAATTTAAAACCATGCTGATAACTGTTATATATAACAGCACACAAGCAGCCTAGACACTACATATTTCTAGCAGCTTTCAGGCATTTTGTCTCCAACCATTGTCAACTCAAAGCTTACTTTCTTAAGTCATTGGGTTCCCTCTTTCAATATTGTCTGCAATTATATTTATGTGTGTCACGACCCACCTTGAGTCGTGACCGGCGCTTGGAGGTGACGAACCTCCAGCAAGCCTTAAATATTAAATTTTTCGTGAAAAACGAACAGAATCTCCCCTATTTTTCCAGCTTCCCCGTAAAAGCCAGACCTGTTCCAATAATCAACCAGCACATATATCCAATTGAGGCTCTCAGAGCACTATCAGTAATTTGCATATACCCGAGTATTAGGCATTCGTTTCTTACAATAGCAAAATAATTCCATCTACCTATTCATACATGTGAACATATAAATATATGCATCTTTAACTATCATAATTACCTATACACATAATTTACAAAGTGAACAAGTCCCTAGACATATATCCCTTCCAAAAAGAATTTCAAGCAGCAGAATCCTGTCTGTGGATCATGGAGCAACTCTAAGGCGGTAATTATATTCAAAATATCAGAATAAAGGAAAAAAAAAACCCTCACATGTAGAGGGGTTGTCAAAAAGTGTCTGCACCCTATACCACTGGAAGACCAGAAGCATGTACCACACTAGGATCTGAAATAGGAGGGGAAAATAAGTGAGTCTAACTAACTCACTGAGGGGCAATGGTACTATAGCATATGAGGACAAGCTCTAAAATAAAAACAATTTACATATAAATAAAAAGTTAATATCAAAACTAAGTATAACTAAGAAATTAATATAGAACCATGCAACATGTGGAGAATTAACATTATCACAATTTGAGTGACAATTTTCAAAATAAATAGAATGAATATTATCTTGCAATTTTGAAAATATATCTTTTAAATGTAAATATCAAAGCAGGGAGGGTTTTAATTTTGAAAATATCCAACAAGGGTTAATCCCTTCAGATTTGACTGAGTCGGCAGTGTATATTGGCCTCACACACTCACCGAGCTAGCAACACCCCTGCTAGCTGGGTTCGAACCAAGGTGCACCAAGGCTAGTGTCAACGACTGCTAGCTACCGATAAACTGAGATTCCTCCCACTATGTGTATATAACCAAGGTAATATGTATCAAATAAAAGCTAGAGCAATAAAATCAATCAAATTCTAATGAATGAAAATACTCAATATAGTTCAAAAATCCAAAACAAAATATTCACAAGCAAATACCAAGAAAGGTTTTCAAACTCAAACAAAATTCCCCAACAAGTCAGTTTAGGAATTTAAACAACTATTCAAGAGCTTGTCCTAACCTTCAGAAAATCCATATTCTTTTTCAACAAGCTTTCCGAATATTTAACCGTTGCATACTAGCAAAAATTCCCCAAACCAACATAGGTATCCACAAATAAATAGATATATCAGACTGTAAAGCAATTACATCACTAAACAGAATATTCATAATTAACTAAATATATATAATAAACTGTCAATATATATATATATTAAAATCAAACTAATACTAATTGTATATAATAAAACCATATGCTATAAAAATACTGTCCACTCACAAAATATCAAGGAACGTCTAATTTAGGTCCTGGGGGCTGCTGAACTGGTAGGTTGGTCTCCTGGGGAATCTGAAATCATACATAAGTGGTTATTTACAATTTAAATATAAGTTTGGTTCCACTTAAAGTAATCTCTCATCTACCAATTTCTATCCTCATTCCCACATAATCACCCTATTAGTTTAACTAACAACTAACAAGTCAATCTAATTTACTTCTAAAGTCAAGTAACACATAATTTATTAACTCACAGCTCTTTTAATTTTCTCAATTTAAAACTAAAGTTTCCGAGTCCTAATCACTCTTTATAATAAACTCACCTCAGAACCCCTCTATTAACTATCAAATTATAAAGTTATAGACTAGTAACTTACCAGAAGGTCATGAGTTTGGAAAGAGCAAAACCACCATAGCTACTTAAAGCCAGAACAGCTAAAAATTGAAAGAGAGAGAGGCTGGTGAAGGAGAGATGCAAACAGAAGGAAAACGTCGAAGAAGGGGTTCTGTGGTGGTGAAGGTGGCGCAAATAGATGATATGGCAGTGGAATGAGTGGAAGGAATGAGATGGAGAGAGTAAGAGGGAGGAAAGGTTGAGAGAGTGAGAGAAAGAGACGTAACAGGGGGAGAGAGGCAAAACAGGGGAAAAAGGAAAACGAAAAGAAGAAAGAAAAAGTGAGGTTACGAAGCTAAGGCGGTGAAATGAAATAAAAGGGGGGCCTATGGTGTGCCATAGGAGTTATGGTGCACCGTGGTCTCCCCTTCCTTTTTTTTTTTTTTTTTTAAAGCTAATACCTTTAAAATTTTATCTAACAATTTTAATTCTTGTATCACTATATTAGAAAATGCCCAAAAATGTAAACTATGAATTTTTTTTTTTTATTACTGACGTGTTATTCTAGTTAAACATTTATTCTAAACCGGGTGTTACATTTTCTCCCCCCTTAGAAAATTCGGTCCCCGAATTTGGAAGGAGCATTACCTTGAGATAGGAATAGATGGGGATAAGAAGCACGCATAGAATCCTCCGTCTCCCAAGTTGCTTCCTCTATGGAGTGATTCCTCCAAATTACTTTAACTAGAGGTATCTTTTTTGAGCGAAGTTTCTTCACTTGTTTATCAACAATGGCCACCGGCTCTTCTTCATACGTCAAGTTTTCGTCTAACTGAATGGCGGGTGAGGATAGAATATGTGAAGGATCCGGCAAATACTTGCGAAGCATAGACACATGAAACACTGAATGTATCATTGAGAGTTCAGGTGATAACGCCAAACGATATGCAACAGGACCCACTCTTTCCAATATTTCAAAAGGTCCGATATAACAAGGACTAAGTTTTCCCCGTTTGCCAAACCTCATAACCCCTTTCATAGGAGAAACTCGCAGAAACACATGCTCGCCCACCATAAATTCCAAATCCTTTCTCCTACAGTCCACATACGCCTTCTGTCTGCTCTGAGCTGCTAACAATCTTTCCCTAATCAACCGAGCCTTGTCCATGGCATCTTGGACCAAATCTGGCCCAACAAGTTTTGCCTCCCCAAGTTCAAACCACCCAATGGGTGACCTGCAACGTCTCCCATATAAAGCTTCAAACGGAGCCATTTGAATGCTAGTTTGATAGCTATTATTGTAAGAAAACTCAATCAAAGGTAGATAATTACTCCAACTCCCACCAAACTCCAAGATACACGCCCTTAGCATATCTTCTAAAATTTGAATGGTTCGCTCTGATTGTCCATCCGTTTGTAGGTGGAAAGCTGTACTAAGATCCAAACAGGTCCCCAAGGCTTGTTGAAAGGCTCTCCAAAAATGTGAAGTGAATTGAGGGCTGCGATCAGATATGATAGATATTGGAACACCATGAAGTCTGAGGATCTCATCAATGTACAACTGAGCATATTGAGCAGCATTGAACGTTGTTCTCACTGGAAGGAAGTGAGCTGGCTTAGTCATCCGATCGACAATTACCCAAATAGCATCATATCCTTTAGGGGTACGCGATAACCCTGTCACAAAGTCCATAGTAATCCTTTCCCATTTCCACTCTGGAATTTCAATTTGCTGGTGTAAACCAGCAGGCCTTTGATGCTCCGCTTTCACTTGTTGGCAGACAAGGCAGCGAGAAACAAACTCAATTATATCTCTTTTCATACCTTCCCACCAATATAATTGTTTAAGATCTTGATACATTTTAGTGGCACCTGGGTGCACAGAGTATTTGGAATTATGGGCTTCTTCTAGGATTATTTTCTTCAAGTCCCCAATATTGGGTACACAAAGTCGATCACCAAATCGCAATACACCTTCATTATCAATTTTGAATCCAACACCCTTTCCACTCTTAACCTCAGCTATTACTTTGGTCATCTTAGGATCCTTTTTCTGAGCTTCTTGAATTTGTACGTTAAGCGAAAATTGAGCCTTCACATGAGCCAGAAACACCCTTGACTCTCCAAGGTCAAAATGCACCTTTCCTAACTCTAGTTTGTGAATATCTTCCACCAATGGTCTCTTGACAAGAGCTATATGAGCCAGACTGCCCATTGATTTCCTGCTTAAAGCATCTGCCACAACATTCGCCTTTCCAGGATGATACAATATGGTGCAATCATAATCCTTAAGTAGTTCTAACCATCGCCGCTGCCTAAGATTCAAGTCTTTTTGCTGAAAGATATATTTCAAACTCTTGTGGTCTATATAAATTTCACAGGTTTCCCCATAAAGATAATGCCTCCAGATCTTCAGAGCAAAAACCACCACAGCCATTTCTAAATCATGGGTGGGGTAGTTTTGTTCATGCCTCTTCAATTGTCTGGAGGCATAAGCAATTACCCGGCCATGTTGCATTAGAACACACCCAAGGCCCACTCTTGAGGCATCACAAAATACCGAAAACCCTCCTGAACCTAAGGGTAATACAAGAACTGGGGCTGAGGTCAAACAATCCTTAAGTTTCTGGAAACTAGCCTCACAATCGTCTGACCATTCATATCGCACATTTTTTTGAGTGAGTCTAGTCAATAGAGCAGCAATCTTGGAAAAATCCTTAACAAATCGACGAGAGTACCCAGCAAGTCCTAAGAAACTGCGAATCTCAGTCACAGAAGTAGGTCTTGGCCATTGTTGAATGGCTTCAACCTTCTTGGGATCTACCATGATTCCTTCACTAGACACAACATGCCCGAGAAATGCCACCTTCTCTAACCAGAATTCACATTTTGAGAATTTAGCATATAATTGGTGATCTTTGAGAGTCTGCAAGGCGATTCTCAAATGATGCTCATGCTCTTCTCGACTTTTAGAATACACCAATATATCATCAATAAAAACAATAACAAAGCGATCTAGAAAAGGCTTGAACACCCGATTCATCAGATCCATGAAAGCGGCCGAAGCATTCGTTAACCCAAAGGGCATTACTAGAAATTCATAATGCCCATAGTGGGTTCGAAAAGCAGTCTTAGGAATGTCTGATTCTTTAATCTTCAACTGATGATAACCTGAGCGAAGATCGATCTTAGAAAAACATGCTGCTCCTTGCAATTGATCAAAAAGATCGTCAATTCTAGGGAGAGGATACTTGTTACGTACCGTCAATCGGTTAAGTTGTCGGTAGTCAATACATAACCTCAGAGATCCATCCTTTTTCTTCACAAATAGCACTGGTGCACCCCAAGGCGAAGTACTAGGACGGATAAAACCTTTGTCTAACAATTCTTGTAGTTGTTCCTTTAGTTCCTTTAGTTCTGCTGGAGCCATACGATAAGGAGGTACACTTATAGGTTGAGCATCGAGCACAAGATCAATACAGAATTCGATCTCCCTATCTGGGGGCATCCCTGGCAATTCATTAGGAAATACATCCAAAAATTCTTTGACTACCGGAATTTGTGTGATGGAGGGGACTTCAAGTGAAACATCTCGCACTGTAGCCAAATATCCCAAACAGCCCTTTTTTAAAAAGTGCATAACTCTCAGAGAAGAGATAAGTTTAGATGGGGAGGTACTAACCTTGCTTCTAAACTCAAAAGGTGTTTCACTTGGCAAATCGCACTATTTTCTGATGACAATCGACGGTGGCATGACAAGAGGCCAACCAGTCCATTCCCAAGATAACATCAAAGTCAACTAAATTTAGAACAATCAAATCTACCTTGGAGTCTTTGCCATTTATGGTCACTAGACATGATTTATACACAGAAGTGACTAAGAGAGATTCTCTTAGCGGAGTGCCAACCCAAAATGGTTGGTCCAGAGGTTCAGGCAGTCCTCCAAATCGAGAAGCGAAATATATCGACACATAGGAATGTGTAGATCCAGGATCGATCAAAGCATGTGCATCAAAGGAACAGACAGATAGAATACCTGTTACCACCGCATTAGATGCTTGAGCATCCTGGCGAGTCAATGCATAAATCCTCGGTCCTCTCTACCAATCGAACTGCATCCTCGGCCCCAGGCACTTCTACATCTGCTTCCTCTACCTGCTGATCCGACGGCATCACCTCGAGATTGATTGGCAAGAGATGATGATGAAGGAGCAATAGGCTGAACTAATCCTCGACCTTGACCTCTAGGTACTTGAGGACAATCCTTCCTCAAATGTCCAGTCTGACCACACTGAAAACAAGCTCTTGTTATTCGATGGCACAATCCAGAATGCATCTTTCCACATGTATGACATAATGGAACAGAAGGAGCTGAATGCCCAGAACTCCGAAGATTGGATTGATATGTACTCCTAACCTGAGAACCTAATGTAGGAGCACTCATAAGAGATGGTTCGGAGGATGTCACCCTTCGCGGAGGAGTGTGCTGTGTACCCTGCTAGTTAGGTGCTCCATTAAAACTAGCACGGCCAGAATAAGAACCCCGAGTCTTCATTTTCTTAGTCACCTCCCTTGCAGCCTTCCTATCTGCCTTGCCAGATTCAATTTCTAAGGCAGCACTCACGGCTTCTGCATAAGTAAGCTTCCCAATTTGAGGTGATAATGCTGTAAAATATGGATCTGCCAACCCTCTAATGAATCTAGCAGCTCTCATATGCTCATTATCTACTAAATGCAAGGCATGACGTGACAGCTGAGTAAATTTTGTGTCATACTCTGTGATAGTCATCCCCTGAGTCTGCGTTAGTCTCTCAAACTTTGTAGCGAGTCTTGCTCTTGTGCTCGCAGGAAGAAATCTTGTCATGAAAGCTTCAGTGAATTCTTCCCAAGTCATAGGCTGTGATCCAGCTAGTCTCTCCCGTAGTACGTTTTCGTACCACTGTTCAGCTACACCTTCCAACTGATAAGCTGCAAGTTCAACAGCTCTTGTAGTGGAACATCTCGATGCTCTAATGGTTTTGCCCACCTTGTCTATAAACAGTTGTGGATCCTCAATCACTAGATTACCCGAAAATGTTGGTGGTTTCAGGTTAAGAAACTCTTGCACGGACACCTCTACGCCAGGAAAGGGCGGAGCTTGTCTCTGAGCATGTGGACCAGCCCCTGGCCGAGGCTGCGGCCCCATAACCCCCACTAAAGTTTCAACTGCTTGCTGCAATCCACGCATTCCAGCAATTACTTCAGCCATACCCCTTTCAGGGGCTGGTTCTACAACTCGCCTAGCCGTTCTCCCACGACCTCTACCTCTACCTCTGGTTCTACCTCTACCTCTGCCCCTATCCCCAGGCACAGGGGATGAGGCTCTATCTGATCTAGCATCTGAGGGCTCATTTTCCTCAGTTCGCTGCCTCTGGGATTGCACCCTAGGTAGCATCTCTACCTATTCAAGAGAGAAACACTTTAGATTCTTAAAGAGACCATAAGAATTCAAATTCTCAAAGAAAATCAAAGACATTTAGAAAATAATTTCCTAAAGCCTCTGGTAGCATTGCATTTTGTGAAAATGGGCCGGCAACCATTTACACAATTGCAATACTACTAAAGGGCATTTGCTCCACCAACCACAGATAGACCTAACCTGGCTCTGATACCACCTTTGTCACGACCCACCTTGAGTCGTGACCGGTGCTTGGAGGTGACGAACCTCCAGCAAGCCTTAAATATTAAATTTTTCGTGAAAAACCGACAGAATCTCCCCTATTTTTCCAGCTTCCCCGTAAAAGCCAGAACTGTTCCAATAATCAACCAGCACATATATCCAATTGAGGCTCTCAGAGCACTATCAGTAATTTGCATATACCCGAGTATTAGGCATTCGTTTCTTACAATAGCAAAATAATTCCATCTACCTATTCATACATGTGAACATATAAATATATGCATCTTTAACTATCATAATTACCTATACACATAATTTACAAAGTGAACAAGTCCCTAGACATATATCCCTTCCAAAAAGAATTTCAAGCGTGAGAATCACATCTGTGGATCATGGAGCAACTCTAAGGCGGTAATTATATTCAAAACATCAGAATAAAGGAAAAAAAACCCTCACATGTAGAGGGGTTGTCAAAAAGTGTCTGCACCCTATACCACTGGAAGACCAGAAGCATGTACCACACTAGGATCTGAAATAGGAAGGGAAAATAAGTGAGTCTAACTAACTCAGTGAGGGGCAATGGTACTATAGCATATGAGGACAAGCTCTAAAATAAAACAATTTACATATAAATAAAAAGTTAATATCAAAACTAAGTATAACTAAGAAATTAATATAGAACCATGCAACATGTGGAGAATTAACATTATCACAATTTGAGTGACAATTTTCAAAATAAATAGAATTAATATTATCTTGCAATTTTGAAAATATATCTTTTAAATGTAAATATCAAAGCAGGGAGGGTTTTAATTTTGAAAATATCCAACAAGGGTTAATCCCTTCAGATTTGACTGAGTCGACAGTGTATGTTGGCCTCACACACTCACCGAGCTAGCAACACCCCTACTAGCTGGGTTCGAACCAAGGTGCACCAAAGCTAGCGTCAACGACCGCTAGCTACCGATAAACTGATATTCCTCCCACTATGTGTATATAACCAAGGTAATATGTATCAAATAAAAGCTAGAGCAATAAAATCAATCAAATTCTAATGAATGAAAATACTCAATAGAGTTCAAAAATCCAAAACAAAATATTCACAAGCAAATACCAAGAAAGGTTTTCAAACTCAAACAAAATTCCCCAACAAGTCAGTTTAGGAATTTAAACAACTATTCAAGAGCTTGTCCTAACCTTCAGAAAATCCATATTCTTTTTCAACAAGCTTTCCGAATATTTAACCGTTGCATACTAGCAAAAATTCCCCAAACCAACATAGGTATCCACAAATAAATAGATATATCGATCAGAAAGCAATTACATCACTAAACAGAATATTCATAATTAACTAAATATATATAATAAACTATCAATATATATATATATATATATTAAAATCAAACTAATACTAATTGTATATAATAAAACCATATGATATAAAAACACTGTCCACTCACAAAATATCAAGGAACGTCTAATTTAGGTCTTGGGGGCTGCTGAACTGGTAGGTTGGTCTCCTGGGGAATCTGAAATCATACATAAGTGGTTATTTACAATTTAAATATAAGTTTGGTTCCACTTAAAGTAATCTCTCATCTACCAATTTCTATCCTCATTCCCACATAATCACCCTATTAGTTTAACTAACAACTAACAAGTCAATCTAATTTACTTCTAAAGTCAAGTAACACATAATTTATTAACTCACAGCTCTTTTAATTTTCTCAATTTAAAACTAAAGTTTCCGAGTCCTAATCACTCTTTATAATAAACTCACCTCAGAACCCCTCTATTAACTATCAAATTATAAAGTTATAGACTAGTAACTTACCAGGAAGGCTGTGAGTTTGGAAAGAGCAAAACCACCATAGCTACTTAAAGCCAGAACAGCTAAAAATTGAAAGAGAGAGAGGCTGGTGAAGGAGAGATGCAAACAGAAGGAAAATGTCGAAGAAGGGGTTCTGTGGTGGTGAAGGTGGCGCAAATAGATGATATGGTGGTGGGATGAGTGGAAGGAATGAGATGGAGAGAGTAAGAGGGAGGAAAGGTTGAGAGAGTGAGAGAAAGAGACGTAACAGGGGGAGAGAGGCGAAACAGGGGAAAAAGGAAAACGAAAAGAAGAAAGAAAAAGTGAGGTTACGAAGCTGAGGCGGTGAAAGGAAATAAAAGGGGGGCCCATGGTGTGCCATAGGAGTTATGGTGCACCGTGGTCTCCCCTTCCTTTTTTTTTTTTTTTTTTAAAGCTAATACCTTTAAAATTTTATCTAACAATTTTAATTCTTGTATCACTATATTAGAAAATGCCCAAAAATGTAAACTATGAATTTTTTTTTTATTACTGACGTGTTATTCTAGTTAAACATTTATTCTAAACCGGGTGTTACAATGTGATTGAATAATTTATTTGTTTTGTCAACCTAAATTTTGACTTTTTGATTAACATATAAAACAAACCCAAAGTGGACAAATTAGTTCCTAGCAAAAATAAATTGGCAAATTAATCCATAACCTTTTAAAATGTCAAATGAATTAGTCCTTAATAAGAATAAATTGAAAATTGCCCCCTAACCTTTTAAAAAGCTGGACAATTTAGTCTCTTTGTCAACTCTCTTTATTAAACACTATGGTGTTGCCTGTTAAGTAGTTGATATGACACCGTTATCTCCTATTCTGTCATCCTAGTCACTTCTATTTATTGAAATGACATCATTTTTGGCGAATTCCTAAGGTAATATGTTGAATTTTATATTGTAATATGATATGCAAATAAGGGAAATTTTACCAAATACGGCATTTTAATAAACGGAAGTGACTACGACAATAGGATAAGAGATAACGGTGCTATGCCAACTACTTAAGAAGTTACATCATAGTATTTAATAGAGAAACTTGATGGAGAGGCTAAATTTTATGAGATTTTAAAAGATTAAGGATCAATTTGTCAGTTTATTTTTGTTAGGAAATAATTTGTTCAATATTTTAAAAAGTGAGGGACCAATTTATTAGTTTAATTTTATTAAGGACTAATTTGTTTGGTGTAAAAATCGATAGAGACAATTTTGAAAGTTTATTCTGAAATTAAAAAAAAAAGGAAGAACGTTATGCACAAGAATAGTTTTGATTTAAGCAATAAGACAAGATAATAGTCACTGAATCAAAGTGTCACTCGATAGCACGAGAAGTAACGGTGACGAAAAATTGTTCAGTCATATTTTGACTTCAAAACTCACAACATCACGTCCAACTACTTCAATAGATTAGGAAAGCATATGGTACTAAACACGTAAGAGAAGTATTAGGCGCACATCTCTTATAGAGATGTGACTCTATATATTTTTATACATATAAAATTAGAGTATTTTGATCTTAGGAATTACTCACCTAAGTTTAGGATAGACATGGTGATTAGATGAAGTCACCCATATTAGTGATTTCAAAATTCAAATTCTTAATATTGCACGTAAAGTTCACCTGAGTTGCACTTCACTTCGACTTGGATTAACCACTTTTTAAGTATATAAAGTTATAGTATAAATGTATAAAAACAACATGAGTTTCACCGTAATCAAATAATAGAAAAATATTTAAAAAAAGGCAAAATGATATGGGTATAGATATGTACATGTAACATTGTTGAAGAAGTAAATGTTATATTATTGAATTCTTTTCCTCTAAAAATTTTCATGTTCGGTAATTTTTAAAAGACTTTGGAGTAGTTTCATTAAAAAAGATCTGCTTGTTAGATAATTAAATAAAAAAATTATCATCTTTAATAATGGATAAAATAATGAATATTTTTTTCTCAATCCCTGGATGTTACTTTCACATAAGAAATAATAAACTGAAATTTTTCCGAGAAGATGAGGCATAAATGTGAAGAAAAAAATGGGAGTGGGAGAAAAAGAAAAAGGTGAATGGCTATGATTAGGACTGAAAATGGACAGAGTTAGACTATGCTTTACATATTTGTAAAATATAGGCCTAAGTTTGGTTTTACTTATTATAGATTTTCTTTGTTTTATTGATGTTCACCATCTTACAAAGTATAAAACCTGACTTAACTTTGAAAAATTATTTAAAAGTTCATATTACATTATTCAAACAAACTATGAAGACTTTTAATTTTCAAAAACATATAACATTTAATAAAGTTTATATATTATGTATAAAATAAATATAACATATTAAGATATATTTTATAAATTATGTAAGTTGTATAAAATCTTTAAATAAACTTTAGTAAAGGTGAGTCTTTTCCTACTTAATTAAATACGTCTTTTGAAAACTTTAAATTATTCAAAAGTAACCGTCTCCATGAATATAATATCAAGAATTTAAATCCTAAAGTCATCACTTTAAAAAGAGTTTTACTTAATCATCTCCCTTAACCATTTTTTCGTACATAATCACCACCATTAACTTACTTATAATAATGTGAGCAATTCCTTTAAAAAAGAAAAGAAAGAAATTAAAAAAAAAAAAACCTAAACTTATCCTGTATACTAGACAGTTTATAACAAAATATACTACAACTAGGTTAGGCCTAAATGCTAGCTATGATTAAATGCCGACTTGCGAAATATGTTATTTTAACAACCATTATTTCTTCATTAGCCGAGGACACGCTTATAATAACTTTGACATTTAAGAAACCTTTTTTTTTGGTTTTCAACCTAAACAACTATTATCCAGAATTTATTATACTTTAACTATTTTTTGATAGCTACACTTTAACTATTTTAATTTAAGTTAGGCGAATCTATTGCAAAAATAAAGTTACCTCATTAATAATTTTTTTTATTCACATGACTCAAATCGATTTTAGCTCTTGTATTTTTCTGTTTCTTTTTCCTTCACCGACAACTTCTATTTATTTATTTATTTATGGTATCAACCAGCAACCTATTTATCCCATTGCTCCGTTTTCTTATTGTGGCTTATTCACTTCAAAGTTATACTTCCCTCCTCTCTAACATAGTACTGTCTCAAACCGCCATTGGATCTTTTTCTTTAGCCTTAACACAGAAGGTAAAATTGTTTAACTTATATTCTCAGTTGCATCTGTTTCTTCTGCTTTTGATGGATACCGCTGACTTTGCTAGTTGATAGGAATTTAGATGAAATAAGGCGGTTGAATTAGCTGAACTGTATGTACCCGTTTATATCTCTTCTTCAAACTGTGTTTGTGATTGGTAAAACGGCTTGGTGGTGTTAGAATCAAGATGTTTTGGCCTTTTTGACACTTCTTATACTCCAACACGTATGAGATTTGATTGGGATCTTCTGATGTGCAGAAAGTTTTGAGAGCTTAAATAATATTAACACATCTTGGCTCTGATGGTTCCTAGAGTTGTTGAACAATAAGGAAATTCTACCAAAATTTAAGCAACCATATTTTTGAAGATATTTTCTTGAGAAGTCAAGCTTGCTAGATTAAGTGAGCCTAGTGCTAATCGATCTATGCGTCTGTTAGTGCCTTCCGTCCAAGGCATTCATCGGCGAAAGAAAATGTCCAAGCTTGGAACCACTCTACTGGTGCCTTTTGTGCAGGAGCTAGCAAAGCAACCCATCACCCAAGTTCCTGAGAGATATGTTTGTACAAATCAAGACCCTACTATTGTATCTAACACAACATCTTTACCACAAGTTCCAGTCATCAACCTCAACAAATTCTTGTCCGAAGATACATCTGAGCTAGACAAGCTAGACCATGCATGCAGTGAATGGGGTTTTTTCCAGGTTTGAATTTTCACTTGTTGAAAAAATCTGCCCAAATAGCACTCGAGCTCAATTCTTTAAACCCAAAAGCCAAAGTAAATTGTATTGAAATTAATTAAAGTAAGATTAAATTATGTACGTGCAATCTTAATAGTTATATGATTTTCATGGCTAAGAAAGAAAAATGATATATGTTCACTGCAACGGTGCAAGATTTTAAGTCCCATTTTGGTAGCTATTACAATCTTAAGTCATGCAATTTAAAACCCTGCCATCACCTAATTTTGAACAATAACTAGCATGGTAAATTACATAAATGCTTTTAGATTGCATTTCATTCTAGCCTCAATTTTTAGGAAAATTTTACCTACTCCAAAGTTTTTTTTTCCCTAATTATTGACATGGCATTCAAAAAATAAGTATTAAATTTTTGCATACTCAAAAGGGAAATCCGTACTATCAGATGCAATACTAATTGTGCCCAAGAATTTGGTGCTACCAAGTTTCATAAATATGCCAATCAAGACAATTCTCTATAAGATTTTTAATACCATAATTAATTGCAACTGATTAATCATGGAGTCAGCTCTTCATTGGTTGAAAATGTGAAGATGCTAGATTGAGATTTTTTAGATATACTTCAAGCTATATTTTATGTGTTTTGTTTATTATTTTTTGGATTAAAGCTGACCTTACTATGTAATGATTACTAGAAGGACAACTTTATGCTTTTCTTTGTAAAAAGGCTGTCTAAGTATGACCTAAAGTATGGCTTAATTTGACAGCCATCTAATATTGTATATTTGCTATGAATGAAATTAAAGAAAACATAAAGCTTTTTCTTCTCATTTTTTTGAGTGTGTTCTCTGCTTTGCTCTTGCTGCTGTTGTTTTCTTTACATGGTATCAAGAGCTTCATTGATCTTAAGGGATCTGTAAGTGAGAGAAAACCAATAAGGAAACCGTACAAAAAAAACCTCAAACACCACCATGGCATCTAGCAGCAGCTCCTTACCTCCACCTCCTATATTTTCAGGAGAAATCTACCATGTATGGGCTACAAAAATGAAGACTTATCTAAGAGCTCAATGTTCATGGGAGATAGTGGAGTCAGGAAGTAACCCACCTCCTTTGCCAAATAATCCAACAATAGCTCAGATAAGAAACCACAATGAGGAAGTGATCAAGGAAGGCAAAGCACTTGTCATCATACATGCAGCTCTACATGACGATGTCTTTATCAAGATTCTGAATCTTGACACTGCAAAGGAAGCTTGGGACAAACTCAAGGAGGAGTTCCAAGCCAGTGAAAGAATAAGGACAATGCAGATTCTAAATTTAAGAAGAGAATTTGAAGCAATCAAAATAAAAGAAGTTGAAACAGTGAAGGAGTTTTCAGATAGGCTTTCAAAGGTTGTGACTCAAATCAGGTTGCTAGGTGAGGAGTTATGTGACCAATGTGTGGTGGAGAAGATCTTGGTGTGTCTTCCAGAGAGGTTTGAGTCAAAAATCTCCTTTTTTGAAGAAAATAAGGACTTCTCCAAAATATCATTTGTAGAGCTTGTGAATGCTCTGTAAGCTACTGAACAAAGAAGATATTTGAGAATGGAAGAAAGTATCGAAAGTGTTTTTGTGGTTAACAACAAGGGAAAAACTCAAGAGGGCATCAGTTCTGGAAAAAAGCCATTTGGGGGAAGAAAGGAAAAAATAAGAAAGAAGAAGGCAGTAAAGGCGGGGAGAAAAAAGGGAAGTATTCACCTTGCCCTCATTGTAAAAGGAGGAATCATTCAAAGAACTTTCGTTGGTTCAGGCCAAATGTAAGGTGCAAATCTTGTAATCAGCTTGGTAATTTTGACAAGGTATGCAAAGGAAGGGAAATCAGCAAAGACAACAAGCACAAGTATCTAAGAATCAAGAGGAAAGTGAGGAACAACTATTTGCTACCACTTGTTATGCTGTCTGTCACAACCCTCCATGGGTCGTGACTGGCACATAGGGAATTTTCATTCCCTAGCAAGCTTAACCAAAAACCTACATAAAAACTAATGAAGTTTCCCCTAAAACTAGGACATTTCGAATATACAAAACTTGTAAAAAATTATTCAGACAATCCAGCATAGTTCAAACACAATATTAAGGCTATCAAGGAGCTAATTAGTTTACATGAAATTCAACAATATATATATATATATATATATATATATATATATATATATATATATATATATATATATATATAGTTTGGAAACATTTACATATACAAGGCTATCAAGGAGCTAATTAGTACACATGAAATTCAACAAAATATACACCTTTGCTTTAGAAATTCAAAATGAAAAGTAACAGCGTAATACTAGCCAAATAATAACCCAACAATTAGACCCTGGATGTGTTTCAAGGAGCACTACATCATCATAAGCCATACTTGGCTATACAAAAGATATTCCAAAAGAGAAGCCAAGGCCCTACAAGTGGGCTCACCAAATAAATTAAGCAGAAATCCTACTGAGCAGGTGGAGTAGAACTCACCTCCACGGCTAAATTTGAAATAGATAAGGAAACCACGAGGTGAGTTATAAAACTCAGTGAGAAAATAATGCACTCATAGGCGGCATGAGACAAGCAAAAATATCCAAGCTATACTTTAAATTATGAAAATGGAATACAAATATTTTCTCTTAACAAAGAATTATTGAAACATTGATTTCATATCATAATAAAACTTCAAGGGAGAATCCAATTCCAGAATTAGTTGCCGGACTGGGCAGCCCTATGGCTTAACTCCAGTAGTAAATAATAACTTCATGCCTGTGCGTGTCTATATCTTCCAGACATGTTGGCCGACATGCCAAGCTAGCAATCACCCTACGAGCTGGGTTATGCAAGGTGCACCAAGGCTAATGTGACTATTATTAGCAAATAGTTCTGTTACAGTTTCCTCCTTTTTAGAAAACTTTACTCATTATAAAATCTTTGTTAACAAAGCTCTCCTTTCAATCTAACATATACATCCTTACTATAACATTAATGCATCATGAGAATTTAGAAAGCTTCCACATTCTAAGGCACATAATTCTTAAGTCTTGTCTCATGCTCATAACATTTAACATCTATTGAATATAAGTTCCAATTTAGTGAACTAGAGTTTAATATAATTTCATAAAGAATTGAATTCTAAACTAAAAGCAATATGAACTCATATTATATATGTGTATAGATATATATATAACTTCACATAAGTAATTTAACTACAATTACACTATTCACTCACAACCAAGATCCCAAATCAAGAGCTTAAGTGGGTGGTGCCTTTGAGCCAACCGGAGTCTCCCCAGAAGAGTCCAAAGCTACAAAACATGTAAAACTAACATAATAAGCTTCTAGGAATCAAACTCAACCCCAATCAACACCCAAAACTCAAAATCCCTAATCTATGAACCCCATACCTACACTATAAGAACCCAAAATCCACCCTATAGAATAGACAATCAATCTATAGCTAAATGGAGACAAAAAAAACATGTAATCTTTACCTCAAAGCTTTAAAAGGAAGATTGGAGCAAGGGTGAGTGGTGGGTCTCCTCCACTTTTCATTTTCTCTCACTACTAGAGGAGAGAGAGAGAAAATCTTAAGGGAGAAGATGATGGTGGGGATGATGAAGAAGAAGTAAAAGGATGGATTTTTGTGAGTAAAATCCAAAGGGAAAGATGATGAATTGATGAGGTATGTCAGGGTGGAGGGTTCTTAGAGAGAGGAAACCAAGAAAGAAAGTGTGTGAGTGAAATTGGGGGAGAGAGGGTCAAAGCTCATCTAAAAAAATCGAACAGTGGGCACCTAGGCGGCCATCTACGGGGGCCAAGGTGCCCAACAACTTGAATCCCCCATTTTTTCGACTTGCAGTGGGCGCTTGGGCAGCCGCTTCTGGCGCCTAGGTGCCCAAACCCCTGAAACTCAAATGCTATCAACACTGCTAGTGGCTAGGCGCCTAGGCGCTGGCACCCTGAAATTTTTTTTGTTAAATGTTAAAGTTTCACACACATTTCTAAGCATACATAATCCACTAACTTCTAAATACACAAAAATACTAATCTAAAAGATTTTACCAAATCCTAAGGCATGACACTGTCAATAGTGGTAAAAACACTTGGCTCATTGATAATGGTTGCACAAATCATATGTCTCATGATTCTGAGATTTTCGGAGAGCTTGATGACACCTATATTTCCAGAATGAAGATTGGTAATGGGGAATTTGTTGATGTCAAAGGAAAAGGTGTTGTTGCCATTGAAACACCTACACAAAACTTATTTACATTGTTCTTTTTGTACCTGAAATTAGCCAAAACTTGTTGAGTGTTGGGCAAATGCTAGCATTTTCAAGATATGTCATGCATTATATTTGATCCCCATGGTTGTGAACTAATGACTGTCAAAATGAAAGAGAAAAGTTTTTTGGTTGACTGGAAATGCACAAATATGCAAGCTTTTCATAGTGTTGTTGACGATTCGATTCTTTGGCACAAAAGATTGAGCCACTTTAGCTACTCAACATTGATGAACATGCATAAAAATGAATTAGTTAATGATCTGCCCTCTATAAAAGATAGCAAGGTAGTCTGCACTATGTGTCAATTTTGCAAGTAAAGTAGATTGCCTTTTGGTGATAGCACCTGGAGAGCTACTGACCAGCTTCAACTCATACAGTCTAATGTGTGTGGTCCAATGAGTACTTTATCTTTGAGTGGCAGCAGATATTTCTTGTTATTCATTGATGATTACTTCAGATTGAGTTGGGTTTACTTTATGAAAGAAAAATCAGAAGTGTTTGGCATTTTCAAGAAGTTTAAGCAGCTTGTAGAGAAGCAAGTTGATAAGCAGATCAAAATTCTTCGAACTGATAATAGAGGATAGTTAACCTCAAGGGAGTTAATTCCTTTTGTGAAATTGAAGGTATCTAGTGCCAACTAACTATTCCTTACTCTCCACAGCAGAATCGAGCAAGTGAACGGAAGAATAGGACAGTGATGGAAATGGCAAGATGCTTGATATTTGAAAAAGACTTACCATTAAAGTTCTGGGCAGAAGTTGTAAATACATTGGTTTACTTATTGAATCTTCTTCCAACCCAAGCTTTGAAAGGCAAAACATCTTTTGAAGCTTGGCATGGTGAGAAGGCTTCAGTACAACACCTTAGAGTGTTTGGTTGTGTTTGCTACACACTTGTACAAACAGAAAGAAGAAACAAGTTGGATCATAAAGCAGAGGTAGCAATCTTCCTTGGTAATAGTAGTTTCTCAAAAGGCTATAGAGTATATAGTCTAAAGTCTGAAAAAGTTATTGTAAATAGGGATGTAAACTTTGACGAGTTTTCCAAATGGGATTAGAATAGAGATGAAGTTGTCAATGTTGAAAAAGGGCATGGTGCTACAAGTACTTCTAATCTGAATGCTCCAGTAGAAAGGAAGTTTATAACATAATTGATCATGTTGCTATTAGGGGAACTAGAACTCTTGAAGATATTTATAAGAGATGCAATTTTGCTTCCCTTGAAACTTCAAGTTATAGTGAAGCTTCAACTAAAGAAGAATGGAGAGCTGCAATGAAGGAGGAGATTGATGTGATTAACATGAATAGAACTTGGGGTCTAGTAGATAAACCAGAAAATCAAAGAGTAATTGCTGTTAAATGGGTTTATAGGACCAAATTGAATCCAAATGGTTCTATAAACAATTATAAGGCCAGATTAGTTGTCAAGGGGTATTTTCAACAGTATGGTGTTGATTTTTCTAATACATTTGCACCTATAGCAAGGCATGATACTATTAGACTGCTAGTTGCTTTGGCAGCAAACATGGGCTGGAAAATCAGACATTTAGATGTTAAATCTGCATTTCTTAATGGGCTCCTTGATGAAGACATTTATGTTGAGCAGCCTGAGGGATTTCAAGTTGCAGGTTTTGAAGAGAAGGTGTACAAGCTTCACAAAAGCTCTTTATGGCCTAAAACAAGCTCCTCGAGCTTGGTATAGCAGAATTGACTCCTACTTGATGTAGCAAGATTTCTGTAGAAGTGAAAATGAAGCTACACTATATGTCAAGAAGGTTGGAGATGATGTGCAACTCATTTTGTCTTTATCTGTAGCTAATCTCTTAATCACAGGGGGTGATTCAAACACTTTGGAGAATTTTAAGATGTTCATGGAGAAAGAGTTTAAAATGTTAGACCTTGGTGAAATGAAATATTTTTTGGGAATAGAGATTGAGCAATGTAATGAAGGAATATTTATTTCACAAAAAAAAATATATGCCTGGGAGGTTCTGAAAAAGTTTCAAATGGAGAAAGCAAAACTAGTCTCCACTCCATTGGTTATGAATAATAAATTATCTAAAAATGATGGTGAAGAGCATATTGATGCCTTTATTTATAGAAGCTTGATTAGGAGTCTCTTATACTTGTCAGCATCTAAACCAGATATCATGTTTGCTGCAAGTCTTCTTTCAAGATTCATGCAATCTCCTAGCAAAGTTCACTATGGTGCAACCAAAAGAGTTTTGAGATACATCACATTTGATCATGGCTTATGGTACATGAAAAGTGATACTAACAGGCTTCAAGAATATGCAGATAGTGATTAGGTTGGATGCTTGGATGATTCTAAAAGTACCTCAGGGTATGTATTCTCATTTGGAAGTGGTGCATTTTGCTGGAACTCAAAGAACTAAGATGTGGTTGCTTAATCCTCAACTGAAGTTGAGTATATCTCTGTAGCAGCAGTAGCAGCAAATCAAGCAATTTGGTTAAGAAAGGTTCTATTAGACTTGGGGCAGCAACAAAATGAAGCTACTGTTATTTGGGTGGATAACAAGTCTGCTATAGCCATAACCAAAAATCCTACTCAGCATGGAAAAACCAAGCACATCAAAGTTAAGAATCATGCAATTAGAAAGGCAGAGAAGTAAGGTGAAGTAAATTTGCAGCATTGCAACTCTAATATGCAGTTAGCAAACATTCTGACTAAGGCATTGCCTAAAGCCAAATTTGAGTATCTTAAAGCAAAGCTTGGAGTATCTAAGAAAAATCTCCAGGAAGAGCGTTAGATTGAGATTTTTTAGATATACTTCAAGCTATATCTTATGTCTTTTGTTTATTATTTTTTGGGTTAAAGCTGACCTTACTATGTAATGATTACTAGAAGGACAACTTTATGCTTTTGTTTGTAAAAAGGCTGTCTAAGTATGGCCTAAAGTATGGCTTAATCTAACAGCCATCTAATATTGTATATTTGCTATCAATGAAAGAAAACATATAGCTTTCTCTTCTCATTTTTTTGAGGGTGTTCTACGTGTTCCTCTACTTTGCTCTTGCTGTTGTTGTTTTCTTTACAAAAGATAGGTGTTCAAGAGTTCTTCAATCTTCCATTGGAAGAGAAGAAGAAATTATGGCAAAAACCAAAGGTCTTGGAGGGGTTTGGTCAGTTATTCGTTGTGTCTGAAGAACTAAAACTAGAATGGGCAGATCTTTTCTTCATCAACACACTTCCATCATATGCAAGGGATCCCAACTTATTTCCTAATATTCCCTGACCATTCAGGTATCTCACTCTTTCTTTGTATGTGTTTGCCAGCACATATGCTATCACTTTAGCTACATCGTCATTTTGACTAGTATTTAACTCTAACAAAAATTGTTTCTTTGCAGAGACAATCTAGATAGCTATTGTTTACAACTTGAAAAACTTTGCACCAAAATCATTGGGCATATGGAAATAGCTCTTAAGATCAAACCCAATGAAGTGCTAGAGTTATTTGAAGATTTAAGTCAAGCAATGAGGTTGAATTACTACCCTCCATGTCCTCAACCAGAAAATGTTATTGGACTAAATCCTCATTCTAATGTTGTTGGCCTTACCATCCTTCTCCAAATCAATGATATGGAAGGCCTCCAAATAAGAAAAGATCGAATGTGGATTCCTACTAAGCCCCTCTCTAATGCTTTCATCATCAATGTTGGAGACGCATTGGAGGTAATTATCAAAAAATCATTCACAAATCCTTTATCATTTTACGATGTTGAAGTGATTTGACGACAATTTAAGAATAGAAATTAGAATACGCACTAAACCATAATGAACGTATGGCTCAATTGACAAATTGAGCTTAATATGTGAGAATTCAAACGTACTAGAAGCATTGTGGCAAAGCCAAATGCAGGGTGAAGCCAGAAAATTAGCATTAGGGACCAGAGCAAATATATATAATAGGAAATAATAACCTTCTAAAAACTAATAAGACTATGTAATAATTTAATGATTTTAGGAGGCCACTCACTAGTATATGCATGGGTACACAAATTGCAAGCTTGGGGAACTATGCTAAATTTGTCTCTAACCAAAATACAATACATGCACCAAAATATTTTGATTTGTAAGAATTTTTGTTACCTTCCATTAATGGTTTGGCAAATATTGACTAATGGGATTTACCCGGAGCATCGAACATTGAGCACCAGTTAACTTAGAAAAGGAAAGGATCTCCATTGCCACATGTAATGCCCGGGTCAAGAGTCACACGAATTGTGACGCTTTGTTCTGTCGGACCCTGTGAAAGCTCTAAGTTTGGACCCTATGCCCCCTTGGAGGGCTATAGGTTTGGGACATTTTCATGTGATCAAAAGTCCCGGTAATTATTCCTTAGATATCAAAGAATTGAAGAGCGATTTTTAATGAATTTTTGGAAGTTATTAACCCTTTCATTTTCAAGCTTGAAGTTTAAGAAAATGTAAGTTTTTAGAAGTTTGTACTAAAATCCAAAAGTTGGATTTTGATTTTTAAAGAGTTTGATTTTTCCAATATTTTTATTGGATTCAAATGGGGGATATTCTCTTATTTACATTTATGTTTTAAAGTTAATGGAGAATAAAATAAATGAGGACATTAACTTAAAATTAAGAAATGTAAAAAAGCATATGATGATATTTGAGAAGAGTTTGGAAGAGAAAAAAAAAAGAGACTGGCGCCTAGGGCCAAGGCCAGCGCCAGCGCTGGCTGCTACTGGTGGTGTAGCAGGTGGCGAGCGCCAGCGGCTAGGTCGCAGCGCCTTGAGCGCCACTGGCGTGATTAAAAGAAGAAGCTCGAAGCTTCTCTCTCTCATTCCGCCATCTCTCTCTCACTCTCTTCTTCCTCTCTTATTCTTTTCTTCCTACATGAAACCATCCATCCTTCATCAATTTTACTCAAACCCACCACCAAAATCCATCATCTCCTCATCATTAGCCAAGCTTTGGGGTTGATTTCTTCTTGGAGCTCTCTCTCTCATCTTCTAGTGAGAGGAAGTGATGGTGGGAGAAGACCCACCATTCTCCTCATGCTCTACCGCCTTCCTCTACTCTCTAAGGTAATTTTTGAGCTTAACCCTCATTATTATACCATGGATTAGTTAGTTTATCTTTGAAATCAAGATTTGAGCTCATGAGGAAGGGGTTGGGTTTTAGAAATTTGGGGGTTTTGCCCTTTGGGGCTAATCCTAGTAAATTCTTAGAATAGTTATGTTGTGGAAGCCTAATAGTTGTATTTGTCATGTTAGATGCTCTCCAGAATCTCTTGGTGGCTCTAAGACTTCGTAGAGTTGGGCTCCTTTCTTTCCAAACTTGATATGTGAGTGCTAGTATATGTATAGCTTGTTCTTATTCTTAATTTCCTATCTACATGCCAAAAATGTAATTTAGTGAAGCTTATGAAAGAATTGAATTAATATGTTTTACTCCGTATTTATACGACTCTTGACATAATCATGATAGTTATGTGTATATATATATATGTTTAAGCATAGAAGTGTGGGACAAGCTCTTATAGAAGCTAATTTATAGTATCTAAATAATATGAAGGTTCAAGTTATCAGAATTTTTATGTTCTTAAAGTCAATATTCTGAGTTATTGGATATAAAGAACAGTTACATTTCGATAATTGAGAAAGAGCTCTAGATGCTTTAATTTGAAAGTATTATACTTTGAAACTATATTCGATAGTACATTTATTTTGTATATTTGGTGAATTTTGATAACTATGTTTATTAAGAATACGGAAGATTCTTGAATCTTATTATCCTTTTAAAGTTATAAGCAAGAAACTATATGATTTTTAATAAAGAAAAGTGTTATTGTCAAGGAGTTAAAAGGAAATGTGTTTTCAAGGATTCACATGAGGCATGGCAAAGACCCAGCAAGTGTGAGTGCCTTTCTAAGGGGAGAAACTGTAACAGAACTGTTTGCTAATGACAATAGCATTAGCCTTGGTGCACCTCGTATAACCCAGCTAGCAAGGTGATTGTTAGCCCGGCATGTCGGCCAACATGTCCGGTAGATATAGTCACGCATAGGCGTGAGATCGATTCTTCTTTGGGCAAGCCCAGTCAGTGATTATTCTGAAATAGAATCCTCCCCTAAGTTTTTCATGAGGTTGAACAAGTATTTATTTTCTATGTTTTGAGGAAGTATTTCTATATTATGCATTTATGTTTAAGATTCTTATTTACTAGCTGAAACTGTAATTAGGTGAAGTTGAAATTGAAATTTACGGAAATTCCTTGAAGTTATCATATGTTTGAAGTCATGAGCAAGGATACATATGAGTTGATATAATAAGGTTTATATTCAATTGAATTGAAAGGTGCTCAAATGAGCCATAAAGAGATTTTAAAGATAAATATATTATGCCTCACTGAGTCTGTATGACTCACTCTTTCTTCCTTTCCATATTTTTAGACAGGTGCAAGATTATGCTCAAGCTTCCACAGCTAATTAGAAGTTCAGCATCTAAGTTTAATTGTAAAGTCTCTAGAAGTGCTCCATTAACCTACAGGCAGGGTCCTCCCTGTGTTAGGTCTTATGTTGTTATATGTAATTAGTTTAAATTCCAATGATTATGTATTTAAGCTTCTTGAATAGTTATGTAAACATTTTTTTTTTACAAGTGATTATGATTTAAATTCTCATTTTTGTATGATGTGGGGTGCATTCAGAAAATTACTGGATCCCCAATGATTTTGTGTGTTTGGATTGTTGTGCAGGTGGAGGATCCGTATTTGGGAATAATCCTAAATACAAAGGAGACTCTGCCCGATTTTCTATTAGAATGAAGTCTAAAGTAGGCTTGCTAGGGATGTGTCCCTATGCGCCGGTCATGACTTAGGTTAGGTCGTGACACCACATTTCACAGACCTTTAATGAATAGAGTTATAGGCCCAACACCAAGCCTTGTTACTCTAGAAAGACCTTCATTGATCAAGAGAATTAGTGTACAAGATTACTACAAAGAATTTTTTTCATGCCAACTAAAAGGGAAATCATTACTTGATGTCATGAGGATCCAAAATGAGACTATTATCAATAAAAGTGCATAGGTTTTGTGTTGGGATGGAAAAACAAAACAAGTTCATAGAAAACAATTATGTCACAAATGGTAGCTAAGGCACAACAATAGTGCTAGTGAGGATTGACTCACTGTTCAAGGCTTCAAGTTGAAGATTTGATAGCTTGGAATTTAATGTAGAGTAGACAATTTATATGATGGCACTTGAAATGCATTTTATTTAACTAGTTGGCTGATATATGCTATAGACATGTCCTGCACTTATATATATTTGTCACATGTCCTTTAATAAGTTGTTGTGTGAGGTTTTGATCTATATGGTCCTTATTTAGTGTATTCCTTATTAATACAATGCATCTTCACTCCTACTTAGCAGGTCTCAAGTTAAGAGTTACTGATGGAGACAACTTCAAAGCGGGCTTTCACGAGCAAGTACTCAACAGATTAAAAATGCATACGATTTAAAAGGGTAAAATAGCTTTGTAGTTTATACAACAAAAAGATTTGAATTAATCATTTTATCCAACACCTGATGTTCAAGCTCAAGCAACATTAGAACTACTACTGGGTATATAAAGTACTGTGATCACAAGGTCCTAAAGCATGTAGGAGAAACTATTTTACGCTTCCAGTTAAGTATAACATATTGAGATTGAATTTGGGTCTCATATTACTTTTAGAATGCAGCTAGCCATTAAATACGTATATTTCTAATGAAGTGCATAAAATTTCTAATTTGTAGAGATGGTTTTCGTTAGATATCAAATTAGCAATGCAGTACATCGGACTTGGGATTCCCATATGGAGCTTAAAAGCATATAAGGAAATGTTATGCACACAAATTTTAAGGGACAACATTCAATATGGACCTAAAAACCACCATTCAATAATGTTTGGACTCGATTAAAGCTAATTAGATTTGAACCCCTCTCTTAGTTCCTTCAACCCAGGACCCAAATTAAGATCCTTCAGTTATTGTTGTCTGAAAATGTAACTGAGCTGCACCCAAGACCTTGGTCTAGTAGTCATACATGATGGCCTTAAAAGCAGGTGCACTCAGGGCGTGAGTTCAACTCATAATAGCAAAGCCCCATTGCCCAAACCCCCTGGTGACCAAAAAAAAGGAAGAAAGATGCAATTGAGCTAGAGAAGCTACCATCCATGCAAAGAATGGGGTTTGGAATATTATACTTCCTTCTAGGTTGTTTATGGAACACAAGAGCTAGAATAGGTAGATATGCAGATGAATGGCCACTGTGATCAACTACTAGCCCACTAATCTGCTTTGAGATGATTGAATGGCACTCAGCTGACCATGTAATGTGTCAATTTGGTATGGAACAAGAAATTCCTAGTGATCTAACAAACCTGCTAGGACATCATAATAAAGATTTAAGAGGAGCACAGGGCACTAATTGGATAGCAAAGTATGTGAAGTGGCTGCAACGTTGGGACCACAGATGGCAACACATATTACATGCCATCCCTCTAATGATCCTTATCCACATCACCATTATTGGAATTGGTATCTTCAGTTTGCTATGGGTCTTTACTTGTCACCCAATATCCTACTGTAAGACCCACGGCAATGGGAGTTATCTCTAAGGCAGGAGCACGTTCAGGTTCCTCAGCACCCACCCCACAATATCCTCCTTATGCCGAAGTACCTCAATATCCAGCCGAGATGCACCCACCACCCCCGCAGTATCCTCCTTATGCCAAAGTGCCTCAATATGCAGCCGAGATGTACCTGCCACTTCCTCAGTATCCTCCTTTTGGCCACATGCCTTCGGCACCATGGCAAAATCCTCCTTATAGCCCTATGCCTTCACCTCCACCCCAGTACCTATACAGTTACATGCCCCAACCACATGGGATGGAGCCACGTCGAATGAGCTTCTCAACGTCATCATCCAGATCAACTTATGGCGATGAAGGTCATTCGAGAGGAAGAAGGTCAGTTGATAGTGGAGTACACTACCATCATGGTGCTGGCTCACGTCAACGCAGTCAATCTCATCCTGTTAAATCTAGATGTGGAAGTGCTGCTTCAGCTGCCCATGGAGACATGTATCGGCCAATTCCACTGATACCACCACAAGAATTTCAGCAACATGTACCTGTAGTTGCTGAGAATTTAGGATTTGTAAATGAGATGATAATGGAATTGCTACAGGGTCCTAGAATTACGGGCAATGTTGAAGCCAGTTCAAGGTTGATAACAACATTCATCTAAGAGCCACGGCAAGGGGGATAAGAAGCAGAAGGGGAGGATGAGGACAAAGAAGAGGCAGAGGAAGGTGTAGGGAGAAATGAAGAGCAGACATCTAGCAACAAATCTTGGATGTGTTATGTTGGAGATAAATTGCAGACTAGACTCAAGAAGACTGTTAAATATACCCCCGAAGAATGGAGGAAATGGAAAAAGTAATAATTTTCTACAAGAAATATTATTGCATAATTTTTGTATAATCTTGAACAGAGGTAATTTTGATTTCTTTTGTTGATCTTGTATAATTTGTGTGTAATCTTGTAAAAATTTTGTATAATCTTAAGTAGAATTAACTAAAACTAACCCCCAAAAAATTAGTATTTCAAAGTAGTAAGAATAAATTAATTCAATGTAGCAATAATGCTATTTTTTGCTTCTTTTTTTTTTCTTTTTGGCAAATTCCAAAGTATAAAATTAGTCATTTTAGTTTTTAATCATTCAAAAAAATAGAGATAATATTAATTTTACAAAATATATTAAATAAAGTTAAGTTTATAATTGCATAGTAGAGATGCTCTAGGATTCTAAGGATTCTAATTTGTCGGTTAATTATAAATCTAACCCTAATTGTAACCTTTGTATTAAATTTAAGTAAACATATAATTATTAAGCTATTTCTTACAAAAAATACATATAAGAATAAATATAGAGATAAACTACTAATAAATAGTATTAATATTAATAAACTAATAATTTGAAATAATAATCTAACTAGTTGAATATAATAAAGCAATCATATGTATAAATAAAATAATTTCATTGAAATTAATAGCCAAAGCCCCAAATTACATTAGCCAATACAAGGTAATAATATTTCACTCATACCTAAGAAGTTGACCCATTTCTATGAGGACATTGTCTGCAGCTATGTCCTCACCTCGACAGAGGCCACAATATTTTGGTCCTCTCATCTCTCTCATATCCATTTCATTGAGAAAACGAGTTGATTTTCGTCGACCTTTTTCTGTGCATTTTAAGTGGAGGTTAGGATGAATTCTTGGGCCATTATATGGCAGCCATGTACTTTCATGTCCCATAACCCTAAATTCCTGCGCGTACACTTTGCAAATCTTGTCCATCCTATCAATGTCATCCACATAAACTTGCTAATCAATGTACTGATTAGAACAATAAGCAATTGCGTGGCAACATGGATATCGATCTATCTAAAAATTGCCGCAATCACAATATCATTCCCTCATATCAACTTTGAATTGTGATTCGTTTGATACATCTTCGACATCAAAACTCTCATCTTGTTTTGAAAAAGTAGTAACGCGCACGCCTCTGGCTGCTTGCTAGTTTTCTCGTAAACGTGTTGTGATGGCTTCAGCGAAAACACTTCCGATAGCTTTTCATGCATATGCCTCTCTACATTTAGTACCAAACAACTCAGCTAACTGAAAGTACGTTGCTTTAACTAAGGCAGTAATTGGTAGATTACGAGCCCCTTTTAACATAGAGTTGATACACTCGACCAGATTCGTGGTCATATGTCCATGTCGATGTCCTTCATCAAAGGCTTGAACCCACTTTTCTCTTGAAATTTCATCAAGCCAATTTGTATAAATCTCACCATGCTGGCGTATCCACTCGTAGGGAAGATTAAATTCACGCTCTGTCCTTGAATAGCCTATAAATCATAATGTGGTTAGTAAAGAATAAAAAGAAAAAAATCACATTCAGCAGTAGAGATAATTAATTTGGGAATCACCTATAGTCACGACAAGTCAGTGTAAGTATGGTTTCTTGAATCTCCGCAAGAAATTGGCTGCGATGTGTCGAATATAGTATATATGAAATGCTCTTAGAGGTTTCCACTGACCATGGCAACGTTGAATTACTGCTTTAATTAACTCATGCTGATTAGAAATAATACCAACTCCATCTCGAGTCACCATATATCTATGTAGATAATGCAAAAAAAAAAAAAAAAAAATACAATGCATTTGCAGTCTCACCCTCAACTATTACAAATGCAAATGGCAATATGTTATGATCGCCATCTTGTGCAACCGCGACCAATAGAGTGCCTCTATATTTTCCATACAAATGTGTCCCATCAACCTGGATTAATGGTTTACAGTGTCTAAAAGCTTTGATACAAGGGCCAAAAGTCCGAAACATTCGATGGAATATTCAATCATTTAGTCGTTCCTCAGTGCCATAGTAGGCTGGATTAGTATCGAATTCAATATATGAACCTCTCGTAAAAGCACACATTGCTCCCAACCATTTGGGTAAAGCTGCATTTGACTCTTCCTAACCACTATATATTCTTTTAATTGCTTTTTGCTTTGCCATCCATGATTTCTAGTATGTTGGTGTGTATCCATATCGAGATTGAATTTCTGCATTCACAACTCTTACTTTAATGGATACATTAGCTTGTATCATGGGCTCTATATATTGTGCAATCATGTCAGCATCTAACTTTGTATGATCTTGAGAAATCATTGCTGCAGTACAAGTGTGAGGGCTATTGTACTTTCTAACTTCCCAAATGTCCCTCTTTTTTTTTAAACTGACCCTAACAAGCCAATTGCACTCCAAGCCATAGTATTTGCACTTATAATAAAAGGTCCTTGATTTTGACTCACACACGTTGTAGTCCATCGATTTAGATATGTTGTAGTTCTTGATTGCTCGTACTACAGCCTCCCTATTGTTGAATTGCATTCCCACAAATAGTTCACCATCTACAGTATAATCACTAGCCATGTTTGCATATTTGGGAAACTCAGGTGCATGCATAGCTTCAAGATCCAAAGTACGCATGAAAGATTAAAGTTTCTCTAGATGCTGAATAATAGCCTATGTATTGGGCATTTCATCATCTTCATCTTCTGTACCATCATTCCTTGCTTCATGTTCCCTGTAATAGCCTCCATCATATAAGCCATGCTCGAGTCATGGAGTTAAATTAAAAGGTTGTCACTGTGCTAAGAAATCTTTAAAACGTGGAAAATATAATACATGACCCCTTAACTGCACACTTTATTACTGACTAATAGCTCATAAACTTCGTCGTCTTTGATATAGAGGATAAAATAATAACACTTCAAAAGAAATTGTGACTAACATAATATACAGAACTTGCTTTCGACTAGTAGCTAGCTAGCTTCAATAGTCTCTTGGTCTGGTTTGCGCTCGAGTCTTGCTCAGAAAATGTCCCTGTACTCCGCCTCGCACTTGATTTCCAACTTAGGTGCTGGAATGTTTACAGAAAAGAAAAACATACGAGCAGGCAGTGAGAACCTAAGGTTCTTAGTAGGTAAACTCGAACTATTACTCATACAGTGCCATCATAAACATTCCAGCCGCTTCAGTTTCTTATGAAAATGTGAGCACATATATGCAAGCAGTGGTTCAATTTTAAATTGAAAACATCTTTCTCGAAGCAAGTTATATTTTAACAACCACTTGGCATATTATATGACAGACATAGAAACACAAATAGTGTAATATACTTCAGTACGAATCATAATAACATCATGACATAATGAGATAATTAGGGATGCACATATAGATGCTTGTACCTGATTGTATACAAGTGCACTTGACTTAATTCATCTCTTTCTTTAACTTACAACTTAATCTTGCTTTTCTGTACTTGATCCCTCAGAGGTGAATGGCCTCTCTCACCCCTGGGTAATAGCTTGCTTTGCAGGTCTCAGCTCGTACCTATACATGAGTGATAGGTTTACTTTCCCCGACCCTCACACCGGTCTATTCCCCTTAAATCTGGTCGAGGGCTGGCCCAAGTCTTAGATAGTACCGCTCTGGCCCATGTTAGCTAGGTCTATGCCATGCTTCACGTGGTAGCTTAGTACGTCCCTCTTGCAAGTTCTTATTATCTTTTCCTTTCTATATCTTATCATGCATGTAGATGCTTTGCGCATTCATGGATATGTCTCACACCTTACTTCTCGTATCATATTCTAATTATACTTGCATGCATGACATATATGAACATGACATGTACATGTAAATATATCTGAAGTATAATCACCCATAACATAAGTTCTCATAAATTCCTACCGAAAATTCGGCAGCATAATAGATCGAGTTCGCTTCCCCGTGAATAGTGCCAGACTACCAATACAATCAATTAAGTATGCAATTCAATGTAAAACAGCAAGTTACAGCAACATTATTAATCATATGGTATGTCAAAATCAATAGAAATATCAACAGAGTTTTCTGCTCACTCTACCCTCTTCTGCTCGAATTTTGTAAAGTCCACCTTTACTCCTATTCAACTCATTTAGACCTGAATTTTGAATATATCATAGCTCTATGTGTCTAGTTTCCAACCCTGTTAGTCCCATCTCATTTTGATTTGTATAATTCAAGTTATTAGTAATTTACCTCAGACTACCCTGTACTTAGCCAAAAGTGCACCCTTATAAGTGAAAATTCACAAAAAATAGAAATCTAGCTGAAATCATATGAAATTTTTATCAAATTAAAGATAATAGAACAAGCTTTCAAACGAAATAAGTTGTATATCATTTGCATGAGTATATTTTGAGATATAAGCCCTATAACTTGACCTTACTGGACTACCCTATTCTAGCTCGATTTGAACATAAGTCAACTTCATTGATGTGCTGGGAACAAATGGAAATGAATCTGACTTTGAAATTTTTATCGAATGTTTCCTTACATGTTAGGTTTCAAACAGCGATAGTTTCACTTAATTTAGAGTTGTGTAGGTTGAGTTACACCCTTCTCAACTCATACTGCCCAGATGAGAATCTAGATTTCTAGGTCAATCTTCAAAAATTCATAACTAATTCTATACTAATCCAATGGCCTTATAATTTTATGGAAAGCCCTGAATGTTTAGTTTCATATAAAATTGGATGCATCAAATTTAAATGGCCGTAGATAGAGCCGTACACTCCGCCGTACGGACCGTCAAGGGAAAAACCCTAATAGCTTCTTGAATTCTTCTTGAATTCATGTTTTCCTTAAATCAATCCATCCAATCTTCAATTCAAATTCACATATACACCTTAGACTAGCCTTAATTCATCATCCCCACCCATCACAACATCAGAATCATGGATGAACAAGGGACCTTAGGCAGCCCCAAATCAAAGAAAAGAAGGAGAAAGTTGAAATTCCTACCTTGGTGGTGTGAAATCTTGGTGGAACTTGATCTTGGAGTGAAGTTGATGGTTGGAGCTTAAGCTTGGGGATGAGAGGAAGTGGAAGAAGATGAAGAAAAGTGGGAAAATGAGGGCTGGTCTCCATCTATTGTGGGGAGGCTGAAAATTTAAAGGGAGAAGGAAGAAAAAAAAATGAAAATTTATGAAGGAAGCTATCTTTTGATTAGTAGACTTCAATCCTCATGCAAATTTGGCTTGACTTCCCTCTTTCATGGCTGATTGAGGCACCACTTGTTTGGATGTTTTAGCTATGGCCATCCATCCCAGGGTTCTCACAGTATAATTTCTATTGATCCGGTTCTGACAGTTTAAAATATCGAAATCTTATCGATTTCTTTTAAATCAATAAGCCGGTTTTAGAAAAATTCTATGAGATTTCCTATGGTTCTAATCTAATTCCATCAAGTCTAATCCTTCTAAATCACACTTAATTAGCTTTAAGTGAATGCTTAATCGAATCCTAATTAATCCCAATTATTCGATGAAAACCGAACAACCCGGTTAATAACAATAAAATTTTTCGGACGTTACACTCTCCACTCACTTGGCAGCCAATTGGTGCCATCCATAGGGGTAGAAATGGCTCAATTTTCAGCCACTCAAACTAGTGGTGTTAGTGTGAAGTTTTACTAATTCGGTTCTGGCGGTTTAAAATACCGATTTTCTTCAAATCGGCAAAACTTTACTAAATGACTTTGAGAGAACTTCTTTATCTCTATTCTAATTGTTCTTAAGCCTCATCCCTCTAATTAACATCTAATTAACTCCTAATTAATATTTAATTAACTTCTAATTGCTCTTACATAACTATCGAAACCGAATAAATAGATTAACGGCGTAAATTAGGCAATCTCGCAAATTCGGAGCCTTTTTGTTTTCTATTTTCTATAACTAATGGTATTTTCATAATTTTGAGCAAGTCCAGGGATGCCCCACGTCATTTCATATCCGACTGCCTCCATGGGCCAAATGGCCGATATTTAAATTTCTACGGTTTCACCATGTGATTTTACTATGTTTAAAATCCCATTCTGCTAATTCTACAGATGTGGGGTCATAAAGGTCATTTCATGAAAAGTTCTAAGGTTATTGTGGGAATAAGTCTTTGGGGTCAAAATATAATTTCTAAAAATTTTGGGCATCACTACAATTAATAAAAGTTTACAGGGGCACTTTTGTTATTTCTTAATTTTTAACATATGGCAGTGCCAGATTTTCAATGGCAGTGTTACACTACCCTATAATTTTGAGCGTCAAGATCGTTATGGCATAACACTGCTTGAGAAATTCTCACACTACCTAAGGGAAATAATTCAAAATTTCTATTATGTTCAGTTTACGAAAGTGGGGATGTTACATTCTACCCACCTAAAAAAGAATTTTGTCCTCAAAATTCTAGGATTAAGAAGGGTCAAGGAAAAATCTTTTTAACTTATAGGGATACTCCTCTTTTCGAGTTTGCATCTTGTTTTGAGATTACTTGCCAGTGGCTATGAGGTATTGCCTTAGTACGTACACAGGATCCACAAGGGTTATGTTGGTGCCCAAGCCTTGTCTCTATTATGCTTTGAATCATTGTTCAGTTTATTGGAGACTCTTACTCATCTCCCTTGCTCTATATTTCGCTACTCCTACTTTGTGGTAGCTGCTAAATCTTCCACCACTTGTACATGAGACCTCTGATATTTAACTCATGAAGATTTGCAATCGCAAAGATTAGCAGCTATCGTCGTAATTGACGTCAATATGTAGTAATGATAATGCCTGTGTCAAGTTTTAGGAGGTTAGTATATCCTTTTCCCAAGATTCTTACTCACGTGAATACCCTTAGTCCAAAAATAAATCTTCTCCATTAAAGACCTTTAGAAATATGGGCTTAGATCTCTTCTTAGAATTATAGCTAGAAGCTTTGTCTTAAAACTCCTTTTTCTTATAAACTTCACCTCGTGCTCCATTACTTGTGGGAAGATCTCAGGTCACTCCCATTGTATGGTTAAATTTTATAAGATTCATAGCTCTTCTTATTATCATCCTCTTGTTCTCCTTAATTTTTAGCTATCAAGGTATACGTGATTCGGCGTAGAAATGGCGGTTAATAGCCATATTTCCTTAGCGAAGTTGCAAACTCTTCCTTATCCCACTTCTATTTTACGAGATATCTTCCTAACACATCAAGAGTCCCCCTAGATTGTATGACTGCCAAAAGTACACTTTATCTTGACGATGGCCTGATCTATTAGCGAGCTCGTCGAGAAAGTTACTTATCTTTCTTGCCATGTGTTTGACTACTATTGCATTGTAATTTCTAGTAAACTCTTCATACATTGCGTCTTGAGCCTTCGACACCAACTCGAGCAGTTCTTTCATTACCAGGGCTACTGTCTATAGCAGCAATTAATTTCGATAGGTAGCGGTCATAGGGCCCTATCAAAGTCTTTTGGAAATCAATTTAGCGATTTCCAAGGTTTTGGTCCACTTGACCACCTTTGATCAATGATGAGTTCCTTTGTGTTGAGTCTAGAGTGTAGGACTAGAACATTTTCATAAACTGCAACTATAAAGCCTTGCTTTGAAATATCTCCTCTTTTTATGGGCTCTATTCCATTTTTCTCACTATCTACTAGTCGGATTTCATGTCGTCCCTGTTGAGCTTCTCAATGACTATTGCAATATCTTTTTCCCCAGAATATGATCAATTCAATATGAGAAAAGCATTGTTGAGCTGAAAAGATTCCATCACTCTCCTATCTTCTTCAATTTGGTAATGAGGAGATTCCTCATTTTTTATATGGACATCCACCTTCTTCTAAACTTTAAATATCAACTTAAGGAATCTCATGGTTACCAGCACTACATTTCTCATTGATGGTCAATCATAGTATAATATATATCAAGTTTATGGTTAAACTTTACATCACTCTCACTACTGAGCCTTCTGGTTATCCTTTGTAACATCTTGCCCCTAGGATGTAATCCATTTGCTGTGAGAGATGGAAATGATGGTCTTGCTACCCTGTTGAAGTTATAATATGAGGACTTCCCAGAAGGTCACCCCTCTTAATATTACTCTCATCTGAGCATGCTGAGCTATGGAACTCTGATTGAACCTAGTGTGTTAGTGATGATCGTATTTAATCTGGCCCAAGGTATAGAGACTCTTCTGACTGCCTCTAATTCCAACATCGCAACCTTGCCCTTCATGGGCACGCTTCCAAATCCTTTTTGATCTTATATTGGTGCATCATCCGGTCTTGCTTAGGGTGCATTGGGTCTGTTGCACTTATGATTGGTGCCAAGGCAACCCTGCTTGGTATTTCGTACACAATCTTATTTGCACCATAATCTCATACTAGGTAGCTTTTCTCTTTATAATAGGCCAGTCAGAAATCCGAACTTCCTCTTTTCTTACTTCGTTCCTACTATGTTCTATTGTTCCTATAGAAACTTGTTGCTTTCATTTGTCAGAACCTACCTTGCTGTTGCTCCCTTGGTCTATCGGGATTAATTGCATACTTTAAGTCTTTATTACTCTCGCCTGAATCTAAATACATTCCTTATCGAGTTACTCCACCCATAGCATATATAATCGTACCTAAAGGCAATTGTTAGACTTTGCCTTTCTTCTCTGAATAGCCTCATTCCTCTACTAATAACATGTTTAGTGGGAGATATACTGCATCTCTCTCTTGTTACACTTATAACTTCATCTACTTTCCATACCGTGTATAACCATATCTCTATCTTAATGCAATGTACAGTTAGATGGGTTTCTTTACAATTTGCTCAACTGTTTCTCTTTTGAAGCTAAGATTCCACTTAGTACTCTCCCAATTTGCAATCGCTACAAGGTTAGTTCCGGTACCCTTGAGGAAGAAACCACTCCATCCTCTAGATGGGGACTTAAAAAGGTCTCCCGTATACCTAACCGAAGCTTCTGCCCTTAGCTTCTTTCATTGATTCTATGCTTCATTCGTCCGCTCTACAAATTTCTTAATGAAGGATTAGGTGTTTATAATGTGGTATTACCACAATCCAAAATAAAAACCATTGACTGAATTTGCTGGCGAGGTACCTTCGGTGTAATCTCATCTATGAAGAAAATAAGAGCATTATCCATGCCACATAAGATAACCTTATTAGCGGGTAATGACCTTACTTCTGTCGAGTATTAAAGTTACAAAACCAGGTAGAAGAATCCCCTAGATTCAAGCTAGAGAAGATAGTCTGGATTGGGTAATCGTAATGAAACTTGAAACAGGCCCCATCAGGATAAAGAAGATTCTTACTGAGCTCGTCTCTAACTAAGATCCTGCCCTTGATGATGGGAAATCCTCGGCTACCCGGCAACACTTTACAAACAACCTTTTTTGATATAACTAGGTTTACTATGTCCATAGCAAACCGTACGACAGTTTGATTGAATCCCCAATTCTCTACACTCTTTAACTTGCTCGATTGTCTACCCCTTTATGCCATCGCTACTTTCTAGCAGTCTCGCCCCTCATAATTATGTTTAGAAGGTTCCTAATAAGCTTGTAGGGTGTCATAGGCTTCTGTTTACACAAAATCGTATATTGAGGTGATCAGGCTCAACATTCAGTCAAGTGCAACAAGTAGTCCACAACACTCACAACAAGGCTACCATACATAATATTTCTATATCCTCTTCATGCGAGGACCTAAAGCATGGTTTGTCTAGATTCTCAGAGTATGAATCAGAAGCATAATCAGTCCATCCACGGGCCTATCCAGGACAAACTGCTTTGATACCAATAAATGTAACAACCTCTATCATATAAGTCATGCTCAAGTTATGGAGTTACATTAAAAGGTTGTCACTGTGTTAAGAAATCTTTAAAATGTGAAAAATATAATACGTGGCCCTTTAACTGCACACTTTATTACTGACTAATAGCTCATAAACTTCTTCGTCTCTGATACATAGAGGATAAAATAATTACAATTTAAAAGAAATTATAACTAACATAATACATAGAACTTGCTTTCGACTAGTCGCTAGCAAGCTTCAATAGTCTATTGTTCTAGTTTGCGCTTGAGTCTTGCTCAGAAAATGTCTCAGTACTCTGCCTCGCACATGATTTCCAACTTAGGTGCTGGAATGTTTACGAAAAAGAAAAACATACAAGCAGGCAGTGAGAACCTAAGGTTCTCAGTACGTAAACTCGAACTGTTACTCATACAGTGCCATCACAAACATTCCAGCCGCTTCGATTTCTTATGAAAATGTGAGCACATATACGAAAGCAGTGGTTCCATTTTAAGTTGAAAACATCTTTCTCGAAGCGGGTTATATTTTAACAACCACTTGGCATATTATATGATAGACAAAGAAACATGAATAGTGTAATATACTTCAGTAAGAATCATAATAACATCATGACATAATGAGATAATTAGGGATGCACATATAGATGCTTATACTTGATTGTATGCAAGTGCACTTGACTTAATTCATCTCTTTCTTTAACTTGCAACTTAATCTTGCTTTTTTGTACTTGGTCCCCCGAAGGTGAATGGCCTCTCTCTCCCCTGGGTAATAGCCTGCTTTTCAAGTTCGTGCTCGTACCTATACATAAGTGACGAGTTTACTTTCCCCAACCCTCACACTGGTATATTCTCCTTAAATCTATTGGAGGGCTAGCCCAAGTCGTAGACAGAACCGCTCTGACCCACATTAGCTGGGTCTATGCCATGCCTCACGTGATAGCTTAGTATGTCCCTCTTGCAAGTTCTTATTATCTTTTCCTTTCCATATCTTATCATGCATACGGATGCTTTGCATATTCATGGATATGTTTCACACTTTACTTCTCATATCATATTCTAATTATACTTGCATGCATGACATACATGAACATGACATGTAAATGTAAATATATCTAAAGTATAATCACCCATAACATAAGTTCTCATAAATTCCTACCGAAAATTCGACAACAAAATGGATCAAGTCCGCTTCCCCGTGAATAGTGCTAGACTACCAATACAATGAATTAAGTATGCAATTCAATGTAAAACAGCAAGTTACAGCAACATTATTAATCATATGGTATGTCAAAATCAATAGAAATATCAACAGAGTTTTCTGCTCACTCTACCCTCTTCTGCCCGAATTTTGTAAAGTCCACCTTTACTCCTATTCAACTCATTTAAACCTGAATTTTGGATATGTCATAGCTCTATGTGTCTAGTTTCCAACGCTTTTAGTCCCATCTCATTTTGATTTGTATAACTCAAGTTATTAGTATTTTACCTTAGACTGCCCTGTACTTAGCCAAAAGTGCACCTTTATAAGTAAAAATTCACAAAAAATAGAAATCTAGGTGAAATCATACAAAATTTATATCAAATTAAAGATAACAGAACAAGTTTTCAAATGAAATAAGTTGTATATCATTTGCATGGGTATATTTCGAGATATAAGCCCTGTAACTTGACCTTACTGGACTACTTGTTCCAGCTCGATTTGAACTTAAGTCAACTTCATTGATGTGTTGGGAACAAATGGAAATGAATCTGACTCTAAAATTTTTATGGAATGTTTCCTTACATGTTAGGTTTCAAATAGCATTAGTTTCACTCAATTTAGAGTTGTGTAAGGTGAGTTACACCCTTCTCAACTCATACTGCCTAGATGAGAATTTAGATTTCTAGGTCAAACTTCAAAAATTCATAACTAATTCTATACTAATCCAATGGCCTTATAATTTAATGTATGGAAAACTCTGAATGTCTAGTTTCATATAAGAATGGATTCATCAAATTTAAACAGCTATAACCGGAGCCATACACTCCACGGTACGGACCATCAAGGGGAAAACCCTAACAACTTCTTGAATTCTTCTTGAATTCATGTTTTCCTTAAATCAATCCATCCAATCTTCAATTCAAACTCACATATACACCTTAGACCAGCCTTAATTCATCATCCCCACCCATCACAACATTAGAATCATGGATGAACAAGGGACCTAGGCAGCCCCAAATCAAAGAAAAGAAGGAGAAAGTTGAAGTTCCTACCTTGGTGGTGTGAAATCTTGGTGGAACTTGATCTTGGAGTGAAGTTGATGGTTGGAGCTTGAGCTTGGGGATGAGAGGAAGTGGAAGAAGGTGAAGGAAAGTGAGAAAATGAGGGCTGGTCTCCATCTATTGTGGGGAGGCCGAAAATTTAAAGGAAGAAGGAAGAAAAAAAAATGAACACTTATGAAGGAAACTAGCTTTTGATTGGTGAACTTCAATCCTCATTCAAACTTGGCTTGGCTTCCCTTTTTCATGGTTGATTGATGTGCCACTTGTAGAGATGTTTTGGCTAAATCTTGGCCATCCATCCCAGGTTTCTCACAGTATAATTTCTATTAATCCGGTTCCGACAGTTTAAAATACCAATATCTTATCGATTTCTTTTAAATCGGTAAGCCGATTTTAGAATAATCCTATGAGGTTTCCTATGGTTCTAATTTAATTCCATCAAGTCTAATCCTTCTAAATCACACTTAATTGGCCTTAAGTGAATGCTTAATCGAATCCTAATTAATCCTAATTATTCGATGAAAATCGAACAATCTGGTTAATAACGATAAAATTTTTCGGACGTTACACTCTCCACTCACTTGGCAGCCAATTGGTGCCATCCATAGGGGTGGAAGTGGCTCAATTTTCAGCCACTCATACTAGTAGTGTTAGTGTGAAGTTCTACTAATTCAGTTCTGGCGGTTTAAAATACTGAATCTTCGTCGATTTTCTTTAAATCGACAAAACTTTACTAAATGACTCTGAGAAAATTTCTATATCTCTATTCTAATTGTTCCTAAGCCTCATCCCTCTAATTAACATCTAATTAATTTCTAATTAATATTTAATTAACTTCTAATTGCTCTTACATAACTATTGAAACCGAATAAATAGATTAATGGCGTAAATTAGGCAATCTCACAAATTCGGAGCCTTTTTGTTTTCTATTTTCTGTAATTAATGGCATTTTCATAATTTTGAGCAAGTCCAGGGACGCCCCACATCATTTCACACCTGACTGTCTCTATGGCCCAAACAGCAGAGATTTAAACTTCTACAGTTTCACCACGTGATTTTACTATATTTAAAATCCCATTCTGCTAATTCTACAGATGTGGGGACATAAAGGTCATTTCATGAAAAGTTTTAGGGTTATTGTGAAAATAAGTCTTTGGGGTCAAAATATAATTTCTAAAAATTTTGAACATCACTACAATTAACAAAAGTTTACAGAGGCACTTTTGTCATTTCCTAATTTTTAATATATGGTAGTGCTATATTTTCAATGGTAGTGTTACACTACCCTATAATTCTGAGCATGAAGATCATTATGGCATAACGCTGCCTAAGAAATTCTCACACTACCTAAGGGAAATAATTTAAAGTTTCCATTATGTTTTGTTTACGAAAGTGGGGATGTTATGCTCCCCTTCTAAGTAATCACCATCACTTTCACTGTCCCTAATTTCGCATTCTGCATCTCTTATTGGAAATGGACTCGACAGATCTTCTTCGTAGTGCTGATACTAACAATTAATAATTATAAACACGAAAGATCATTACTTCGATACATTTCTGATACACAGATCCTCAAAACGAAGCAAGTGTAGAGCATACTTTGTATCTCATATAATAATAATAATAATAATAATAATAAAAGGAATAGCAATAATAATACTAACACTAATAATAGTAGTAAGAATAAAAATGATAATAAAGAGTGATTAAAAATTCAATTTAAAATGATAATAACATTAATTTACTAATATCTAATCTAATAATAATAATAGTAGTAATATTAATAATATCTAATATAATAACATTATTAATAGTAATATTATTAGATAATGATAATAATATAATAACATTATTAATATTATTAATTGTCTAATAGTAATAATAATAATAGAAATACTAATTAGAGTAGTAGTAGTAGTAATAATAATAATAATAATAATAATAATAGAAATAATAATAGTAGAAGTAGTAGTAATAATAATAATAATAGTAGTAGTAGTAGTACTAACAATAATAGTAATATTAATAATATCTAATATAATAATATTAAAGTAATCATAGTAATATTATTAATTATAATAATAATAATAATAATAGAAATACTAATTATAATAGTAATAATAATTATTATAATATTATTATAATTCTTAATAATAGTCTATTAATAATAATAATAATAGTAATAATAATAAAAATAATAATAGTAGAAGTAGTAATATTATTAGTAATAATAAGAATAGAAATAATAATAGTGGAAGTACTACTAATATTATTATTATTATTATTATTATTTTATTACTATTATTATTATTACTAATAGACTATTAGTAGTAGTAATAATAATAATAATAATAACAATAATAATAAAAAGAATAATAATTAATAAAAAGCATTGTCATATATATTTCTGATACACAAGATCCTTAATAAGAGGTAAGTGTAGAGCATATATTATATATCATATAATAATAAATATAATAACAATTATAATAAAATAAATACATATTAATTTTGAAGTAAAGATTACCAAAGCAAAATATAATACTACTTACTGGGTTTGTATTAGGAACAAATTCAGTGTAATGCTGGTTAGCCGAATATGAGTTAGGACCTACTTCAGCAATAATTTCTTCGAAATTAATATACAACTCCATGACTGTATTGAAAGTCTGATATTGACGATACATCCTAAACATTACTCTCATATCCCTATCACTATTGATTGTAATTGCTCGAAATTTTAAAATCCCATTAATATTTGAGATTGGACACCTATATGATATTTTTTCCACTCTCTTCTGAAAAACCAATATTTATGCTATGAGAAAGCTCTACTTTTAATTCCTCTAATGATATACTATCAGGAAGATATACCCATGGATAATCACAACTAAACATTACACTTTCATCAGATGTTGTAATAAAACTATTAAAATATATAATAGTAGTAACTATATTACTATCCATATTTTTGAAACTATCTTATCATCTTCAATATTCTCAAATACTCTCAATACTCTCAAAACCTCACTCTCAAGCAGTGATCGATAATTTGCAAACACTCCATCAGAATACCACTCTATTTATAAGGGTGATTCACTAATTTTTTATTATTATATTTTTGAAATCGCAGCAAAGTATAGAGATTTTTGAAATTGCAGCATGTACACCCAATTTCTAAGAATTTATGTTAGGTACAGCGATTTCTATAGAAATCGTAGTGACCAACACGAATTCTTAGAAATTTGTGTGTTACATTGCGATTTCATCTTTCTTTTTTTTTCTTTTTTTCAAAACACCATATTCCACTAAATCTTTTCTAAATACAATATATCTCTATTTATATCCAAAAAATACAATATACACCCTCTTCACCCTCCAGTAGAACATGTTGGCTTGGAAGCTAATGTCAATTGTCAAATAAAAACAAATTTATATCATGGGACTGAAGTATATAATGTGTTATTCATGACCAAGGTTGCTGATATGAGGAAACAAGCATGCCCCTAATCCATTTCAATGGTTGTGTGTTAGTATCATCATGATCAGCAAAGATAATTGTTTATATTTTAAACTAGTATTAATCAAATGTACTTCATACATAAGATACTTCATTAACTCATCAATGCCTAGCCGATGGTATGGTCGCCACTGAAACTGCAATATAAAAGAAAATTATATTGGTCTTAGCAACTATATCGATTGTTACAATAATCTCTATAATTTTTTTTATCACTACCTCATCATACGTCATCTGATCTATCCGCAGCCTTATATTACCCATGCACCTAAATGGGAATTCCGGTGGGAATGATGTGTTTATCCACCTGTGGAATGTTACATTAATTAGATATACATTCAGTAATAACAAATTACAAAAAAATTATTAAATTATGATAACAATACCTGCAAGCTAGAGGAAAACGCAGTGGGGGATTATTAGGAATAGGAGCCAAGAATGGAAGTCGATGCCATGCCTATGACTATAATATCTGCAAGTAGCCACTAATTTCAACACAGTCAGTGCGCGTTGCATGGCATAAATTTCTATAAAGTACTATGAGGCATGCCGAATCCCAACTATAATCGCCAACCTCTTGCAAATTTTCAAGTAATGGAAGAAATTTGCAACTGACCACAGATGTACTTTTATCTAATGTAAATCGCATCCCCAATAGCTACAGTAAATAGGCGTGAGTAAAGTACTGTAATGTTTCATTAGGTACATTCGGCCCAAAGGCATCTAGTCTATCTTCATAGAATTGGTCATATAGCTAACTCAATCTAATTGATGATTGGTAAATATCACTCGCATCAGGGCCACGACCAAGAAGGCTTTGGCATAAATTTCCAATTCTTTCTTTACTAAAAGATGTGGATCCAATAACAGGTTGACCATCGACACGGACCCCAAGTTGAAGTGCCACGTCCTCTAGCGTGACCTTATGCTCACCAATTGAAAAGTGAAATGTGTGCATTTCTAGCCTCCATCGTTCAACCAATGCACTAATTAGTTCGTCATCTATTTCCAAGTGGCTTGTAACACCCTAATAAACCCATACTATGCTTAAGTCGTATTACAGTATTTTATTAGTTGTTACTTATGCTCGTGGAAAACTAAACTTCATTTATAAGTTAAGTTACGCAGAAAATACGATATATGTATTATTATTATTATTTTTTAAATACGTCGTCATTTTGCAGCGTTTTGGAAAGTAAAGTCTGGAGCGAGAAGACAGATAGAGAGAAAGTGTGTCGCATAAAATACATACCCCAATATCATAAAACAAGAGAAAGGTAAGTAAATAGTAATTCGTAAATACATTGTATTACATGACTAATCATTACATTTACATGGGTTCATATAATATATATATATCAGCATTACATCTAAGGAGACTCATGGTCGTGCCATGATCCAAATACTAGATACTAAATACAAACTTAAATGACAAAACTCATCTCAAAAGGAATATGCAAAGGTGCATAGCGATGGTCGCTATAAGTCCCAAAATAGCTTCATCTGGCATCCTATGTCATACGTCCGCTCACAATGTGAGGGATCCATGCTCCACTCCACCGGAGATGCCATCGGATTCTGGTAATGATATGGAAAAGTAACTAGAGTGAGAAATAAGATTTCTCAATAGGACTCGAACCCAACACTAAAGTGTCATCGTCATCATCCCAACCACTTTGGTTTTATAAATGAAAACAGTGAGCATGCATAAAGTCCAATTCTTAGATTTTGGAAAATATGAATATCCGAAGTGGATTCAATTTTAACATACCCTCTAATCATTTACATCATAACATACATGAGCACAAGTATAATTACATAAAACATGCATGACTATGCTATAAGCTTTTCTTAACTTCTTCCCTTCAAGGGTTTGGATCGAAGTCCCTTTTCTTTTCTTAACTTGACTTTATCTTAAGTCTTTTCTTTTAACCCACTAAACATAAGTGGCAATGAGCTTATACCGTGGCCATCGCCACCATAACTTTTCGGTACTTACTCTAGCTAGGTCATGCCATGCCTCATATAAGCCCTATCCCCTATATTCACATTAGTTGGGTCGATGTCATGCCTCATGTGAGTCATGGGTGAGGGGAGCTTACTTTGGGTCACCTTCCCTTTTGAAGGATCATACCCTTAGTTTATTTTCTTCTTATTAAAGATTATGATGCAAAATATTTCTAAGTCCACAAGTTTTGCAGAATTTCGACAGCACAACGGCTAGACCGAAACTTCCCAAAATTTTGCCAAACAGAGAATCCAATATCGCATATCATTGAGCATCATATCATCAACATATACTTATCATAATCATATCATTATCAAAATCATCATCATCATATCAATGTTATCATATTCATGCATAGAGGCATACATAACACACAAAGTCTTATGAGCTTAGCTTAGTAAATTTGGTGCAAGCTTTCAATTGAGGTTGCCTCTTGTATAAAATTCATTCATTAGGCTTAGGGCCAATTTCATCTATTATCCTTTTTGAAACTTTTAAGTTGAATTATGAAGGTTTTCCAATACTTAGTATAAGGGTCTTAATGTCTTTAAGCTTATTTCTCATTATTCTTTAAAACTTAACCATAACTAGTTTTACTTTTACAGTGGGGTAGTAACTTCAAAAATTTGCCATGATTTCATCTTTTACAATCTTGACTTGAATTTTGGTATGATTATAGTTCTCTGAGTCTATTTTTAAACAAAACAAACCGCACTCAAAAATTCATTTTGTAACTTGAGATATACACATTTTATTCTTACTGCTCAGCTTTTAAGTTTATTCTCGGTACAGTGACTTTTAAACTATACTACGAGCTCCTCACAAGGAATCTGCAAAAACTATTGGGGATGTTCCTCTATGTCTTAGCTTTCTAACAAACTTGGTCCCACTCAAAAATGTTCTGTATAACTTGAGTTATTAAGATTTTATTACATACTAGCCGAACAGAAACACATTTGGGGACAGCACACTTTGAAAATTCATATCTCTCTCGTTTTAAGGCCAAATTTCACATATTTTATATGTACAAAAATATCTATGAGTCTATTTTCATTTAAAATTAGTTTCATTCCATTTGGAGTTATATTAAAAGAGTTATCAGTCGTGCTATATAGACTGCCAGAATTTTCCAGTTTCCACGGTTTTGGTTTCAATGAGGTTTCTTGTAAAAATATTAAGTCTTCTCCTCAAGTGACCACTTTTCTCTTCCAAACCACTTTTATAATTTGATATCTTGGTGAAAAATCAATATTTGAGTTTTAAAAAGTTTGGTTCAAAATAAGAACAAATGCACAACAAATCATTTTCCAAGAAAAGAGCAAAAATCACAAACAGCTTCTTATGATGAAAGCATGGCCATAAGGCCTTTAGAGCAAGTCCAAAAACCACCTAGCTATGGAGAGCTTAGGAGTTCTAGAGCTTGGAAAATATAGAAGAAAAAGGGGTTAGAGTCACTACCACAAGGATTCTCTTAAAAGCTTGAAGAATGAAAATGGTTGGAGTGGCCTTTTTCTCCTTGAGCTTGATAATGGGGCTAAGTGAGTGTTTGTTTTTGCTTCTTCAAGAACTAAAGAGGGTGGTCCTTGAAGGGATTAAGAGAATGGTGGTGGAAATGAGATGAGTTAGAGTAGGGAAAACAAAAAGAAGATTAGGAAGAACAAAGAGAGGTTTAGAGAGAGCTGAGAGCTTTGTGACTTAGTGGGAGAATGAAGTTGCAAAAATGAGAGTGTGAGAGGAGAGAGAGAGTGGCGTCCCACTCTAAGCCATGGGGTGGTTGGATTTTGCTTCTTTTGCAAGCAAAGAGGCTAGTAATCATGGGGTAAAAGAGAGGGTTGTATTTCTCTTGAGTCTTAGTGCTTGGGTAAAGACCATTTTGTGTTTTCCAAGTGGTTAAAGGCATGACCACTCTTGGGATTGGCTTGGGTGGATATGATCACTCCAATTGTCATAATCTTGATGGAGGAGAGTACATCTCTTGGCTTGACTCAAGGAATACTACTAATATAAACTCTTGATCTAATGGTGCATGATGAGAAGGCAAATGGATGGTTGGATTTTGCTCTTATCCTTGGCCAAAATTTGGTGCATCAATTAGGAGAAATTTTTTAAATCTTCAAAGCTATTATAATTACCTAAGTTGTTAATTCAATTTGATTAATTAAATTGCTCTTATGAATTATGTAATTAGGGTGTAAGAATTAATCTATCTCAAATGAGTAAGGTAGAACAATTGTCTTGTACTTAATAAGATTGGATTAACTTAATTATATTTCTAAGTTATGAATTAATGAGTTTCGAATAATTAGGTTTTAAGCAAAACATTTAGTGTGTTATGATTCAATTATTGACTTGACTCAATTTAATAAGCTCTTACTCATCGAGATTAGTCAATTAGTTCTCAATTAATCGCCAACCTCCTTAATTAGCCAAGATCACTGAGCTAATTAGCTTAGATAAAAATAGGGATGTTACATTTCTCCCCTCCTTGAAAAGAATTTTGCCCTCAAAATTCATTACCTGAAAACAGGTGGGGATAATCTCTTTGCATCTCTGCCTCGAGCTCCCACATGTGCTCCTCCAAGTTTCCTCTTCCCCAGGCCACTTTTACCAAGGGCATGGACTTGTTCCTCAACTGCTTGACCTTCCTATCTATGACTCTCATAGGTGATAGGTTGAAGGTTAGGTCTTCCCTTAACTGTACACTTTCTGGCTCACGAAGATGATTGGGGTCGGAGTTGTAGTTTCTCAATTGGGAGACATGGAAAACATTGTGAAGGTTTGACAAATGGGGTGGCTATGCTATTTGGTAGGCAACTGGTCCAATTCATTTTAAGGTTTGAAAAGGGCCAAGAAAATGAGGACTCAACTTTTTGACTCTAAGGGCTCTACCAATAACTGTTGTAGGAGTGATTTTCAAGAATACGTGTTCTCCCTCTTAGAACTCAATTGGCTTTTTCCTCTTATCCACATAGCTCTTCTGACGGCTCTGTGCAATGAGAATCCTTTCCCTTATCTTCTTAATTTGTTCGGTGGTTTGTCTAACTAGATCAGGTCCTAAGAGGCTTTGCTCACCCGGTTCATACCAACAAAGCGGAGATTTGCACTTTTTGCCATACAGGGCTTCATAAGGTGCCATCCCAATGTTAGCATGGAAACTATTGTTGTAGGCAAACTCGATGAGAGGTAGGTGTTTGTCCCAACTTCCGGGTCGGTCCATTACACATGCTCTCAACATATCCTCTAGGGTTTGTATGGTTTTTTCCAATTGTCCATCAGTTTGGGGGTGGTAGCCTATACTTAAACAAAGTCTTGTCCCAAATGCCTTTTGCAAGGCTCCCCAGAACCTATAGGTAAACCTTGGGTCTCTATCAGACACAATGGTCGCAGGTACTCCGTGCAGTCATACAATCTCTTGAATGTATAGCTGGGCTAGCTTATCCAAAGGATAATTCGCTTTTATAGGTAAGAAGTGGGCAGACTTTGTCAATCTATACACAACAACCCATATGGCATCAAATCCAACTTGTGTTCGGGGTAAACCTATCATGAAATCCATAGAGATTCCATCCTATTTCCATTCAGGGATCTCCAATGGCTGCAACATGCCTGAGGGCTTTTGGTGCTCAATTTTCACCTTTTGACAAACTAAGCACTTATTCACCACATATGCTACATCCCATTTCATGCCTGGCCACCAAAACATCCTCTTGAGGTCTTGGTACATCTTCATCATGCTAGGATGCATGGTGAAATGACCTTTGTGAGCTTCTTCTACAATCATCCTCCTCAGGTCATGCTTAGCAGGTACACATATCCTCCCTTGGTATCTCCACATGCCATCAATACCTTAAGTAAATCCTTTCAACTTTCCCTCCTTCACCTGGGCTACTATCCTCAAGAACTCTTCATCTTTTTCCTGAGCCTGCATAATTTGTCCTTTGAACTCACTCGTTACCTTGATCAGATTCAACCTTATGCTATGAGGGGTTAGGGCAACTCCGAGGTTCATGTCTCTAAAACTCTCAATCAACTTCGCCTCCTTGACCATCATCCATGACACATGTAATGACTTGCGGCTCAGCACATCTGCCACCACATTGGCCTTACCAGGGTGGTAGTTCAAACCAAAATCATAATCCTTCAAGAATTCCATCCACCTCCTTTGCCTCATATTAAGCTCCTTTTGATCAAACAAGTACTTTAGACTCTTGTGATCTGAGAATACCTCAAACCTAACTCCATATAAGTGGTGCCTCCATATCTTCAAGGCAAATACCACGGACGCTAGCTCCAGGTCATGGGTTAGGTGATTAAATTCATGAGGTTTTAGTTGCCTAGAGGCATAAGCTACCACATTACGATCTTGGATCAGAACACAACCTAAACCTCTTCCAGAGGCATCATAGTAAACCTCAAAGGCTCCCTTAGGGTCAGGCATAACTAGTACAAGCGTGGAAGTCAACTTTGTAACGTCCTCCGCTGTACAGTACTATCCTTAAGTCATAGTACCCCACTCTGGAGTTGTTACTATTACCTGACGGACTTTACTTGACAGCAACTTGAACCATCTTAGAATCTTCTCAAACTATCTAGAGATAACATAGAAACAAGAGTGAGAATTTTAAATTCTCAGTAGGGTTCGCTAAGAAATTCTGTACGGTGTCATCATTATTATCTTCAGCTGCTTCGGTTTATTATGAAAAATGTGAATATGTTAACTAGACTGTTCAGTTTTATAGTTCGAAAAATACATTGTCTGAAACAAAATTCGTTTTATTCATGCACTTGTCATTTGGGAGAGCCAATACAAGAGAAAGTCATGAAGCATATTACGAATAATAACTATAACATATTAATAACACTAACATACTAGAAACTTGAAATTTGCATCTGCCTTCAGTTGTACTTGAATTTATGCAGATATACATAATTTTCTTTTCTTTCTTGGTCTTTCTTTACTTATCATGCACATTCCAGAGTATGATCGCCATGTCATACTCCATCGGAGTGTGATCGCCATGTTACATTCCTTAGGATGTAGTCATCATGCCATATTTCAGAGTATGATTGCCATGTCATACCCCATCGGGGTGTGATCACCATGTCACACTCCTTAAAATATATTCATCTTGCCACGTCCCAGAGTATGATCGCCATGTCATACTCCCTTGGGATGTGATCACCATGTCACATTCCTTAGGGGTGGGATCCTTATATCACATTCCGGAGTATAATTGCCGTGTCATACCCTATCAGAGCGTGATCGCCATGTCACGTTCCTTCGGAATATGGACTCATCATCATATCTTTTATCACAAAATCATAAATTCATAGGCTTCATATCTTATTCTCAAGTAATAATATTTGCTTGGTATTTTCAACACATAACAACATTAACACACCAACATTTAGAACTATCACTAATTTCTGCCGGAAATTCGGCAGCATAATGGATCAAGTCCGCTTCCCCGTGAATAGTGCCAGGCTACCAGTAGAACCAACCAAGCAAAGGTTCAACATAGAGTAGCAAACATGTCTCATTAATGTTAATCATGTAGGGGTTGGATCCTTACGTCTATTCTGCCCATTATACCTATTCTGCCCGATTTTTGTAACTTAGGCCATAAATTCATTTTAACTCATTTAGAGTTGAATTTTGGATATGTCATAGCTCTATGTGTCTATTTTCTAACTCTTTGGTCCCATATCATTTTGACCTATATAACTCAAGATATTTAAATTTTACCTCAGCCTATTCGGTCACTAGTCCAAATTACACTCTTGGAAGTAAAAATTCATTAAAAATCAAAACTAAGCTCAAACCATACGACATTGGTGCCATATCAAAGCTAATAGGACAGCCTTTCATTTGCAACAAGTTTCACTTCATTTGCTTTAGTATGCCTCGAGTTATAAGTCCTGAAATTCAACCTTCCTGAACTACCCTATTTTGGCCTAGTTTGGACATAGGGCAAATTCCTCGAACCACTGGGAACAATTGGGATCATAACAAACTCGGAATTTCATTGTGAGATGTTCTCCTATGTGTAAGCCTTTCTAACAAAGTTGGTTTCACTCAATTTGGAGTTGTGTAGGGTGAGTTACACCCTTCTCAAGTCACACTGCCCGGATGGATTCCTAATTCCTAAGTCAAACTTCAAAAATTCATATCTCTTTCAATACTAATCCAATAACCTCATATGATATATGTATCTACTTTCATTTAAAAATAATTTCATCGGATTTAACCAGTTGTAGGCGGAGCCGTACACTCCGCCATCCGGACTGCTGAGGATCTTAGGTTTTCCAGCTTCTCAGCTCTTCCTATCTTCATCCTTTCTTGTTTCCAACTTGGTTTTAATCTCACAAAAAGTCAATGAACCAGCCATATATCATCATAATCATTCAATCAACACATCAAAGATTGAGAAAATAAGCCATCACCAATCATCCAAGAATCAGAAAATCAAGCAAGAAATAAACCTCTACCTCTTGTTATGTGATTAGGCTTGAGTTTATAACTAGAACTTGAAAGTTGGATGGAGTTGGGTGAGTGGAGAAGAGAAAAAGAGAGTTGAAGTGAGGGAGAAGGCAACGTAGAAATGGGGATGAAGGAGAGAAAGAAATGAGTTATATAAACTTGAGGTGATAGTTAACTTGGAGGGTTTTGATTGGCCTAAAAACACAAGGCTGAATTTCAGCCAACCTTCCCCATTTTTGTGGGTCAGGTTCAACCATGTATCCCTCTTTTTGTGACAAAATTGCTCTCCACGTCACCAAAAGTAGAACTCGCTTCCACTGTATTCTGAAAATGACATCGGAACTCGTACTCTGTTATGTGTAAAGTCGGAACCCGTGTCCCTTTTACTTGAGCTTGGAGCTGAAGCCGAATGTCGGAACTCGTCCAACCTTATTTGACACTTGCGAGTAAATTCGGATATCGGAAGTCATACAGCTTACAATCACCTAATCTTGGAACTCCCCATTCAAACTCAGGAACGCCAGCAGAAATGGAAGGCTCCTGGGAATAAGCTCATATATCAGAACTCATGTATGACTTGGAAATCAACTCAAAGATCCGAACTTGTGTCCATTCTAATTGAGTTCAACTCTAAGGCAGGAACTCGTTACATTCAACTCGGAGGTTGGTACTTGCATCATTGTGTTAAACTACAACTTCGGAGGTCGGAAATCATGTACACTATTTTGAAACATGAGGTATGATGTCGGAAATCGAGTACATCTTGCTGAAACTTGGAGATAAATTATGAGATCGAAAACCGGGTATATTGTCTTTGAGACATTAAGTTGGATATCGGGAATCACGTTCATGTTGTTCGGACTTGAAGGTTAAGTCGGAAGTCGTGGAAATGAGGAAAGCTAGGTGTGGGTAAGATTGGAAGTTGGAAATTATGCTGAAATTTGAGGACGGACTCGGAAGTCTGAAATTATCCCATTAAGTGTGGAATTTGAAAATGAAGTTGGAAATGGGAGTTGATCAAACTTGAAGATAAAGTCGGAACTCGGAAATCGGGATGTTACACATTGGTCAATCCAAACGACATTATTCTAAACTCATAATGCCCATACCTAGTCCTAAAGGTCGTCTTGGAAATATCTTCCTCCTTCACTCTAATCTAATGGTATCCCAACCTCAGATCTATCTTTGAAAACACCTCTGCTCCTCTGAGTTGATCCATCAGGTCATCTATCCTTGGCAAGGGGTACTTGTTCTTCACTGTGACCTTGTTCAACTGCTAATAATCTACGCACAGCCTCATGTTTTCATCCTTCTTCTTGACAAACAGCAACGGGGCTCCCCAAGGTGAGGCACTTGGTCTCACAAACTTCTTTTCTAGCAACTCCTCCAGTTGAGTTTTTAGCTCCTCCAACTCCAAAGGGGACATTCGATAGGGTGCAACAGATATCAGTCCAGTTCCTAGCACCAATTCTATGGAAAACTTTATTTCTCTCTCAGGGGGAAACTCAGGAATATCCTTAGGAAAGACTTCAGGATACTCATTCGCCACAGGAATCTCATCAAGAGCTTGCCCTAGTTCAGCCTCACTAGCCGATAGGAGAGCGTATTCTTGATTCTTAGTCTTACAACAGTATAACACAACAAGTTTCAAACTTAAACTAACACATTTAGAAGGTATAGAAGGGAACACGATCGACTTGGCAGCACAATCTAACACAACATGGTTGGCTGAGAGCCAATCCATGCCTAAGATTAAATCTAAACCAGATAAAGGAAGGCAGATTAAATCAGACTCGTAGGTTCTATCATCAATGTGAATTTGACATTTCAAACAACATAGACAAGTTCTAACTGGTTTACCAGTGGGAGTAGAAACAAGCAACATATAAGGCATTTCAGAAACAGACAGCCCCAATCTACTTACGTAATCATGGGAAATAAAAGAATGCGTAGCACCAGAGTCATACAGTACAGTTAAGATATTACCGTTCACTTCACACATACCTCGAATGAGATCATTAGACTCTGTGGTCTCCTCAGCATTCATGGTGAAGATCCTCCCTTGGCGTTGTGGTTTAGGGGTAGGCGTGTCCTTGGTGCAATTCTTGGTGAAATGCCTGGGCTGTTCACATTTGAAACAAACATTTTGTCCGACGTAGCAAACCCCTTTGTGTTGCTTCCCACACTTAGGGCAGACGAAATTTGTTGCAGGCTTCAGGGGCTGGCTGGCTTGTCTTGGAGAATTGGCGGAGGGCCTCTATGGTTGCTTACCCTAGAACCTTTACCATGGTAAGGCTTCATTTGTGGGGGCTGCTTCGAGTGTTGCCCTTGAGATGCCTGCCTTCTCTTATGGGCCTCTGATCTCTGGATTGCCAGTTTACGATTACATTCCTCCACTACGCGACTCTTATTGACAAGGGCCACATAGTTTCGAATCTCTAATGGGGCCACGGATGCCAGGATGTCAGCCCTCAAACCTCCTTCATATTTCATGCATTTCCAATGCTCATCCGGGTTGTAACGTTGGCAGCAAGTGTCGCAGCCTGCTCCAAATTACAATTTTAAAATACTTAATTACACTAAATTTGAAGTATAGTGCAACCAAGGTCGTCTCATAAGGATGTTGTTGCTACCTAGTTAAGTAACAAGGGGGTATGTGCAAACATGTAGACAATAAGCTATAAAAGAAAATTTGATGAAAATAAAAACACTAGTTGAAAGAGTTCCTTACGCATAAGGTGAATCAATCATTAACGTACAATATATCAAACACATGGAGTGCGACTAATTTGAGCTATTAGAGAGACCTCTACTAACAACCCCACAATTCTACCTAGAGAACTCTAGGAATTCAACCAACACATAATTGATTAGATAATTGAGACCTCAACTCTAATTAACCTATGTTGATTTCTAGCCCCAATTGTATTAGCCTAGGTTTGAACCCAAACCCAATTCCTAATTCTTTAACTAATCAAGTTCATACCAGTTGACCAAATAGCAATCACCCAACTAATTCCTCATTCATAAACTCACATATCAATACCATTCAATGCAAATTTACGAATAAAAGAGGGGCAAAGAATCAAGAAAACAAACATGATTGAAATTTAAGGATAGAGTTTCAAGATTACAACCATAATACCCTTGGAGTCTCCTTGAACTAGCTTGAAATCCTACTCCTCCATAGCAATGAAGGTTACAAAATAGAACCCAAACAAGTATCTTACAAAATGAAAGGAAAAGAAAAAGAAAAGAAGAGGAGAGGAGAAGAGAAGAAAGAAAAAATGAAAAATGTTGGAGATATGAGTCCCCCTTCGCGTCACTCTTTTCTCTCTTCTTATCAGACCTCAAATGTCAAAATTCAAAAATAACCTTGAGCCCAAATTAATCCTCCACCTCTTAGCTTTAAGTGGACACCCAATTTGCTTAATTTGGACTTAAAATGAGAGAGTTATGGCCCAATCTTTATAGCATATTCAGGTTGTACGTGTATTCACGTCAGTCCATTTTAACGGCCAATAAATCCATGAAGATGTCATTCTTTTGGAGAGTGGTCTTCATATGAATTGAACCTTTATGTCTTAGCTTTCAAATGGCACTAGTTTTACCTTAATCCAATGTCTACAACTCATGTTATGGCCCAATTAGTGCACACTACTCCGGTTCCAGTGTAACAGCCCTGTTCTGACTTCGTCCCCTAATTCGCCCCACTAGACATCCGAATTTGTTGTTGACTTCTTCGTCAATGTTGTAGATCTTTCTCTCAGCTTTACTACAATATAAAATTTGTAATTTTTAGATATCTACAACTCAAGATACAGCCATAATACAAAAATAGTATAAATTTGTAATAATGCTGAAAAATATAATTAAGCCCAATTAGAGTCCAAACTTATAAAATGTGTCCAATATTATTCAATTAAGCACAAAAGAGGTTCAATAAACTAAATATGAGGGTTAATCAATGTATCAAAATATTGCTTATAAAACGTCCTCCTTCGTACAGAACTATGCTTAAGTCATAGTATCACATTCAGGAGTTGTTACGGTTACCTGAGCGGACCTTAACTGACAGCAATTTCAGCCATCTTTGCAACTTTTTAAACTATCTGGAGAAAACATAGAAATAGGAGTGAGAATTTTGAATTCTTAGTAGGATTCCTTAACTATCATACATACTGTCATCATTGTCATCTCCTGCTTGCTTCGGTTTATTATGAAAAAGGTGAACATGCTATGTAAACTATTAAATTTTATAGTTCAAAAATATATTATTCGAAGCAAAGTTCATTTTACTCATACACTTGGCATTTGGGAGAGCCTATACAAATTCAATTCATGAATTATACTATATATAACAACTGCAATATATTAAAATACGATAGCATCAATAATCTGGAGATATAACATCTGCACATGCCTTTGAATTTATGCAAATATATAAGATTTACTTTTCTTTCTTTGTTTCTTTGTCTTCCCATAATATTTATCTTTATTTCCTTCCTTCGACACACCTAGGCGTTACGTATTGCCGTCCCTAGGGTGTCTGTATTTGTCTACACCTGAGCGTTACGTATCACTGTCCTCAAGTGCAGCGTTACTCATCTTCCCTTACTTGTCATACATATCCCAGAGTACGATCGCCATGTCATACTCTATCGGGGTGTGATCACCATGTTACACTCCTTAGGAATATATTCTTCCTACCATGTCCCAAAGTACGATCGCCATGTCATACTCCATCAGGTGTGATCGCCATGTCATACTCCATCAGGTGTGATCGCCATGTCACATCCCTTAGGGTGTGGAATCATTATACCATATTCCAGAATATGATCGCCATGTCATACCTCATCAGAGCGTGATCATCATGTCACATCCTTTAGGATCATTTATTTTCATATACCTTATATCAGACTTAAGTCATTCTTAACACATCAATATTGATAACCTCTTTACATTTCTACCAAATATTTTGGTAGCATAACGGATCATGTTTGCTTCATTATGAATAGTACCAGGCAACCAAGAAACTTTAATCAAACAGTAGACCCAAGATAGAACATTGTAATCATACTAAGAATATAGCAATTTCATTAAGTGCAAGTTCTTGGGTCTTAAGCCTTAATCTATCTCGCAAGCTTTTAACTTCTACTGATTTTCTCGAGTTTGAGCTCATAACCGACTTCTGAGTTCTGATGTCATATCTGCTTCAACTTCCAGAGTTCCATGTCTTAGTTCCCGAGTTCCGGGATCATGCATTCAATGTCTAAATTCCCGACTTCCGACTTTAATCCATTTGGTCCTCCAAGACTCTTACGAAAGTTTTCCTAATTCCCAAATTCCGACATTTACCTAATTTCTGAGTTAAAACTTTAACTATGTCCGACTAGTTTCCTATTTGCTCATTCCCGAGTTCCGGCATTAACTATACCTTATCGGGTTTGTTATTTACTAAGTCCCGAGTTCAACGTTAAGTCACCCTTCTCAGTTCATCCTTGAGAGTTCAACGTTAAATATTCTCGACTTGGTCCTCTGTCTGTTAAGTTATGTGGTCAACCTAAAGTATACCGGACCTAGCTCTCTATCTGCTAGATTTCCAAGTTAAACATCTCCGAGTTCAACTTAAGTTCACTATTTCCCGAGTTCCGACACAGATTAAACTTGATCTAGTTTTCACACATGTCTCCAGGCCGAATTACACTCTTATAAGAGAAAATTCACCAAAAATAGAAATCTAGATGGAATCATACGAAATTTATATCTCTATAAAGCTAACAAGGTAAGCTTCCAAATGAAGTAAGTTACATATCATTTGAATGAGTATATTTGGAGATATAAGCCCTGAAACACGACTTTCCTGAACTACCCTATTTTGGCCTAGTTTGGACATAGGAGCAACTTCCTCGACTCACTGGGAGCAAATGGGATCATAACAAACTCGAAAATTTTTTATAGGATGTTCTCCTATATGTAAGCTTTCTAACAAAGTTGGTTTCACTCAATATGGAGTTGTATAAGGTGAGTTACACTATTCTCAATTCACACTGCCCGAATGAAAGTCCTAATTCCTAGGTCAAACTTCAAAAATTCATATCTCTCTCAATACTAATCCAATGGTCTTATATGATATATGTATGAAAAGCCCTGAATGTCTAGTTTCATATAAAAATAGATTCATCAACTTTGATCGGTTGTAAGCAGAGTCGTACTCCGCCATATGGACTGCCGAGGAAAACCCTAACAGCTTCTTAATTTGTTCTCTATTCTTCAAGCTATTTGTTATCAATTCCAATTTTAATCACAATATACATGTAAAACTAGTCATAAACCATCATCGTCACTCTACATAACATCAATATCTCAGGTTATACATGACCACCATGCTGCCCCAAATCAAAGAAATAAGAAGAGAAGTAGGATTCCTACCTTGTCTAGTTGAATTTGAGTTGATTTAGTGGCTTTGATGGAAGCAACTTGTGATGAGCCTTAAAGAAGGGATGAAAATGGAGTGAAATGAGAGTGAGGAGAAGAGAAAAGAGATGAGCTTCAACAGCTTTGGGTGCCAAGAATGACAAGAAGGGAAAGAAAGAAAAGGTGAAGATTTTTGGAAGCAAGGCTCATGTGATTAGTGGACTTCACTCCCTTTTCCAATTTAGCTTGGCTTCCCATCATCAAGGGCTGATCAAGGCGCCACTTGAGAGGGTTGTTTGGCCAAATCTTAGCCATTCATCCTAGGGCACTCATAGAAAAATTTCTACTGGTCCGGTTCCGACAGTCTTAAATATCGAAATCTTACTGATTTCTCTTAAATCGGTAAACCGATTTTGGAAGAATCCTATGAAGTTTCCTATGGTTCTAATCTAATTTCATTATAACTAATCATCTTAAATAACACTTAAGTAGTTTTAAGTGAATGCTAAATCGAATCCTATTTAATCACAATTATTTACTAAAAACCGAACACTTTGATTAAAAACGATTAAAATTTTTCGAGCGTTACATTACTACCCCCCTAAAAGAAAATTTTGTCCTCAAAATTTGTTTATAATACTAGTTATAATCATAGTAAGTTAAATAAAGTTCATACATAAGCACACGGTAAATATAAGAACACTTAGCATAATAGGATCAACTAAAACTAAATTAGCCAATCCTTTATCCTGGTTTGTCCCTAATTTTCGCTCTGGTTCCTCTGGGGTGTCGCCTTCTCCACGTTTATACTTAAAACTCTTCCCAAACGTTGCGGTTTAGGAGTCGGTGGTTGGTTTTCAGGGCATTCTCTGATCATATGTCCTGGCTTGCCACATTTGAAACACACATACTGTTTAACCAGGAAAGGCTTATTCCCATGATTCTTTCCACACTTCGAACATCGTTGTTTGGCCACCGATTCTTGCAACTGCTTGCCCTCATATTCACTAAGATGAAATGGCTTCTTTGGTGGGGAGGCATATTCGAGTTCCTGGTTTTTAGGTGCAAGCCTCTTTCCATAAGTATCAGACCAGGAAATCTCCAATTTCTTGTTATAGTCTTCCACAAGTCTGCACTTGTTTACCAAGGAAGGAAAATTCCTGATCTCCATAGGGCCTATTGCTGCAAGGATATCTTCCCTCAATCTGCCTTCAAATTTGACGCACTTCCACGCCTCATCTGGATTCTACTGATAGATTGAGGAAAACTTGCATAGTTCCTCAAACTTAGCGATGTACTCTGACATGCTACTGCTTCCTTGGCAAAGTTGCATAAATTCCAACTCCTTGGTGTTCCGAACTGATGGAGAGAAGTATTTCTGGTAAAAAGCGTCCTTGAACACAATCCAGGTGATCTCTATCTAGGACTCTTCTAATAGCCGTTTCACACTATTCCACAAAAATTCTGCATCTGCTTCGAGCATATAAGTGGCAAAGGCCACTTTCTGGTGGTCAGTGTAGTCCAAAATAGAAAAGACCTTCTCCATTGTCTTAATCCACTCATCAGCCTTATCAGGATGAAAAGCTCCTCTAAAACTGGGCGGGTTCGCCTTTCTGAATTTTGTGAACTTGAGGTATTCCAAGTCCAGTCCTAAGTTATTCAGGTTTCCACCATGACCAGCTCCAGGTTGTCTTCCCAGCTGGTCCATCATTTGGTGTGCTGCAGTAGCTTATTCACGCATGGCATATGCCATTTCTCATAGAGTGTCCATGAAATTAGTAAGGTCTTTTGAAGTGGGTGCAGTTTGTGGCCTACCATGCCCCCTGGAAGCCATTAGTTCCTAATCACACACAACAAAAGATTGAGTTTATCAGGCTCAATAATAAGTTAAGTGTGATAGCAACTAATAACAATCACAGTTAGGCAGCCATGCATATCTAATTTCCTATATCTTATCTGAGCAGATAAGATTTATCTCATCACATTTTCTAAGGATTCCAGAGTGCACTGGAAACATAGTCAGTCCAAATTCTCAGGTCCGGGGAGGATCGAACTACTCTGATACCATTAGTATAATGTCCTCCTTTGTACAGAACTATGCTTAAGTCATAGTACCACATTCAGGAGTTGTTACGGTTACTTGAGCGGACCTTAATTGACAGCAACTTCAGCCACCTTTGCAACTTCTCGAACTATCTGGAGATAACATGGAAATAGGAGTGAGAATTTTGAATTCTTAGTAGGATTCCTTAACAATTATACATACTATCATCGTTGTCATCTCCAGTTTGCTTTGGTTTATTATGAAAAATGTGAACATGCTATGTAAACAGTTAAATTTTATAGTTTGAAAATATATTATCTGAAGCAAATTTCATTTTACTCATACACTTGGCATTTGGGAGAGCCTATACAAATTCAATTCATGAATTATACTATGAATAACAACTGCAATATATTAAAATACGATAGCATCAATAATCTGGAGATATAACATCTGCACATGCCTTTGAATTTATGCAAATATATAAGATTTACTTTTCTTTCTTTGTCTTCCCATAATATTTATCTTTATTTCCTTCCTTCGACACACTTAGGCGTTACGTATCGCCGTCCCTAGGGTGTCTGTATTTATCTACACTTGAGCGTTGCGTATCGCCGTCCTCAAGTGCAGTGTTACTCATCTTCCCTTACTTGTCATACATATCCCAGAGTACGATCGCCATGTCATACTCCATCGGGGTGTGATCACCATGTTACACTCCTTAGGAATATATTCTTCCTATCACGTCCCAGAGTACGATCGTCATGTCATACTCCATCAAGTGTGATCGCCATGTCACATCCCTTAGGGTGTGGAATCATTATGCCACATTCCAGAGTATGATCGCCATGTCATACCCCATCAGACCGTGATCTTCATGTCATGTCCTTTTGGATCATTTATTTTCATATACCTCATATCAGACTTAAGTCATTCTTAACACATCAATATTGATAACCTCTTTACATTTCTACCAAATATTTTGGCAGCATAACGGATCATGTCTGCTTCATTATGAATAGTACCAGGCAACCAAGAAACTTTAATCAAATAGCAGACCCAAGATAGAACATTGTAATCATACTAAGAATATAGCAATTTCATTAAGTGCAAGTTTTTGGGTCTTAAGCCTTAATCTATCTTGCAAGCTTTTAACTTCTACTGATGTTCCCGAGTTTGAGCTCATAACCGACTTCCGAGTTCTGATGTCATATCTGCTTCAACTTCCGGAGTTCCATGTCTTGGTTCCCGAGTTCCGGGATCATGCATTCAATGTCTAAATTCCCGACTTCCAACTTTAACCCATTTGGTCCTCCAAGACTCTTATGGATGTTTTCCTAATTCCCGAATTCCGACATTTACCTAATTTACGAGTTACGACTTTAACTATGTCCGATTAGTTTCCTATTTGCTCATTCCCGAGTTCCAACATTAACTATACCTGATCGGGTTTGTTATTTACTAAGTCTCGATTTCAACGTTAAGTCACCCTTCCAAGTTCATCCTTGAGAGTTCAACCTTAAATATTCCCGACTTGGCCCTCTGTTTGCTAAGTTCCATGGTCAACCTAAAGTACACCGGACCTAGCTCTCTATCTGCTAGATTTCTGAGTTAAACATCTTTGAGCTCAACTTAAGTTCACTATTTCCCAAGTTCCGACACGGATTAAACTTGATCTAGTTTTCACACATGTTTCTAGCCCGAATTACACTCTTATAAGAGAAAATTCACCAAAAATAGAAATCTAGGTGGAATCATACAAAATTTATATCTATAAAGCTAACAGGTTAAGCTTTCAAATGAAGTAAGTTACAGATCATTTGAATGAGTATATTTGGAGATATAAGCCCTGAAACTCGACCTTCCTGAACTACCCTATTTTGGCCTGGTTTGGACATAGGAGTAACTTACTCGACTCACTAGGAACAAATAGGATCATAACAAACTTGGAATTTCTTTATAGGATGTTCTCCTATGTGTAAGCTTTCTAACAAAGTTGGTTTCACTCAATTTGGAGTTGTATAGGGTGACTTACACCCTTCTTAATTCACACTGCCCGAATGAAAGTCCTAATTCCTAGGTCAAACTTCAAAAATTCATATCTCTCTCAATACTAATCCAATGGTCTTATATGATATATGTATGGAAAGCTCTGAATGTCTAGTTTCATATAAAAATAGATTCATCAACTTTGATGGCTGTAGGTGAAGCCATACACTCCGCCGTATGGACTGCCGAGGAAAATCCTAACAGCTTCTTAATTTGTTCTCTATTCTTCAAGGTATTTGTTATCAATTCCAATTTTAATCATAATATACATGTAAAACTAGTCATAAATCATCATCATCACTCTACATAACATCAATATCTCAGGTTATACATGACCACTATACAGCCCCAAATAAAAGAAATAAGAAGAGAAGTAGGATTCCTACCTTGTCTAGTTGAATTTGAGTTGATTTAGTGGCTTTGATGGAAGCAACTTGTGATGAGACTTGAAGAAGGGATGAAGATGGAGTGAAATGAGAGTGAGGAGAAGAGAAAAGAGATGAGCTTCAGCAGCTTTAGGTGCCGAGAATGACAAGAAGGGAAAGAAAGAAAAGGTGAAGATTTTTGGAAGCAAGGCTCATATGATTGGTGGACTTCACTCCCTTTTCCAATTTAGCTTGGCTTCCCATCATCAAGGGCTGATCAAGGCGCCACTTTAGACAGTTGTTTGGCCAAATCTTAGCCATTCATCCTAGGGCACTCATAGAAAAATTTCTACTGGTCCGGTTCCTACAGTCTTAAATATCGAAATCTTACCGATTTCTCTTAAATTAGTAAATTAGTTTTGGAAGAATCCTATGAAGTTTCCAATGGTTCTAATCTAATTCCTTTATAACTAATCATCTTAAATCACACTTAAGTAGTTTTAAGTGAATGCTAAATCGAATCCTATTTAATCACAATTATTTACTAAAAACCGAACACTTTGATTAAAAACGATTAAAATTTTTCGGGCGTTACACAGGTTTCGCTGATATAGTGTAGAAAACTTACATAGCTCCTCGAACTTTGCCGTGTATTCAGCAATGCTCATACCTCCTTGGTAGAGCCACAAGAACTCTATCTCCTTCGCGTTCCTTACAGACATCAAGAAGTACTTCTCATAGAAAGCTGCCTTGAAGACATCCCAGGTAATTTCTCTTTGGTCGCTCTCTATCAAGCTCTTCGCTTCCTTTCACACAAAATTTAGCATCCACCTTCAACATATAAGTAGCAAAGGCTACCTTCTGGGTCTCCGAGCAAGTCACCACAGAGTGGATCTTTTCGATCTCCTTAATCCATTCATCAGCTTCTTCAGGGTTGAAAGCCCCTTTGAAACTAGGCGGGTTTGCCTTGCGAAACTTTGAGAACTTCTGATACTTAGTACTTGCTCCATTCCCGCCGATGGATTCTTCAGACCTTCGATTTAGCTGATCCATCATGTGTTCAGCTGCTGTAGCTTGAGCTTGCATGGCGTTCGCCATTTGCTGGAAAGTCCACATGAAATCAGCGATGTTCATGCTATCGCTAGGCTCATTGGTGATACGTCTGCGAGTTGCCATTAGTTCCTGAACACACAAAAACAAAAATATCAAGTTGATCAGGCCCAATATTAAGCATAAACATGGCAGCAACTAAAGGCAATCTCACATGATGGTCATGCATTCTAAGTCCTACATCCTATCATATAGACAGGATTCTTAGCATGACTTAACATAGCGCACGTAGAGTTATGCTTGGAAGCATAGTCAGTCCAACCTTATGCTTTAACAGGATGAACTGCTCTTATACCATAATGTAACACTCTAATAAACCTATACTACGCTTAAGTCGTATTACGGCATTTTATTAGTTGTTACTTATGTTCATTTATAAGTTAAGTTATGCGAAAAATACGGTATATGTATTATTATTATTTTTTTAAAATACGTCGTCGCTTTGCAGCATTTTGGAAAGTAAAGCCTGGAGCAAGAAGACAGATAGAGAGAGAGCGTGTTGCATAAAATACATACCCTAATATCATAAAACAAGAGAAAGGTAAATAAATAGTAATTCACAAATACATTGCATTACATGGCTAATCATTACATTCACATGGATTCATAAATAAATAAATAAATAAATAAATATATATATATATATATATATATATATATATATATATATATATTAGGATTACATCTAAGGAGGCTCATGGTCGTACCATGATCCAAATACTGGATACTAAATACAAACTTAAATGACAAAGCTTATCTCAAAAGGAATATGTGAAGGTGCAGAGCGATGGTCGCTATAAGTCCCAAAACAGCTTTGTCTGGCATCCTACATCACACGTCTGCTCACAGTGTATGGGATCCATGCTCTATTCCACTGGAGGCGCCATTGGATTCTAGTGACGATACGGAAAAGTAACTAGAGTAAGAAATAAGATTTCTCAGTAGGACTCGAGCCCAACACTAAAGTGTCGTCGTCATCGTCCCAGCCACTTCGGTTTTATAAATGAAAATAGTGAGCATGCATAAGGTCCAATTCTTAGATTTTCGAAAACATGAACATCCGAAGCGGATTCAATTTTAACATACCCTCTAATCATTTATATCATAACATACATGAGCACAAGTATAATTACATAAAACATGCATAACTGTGCTATAAGCTTCTCTTAACTTTTACCCTTCAAGTGTTTAGACCGAAGTCCCTTTTCTTTTCTTAACTTGACTTTATCTTAAGTCTTTTCTTTTCACCCACTAAACATAAGTGGTAATGAGCTCATACCGTAGCCGTTGCCACCATAAATTTTCAGTACTTACACTAACTGGGTCATACCATGCTTCATGTAAGCCCTATCCCCTATACTCACACTAGCTGGGTCGATGCCATGCCTCATGTGAGTCGTGGGTGAAGGGAGCTTACTTTGGGTCACTTTCCCTTTTGAAGGATCACACCCTTAGTTTATTTTCTTCTTATTAATGATTATGATGCAAAATATTTCTAAGTCGACAACTTTTGCAGAATTTCGGCAGCATAACGGCTAGACCGAAACTTCCCAAAATTTTGCCAAACAGAGAATCCAATATCGCATATCATTGAGCATCATATCATCAACATATACTTATCATAATCATATCATTATCAAAATCATCATCATCATATCATTGTCATCATATTGACGCATAGAGGCATATATAACATACAAAGTCTTATGAGCTTAGCTTAGTAAATTTGGTGCAAGCTTTTAATTGAGGTTGCCTCTTGTATAAAATTCATTCATTAGGCTTAGGGCCAATTTTGTCCATTATCCTTTTTGAAACTTTTAAGTTGAATTATGAAGGTTTTCCAATACTTAATGTAAGGGTCTTAATTTCTTTAAGCTTATTTCTCATTATCTTTTAAAACTTAACCAAAACCAGTTTTACTTTTATAGTGGGGTAGTAACTTCAAAAATTCTCCATAATTTCATCTTTTACAATCTTGACTTGAATTTTGGTATGATTATAGTTCTTTGAGTCTATTTTTAAACAAAATAAACCCAACTCAAAAATTCATTTTGTAACTTGAGATATGCACATTTTATTCTGACTGCTCAGCTTTTAAGTTTGTTCTCGGTATAGTGAATTTTAAACTATACTACAAGCTCCTCACAAGGAATCTGTGAAAACTGTTTTATGGGGATGTTCCTCTATGTCTTAAATTTCTAAAAAACTTAGTTCCACTTAAAAATGTTCTGTACAACTTGAGTTATTAAGATTCTATTACATACTGCCCAAACAGAAACATATCTGGGGATAGCACACTTTGAAAATTCATATCTCTCTCGTTTTAATGCCAAATTTCACGTATTTTATATGTATAAAAATCTCTATGAGTCTATTTTCATTTAAAATTAGTTTCGTTCCATTTGGAGTTATATTGAAAGAGTTATCAGTCATGCCATACATACTGCCAGAATTTCCAGTTTCCATGGTTTTGGTTTCAATGAGTTTTCTTGTAAAAATATTAAGTCTTCTCCTTAATTGACCACTTTTCTCTTCCAAACCACTTTTATACTTTGAGATCTTGGTGAAAAATCAATATTTTGAGTTCTAAAAAGTTTGGTTCAAAACAAGAACAAATACACAACAAATCATTTTCCAAGAAAAGAGCAAAAATTACAAACAACTTCTTATGATGAAAGCATGGCCATGAGGCCTTTAGAGCAAGTCCTAAAACCACCTAGCTATGGAGAACTTAGGAGTTCTAGAGCTTGAAAAACATAGAAGAAAGAGAGGTTAGAGTCACTACCACAAGGATTCTCTTGAAAGCTTGAAAAATGAAAATGCTTGGAGATGGCCTCCTTCTCCTTGAGCTTGATGATGGGGCTAAGTGAGTGTTTGTTTTTGCTTCTTTAAGAACCAAAGAGGGTGGTCCTTAAAGGGCTTGTGAGAATGGTGGTGGAAATAAGATGAGTTAGAGTAGCGAAAACAAGAAGAAGATTAGGAAGAACAAAGAGAGGTTTAGAGAGAGGTGAGAGCTTTGTGACTTAATGAGAGAATGAAGTTGCAAAAATGAGAGTGTGAGAAGAGAGAGAGAGTGGCATCCCACTCTAAGCCATGGGGTGGTTGGATTTTGCTTCTTTTGCTAGCAAGGAGGCTAGGAACCATGGGGTAAAAGAGAGGGTTGTGTTTCTCTTGAGTCTTGGTGCTTGGGTAAAGACCATTTTGTGTTTTCTAAGTGGTTAAAGGCATGACCACTCTTGAGATTGGCTTGGGTGGATATCACTCCAAGTGTCACAATCTTGATGAAGGAGAGTACATCTCTTAGCTTGACTCAAGGAATACTACTAACATAAACTCTTCATCTAATGGTGCCTGATGAGAAGGCAAATGGATGGTTGGATTTTGCTCTTATCCTTGGCCAAAATTTGGTGCATCAATTAGGAGAAATTTTTTAAATCTTCAAAGCTATTAGAATTATCTAAGTTTTTAATTCAATTTGATTAGTTAAATTGCTCTTATGAATTATGTAATTAGGGTGTAAGAATTAATCTATCTCAAATGGGTAAGGTAGAACAATTGTCTTATACTTAATAAAGATTGGATTAACTTAATTATATTTCTAAGTTATGAATTAATGAGTTTCGAATAATTAGGTTTTAACTAAAACATTTAGTGCGTTATGATTCAATTATTGACTTGACTCAATTTAATAAGCTCTTGCTCATCGAGATTAGTTGGTTAGTTATCAATTAATCGCTAACCTCCCTAATTAGCCAGGATCACTAAGCTAATCAGCTTAGATAAAAACAGGGATGTTACATGGTCCATCATAGAAACGGTCAGCAACCCTGCATCCCGTAGGTAGTTATGTATGTTTTATGGTGGTTTCTCCAAGTGCAATACTTGAGGTATCAGTATTCTAATTTTCTATTACAATTTTCATAAAAATAGAATAATTAGGAGATATAAATAAAAGAATACTACTAAAACATAAATTAACAAGTGAGTTTCAATAAATTATTTTATTTATAATGTATTTATTGTTAAAATACTGCAAACACATCACATTTCAATATCGGTTTCTCTAAATTCAACACTCAATATGGTAGTATTCTAATTTTCTATTATAATTTTCATAAAAACAAAATAATTAAGAGGCTTAAATAAAATAATACTACTAATATATAAAGTTACATAAATTAATATCTAAACAAAATAAATTACACATATATTTTTGATATATTTCTGATATACAGATTCTCATCAAGAGGCAAATGTAGAGCATACTTTATATCTTATATCACAATAACAGTAATAAACAGAATAAAAACAAACATAATAATGATAATAATAAACAAATAAATAAATTTTACTCCTTCACTACGAATCTTCTCCAAAATATGATTTTCTGCTTTCAATGTCTTATCCACCATTTTTTGAAAAAAATATTTTTTCTCTGTATTAACTCACATCTCTTCACTCTTTTTAATTTTCACAAACTTTTACTACCTAATTTAACTCCTTTTCTTTTCGCATTCACTCTTCAAATACACACAGACACTCAACTCTTTTAAAGTTTTTTGCTATTGAAATATATCTGTATCCATAGATCAACTTCTTTGCAATTTATAGAGAGAATTGAGAGTGAGAATTTATTGTGTGCATGTGAGACGGAGAGTTGATAATTGTACGAGTGACTTGATAATTGTACGTGAGAGGTGATATTTATAGGTACGTATAAATTATTTTCTGACAGAAGTAACACATCACAACACATCACCTAAATTATAGAAATCGCAACACATCACCACAATTTCCCCAAAATTGTGTAATGTGGTGCGATATACCTGGGATGTCAAATTAAATTGCAACACATCACCACAATTTTGGGAAAATTGTGGTGATATGCTACGAATTCTATAATTTAAATTATAGAAATCGCAACACATCACCACAATTTCCCCAAAATTACGGTGATGTGTTGTGATGTAGGTAGATTAGGATGATGTGTTGTAATTTCTCTTTTACTGTTAGAGTAAAATTACCATATTTCACTAATTACCTTTTAAACCCAATAAAACACTAAATATTTAAAAAAAACTACAATATACAATTGAATAAACCTCTACTGGAAGCCTTGAACAATGAGTCAATATCACAAACAAAAAAGAAATCATGTCACTACTCACAGTGACTGGCATTATTGTTGTACATCATCATTTGTTACATAATAGTTAATTGCATGGTTGTTTTATTTTTCAATTCCATGCAAAGTCCTGTGCACTTTTATGATTGACCAATATCACGTTGGATCCTCATAACATCAATGTACGATTTCCCCAATAGCTCGCGAAAAAAATATCCTTCGCAATAATCTGCTAATCCAATTCTTTTGAACATTGGAGGTATTTCAGTAGTGACAAGGCTTGGCACTGGACCTATAACTTTATTCATTTTAGGCCTATTGAATATGGCAATGGAAACCCTCTCCTTCTCTGAGTTAACTACTGCTCGATGTTCAATGCTCTAATAAATCCCATTGGTCAATATCTGCCAAAACATTTAGGAGAGAGGTATTGATTAATCAGATTTTTATATACTTATTTTCCCTCATATTTAGTTTATTAATCCTCTTTTATACTTAATTGCATGGATTTAGATCAGATTATATTGATTGGATTTGTCGTTGGGCCTGATTTAAATTTTTCAGCATTAGGCTAATTCTGACACTGCTTTGGTTTTTGAGCTATATCTTGAGTTATAGAGCTCATTTGATCATGATCTTTGATTTGTAGGAAAGCTGAGAAATGGTCCTACAACTTTTATGAAGAGGTCAGAGGCAAATTTGGAAGTCTTGGAGCTGGAATTGGGCTTGGAAATAGAGTCTTGACAGCAGCCATGGTTCTTAGGCAACTTGCATTGTGGATGCCATATCTCGGTCCATAGAAGCCCAATTGAGCTCGTTCCAGTGGCATTTTCAAGCTAACATCATTATTTTAGACATTTCTATTGTGTAAAGGCCAAGTAAAATTCAGGTCATAACATTTTTGTAACTCTTAGCCAGAATTTGGAATAGAAATTTTCGGTTTTCTTTTCTCTCTTTCTTTCTCACGCCCCCCTCTTTCAACTCTGAGTTTTCGTGTTCCTCCATCCATGAAGGAGTAGTTTCTATCTAGTCTAAGGACTCAAAGAAGCAGTGCTACTCTTGAGGGTTAGAGCTTCCGGATTTCAACAATTCCCAATTCGGTTTCATCTACTATTTATCCTATTTTTTATCACGGTTTGAACTGAAGTTTTTCATTCTAAATTGTTGATTGAAATGTTTAATTGGTTGCATATTATTTGGTTGATGCATATGATCCAATTGTTAAAAGAGTGTGAAATAGATTTTTCAGGTTTGGATTGTAAGATTAACTGTATTGATACTCGAAATTAACACAACTCAATTAGGTTCTAGAGATCTTTAAATGTTAACTGATTATGTGTTAATCAGATGCATAAAGGTTTTTCGTGTGAATGCTAAGTTTGAATTGAGGTTTCATTCGGATTTATTGTTAATCACTAATTGGTTTGTTGATATATTTTTAGAGTCCAATGATAGAGTAGTCATTGTTCTTCATTCTTGGATTGGAGTTTCAAATTTTGTTTGATCTTATTTTAATTTTTGTCATTTCTATTCTATTTTGTCATTTTTTATCATAATTTACAAAATAAAACCCCCCAAATTTTCTAATCATAGAGCATTAGCATCATTTGGGAGACGATCTGAGTTACATCTTAACTACAAGTTATTGTAATTCAATTTTACAATTTGACCAAGCTCGACACTCGAGTCAATAATTAATATAATATATTAATCTTTCAACATTAATATAAATTTTGCAACATTTAAACTTGAATTGAGCTTCATTCATGCACTAAGGTGCTTAATCCTTCAATTTGGTAATTCTGCTAACGTCATTTAATTCTGCCTAGTTTTGTAACCTATACCATAATTATTGTTTAACTTATTTAAATCTGAAATTTGGATATGTTGAAGTATTATTTGTCTAGTTTTTAATCGCTTTGGTTCCATTAAGTTTGATAAGTATAACTTAGGTTATTGAGAATTTTCCTAAGTCTATTCTGTAGCCAGGCAGCATTACACACAAAAAATTAAAAATTCACTAAAAATAGGAATCCAATTAGATTTATACAAAACCTATCTTAAAGCTAGCAGAACCAGTTTTTATTTCCAACAAGTTTGATTTCATTTGAATAATCAGAGCTTAAGTTATAAACTCTCAAAATTGGTGGAATTGGCCTGCCCTATCTCTGTCTAGTTAGGACATAGGATAATTTTGATGAATTATTGGGAAGAATAGGGAATGAATTTAATTCCAAAATTTTTATGGCATATTACCCTATGTGTTAGCTTTCTAACAAAATTGATTTCACTCAAATTGAGGTTGCATAGGGCGAGTTATGCCCTTCACACTATAGTCTGCTCAGTCAGGGATAGAATTCTAGAGTTAATTTCAAAAATTCATATCTTACTCATTACAGATCCCATGGCCTTATAATTATATGGTTGGAAAGCTCTAGATATCTAGTTTCATCTAAAAGTAGTTTCATCAAATTTTGATGATTATAGCCGAAGTCATACACTCTGCCAGTATGGATACTGTAGGGTTTTTAATTAATCCAGATTCTATTTTGCTACTCCTTTTGTTTTTCATTCAAATTTTAATCCCAACCAAATAATTATAGGCTAAGCTAGCCATAAAACATCACATAAACACAAATTATCATCTAATAAAAAGATTGGAATTAAAACCCTCATTAGCCACAGCATAAGAGAGACCATGAGATATAGTGAACCCTACCTCTAAGTTGATGTAAAACTAGCTAGATTTGATAATTTGGGGTGCAAGATGTTGTTGAAGGGTGAAGATGGAGTGAAGGGGAAGTGAGATAGAAGAAGGAAGGAGAGAAGGCAACAGCAGAATAGTGTCCAAAAAAAATGAGGGAATTAGGAGGGATTTTGTAAATTTTATAACCCAAGATTGTTAGGGTTCTTGCTCCTCATTGGTGCATGCTTGAGTGGCTGAAAATTCATCCAAATCTTCCTCCCATTTGTGGTTGTTTGGGCACCACTTAGAGGGGTTAAGTAACTGAAGTATTAGCCACTCCAATTAGGGTTGCATTGATATAAATTCCTACTAACTTGATTTTTGCATATTAAAATGCCAAAACTCAACTAATTTCCTTCAAACTAGCAAAACCTCACTAGTAACTTTGTAAGATTTTCTACGTGTCTATCTTAATTATTTCTAATTTTAATCTCTTTAATTAACTTCTAATTGCTCTTACATAACTATTAAAACCGAATAAATCGATTAACAACGTAACTTAAACGTTTTGTAAATTTAGGATTTTTCTGTTTTCTATTTTCTATAGTGATACATGCTCAGGAGGGTAATTTGATCATTCCAACACTAGAAACAAGCTTGTTTCTAGTGTTGGAATGATCAAATTACCCTCCTGAGCATGTATCATTCTCCCCCTCTTCAAAAAGATTCACCCTCAAATCTTGCCTTTGTAATCTTCAAAGACATCTCCACCATTGCCTTTCCTTCATGAAGTCATCTAAGAATTTGCAATTAAAGAATCTCACTAACACTCTCTCCTCTCTTTTTTTTTCCTTCTTCCTTTTTCTTTTTTTTTCACTTTTTTTCCTTCTTTTTTTTCTTTTTCTTTTTTTGCTTTTTTTTTTCTTTTTGGACTGAATATACCTCAAATACAAAAAAAAAAATGTGGACAAAGTAGACACAACAATTAAGGAAACTAGACTCAAAATGCAAAGAGAAAAAAAAACTAAGGAGATAAAATTAACAAAGTGGAAATGAAATAGAAATAAAGGATAGTAAACATAGGGTTTTCCTACCAGACCTCTAAGAAACCTGTTCTTAGCAACCTAGGTCACCGGAAAAGGATTTTCCTACTAGATCTCTATGAAACCTGTCCATAGCAACCTAGATCAAAGGAAAGAATATCCCTACTAGACCTTCAAAGAACATATCCTTGACAACTTAGATCAAAGGGAAAAAAATTTATGCTTATAATCCTCACCTTTTCTGATTTCTTCTCCTTTTTTTTTCTTTATTTTTTTTTTTTGGATCTAAACTAACAACAAAAAGACAAATGCCAGATAGAGAAGAAACATAGAGATAGATAAAGACGCGATAGCAACAAAAAGGATAGAATGCACAAACACAAAAAACAAGAATGCTAACGGACAATAAAAGAAGATAAAAGAGAAACGTAAAAGACAAAGATAAATAAGAATTTATCTAGACCTTACTCTGAATATCAAATGATGAGGAATCCCGTGGATATAAAGATCCAAAAACCTCAGGCACACTTTGATAGAAAACAAAATATAGAATAAAGATCCTCCCTACTAATCCCTCAAGAAACATGTCCTTGGAAACGTAGATAACAAGGAAAAGATAGAAAATTATGCATCACACTGAAGAAAATGAGAAAAACCTCACAACTGTATTGGTAGTCAAACCATGATCAAAACTATATAATAAATTTTCTCCTATTTATAGGCCAAGTTGCCTATTTATACATAAATCCTAAACTAGAAATTATCTAATCTTATCTAAAAGATTTGATTTGAAACTAAAACTTAAAATTAAATATATAATTCTATTTTAAAAGATTTATTCCTATCTAATTTTAAATCAGATTTGATCTTTATAGATTATATCAGATTTGATTTAAATCTTATAAGATAAACTAATTCAATTCAAATTTAGACTAAGTCAAACTAATCAAAAACAAATCTAGACACAATCTAAACATATTTCCAACATAATTAAATTGCTTGCTCTCCAAGTTACTTTAATTAAGCTTGATTCCTTGATCTCCAAGTAACTTGAAATGAGCTCTTGGATTGCTTGATCTCCAAGGCAGAATCAACTTGCTAGAAACAAGCTCATTTCTAGTGTTAGAATGATCAAATTACACTCTTGAGCATGTATCATACAGCTAATAGCAATTCCATAATTTTGAACAAGTCTAGGGGCACCTACGTCATTTCATATCCGAATACCTTCGTGGCTCAATTGGCGAAGATTTAAACTTTTACGGTTTCGCTACACGATTCTGCTCTATTTAAAACTTCATTATGCTAATTCTACTGATATAGGGACATAAATATCATTTTCTGAAAAGCTCTAGGGTCATTGTAGAAATATCCACTTGGGGTCAAAGTATAATTTCTAAAAATTCTAGGCAATACTGCAAATAGAAAAAGTTTACAGGGACATTTTTGTTAATTCTTAATTTTTATCATATAGCAGTGCCATATTTTCAACGGCAGTATTATACTACTCTATAATTCTAAGTGTAAGGATCATCAGAATATAACACTACTTAAGAAGTTCTCACATTGCTTAAGAACATTAATCCAAAATTTCTATTAAGCTATGTTTAAGAAAGCAAGGATGTTACATGTTAAATTGGAAAAAGCCTATAAAAGTTAACTATTTGATCAAGAGTTCAATAATCCATATCAAAACTCAAAATGAGTTCAACACCACCTAATGCCCCTTCAAGGAGAAAATACAGATTCAAAGTCATTCAAGCCTAAACTCATTTTAACCAAAACCCCCCAATGCCTTAAATTTCTAACTTTTTAATCATGAATCTATTATATGAAATTTCTACCCTCATTTTTACTCCAAACCAAACAGACGTTCAGTAGTAATATTTTCTTGTGCCAAAATTTTTATCTTTCTAATATTTCGCTCTACACTGTCAAGGTCCATATACGGAAATGCCAAGTCAGATGCAATGTATTGGTGTCTTATGAAAGCAATCTTTTTATCTATTCTGGGAGTTATACGTTTAATACCATAAATTTTATTATAAAATTAATGTAATAGAAGACATTTACTTTCAGGATCATAAATTATGATTTAATTGGATTATCGTAATATTTTGAAGAGTAGATAAGAATTACTAGGCCTTCGCATTGACAAGTTAATAGTAGCACTAAGACTCACTTGGCATTGCGAGCTCTGCTTGACTGTTCAAGAAAATATCTTCATGACTATATATTAAAAACAAAATTAATTTTCCCGTAATAATAATAATAATAATAATAATAATAATAATTATTCTTATTCTTATTATTATTATTATTATTATTTTGCTACTGAAAATTTTGGCAGAAAACCCCCTATCATTAGAACTTCCCAAAACTTGTAAAACATCCAAGCAGGGTTAACCCACAACAATTTCGGAATATCAAATTAAGCCGAAGATGTGTTAACATTTTTTTGTTTTTTTGGTCTGTAAAGATTTGTTAACATTATGTAGGCCACAACGTGGCTCTCAATGCAGAATAGGAGCCCAACAAAGTTCCTGTATAGCCGGGTAGGTGATAGAAGTGACTCCCTAGCTAATAGGAGAGTAATTATTTGAACTGATCAATTTATAACTGCACGTATTTAAATTATGCTGTACATCTATCTAAATTTTAACTTATTCAAATGCACTATCATTTACGTTAATGCTGCCCATAGTTCCCCATTAAATAGAGTCCCATTATTTGAGGAAAAATTCTAACATAACAGTCAAATGCGTCATATCAGATATTACCAACAGAAATAATTATTTGAATGTCCTTTACAGCAATCTCGTTTAAGAACATAAAAAGACAGTATTAGTAGACCAACAAGCATCATACCAAAGCAAAGGAAGCGGATATGTTAAAATGGGGGTAAAAACAGGGTTCTAAATTACGGACCGCATTAGATGATGCGGCCACAATATTGCAGTTGCGGCAGTGGCCGCAACGGCATCAGACTGCAATTGCGGAGTGACTCCGATTCACAAGAATAATCGCGACGCAACAGCGTTGCAGCCGCAACGTAATGGCGTTTTGTGGTCGCTACGGAACGCAACAAATTCGTACTCGCCGTTCCGTTCTTCCCCTTCCCTTTCCCGGTTCCGTTTTTCCCCTGCCCTTTCCCGTGAGTCAAATTTTGTTTTTTTTTTCAAAAGCAAAAGATTCTCATACAATAAAAATGATAAAAGACAAAAGCTAACAGCACATAATATTCAGTATCAGTACATGCTATACAACTACACATTCAGAATTATAGATTAATCAGATCAGATCTATTGAACATTGCAAAATACTCACAAAAATTTTTTTCTAGCTCAAGATCTATTGAACATCTTCTCTTCCACTTCAAAGCTCTTCTGTCTTCATCCTTTTTTTCCGCTTCCAGATCTTGAATCACCGAAGCAAAGTAAGCTCTTTGCCTCTTTGTGGTCTTTCTTTTGGTTTTTCGATTTTTCCACTGTGTAGATCTGATCATATCTGTCGTGCTCTGTTTGCTGGGGGAAGGAGACACTGCTATTTGGTTTGTTGAGAGGGAGGGGGAGAGCCGGAGAGCTACTGTTGTTCTTTGATTTCTTGGGGTGGGAAAGTAATGTAGAAGAAGAAAGTGGGGATGGGTTGGGAAAGGGGGGGACTGCTGGTCCCCTTTCTTTTTTTTTACCCCCTTTGGTTTGGTCACTGTTGTTGTACGTTTGAAACTTTGAATGGATGGGTAACGTATAGAAGAGTGTGGAAGCAAGAAGAAGGTGGAAAGTGGGACGTTGGGTGGGTGACTTTTCCACCCCACTTTTTCTTTTTTTTTTTTTTCCTTTTGGAATTTGGGTGGGAGTGGGACGTGGGTGGGGTGCCTTTTTCATTTTTTTTTTTTGGGATTTGCGTGGGAGTGGGATGTTGGGTTTGTTTGAGATGTGTGTGTGTGTGTGTGTGTATTTTTTTTTTTTTTTTTTTGGTCTTTTAGGTGAGGTTTTTTTATTTGGGTTGGTTTTTTTTTTTAAAAATATTTATTGAGTTGCTAATTTTAAAAAAAGGGGTTATGTATAATGTATTTTAAGAATATATATGTAATAATTTTTATCTAAAAATATATAATTAAAAGTTAGGAAATTAATAGTTAAAATAATTAATTATAAGTTTACATTTATGTATAATGTATTTTGTTTAGTTAAGCTAGTTAAATTCAATTAATTAGTATGTTATATCAAAATTATTGTTTAATTTAATTATTAGTAGTTATTTCTATGAGCAGAAATTGTCAAATTTTACAATGCCACCAAGAGAAGAGTTTCTGTAACATCCACCGTTTTTCGCCTAATTATTCGGTTTTATCGAATAATTGAGAATAATTAAAATTTGGTTAAACAATTATCTAGACTCAATTGATTAGCAATTACTTGAGTTTAGATAAGAGAGAATTAAGTTTGAGTATAGGAGATTTCATAAAATTTTGTTGAAAACCGATTTACCGATTTAAAGAAAATCGGTAAAATTATGGTATCTTAAACTGTCGGAACCGAACCAGTAGAATTCCAATTCTTTGCCCTACCTTGAGTGGCTGATAACTCAGCCACTTAGCACCAAAAGTGGCGCCACTTTGGCCACACAAAGGCAAGGAGGGCTAGCTGAATTTCAACCATGCAAAGCCAACCAATCAAATGCCAAAGAAAAAGCCAACTAAACACCATTTATGTCATCAGATTTTTCAGCCCCATTATCACATATTCTGATCCCATTTCTAGCGCCACTTTTTCTCCTCCTTTCAGCTCTCTTTCTCTCTTCTTTACAAACACAACTTCAGCCAACATCAAGTCAATTCAAGCCTTGCTCACCCACACCTTCAAAATCCAGCAAAATCACTTGGAACAAAGGTAGGAGTTCTCTTCTTACATCAATTCTGCGGTTATGGCTGGCTGAGCTTGGATTATTTTCATGATCTTTGATATGTTAAATGAATGATTATGATGATATGTGATTGTTTTTGGGCTGTTTATTTGGTTAAAACCGAATTTGGAGCAAGAAAGAATGAAGATAGGAAGAGATGGAGAGCTGGAGAACCCAAAACCCCTAGCAGTCCGTACGGCAGAGTGTACGGCTCTGCCTACAACCGATTAAATTGGATGAAGCCACTTTTAAATGAAACTAGACATCTAGGGCTTTCCATAGATATATCATATAAGGCTTTTGGATCAGTATTAAGGGAGTTATGAATTTTTGAATTTCGACCTAGGGTTTTGACTATGAATCTGGGTAGACTAGCTTTTTCAGGGTAGAACTCGACCTATACTACTTGAATATGAAGAAAAAATTTTGTTTGAAATCTTATACATAGGAGAATATCTCATAAAAGTTTCAGAATTAGATAAGGTCCCAGTTGCTCCCAGTGACCCAAGAAAGTTACCCTATGTCCCAATTGGGTCAGAATAGGACAGCTTAGGAAGGTCAGAATTCGGGGCTTATAACTCAAGCCCTACTAAGCCAAATGAAATGGAACTTTTTGTAAATGAAACTTTACCCTGTTAGCTTTAATGAGTCCAATTTCGTGTAATTTGAGTCAGTTTTCGATTTTTAGTGAATTTTTAATTTTAGTTGCCTAATTCTAGCTAGCCATTGGGCAGGCTGGGATAAAACCTGAATATCTTGAGCTATAGATATCAAAATTAGATGGGACTAAAAGGGTTAGAAACTAGACACATAAGGCTACAACATATCCAAAAATCAGGTTTAAAGGAGTTAAACTGAAATAAAGGTGGGATATACCATAACCGGACAGAATGAGGCAGAATCAGCTAAAAGCCCTATTGAAGCTTGTTGAAACTGATGAATGAATTTATGAATGTATGTGCATAATTGCTGCTCTATATTGAAATTGCAAATTGTGTAAATGTATTGGTTGGCTGGCACTATTCATGGGGAAGCGGACATGTTTCGTTATGCTACCGAAATTTCGGTAGCACCCATGCACAAGTTATGAGTTACATGTTAATGCATGTGCATTTCAAGAAAGCTAAGAAGGTTATGAAAAAGAATTATATACTATGAAAGTTCCATACTACTTGCGCCAGTCCCGGATAAGAAGTTAAAGGGAATAAATCGGTGGAAATGTCGGGGAAAGTAAACCCGGCAATTCCTATATAGGAACGAACTCGATCCTGATAAGCAGACTATTACCAAGGAGTCTAAATGGCCAAGAACTCCTAGGGGACCAAGAGATGGAAAAGAATGAAAAGTAATGTAAAAAGCATATGAAGAAAGGTTTATGATGAAGTCTACATGATCACATGACTGCATAGTTACACGAAATAATTATGTCAAAATGTTTACAGTTGTCTATTACTTTTGCTTACTGCTGTTTATTATTTGCTCTGTTTATTATTCTATGTATTATTATTAGCAGTCTATCGTGTTTCTTGTGCCGTCTAATGTAAAACTGAACCTTGCCTCGGACCAGACATTTTCTTGAACTCATTAAAATGGATATTTTAGTTTGAACACATATTTTTATAATTAAATAAAACCCGAGGCAACTGAGAATGTATGTGACGTCAGTTAACCAGTATACCCGGACCCTACTGAGAATTTCTTGAAATTCTCACCCCGTGTTGTATTTTTCGCATCATTCTTAGATGCAGGCGAAGAGCTCAACGGCCACTCCTTTCATTGAGATCCCAGACCTGTAGCTGTCCCAGGACTCCGAGTTGGACTCGTTGGATACAGCCGGCTCCTGCTATTTTTGCCTCTGCTTTTTAGCAATAGGGATTTTGCTGTTTCTTTGTTTCCTCTATTTTTAATCTATATATATATATATAGACGGAAGCGTTGGCTTCCGACATACATATGTACATATAAAACTGATAATATATCACTTATCAGTATCTTTTCTGTTATATTGTATCAAACCTTATACATTTTATAGGGCTAGTCACGTTTATTTTATAACAGTGTGCCGTTTCGTCTGTTTTATGATGTGATACTGATTACAAAAAATAAGCAGAGTGTTAACACGGTAACACAGACTACCTAATTTCATGCTATGACTTAAGCATAACATTAAAATAGTAGGGTGTTACATTTTTGGTATCAGAGCAGTTCGTCCTAGCTAAGGCCTGAGGATTGGACTGAATATGCTTCACGCATATTCTATGTTTTTAGCTGATGACATGCACTAAATCTTGCCTGTATGGTTGAGATATAGTTGTGCATGTGTATGACATGCCTGACCGTGTGAGCTATTATTTACTAGCACATTAGACTTAGTATTGAGCCTGATCAACTCAATATCTTTTGTTTTATGTGCTCAGAACTTAATGGCTTCCAGAAGGCAAGGCAGACCACGTGCAGAACCAGCTCGAGAGGACCCGAATGACTTGATGGCCACAATGCAAGAAATGGCTCACGCAATGCGGGAGCAAGCCGCGGTAGCTCACCAGATGATGGAACAGCTAGGCAGGCGACCTGCAGCAGGCTGTGAAGGGAACCCACATGACCCAGAGGCTAACCTGGACTATCTCAAATTTGCTGAGTTCAGAAAGGCGAATCCGCCCAGCTTCCGAGGGACGTATGACCTTGATAAAGCCGATGAGTGGGTCAAAGCCATGGAGAAGATTTTCTCTGTTCTAGATTGCTCAGATCATCAGAAGGTGACTTTTGCCACCTATATGCTCGAGGCAGACGCCGAGTTCTAGTGGAATGGCGTACGAAGACTGTTTGAAGAATCTTAGACAGTAGTCACCTGGGCGATGTTTAAGGATGTATTCTACCAGAAGTACTTTCCGGCTTCCATTCGAAATGCTAAGGAACTCGAGTTTATGCAGCTGCGTCAAGGAAATCGGACAGTATCCGAATATATTGCCCGATTTGAGGAGCTATGCAAATTCTCCACAATTTATCAGAGGAACCTGGATGAAGCGTGGAAGTGCATTAAATTTGAAGGAGGGTTACGGGAAGATATTCTTACCACGATAGGGCCAATGGAGATCAGAGATTTCCCCACGCTGGTGAACAAATGCCGACTTGTGGAGGATTGCAACACGAAGTTAGCTGCAACCCAGGCATTTAGTGGAAATTTCAGGAGGGGGTTAGCCCTACAGGGCCCAAGATTCAAGCCCAATGTACAACAACAGCGGAGATTTCCGCTGGCAGGCAACAAAGGTAAGCAGCCCCAAAGGCCTCTTCCAAATCCAACTTGCACAAAATGCGACAAGAATCATGGCGATCGGCCATGTTGGGTAGGCCAGAATGTCTGCTACGGATGTGGCAAGCCAGGTCATAAAATTTATGAGTGTCCAACCAGGAATCCATCACAACCGCCTCGACCCCAATGTCAAGGACGGGTCTTTACAATGAGCGTGGAAGAAGCTGACTAGTCGGAAGGACTAATCCAAGGCACCTGTGACGTGGACGGTGAGACTCTAACTGTACTCTATGATTCGAGTGCTTCGCATTCGTTTATTTCTCATAACTGTGTAGCTGCTTTGCAATTGCCAATTTCTGAATTCCCTTATGATCTATTGGTTTCTACTCCTACCAATGGGCCTGTTAGAACTAGTCATATATGCACCAATGTTTCTCTTCGAATTGAGGGTAGGACCTTTGCCGCCAATTTGATTTGTCTCCCTCTGTCTGGCCTTGAAATAATTCTGGGCATGGATTGGCTTTCTACCAATCAAGTTATACTCAATTGCTCTGATAAGATAGTGGTACTCCCCTCTGTCTCACTTTCTGAATCCCAGACCGCAACACTCTTCTATCTGAACTCTTTTGGGTTGAAGAATCAAGGGTATATCCTCTTGTCAGCTAAGGTGACAGAAGCTAAGCAGGAACTAGAGGAGATTCCGGTTGTTAGGAAATGTTCGGATGTTTTTCCAGAAGATATTCCTTAATTTCCTCCGGAAAGAGAGATTGAGTTTACCATCGAGTTGGTTCCAGGTGCGGGACCAATATCTATAGCTCCATATCGAATGTCACCTATGGAGCTGACGGAACTAAAAAGACAGATCGAAGAGCTTTTAGGAAAATGATTTATACGGCCAAACGCGTCGCCATGGGGAGCTCCAGTCTTGTTGGTCAAAAAGAAAGATGGAAGCATGCGCTTATGCGTGGATTATAGGCAGCTGAACAAAGTGACAATTAAGAATAAATATCCACTGCCAAGGATTGATGATCTCATGGACCAACTACAGGGTGCAACGGTATTCTCCAAGATCGACTTGCGTTTTGGATATCACCAAATTCGAGTTCGAGAACAAGATATCCCTAAGACAGCTTTTCGAACTCGCTACGGACACTATGAGTATACCGTGATGTCATTTGGATTGATGAACGCACCTGCAGTATTCATGGATTACATGAATCGAATATTTCGTCCATATCTGGACAAGTTTGTAGTGGTCTTCATCAACGATATACTTGTCTACTCGAAGACGGAGCAAGAGCATGCGAAACACGTGCGGATAGTTCTGCAAATTTTAAGAAAAAAGAAACTCTATGCCAAATTATCCAAATGTGAATTTTGGATGAAGGAGGTAAAATTTCTCGGCCACGTAGTGTCATCTGGAGGAATCTCTGTCGACCCCAACAAAGTAGAAGCAATCCTAAATTGGGAAAGACTGGCCACAGTCTCTGAAGTTAGGAGTTTTCTAGGCTTAGCTGGATATTACAGGAGATTCGTTAAGGATTTTTCTCGAATAGCCTTACCATTGACCAAGCTAACCAGAAAGAATGTTCCATTTGAGTTGACGCCAGAGTGTGAACAGAGTTTTCAAGATTTGAAGAAGAGGTTGACTACAACACCAGTGCTAGCCTTGCCAGACCCTCATGGACCATTTGAAGTCTATTGTGATGCTTCCAAACAAGGGTTAGGGTGCGTGTTGATGCAAACCGGAAAGGTGGTCGCCTATGCCTCCAGGCAGTTAAAACCACACGAAAGGAACTATCCTATGCACGACCTCGAATTAGCAGCAATAGTATTTGCTTTGAAAATATGGAGACATCACTTGTACAGAGTGAGGTTTGAGGTCTTTTCTGATCATAAGAGTTTGAAGTACCTCTTTGATCAGAAGGAACTAAACATGAGGCAACGGAGATGGATGGAACTCCTTAAAGACTATGAGTTTGAGTTGAAATATCACCCAGGTAAAGCAAACATTATGGCAGTTGCATTGAGCAGGAAGTCATTGACCATAGCTTGGATGATGATTAAAGAGACTGAACTCATTGAAAGCTTCCAAAATCTTAATTTGGGAATCCTTACAACTCCCAAGACTCTTCAATTACACCAAATAAAGATAACCAGTAGCTTTAAGGACCAGATTCGACAAGCACAGCAACAGGATGCTGATTTTCAACATACGATTAATCTTGTGCAGTCAGGGAAACTAACGGGTTTTGCCCAAGATAAAGAAGGCATCTGGTGGTGCCACGACAGAGTGTGTGTTCCTGAAAGGAACGATCTCCGAAGAAGAATTTTAGAAGAAGCACATAAAGGTGAATTCGCTGAACATCCTGGCATAACCAAAATGTATCAAGACCTCAAGAAAATGTTTTGGTGGCCGAGCATGAAGTCAGATGTAGCAAACTTCGTGGGCAGATGCTTGACCTGTCAGAAGGTGAAGGCAGAACATCAGAAGCCTTCTGGTATGTTACAACCCTTAGAAATCCCTGAGTGGAAGTGGGAGAGTATCTCCATGGATTTTATAATGGGGTTACCAAGGATATCAGCAGGATATGATGCTATATGGGTCATTGTGGATAGATTAACCAAATCTGCTCATTTCCTACCCATCCGAGCAAATTACCCATGGGAGAAATTGGCGCAATTGTATATTCAAGAAATTATCAGGCTACACGGTACCCCTTCAACTATTATCTCGGATCGAGACCCAAGGTTTACCTCGCGGTTTTGAGGAGCTTTACAGAAAGCATTCGGTGCGAAGCTATGTTTAAGCACTGCATATCACCCGCAGACAAATGGCCAAACTGAAAGGACGATTCAAACCTTGGAAGATATGCTACGAGCTTATATACTGGAGCAACACGGAAATTGGGATTGATATTTACCGTTGGCCGAATTCGCATACAACAATAGCTATCACGCTAGCATCGGCATGGCTCCTTAGGAAGCATTGTATGGACGAAAGTGCCAATCTCCCTTGTGCTGGTATGAGACAGGAGAATCAAATTTATTGGGGCCTGATTTAGTCGAGCAGACTACCGAGCAGATCAAGAAAATACGAAGCAAGATGCTTATCGCTCAAAGCCGCCAGAAGAGTTACGCAGATACCAGGAGGAAACCTCTAGAATTTCAGGAAGGAGAGCACGTATTTCTGAAGGTTACTCCTACAACAGGGATTGGCAGAGCAATCAAAGTCAAGAAGCTAAATCCTTGCTTTATTGGTCCATTCCAAATCTTGAAGCGAATCGGATCAGTTGCATACCGAGTCGCTTTGCCTCCATATCTAGCAAACCTCCATGATGTTTTTCATGTCTCCCAACTCAGAAAGTATCAACCTGACCCCACACACTTCCTAGAACCCGAATCAATACAGTTAAAGGAGGACCTGACTTTCCGCGTACAACCAGCACGAATCATAGACAAAAGTAGCAGACAACTTCGGAACAAGACCGTGCAGCTAGTAAAGGTAGCTTGGGAAAAGGAGACGATGAGGACTACACTTGGGAGCTGGAATCAGATATGAGGAAAAAGTATCCTGAACTATTCTTAGGTACTAAATTTTGAGGACAAAATTTTTTTAAGGAGGGTGGTAATGTAACATCCACCGTTTTTCGCCTAATTATTCGATTTTATTGAATAATTGAGAATAATTAAAATTCGGTTAAACAATTATCTAGACTCAATTGATTAGCAATTACTTGAGTTTAGAGAAGAGAGAATTAAGTTAGAGTATAGGAGATTTCATAAAATTTTGTTGAAAATCGATTTACCGATTTAAAGAAAATCGGTAAAATTACGGTATCTTAAACTGTCGGAACTGAACCAGTAGAATTCCAATCCTTTGCCCTACCTTGAGTGGCTGATAACTCAGCCACTTAGCACCAAAAGTGGGGCCACTTTGGCCACACAAAGGCAAGGAGGGCTGGCTGAATTTCAGCCATGCAAAGCCAACCAATCAAATGCCAAAGAAAAAGCCAACTAAACACCATTTATGTCATCAGATTTTTCAGCCCCATTATCACATATTCTGATCCCATTTCCAGCGCCACTTTTTCTCCTCCTTTCAGCTCTCTTTCTCTCTTCTTTACACACACAACTTCAGCCAACATCAAGTCAATGCAAGCCTTGCTCACCCACACCTTCAAAATCCAGCAAAATCACTTGGAACAAAGGTAGGAGTTCTCTTCTTACATCAATTCTGTGGTTATGGCTGGCTGAGCTTGGATTATTTTCATGATCTTTGATATGTTAAATGAATGATTATGATGATATGTGTAACACCCTAATAAACCCATACTACGCTTAAGTCGTATTACGGCGCTTTATTAGTTGTTACTTATGCTCGTGGAAAACTAAACTTCACTTGAAATTAGATTACGTGAAAAATACGGTAAGATTTTTATTTGAAATACGTCGTCGCTTTGCAGCGTTTTGGAAAGTAAAGCCTTGCATGAGAAGACAGATAGAGAAAGGGCGCGTCGCATAAGATACATAACCTAATATAAAGCAAGAGAAAGATAAATAAATAGTAATTCACAAATACATTGCCTTACACAACAAATCATTTCATCCATATGAGTTCAATATATATATATATATATATATATATATATATATACATACATACATATCAGCATTACATCAAAGGAGGCTCATGGTCATGCCATGATACAAATACTAGCTACAAACTTAAGTTGACATCGTTTGTCACAAAAAGGAATGTATGAAGGTGCAGAGCTACGGCATCTACAAGTCCACATCAGCATTGTCTGACATCCCACGTCATACGCCCGCTCACAGTGTGGGGAATCCATGCTCCACTCCATCGGATGCGCCATCGAGATCTGGTGACGATGCGGAAGAATAACTAGGGTGAGAAATGGAATTTCTCAGTAGGACTCGAACCCGACACGAAAGTGTCATCGTCATCGTCCCAGCCACTTCGGTTTTATTAATGAAAATAGTGAGCATGCATAAGGTTCGATTCTTGGATTTTCGAAATCATGAATATCCGAAACGGATTCAATTTTAGGGTATCCTCTAATCACTTACATCATCATATACATGAGCACAAATATAATTACATAAAACATGCATGTCCAAGCTATAAGATTCTCTTAACTTCTTCCTTTTCTAGGGTTTTGGACCGAAGTCCCTTTACTTTTCTTAACTTGACTTTATCTTTTCACCCACTAAACATAAGTGGTAATGAGCTCATACCGTGGCCGTCGCCACCATAGAATTTCGGTACTTACACTAGCTGGGTCATGCCATGCCTCATGTAAGACCTATCCCTATACTCACACCAGCTGGCTCATGCCATGCCTCATGTGAGTCGTGGGTGAGGGGAGCTTAAATTAGGTCACCTTCCCTTTTGAAGGATTATACCCTTAGTTCATCTTTTTCTTATTGAGGCTTATGATACAAAATTATTCTGATTCTTTTCCACATTTAGGCGTTACGTATCGCCGTCCCCAAATGTGGTTTCTTTATGAATCACCTTTGGGCATTACGTATCGCCGTCCCCATGGTATTCATATTTATTAATTCTTTCATGTATATCATTAAGCATCATATCATTAACATATCATGTTCATATTGTCATCATATCATTATCATAGTCATCATCATCATGATCATCGTCGTCATATCATATCATAATCATCATCATCATATCATGTCATAATCATCATCATCATATCATATCATAATCATCATCATATCATTGTCATGATCATCATCATATCATTATCATAGTATCATGCTTGCACATAAACATAGGCATATTCTCAAGCAAAGTTTTATGAGCTTAGCTTAGTAAATTTGGTGCAAGCTTTTAATTGAGGTTGCCTCTTGAATAAATTCTTTTATCAGGCATAGGGCCAATTTCATCCATTATCCTTTTTGAAACTTTTAAGTTGAATTATGAAGGTTTTCTAATACTTAATGTAAGGGTCTTAATGTCTTAGAGGTTATTTCTCATTAACCTTTAAAACTTACCATAACCAGTATTACTTTTACAGTGGGGCAGTAACTTCAAAAATTCACCATAATTTCATATTTTACTCTTTTGTTTCGAATTTTGCTATGATTATACTTCTTTGAGTCTATTTTTAAACAAAAGAAGCCCCACTCAAAAATTCATTTTTTAGCTTGAGTTATGCACATTTTATTCTGACTGTTCAGACTTGAAAGTTCATCTCAGGTCAGTGGCTTGTCCACTTCACTGCGAGTTCCTCACATGGAATCTGACAAAACTGTTTTATGGGGGTGTTCCTCTATGTCTTAGATTTCTAACAAACTTGGTCTCACTCAAAAATGTTATGTATAACTTGAGTTATGTACATTTTATTACATACTGCCTGAACAAAAACTCATCCAGGAATAGCAAACTTTGAAAATTCATATCTCTCTCGTTTTAACGTCAAATCTCACATATTTTATATGTATGAAAATTTCTTTGAGTCTATTTTCACAGAAAATTAGTTTCGTTCCATTTGGAGTTATATTTAAAGAGTTATTAATCGCGCCATATAGACTACCAGAAGTTTCTAGTTTTCACGGTTTTGGTTTCAAGGAGTTTTCTTGTAAGAACATTAAGTCTTTTCTTCAAGTGACCATTTTACATTTCCAAACCACTTTTATACTTTGAGATCTTGGTAAAAATCAATACTTTGAGTTCTAAAAAGTTGGGTTCACATAAAACAAAATGCACATCCCAAGACATTTTCCAAGAGAAGAGCAACAATCACAAACAACTTATAACAAGGGCATAGCCATGAAGCCTTTAAAGCAAGTCCTAAAACCACCTAGCTATGGAGAGCTTAGGAGTTCTAGAGCTTGAAATACATAGAAGAGAAAGGGGTTAGAGTCACTACCAAATGAGTTTCTCTTGACAAGCTTGAAGGGTGAAAACGGTTGGATATGGGCTCCTCCTCCTTGAGCTTGATAATGGGGCTAAGTAAGTGTTTGTTTTGCTTCCTCAAGAACCAAAGAGGGTGGTCCTTGAAGGGCTTGTGATGGTGATGAAAAGAAAGAGAGTTGGATGAGGTGAGAAAGAGAGAAGAGGAACAAGAAAGGTTGGAAGAACAAAAGAGCTAGAATGAAGTTTAGAGAGAGGTGGGAGCTTGGGCTTGTAGTGAGAGGATGAAAATCACAAATGAGAGAGTGGGGGAGGCTATTTGGGGTGCAAAAATGGGTGAGGGGGCTGATGGCTTTTGCTTCTCCAACAAGCATAGGTAAGTAGGTGAGTTTTACTTCTTTTTCAAGCAAAAGGGCTAGGAACCTTGGGGTAAAAGGGTGGGTTGTGTTTTCCTTGAGTCTTGGTGCATGCTATGGACTATTTTGTGTTTTCTCAAGTGGACAAAAGCAAGGACCCCTCTTGGGATTGGCTTGATTGGATAAGATCACTCCAAGTGGCATAATCCTAAGGGAGGAAGGTACTTCTCTTGTCTTGACTAAAGAGGTACTACTAACCTAGACTCTTGATCTAATAGTGCATGATGAGAAGACAAACGGATGGTTGGATTTTGGTCTTGCCCTTGGCCAAGATTTGGTGTATCAATTAAGAGAAATTTATAAATCTTTGAAGCTATTAGAATTACCTAAGTTGTTAATTCAATTCGATTAGTTAAATTGCTCTTTAACTGATTTCGGTTAATTACATCTTTAAGACGTTTTTCCTCTTAAAAGAATTGATCTTATGAATTATATAATTAGGGTTTAGAATTAATCTATCTCAATTGATTAAGGTAGAACAATTGTCTTGTACTTAATTAATAAGATTGGATTAGCTTAATTATATTTCTAAGTTACGAATTAATGAGGTTCGAATAATTAGGTTTTAATTAAACCATTTAGTGCCTTATTATTCAATTATTGACTTGACTCAATTCACTAAGCTCTTGCTCATCGAGGTTAGCCGATTAGTCTTCAGTTAATCGTTAACCTCTCTAATTAGCCAGGATCACTGAGCTAATTAGCTTAGACAAAAATTGGGGATGTTACAATATGTGATTGGTTTTGGGCTGTTTGTTTGGTTAAAACCGAATTTGGAGCAAGAAAGAATGAAGATAGGAAGAGATGGAGAGCTGGAGAACCCAAAACCCCTCGGCAGTCCATACGGCGGAGTGTATGGCTCCACCTACAACCGATTAAATTGGATGAAACCATTTTTAAATGAAACTAGACATCTAGGGCTTTCCATAGGTATATCATATAAGGCTTTTGGATCAGTATTGAGGGAGTTATGAATTTTTGAATTTCAACCTAGGGTTTTGACTCTGAATCTAGGCAGACTAGCTTGTTTAGGGTAGAACTCGACCTATACTACTTGAATATGAGTGAAACCAATTTTGTTTGAAAGCTTACACATAGGATAATGTCCCATAAAAATTTCAGAATTAGATAAGTTCCTAGTTGCTCCCAGTGACCCAAGAAAGTTACCTTATATCCCAATCGGGTCAGAATAGGGTAGCTTAGGAAAGTCAGAATTCAGGGCTTATAACTCGAGCCCTACTAAGCTAAATGAAATGGAACTTTTTGTAAATGAAACTTTATCTGTTAGCTTTAATATGAGTCCAATTTCGTGTAATTTGAGTCAGTTTTCAATTTTTAGTGAATTTTTAATTTTAGTTGCCTAATTCTGGCTAGCCATTGGGCAGGCTAGGATAAAACCTGAATATCTTGAGCTATAGATATCAAAATTAGATGGGACCAAAAGGGTTAGAAACTAGACACATAAGGCTACAACATATCCAAAAATCAGGTTTAAAGGAGTTAAATTGAAATAAAGGTGGGATATACCATAACCAGGCAGAATGAGGCAGAATCAGCTAAAAGCCCTATTGAAGCTTGTTGAAACTGATGAATGAATTTATGAATGTATGTGCATAATTGCTGCTCTATACTGAAATTGCAAATTGTGTAAATGTATTGGTTGGCTGGCACTATTCATGGGAAAGTGGACACGTTCCGTTATGCTGCCGAAATTTCGGTAGCACCCATGCACAAGTTATGAGTTACATGTTAATGCATGTGCATTTCAAGAAAGCTAAGAAGGTTATGAAAAAGAATTATATACTATGAAAGTTTCATACTACTTGGGCCAGCCCCGGATAAGAAGTTAAGGGGAATAGATCGGTGGAAATGTCGGGGAAAGTAAACCCGGCAATTCCTGTATAGGAACGAGCTCGATCCTGATAAGCAGACTATTACCCAGGAGTCTAAATGGCTAAGAACTCCCAGGGGACCAAGAGATGGAAAAGAATGAAAAGTTATGGAAAATGATTAAAAGTAATGTAAAAGGCATATGAAGAAAGGTTTATGATGAAGTCTGCATGATCACATGACTGCATAGTTACACGAAATAATTATGTCAAAATGTTTACAGTTGTCTATTACGTTTGCTTACTACTGTTTATTATTTGCTCTGTTTATTATTCTATGTATTATTATTAGCAGTCTATCGTGTTTCTTGTGCCGTCTAATGTAAAACTGAACCTTGCCTCGGACCAGACATTTTCTTGAACTCATTAAAATGGATATTTTAGTTTGAACACACATTTTTATAATTAAATAAAACCCGAGGCAACTGAGAATGTATGTGATGTCAGTTAACCAGTATACCCGGACCCTACTGAGAATTTCTTGAAATTCTCACCCCGTGTTGTATTTTCCGCATCATTCTCAGATGCAGGCGAAGAGCTCAACGGCCACTCCTTTCATTGAGATCCCAGACCTATAGCTGTCCCAGGACTCCGAGTTGGACTCGTTGGACACAGCCGGCTCCTGCTATTTTTGCCTCTGCTTTTTAGCAATAGGGATTTTGCTGTTTCTTTGTTTCCTCTATTTTTAATCTATATATATATATAGACGGAAACATTGGCTTCTGACATACATATGTACATATACAACTGATAATATATCACTTATCAGTATCTTTTCTGTTATGTTGTATCAAACCTTATACATTTTATAGTGCTAGTCACATTTATTTCATAACAGCGTGCCGTTTCGTCTGTTTTATGATGTGATACTAATTACGAAAAATAAACAGAGTGTTAACATGGTAACACAGACTACCTAATTTCATGCTATGACTTAAGCATAACATTAAATTAGTAGGGTGTTACAGTTTCCGGTAGGAAGATTGGAAGGTGCTCCAAGTGATGATATTGGATGCCATTTTGGAGATCTTATGGCTGGAAATCGAAATAATGTCAGGTGTAAACTTTGTGATAAAGTCATAAAGGGTGGCATTACTAGGTTGAAGGAGCACATTGCACATGTTAAAGGCCAAGTGGCAGGATGTGCTAGAGTTACCACATTGGTTCAACAAAGTATGATGAAGTTCCTTATGGATGCAAAAGCAAAAAGAAATGACTCCAAAAAAAGAAAAGAAGAATTTGAAGCACGTTTAAGGGGAGATGATGAAGATGAAATTGAAGACCATATTGATGAGCAGATAAGGCTAGCCACACAAGAAAGTAGAAGATCACATCGTGAGTGGGAAGATAGACAAAGATTTAGAAAACAAACAGGAGGACTTCATAATATATATGAGCCTGGTGGAAGCTCTCATGCAAGTGCTAGTGGAGCATCAATGTCACAAGATGTCTCTTTTGCTTTGATGTCTACTGATATTAATCTTGTGAGAAGCAAAAGCACAAAGCAACCAAAAGTTAACACTGGCTTTATGAAAACGCTAAGGAAGAAGCTCGGAGAAGCTGTAAGCAAATTTATTATTTATGAGCATTTGCCAATGAATTTATCTAACTCTCCTTGGTTGCATAATTTGATTGTTGCTGCTGCTGAAGTAGGGCGAGGAGTTAAGTGCCCAACTCCTTTTAAATTTCAGATGTATATTTAGAAAATGAATTTCAAAACATGCAGGAATGGATAAATAAGTTGAAAAGTACATGGAAGGAGAAAGGAGTAACGATAATGTGTGATGGTTGGACAGATAGTATAAACCATACACACATTATGAATTTTTGGTGTACTGCAGTAGGGGGACAATTTTCTTAAAATCTGTTGATGCTTCTAGTGTTGATACTAGAAATACAGATTATTACTTCCAATTGCTTGATAAAGTTATAGAGGAATTAGGAGAAGAATATGTGGTTCAAGTGGTTACAGATAATAAAAAAGCACTAAAAGCAGCAGGTCAAAAATTGATGGAAAAAAGGCCACATCTTTATTGGACTGCATGTGCAGCTCACTGTTTGGATCTTTGCTTGGAAGACATAGGAAAAAGGAAAAATGTGAAAAAAAATATTGGATGAAGCAAAGATAGTGACATCTTTTATCTATAACCACATATGGACTGTAAATCTCATGAAAAAATACACTGGAGGCAAAGAGATTATTCGTCCTGGAATTACTAGATTTGCAACACAATTCTTGCAACTTTAGGCAATTGTGAAGCAAAAGCAAGGGTTAAGAAATATGTTCAACTCTGAAGAATTTAGAAGATCTAAATTTGGGAGAGAGAAGAATGGACCAGCATGTAAAGCACGAAACATTGTTGTAAGTAGTGAATTCTGGACCAAGGCTAATGATATACTAAAAGTATTTGAGCCTATAGTAAAAGTTTTGAGGTTGGTTGATGGTGACGAGAAGCCAACAATGGGTTTTATATATGAAGCCATTGATCGAGCGAAGCAATCTATTGAACAAAATAGTCGTTATTATTCCAAGTACAATGAAATAATAGATGAACGATGGAGATTCATGCATTGTGATCTTTATTCTACAGGTACATCAGTTTAATTATTAATTTATATTATTTCTAAAACTTTATATTCATGGCTTTGCATACTTTATTTGATTAACTTCTTTCTCAGGACACTTTAATTGATTAACTTTCTTTTTAGGCTATTTTCTTAACCCACAATTTCAATATGGAGTTGAACATGGAACTGATGTTTATAAAGAAACATTTGATGGAACAAGGAATGTGATCCTTAAATTGGAAAGAAATTTAGATGATCAAATTAAAGCATTGAATCAGGCTAGTAATAAACGTTTAGATTAAAATTTAATATATTTATAACTTAATATTATATTTACATATTAACATATTATGTTATGCTTATAGTTGATGCTTTTTAGAGAAATGGGTGAGACATTTGGCACACCACAAGCTAAAAGAGCTTGGCATGAAATGAATCCAGGTAAACTATTATTTGTCTTTGTTTACATTTTGATAAAATAAATTTATTTCGACTTTATTTTTTATATAACTAATAATTTATTTATTTTGCTTGATTTATTAAAATAGCTGAATGGTGGTTGATATTTGGTTCATGTGCTCCTCAACTTCAACATGTGGCAATAAAAGTTTTTAGTCAAACAACTTCAGCCACAAATTGTGAGAGAAACTGGAGCACATTTAGTTATATCCATACCAAGGCAAAGAATAGACTAAAGTACAAAAAGTTGCAAAAACTTGTCTTTACATTTTATAATATGAAGCTGAAAATGAGACATGAAATGAGAAGAAGTCAAGAAGAGATTGAAGCTAGTTTCAATCCAATTAATCTTGACTACATATTTCAAGATGATGATCCATTGTCACCATGGATTGAAGAAAGAGAAAATCCACTGTTAGAGGGAGTACAAAATGCTGAGTGGTTACCTATAATCGATTCTGATGATGAAAATATGGAATTTGGTAATGATGATGCTAATTCTAATGAAAACAATGATGGTTTAAGTCCACCAAGTAATAATAGTGGTAATGGTGGTGATAATGTAGAAGCTGAAAAAAGTGATGATGAGGATGATGGTGATGAACAAATACAGAATGATCCATATCAGGAGATACCATACAATAGGCGTGATAGGAGCCTAGTGATTGATATGAGATCTTATAGGCCAGATATGCCTTCTGATAGTTCACTCGGAGATAGTAGAAGGGGTGGATCACATTCTAAAAGAGGAAAAAGACAACAAAATATTGCAAATGAAGAGTCTTCCACTTCTAATATTGAACAAAGTTTCAGTGACTTTGGTATTGATGAATCGTCTCAAAGTAGTCAAGGGTATCTACCATATTATCAGCATTCTTATTTGAGCATATATGACCAATATACAGGTAGTCAAGCTCCACCATACTACCAATTACCAATGGGTTACCAAAATCCTTATTATCAACAATCAAGCAGTGGATTTTTCAATTATGTCTTTGGACAAGGAGATACACAAAGTGACAATTGGAATGAAAGTGGAGAATATGATCTACCGCGTCATTCTACCATGTGGTAATAAGCATCATGTAAGTTTTATTTGATTTATCTCCTATTTATTTTAATTAAATTATTTTGCTTTATTTTTTAATTTTAAATGTATTTTTAGTTAATTATATTTATATTTAAAAGAAAATATTGATTTTCTTAAAATCTTAAGATTCTAATTCTAATTTATTTTCATGTTTTTTGTAGTGAAGTCATATATCTAAATTGGTGGTTTGTTAATTGGATTGGACAATTAGGGACTTGATCATAACTGGAGTAAGTTGTATTTCTCTTAGAATTTTTAATTTTATTGTATTATTCTAACAACATGAGAAGTTTATATTTGAATATATTAGAGACACAAGTTTGTATCAAATATGTTTGACACCTTATCTTTTAGTCCTACAATTGTTGTATTTATTTTATTTTTACATTTTGTGTACCAAAAAAAAAAAAAAAAAAAATCGCGCCGCAATGGCCGCAATCCGCATCGCAGCAGCCGCAACACCCGCAATCGCAGCGACCGCAACCGCAACCGCAACCGCGACCGCAACCGCAATTTAAAACCTTGGGTAAAAATAAAAATAAAAATAACCCAAGCATGAAAACAGTCATGAATCATTTATCTTCTTGTCATGCTGAATGTAGTAGACCTATGATTAAGACATGCTTGCCGAATGATTCTTCTTTGACATTATGATACAGATACTTCAGCGGTCCAGCAGAACGAAAGAAGCAGCAGCACCAATGTCAACGGTATCCATCAAGAGCAGGAAAAACATGTACAACTGAATGTGAAAGTAAGATAGATGTTACCTTCTGCTAATGCTTAAGATAGCTACAATGCTGATTACTGATTTGTGATAGTCACTTTCTTGTGAGTAATCGATGAAGTAAAAAACTTGGTGTTGCTGGTAAATGTTCAAATTAAATTCTCAAGATCCTCGCATAAGCAGCCTAGTTTTTGAATATTTTTTCATTAATCTAATTTTTTATAATATAAAATAATCATCAAACAAAAATTTCAATACTTATTAAATAATTAATTAAATAATATTTATTTTAAACGTTCTAAAATTAAAGTAATGCTTAAAGTTTTAAATAATTAACTTTATGTCACATATTTTTTAAAGAATCAATTTGAACTGAGGTTAAAAATAGGTTACTCACATTATCAAAATTAATACAGATGATTTGTACAACAATAAAAAATGATTTATCGAAAAAAAGGGAAGAAAAATATTGTTAGTACTAACTTGATTTGCGATGCTGAATCCACAAATTATCAAAATTGATAACTATTAAGCTCATATATTTTATTATTTATATCTCAAATCATAAAGTTTAGTCATTCAACTAATGCTGTTATTGCTATATGAATGAATATTACATCAGCCACGGAAGCCTTAATCTATTTCGAAGTTCTGTCCTCTATATTTGTAAGGAAATGTCGATGCATAAGAATAATTCTAGATTTACAGCTATGCATGTTCAAGATCTTAACCATAAGAAAAAATTACTAGGCAGAACCAAGGCATCACACAAAAAGAACGCAAAGTAGAATGCCACTAATAAAAGCAACGACCATGAAAAATTGCTTGAACAATCTGGAGTCTCTGAGTCTTCTATAAATTAATGTTGAAACTCGAAAGATGGAAATCACGTGCAACGACTTCAATATAGTATTAGAAAAGCATGAATATGAGTTTAGAAGTGTAATAACCCAACTTGTTTTTCCCTCAGAATAATTTTATAAAAATAGTATTCAACTTGAAATATGGGTTTTTTTTCCCCCTTTTTTTCTGCGGTGCAGTCAACTTGATATATAATAATCAATATTTAAAGACAACAAACAATCAAGTCAAGTTAGAAGACGGGATCGGCTACATAGAACCAATTATTTAATAGTATCTTGTCATAAACTATATCTAGAGTTAGATCATTAAAATATAATTTTTAATGATTTTATCTATATTTTTTTTAATTTCTCTCTATTCTTAATTATTGGACTATTTTTTTATCTAACATTGTAAATGTCATTTTAAAACTATCAAACATGTTACGGATGTTAATATTTTTTTTCAAAAATATTTTTTATTAGAGATAATTCTATTTAAGACACTATTAGACATTAAATGTGGGTACATCTCTTAGTTATGACGCAAAGTGTGATTCACCACTTATGAGAGATTGACTCTTTCTGTTAGATTCAATTTTTATTGGTGTTAATTATAAAATTTATTATATTAATTATTTATATAAAAACATAGATATTTCTTATTAAAAATGTTTAAATATATTTATTATTTTTTCAATTATTTATAAATAAATGTAAAAATTAATTTGGATAAGTATTATAGTTATTTTTTGTCTAAATTAAAAATAAAATAACTTTACCATTAATCAATACAGTATTTTATATATGGTTTTTTTGACGAAGCCAATGATTTGGTGTGCATTTGGATTAGAGTTTGTAAATTAGGATTTGTAGTAACTTGATTTTGTAAAATTGATTTTAATTAAAAGTAAGTTAATGTCAACGTACTTTATATTTAGAAATTTTATATAAAAAGTGATTATAATAGAATAAATATTATTTAGATCATATAAATCAAAATCACTTTTATATGAATAATTGTTAAAAAGGACATAATTTTTATATTATGCATCTATACTTTTGATATTACTATTTTATTTTATTTTTATTTTTAATATATTTGAATAATTATATAAATCTTATTATAAAGAAAACTATGCAAATATTATTTTGAAAATTGTAAATAAAAGTACATAAATATTTTTAAGACGTTGTATGACTGACGTGACTTTGCTATAAATAATATCAAATTTACATGTCATATTAAAATTTTAGAAGTTAAAACTTGTTAACATTCCATAAAGATAAGATGCAACATATAAAAGAGAAAAAAAAAATAGAAAATCAATCTTCAGTTTTTGTACACGCCGAGCCTAACAAATAAATATCAAAAGCAATAAATTTATGAATTGAGTGAATTTAATTATAATATTTTCTTTTTATTTTTTTGGGCACGCATTCAATATTGTGTTTGGGAGCTTCTTGGAGCCTAACACGATCCCTGTTGCTGCTCCTGGGTGCATTTGCAAGACAATGAATCCAACCATCTTAGCTAGTGCCTCGCCTGGGCATGCATTCAATATTTCAATTATAATATTTTCCATTTAAAACAGGGAATACAAATTCTATTAGCTATTGTCTACTAAAAACAATTAATTAATTATTATTCTCCTTGCTGACTCGTGAGGCAGTTGGCGGTGGTTCCACTTCACTTCCCAAAAGAGACCACAAAGCAACTAATCTAAGAAGGTGCTATCACTATATCAAATTGGTAAGCATCAGATCAACATACATCAACCTGCTCAAGGAGGAAAGCGAAATTGTAATTTTAGTCAATCTTTTTTTTTGTTTCTGTCAATTTGTATTTATTTTCTTGCTTTAATTTATTGACATTGACTTTATTCTTTTGATGGAGTAGAGTCATTAGATTAAGGGTGTTGTGGTTATTTTGTTCGATAATTCTAGTAGCTATTTTCATCTATTTTTTTCTTTATTTTATTTTATCAATGAAGTGAGAGTCATTATATTAAGGCTGCTATGGTCATTTTGTTGCACAATTTTCAAATCTATTTCTATTTTTTTTCACTTCTCCAAGTTAATTTTTTATATTTTAATTAAAATAATTATAAAATAAATAAATAATATTTAAAATAAATTATAATCAGATATAATAAAAATAATATATACTTAAAATAATTATATCTAATGAATAAGTATTTTAATTATGATATTTATTTTTAAATATTAGTTTAAATAATTAATGAAAATTATCATTTTAATAAAATTTTTGTGTATTAATTACTATGAAAAGTACAAGTAAAAAGTATTAAAATGTGTAACAGAAAGCAGCGTATTATATATTTGCTATTTTTTAAAATTAAAAAATATTTATAATGTTTGAAAGTTATAAAAATTATTTTATAACAAAAAATATTATTTTATTGCAACTTTTTTTATTAAATTTTTACTTATGATTAGAATTATTTGTGATAATAAAAAGATATCATTATATTATACAATGTGGTATCTTATACTACCAAATACTATATAATATTAATATTTTAATATATCATATATTATTGGATCCTGTCCTATCAAATATTAATATTATTTTTATTGAATGTACTACCAAAGTTGCCTGGTTCATAGCCATATCCATATGCTCTATATTTTTTACAATTTTTTGTCATTTGATTTTTTTTCTTTTTTTGATAATTGAATAAAACTGCTCAACTAAACAAAACCGAAGAGAAGCATTATGAAGTGCATAAGAACAAAAAGAAAAAGACATCATGTCATACTAGAATCTCCTTAGATCAACACAAAAATTCGACAAAACAAACTCCTATATGCCTTTTGCACATGTTGACACCTTTGCGAGTGTGAACGGCACCTGTTTCTTGTTTCAAAGCCTGACTCTTTGTTCTTTTTTTGAACCATTTTGTGCATCTGCAAAAAGAAACCTGATTATCTGTGTTGCACCCGCCCCTTGAATCTGTTGCCACCATATACATACACCGAACTCTGCCTTGTGACTCATTCGTGCACTGGATCACTTGAATTTGATACAAGCAAACTGAACTGAATAAATCTGCCACATGTCACAATCTGCCACCGCGATGTCCTTTGCACATTATACTACCACTGCAAACTTTTGCATCTACTTCTAACACCTATCCTCTTAACACATATTTACCGTCAAGACTAATGATGTTTCAACAAAACCTGTTGGTATCACAACACTGAGATTAATTTTTTGTAATTTGATTTATTTTTTCAATTTTAACCTAATGTCATCTATTTTATTTGTTATAATTTGAAGAAATTAATTTCGATATATTATCAATGTAAAAGAAGTTTACAATACTATCCAATCGTATATCACTATATATGAGACTTTTAAAATAGTGGGTGTAAGTAAAGCATTTTGGTTGACATAACAATACACGATATATAAAATATTTTTATATTGAAAGTACATCAAAATTAAATTTAATTTTAATATGTTCAAACATTTGATAAATTGAATAAAAGAGAGATTAAAAAAAAAGAAGAAAAGAATAATTGTGACACTTTATGAAGGAAGGATTTTATTTATCCGTGAACATGATAGAATGAGTGAAAGTCTAGTGCTTCTAATTATAAATATAATGATAAATAATAATAAATATCAAATTATATTTTTAATTAAGTACTAATAAATAATAATTAACATAAAAATCAATGATGTGAAAAAATAAAAATATTCACTCGTGGGATGAGTGAAAGCCTAGCGCTTCTAAAAATGGAAAATGATTGAAGAAGAAGAATATCTACATTGAGATCATGCGAACAGTTGCAAGGCATTAATGATTATGAAACTACCCGTGAGGAGAGGAAGATATCTATTCGCAAAGTATCCTCATAATGGCAAATGTATTTTTACGTTGTTCTCCTTTTCTAGTGTTTGTTTTAATTAATAGAGAATGCTCGGAATGAAAGTGAAAAATGAAAATAAAACGAGGTCAAAATTTTTAAAGATTTTATAAGTGTACAGAACAGCCATCCATCCCGGATCGAAAGAGTGGATTGTCATTGATTGAGTGTACAAAAGAGTATAGTAGACCAACACGTTTCACCTCATTACTTGGTGCGCACCAAATGAATAGCCTTAGTTGCCGAAGCCTTTGTTTTGAAGGTTACATCACTTTGTCTTTCACTTGATTCTTTTTCCTCTCATAATCCTAGATCATACTAAATTTAATCATTTTAGACATTTAAGCAAAGGACCAAAAAGGAAGGATTTCATGGATGTTACATTGCGCTTTTAATTTTTTAGCATGCTTCTTTCGTCAAGCTTACAATGATACTGTAGATAAGAAGTGTGCTATAACTCAATGCATAATTTCAAAAATATTAGTGGCATATAAACTATTCTAAAATGAGAGGCTAAATTGATATTTTATTTTGTCTTATTCATGCATAGGAATAGCATTCGATGCATAACATTAGTGGCATATAACTCTCAACATTTTAAAATGATTGGCTACGAGGGGTTTCTATGGGGTTTGTGGGTTTTCAAATAGGTAATGGTGGAGTATTATATTTTTGGGGGATGTTTTTCCATTAGAGTGAATGATGGTTTCTATGATATCATTTGACTGGTTTATGCGGATCTTCACAACATGGGTTTCTATTCTTGAGAGATGGTGCGCCTGGACAAACGAAAATTCTGGTAGGATTTATGTCCATAAATCAAGGAGTTTTTAGGAAGTGGTGGCATGCAAATCTGCATAAAATCAACGTCGAATCATGGCTATTCTTGGAAGTTGTTTACACCTCTGTAGCTATATAATCAGCAAGAACTTGATGTCGATGGAAAGCTTGAACTGGCTGCACTTTTTCTGATATTAGTGGTTTGATTGCAGGAGAGCCATATCTGTTTGATTTTTTAATCAATAGTTGTGGATGTGGTTAGTCGTTTTCATAGTCTTTCTACGTTATATTAGGTGTGTGATGACATCATTTTGTTTCTCTTCGTATTTTTCATACTATGCACTTCTCCTTTATTTGGAGTATCTTGACTCTTGAGCCTGAATTTTACCTATATAACAAAAAATTAAAATGAGAGGCTTAGTTGTTTTATTTAATTTGTTTTGTTCACGCATAGAGATGGCATCAATAAGCTCAATGCATAATACCCGTGGTGTACAACTCAATGCATGACATATATTTTCACAGGCACCTACCGGTTTAGGAAGTACCTAATGCAAACATTTTTTATTAATATTCTAATGCGAACTTTCAAGAATATTAGTGGTGTATAACTCTTCATATTCTAAAATGAGAGGCTATCTTAATCACAATATATAGTGTTGGAGAAGTTAGTCTTGAGAGAGAGAGAGAGAGAGAGAGAGCAAATTAAGGGTGGAAAAAAATTGAGTTAAACGTAATTGGGGCTCCAAATAAGAACAAAGATTATACAAAATGAGGGAAAGAGTATAAAAAGAAACCAGGGATTGTACTAAAATAACTCAATGTATAACTCCACACGCATAACTCCATGCATATTATTAGTGGCGTACAACTCACTGGATAATTTCAAAAATATTAGTGGCAGATAAACTATCCCAATAAAAGGCTAAATTGATTTTTATCTAGTTATATTCATGCATAGAGGTAGCATTAATATTAATAACTCAGTGGATAACTCAATGGATAACATCATGTGAATAGACTTTGGAAAAAAATTTATAAATTTGCTGACCCTCTTCATGAGAGTAAATACTTTGTGGCGGAAAATAGTTCTTCAGTGGAACAAATTCAAAGTTAGAGGAACTCGTCCAGCAGGAAGATTCGGGAGGTATAGCTTTCAATTTGCATTTCTCTTCCTATTCACAATGTCTTGATTTATCATTGTTAACATTTTGATTGATTGGAGAGTTCTGAATTAGCTCATCAAGGGTATTTGTCCAATGTTCTACTGAATTAGTTGGTTACTCGTATGGCAATTCATAAAATTGTATTATTTTCCACCAAATTGCATTATTTTTGACCAAATTGGTAGGTGAATTTTGTGTTGCTATTCCTATATGATATGGGTTTGAAATCTTCAGGTTTAAGTATCTAGCGCGAAAGGGAAACTGGGGACAAAAATGAGTTGAGGAATGAAGTACATAAATCTGGGTATAGACTTCTAATTAACAAGTGGGGAAATAAAGAATGCAGATACAAAGTGGTAGAAACAGTGTGCTTAGAGAGAGAAAGAAATTGTGTATTGTGAATGTGATAAGTACTGAAGTGCATGAGCTACCCAAGCAATGTGTGAATATTCTTTTACAGTATGTCCATCTATCTACAGCTATTATGTTAATGAACTTCGACTAGCATTTGCCTGCAAGTTAAAACTTACTCTGCTCTTAACTAGCATAAAAAATATGCCGCCATCTGGATGCGTTGCAATATAAGTTTATTGTTTCAATAGTACATGCATGTGTGGAAGCAAGATTTGGAGACTTCATTTGTTGTGCATGCGGTACTTTTCTTTGCCAAAAATTCAGAGTACATAAATTTTTGCATTTCCTCTATTTTTTACCGTATGCAATCAGAATTTACATATATTTTTTTTTCTCTATTGATTGTATACAAAAACTTATATCTTACTGGTATGTACACTTCTCAATGCATTTGGTAATTTCTTTGTGATGTAAGAAGGATTACCACTTGTGTTTCAGAGTCTTGAAGAGGCCGTAGTGTTTGCTTTATAATTTATGAAAAGCTTTAGGGTGTAAAGCATAATTTACATATAATACAATAAAAAAGCATAAGTTACGTATGTGTCGAAAAAGCTTAATTTATGTTTTTATTTTAAGATTAGGTTATTGGCATCATTGATAAATGCTAGCACTATTTTTATATTTCTTTTTTCCAGGAAACATGAAGGATGATAATACTTCTTTCGTCAACGGTGATCGCCAAGCTGCAATTTCATTAGTTTGTGTCTTTCTTGTACTAGCATTTTTAGTAATAATGATAGCAATAGGTGTTCATTTGTATAGGAAATGGAAGGAATCTTTAATTCCTTCCGAACTAAGAGAGAGGGTGGTTGAGTTATCTTATTACTCAACTAACCCTCTCCAATTTAATCAAAATGAATGCGTTATTTGTTTAAACGATTTTAAAAATAAAGACAAGTTAGTTACATTACCATGTCAGCACACATTTCATAAAAAATGTGTGTCAAGACATTTCTTACAAACTCATGTATGTCCAGTTTGTAGAGAAAACGTTTGAATTTAAAATAATATATAGGTAGTTTTAAACTTCAAATTGAATAAGAACCACTAAGATTGGATTAGTGGTAAGGTGTTTGGGTAGTTTGGATGAGGATATAGGTTTAAACCTCAGTCCCACTTATGTATAAAAAAGAACTCCATATTGAATGCACTTTTTTTTTTTTGAGCCTTGTATTGAATTTTAATAAAATAATTCAGTTTCAATCTTTTATTGCAAATTGAAATAGCCAATATATAGTAAAACAAAATAATAAGAAGACTCATAAATTATATTAATATTTTTTTAAGACAAATTTCAGGTCGCTAAAATTAGTTAATAGAATCTTCCAACCTAAAATTAAGTCAAAATTTTACCTTTTTTCAATAATTTCACCTTCCAATAAGCGAAAGGTAAAAAGAAAAAAAAAAAGAAAAGAAAAGAAATGCGAGACAGGAGAAGAAAAGAGGCTAAACTTTGATCAATCTCACCTTCATTATTACATGACTGAAAAATCAGTATAAATAAATTAAATAAAAGATATAATCAATTCTATCTATATTACCAGACATGTTTAATTGTATTAAAAGTAATTTTCATGAGAAAAATTTGTTTTAGTGTATATATATATATATATATCTACCGATTTTAATGTGTTTTGAAAATAAAAATTTAAGAAATTACTAAATGATGGTAGGTATTTACATAACTTAGTTTAAAAGACATGATTTAACAATTTTTAAAATTTTTTTAAATATTAATATGAAGTTATTTTATACTATTAGCACAGGATAATTATTCTTTATTTTAATTATAATACTAAAAATATAAATAAATAAAAAAATAATAATTCATATAAAAAATGTGATAAATGTAAAATTAATAACTTTTTTCTTAGTTTGAGAATCATTAAAATTTTCTCAAGACTGATTATTTTACTGTAACATTGCTAAACTGCTGTTTTATTATTAATTTAAGAGGATCGTCTTTAGACATATGCAAAACAAGATCAGCAATTTCAAGCGATTTCTTTTCCGGCCAATTCTACAATGGTCTAGATTGAGTTAATTACTTTGATGGTTCTTGAATCTCAACCATTAAAATTATAATCAATGGTTGAGATTGAAAGTTTTTATTATAAAAAAAATCCCTTAATAATTTAAATTCATATTTTAACTTGGATCCGTAAGTAGCTTCACGATTCGTTTATTAGTAATGTTAATGATCAAAAGAATGGAGATTATCTATGTGGAGCATCTTCCATCGAATCAAAGAGGTGCTGTTACCAATAAAATTCAAATTAACAAATTCTAATTCTACCAAGAAAGAAATAAAATCAATAGGCAACCAATAGTCTTTACAAGGATTGGTACAATCTTGAATTCTCCTTTGAATAAGACAACTGGTTTTCACTGCCATGAATTTATCCAACAGAACATAATTTGACTTTGAATAGAGGCAGGATAAAAAGTTAAAAGAAAAATAAAAGAAAATGCATAACCCCATCTACAACAGTAGAACCACCATATGCAAACCCATCGCTAGCGAGCTCCTTAGCTCCCAAAGACATGTCGTGATCGCAGTTTCCAACCATGAATATATGAAGAGAAATGGGGTGAAGGTGCTCCAAATGGCCACCGCACATGACCCCCAATGGCCAATGCTCATCCAAGCCCTCCCTTCGGATATGATGGTCTTGTTTGTTTCTTCTTCAGATAGTGATTTGTGGCCGAAGTCTCTACCTTTTGGTGTTGTTTGTTGTTGGGGTTGCCCCAAACTGAAAACAAGCTCAGTGACGAAGTGATGTAAAAGGAAGGTAGAATGAGAAGAATGTTGAAAGGATAGACTAGTAATTTTGGGGTCATTAGTATGGGTAAAATGGTAATTTAATTATTCTTTTATCATATTTTTAACTAAAGACCACTACAAGGGGCCACTATAATAAGAACCATTTAAGAAGTTGGCCTTCTATTCTCAATTGGAACTATATGCTCTTTCTAGTTGCTTTTCTTTCTTGTCCTTTATCAATCTATTTCAGCATATATGATTGTTTGTGTATAAATGATTGTTATGTATAGTCAAATTCTTTAGCACAAAAAAATAGAAGCAAACGAAAAATAGAAAAACAAAAAAGAGAAGTCCACTTCAAAGTTCAAGCATAGCTGCTATTGTAGTTCCAAGAAATAGGAATGCTAGTAATAACACCACTAGTAGAAAAACTCAATCCTTATTAACCATCTCACATGAAACCCACATGAGCCCACCTCCTCCGCTGTGCTGTCACCATTGCTAGTTTCATCACTCGAGAGAACGCATATTCTGGAAGTACAGCACACTATTGGAGAAATTAAGCACCCCTTTTCCTTCCCAGTTCGTTAATGTATAACTCACCAACTACAACATTCGGGCACCATCACCCGTCCAACGCAATCCAACACTACAACCTTGCCACCCCAACTTCTCTTATGCCTTTTGTTGAACTCTAGTAATTCACTTTGAATATGGAACTTGCATGCATGGGCACATCCACCACCCTAACTCCGTATGCCATGTATGTGGTGTAACTATTGATGGACTCTAACCTGACCACCACGCAGAGGTTATTGGTTCTTGATTGGTCTTACCTATTCTTACTTCATCATATTCTTTCCTCCCTATACTCATTTTGTAACTACTATCAATAATTGGATAGAATGCTCAAGACCCACCTAAGCCATTTGGAGTGCAAACTTCATTACGTTACCTCCATACTAAGGGAAATTCTGTGAGTCCTACTTTATATCTGTTTCAAGTTCCATCTCCTTCCATTGGATTCCTTGCTCATCTTTTGTGATCCTCCGCTTCTTCATTTTGTGAGTATCACTTGCATCTATCTAACATATCAGTTTATACATAAATTGAAAACCACAATAACTTGCATAAACTATTGTATACTTACATACAAGCAAAAAAAAAAAAAAAAAAAATTACAGCAAGATTTTGCTTTGCTGCATTGGTCAATGGTTCGATTGGACCAACCATTAAGACACAAGAAGGAAGCTCTAGGTAACGCAATAGAAAATCGGGTGTCATGGGCATATTCTATAATAACTGGTGGGCAAAAAACCTAAATATCAATAAAATTCAAAAGTAACCATTTTCCATTCACATGATAGGCTACGGTGGGAAGAAGCTATGCTACAGTGGGAAGAAGCTATATTGATGTTAGAGTGAAAGTATTTTACCACGGTTTCCTTATGGGAAAAGCCAAATTATGTAACATGTAGTTTCTCCCTCCACAATACCACAATAATAATAATACGAAGGAAAAACAAATGCTTATATGCTCCATAATACATCAAGTTATATCTCACCCTAAATTGTCACAATTTTCAAATGAGATTTTTAGTTTCATTATATAGCTTATATTGACTAGCAAAGATTATCAAAATGTATTTAAGGTTGTAAACATAATTAAGGAACAAGGAAAACACAGCCATCCACCTGCTTCTCTGATTCTTTTGATTTCTTGAAGAGAAAAATTTTGCTTCCATATGGTTTGTGAGGACTATTCAGCAATTTTGCCTTTGAGCTCTAAATAGAACTTGTAAAAATAAATGAGATCAAATAGAACTCATGCAATTAAGAAGACATTCCCCTAGATATAATTTTTTCAAAAAAATTAGAATAATCTGGATCATAATAGATTTTTCTTGATAATTCTTGGAAATAGAATATGTGAAGAAGTACATCTTTTTCAGCAAAATCTGGAATTGTAACATCCAAGGCCACAATAAGGATTGATAATACATCATGCCATAGAGGAGTCACCAATATGTGAAATAAGCAGCTTACTCATCTCCTATGAACACTGCAGTTGCTGTAGCACCTAGTTTGTCCTCCTATCCCTTCATTTCAAGCCTTTAAAAATGAAATACTGTCTAACCATTAATGCAATCATACCAAATCTAAAATCATATGGAAACCATTTAATTAGACACATTTTGTGGAGACTACCCATTATAGACTAGTGTATTTGTAACATCCCCAAATTCGTGTCGTGCTAAATTACCTCACTGACTCTGAGTAATTAGGCACTTAATAAGAAATTATGAGATTAAGGCTTAATCAAGGGGTTAACGAAGAGTTTATGAGTTACCTCGGATGAGAAAAGTCAAGAAAATGCTTAATCAAGATTAGATAATCTCTAATTAAGCAAGTCAGAGTCTTTATAGCTTAGTTAAATACTAATCGCCCTTAATTAGTTTAATTGAATTTAATTAAAGTTAATTAAGTTTAATCACAAGATTAATTTTTGTTAATCATGTTCTTGTGTGTTAATCACTAATCCTTGCTTAATCATGTTAATTAAATTGCAAGAGCACTTAATCACATGATTAAATTCAAATTTAGTCAACTAGACAATAAAGCATTGTTGACATCACTAAAGTGAAAAAGTAGAAGATAATATTGCTTTATGTAAAAAAAGCATTAGGTCTTGTCTAAAGTAAACCCTTTAGTTAACCATTTTGTTCCCTTAATTACAACAAATTAAAGAAAATATCCTCCCCATGCCCACATGAAGGCTAGGGCCTCCCCTCCCCTCTCATGCATATTCATTCATTTTGTGACTCTTCATTTTCTCTCTAAGTCTCTCAAATCCTCTCATTTCTCTCTACATCATTTCTTCTTCTTCTTTATCTTCTTCATCATTCTCCACCTCCATAACCAAGCCTTCTTCACTTAGCCCTTCAAGGACCTCATCTTTGGGTCTTCGGAGACAAGATCTAAACACTACTACCTCTATTTTCACAAGATCTCAAGAGCTTCTCCTTCCACCAAGCGAAACCGCCACCATCTTCAAGGAAAGGAACCACCATCATCTTCTTCTTCTTCTCTAGTTTTTGCGCCATTTCTAAAAAAGATAGTGATCTTCATCTTTTTATTTTGTTTGCTCAAGAAAGCTTGAAGCTTGGTTCTTTTCATGACCAAAATCTTTAAGTGAAAACTTGAGAAGATCCTTCATGCTCCTCATGAGCAAAAGTTTCCATTTTTGGCAAAATATGTTCTTGTTGTTCTTCAAGTGTTCTTGATGTTTCTACTTTTGAAAAAATATATTCATGTTCTTCTTCTTGAATGTTCTTGATGTTCTTGGTGGTGTCTTAGTTAAAGTTGTTCTTTTTTTTATGATGAGTTTATGATTAGAAAAGTTTCATCCTTACATACTTTTTATGATTTGATAAGACTATGAACATCCTAAAAGCTTAAAACTTTAAAAAGTTTGCTTCTTGAAGTATAAAAAGTGGCGCAAGTTCAGTGCCTTCATAAAAGTCTTATTTTGTTTTGTTTTGAAAACAAGACTTCATGTAAAAGTCTAAGCTTTTTGGAATAATAAGCCTTTTTGAGTTAAAAAAATGATGTCTTGTCACTTTATGTTTCAAAGATTGATCCTTGAAAGCAAATCCTTTCATAAAGTTTGAAACTTGAAATCAAAAAGGTCAATTTTGGATCATAGAAATGCTAACTTTTATAAAGATCAAGACTTTATAACTTTAGAGCTAATGTCTTATATTACTAGTTGATAAAGTAGGAACCTTTTTAATGTAGAGACAACTTTAAATCATAAAGTTGAGACTTTGATGGTCTTAGAATAATTAAAAGAGTCAACTTTCATAAAGAACAAGACTTTTTAGTTAACAAGCTAGTAACTTGTATCATTGTTTCATGAAGATCTAATCTTTAAGATAAGAGCTTAATCTTAAAGGCACTTACTTTCATAAAGAATAAAACTTTATGACTACTTTATAAAGAATGATAACTTTTATAATACTTAAAGTAAGATCTTGTTATGTTAGTAATAAAAACTTGAAACTTTGTAACTTGGTTAAGTTAAAAATCACCCTTGGTGTTTAGTGAACATGGTGTTGTTGGATTCATGATGTGGTTATGCGTTATCATGACCCAAGGATTAGAGGGATTTCAAACTCCTTGGGAACAAAAGTATGATTGGGGCCTCTAAGCATACCATGAATCTATGAATCACTAGGTGCACTATCTCAAGGAAAGAAAACAATCATTTAACTTAATTAAATTGAACAAGTGTTCCATAAGATGTGAACTCAAGTAAAAGATAATTTCATATGAGAACTAAGTAACTAAAAGACCACATACATACATCTTAACTATGTGATTCTCTTATGGATAACCACGAGAAATCATGTGATGATTCATACTATTCTTCACAAAGAATAACACAATTATGAACCCCATTTAGGGTATGAATGTATGATGCCATTCGGGATTATGAATAACAAGTTTGATTGAGCTCCGTCTCATGATTGAATGATGAGTATGATGAGATGATATAGATATGATGAATTGTTAGTTGAAAGTTGATGATTGGCATTTTGGGGAAGCTCCAGTCTAGCCGTTATGTTGCCGGATTTCCATCAAAATTATGGACTTAGTCATATCATTGCATGTGTCTAGTCAAAGAAGAGCTATGCATGTAAAGTATAATGATAAGAAATGAAAGAATAGGACATGACCCCTCGATCACTTCTGGGAAGTGAGAGACAATGATCCACAAGGAACCTCTATGAAGGAGGCAAGGGTGACATGGAGAACCCTCCAACTTAGAGGTAACCAATATGGGCTTAGTCTGATTTGGTTAGTACTACGTGACGATGGTCACGGAATGAGCTCGTGTCCAAAAGCAGTCTATTTCAAAGGAAAGTAAAGAATGTTAAGCACGTGCTAAAAATGAAAGTAAAGTCAAGTATAACCATGGTTAAGTCTATGATGATGCATGTCTGTGCATGTATTTATATTATCCATTTGCATTATGAATGTTTATTCTGTGCTTTAGTATGTATGTTGAGTTATGATGATGTAGTTATGATGTTAAGTTTAAAAGCAACCCGCTTTGGGGTTTAAGTTTTTAAAATCATTAAAATTGAACTTATATCTATCCACTATTTTTATAATTAAACTCGAAGTGGCTTAGATGATGATGATGACACAATGTTTGTCTAGATGTGATCCTACTGAGAAATCTTATATATTCTCACTCCTACGTTTCTGTGTCATCTGCAGATAATGCTGATGGCATCCATGGTAGCACTTTTAACGGTACCTAACTGGATAAGACGAGGAGCTGCCATATTTCTTCACCTAGTTAAGGAGGATTGAGATAGTAGCATAGTATTTTTATTTTCTTAAGAGTCTTAGTTGGGCAGTTTATGTGTAATTAAGAGCATGTAGGAAGTCATGCTGTTTAATTTGACCTATTACATATGTGATACTTATTAAATGTAATGATGACCTTGATTATCTATGATTACATTCTTGGCTTAATCTATTGTGTTATGTTGCTTCCATTTTGTCATATGTCTTATTAGTAACTCAACCATATGAAGAACAACGTTCATATGTATACGAGTAAGTAAGCGCTTAAAGGCTCAGTTTTCAAGCATAAAGGTTTTACAAGAAAAAAAAATTATATGCTATTTACGTATATTACGCTAATTTCAAAGATAAGAACTTCTATTAGATAAGAGTAACAACTAGTAGTGCCATAAAATGACTTAAGCATAGTATGGTATTAGTAGGGTGTTATATTTTGGTATCAGAGTAGTTCGTCCTCATAGAGCCTGGGCATAGACTGACTATGCTTCTAAGAATACTCTATCATGTGTTAGAAATCATGCCATGGATCTTACCATAGGGGTAAGATATAGAAATTAGGTAGGCATGACTGTCTGGTTATAAACATGATTAGCTACTGCCACACTTAGCTCGATATTGAGCCTGATCAACTCAGTATCTTTATTTGTGTGTCCAGGAACTGATGACTTCCGATGGGCAGGATAGGTTGCGAGGTGAATCTACCACCTTAAGTATGACAGATGTAACGAATGTTTTTCCTACACTGATCTCAGCTGTAAGGGGATAGGTTACTGTAACTAATCAAGTCTTAGGAGGAATAGCAAGAATTGAGGCTGACCTAGAATACTTGAAGATTGCTAAGTTTATGAAGACCAACCCACCAGCTTTCCAAGGAGACTTCAACTCTAAGGAAGTTAAAGGATGGATCGAGGCACTGGAAGGGACATTCTCTATGTTAGGTTGCACGGGGCTGCAGAAAATAACATTTGCTACCTACATGCTGGAGGCCGATGCTGAGGCTTGGTGGGCCAATGCTAGAAAGATGATCGAGGATTCCCAGACCCCTATTACCTGGGAGGTGTTCAAGGCTACAGTCTACAATAAGTGCACCATGCCAAAGAAAGACGCTTCTGGAAGAAGGATAGTTTCTCAATACCAAGGGACTAGGTACAACCCATACTGTAAGAGACAACCGTAGTTTGGAAAGGGCACTGGTGGTTAGTTACCAAAGCAAATATGACTCCTAGGTGCCCCAAGTGTGGCAAAAATCATGGAGGATGACCCTGCTTAGCAGGACAAATGGTTTTGTTTTCACTGCATCTTAATCTTATTTATGAGGTTTTCGTGTTGTTGGTAAAAAGCTCTTTTCTTGATGCCTTAAAAGCTTTTATCTTTTCATGTGATCTAGGTGTCCTTGGTGATCTTTTGGTTTGATGAAGAGAACTGTGCATTTCTTGAGTTACCTTTTCAAATTTTGTTCTTCTTTTAATATAATGTTCTTACGATTAAAAAGTTTCTCTTTTTACACTCACAACATGATTTTGATGTGACTATGAACATTTCTCGACATAAAAGTTTGAAAAGTTTGCTTTTTGAACTTCAAAATTTAACGCCCTATGTTATGTCTCCTAAAGGTTTATTTTTGTTTTCATCAAAATAAAATACTAAGTAACTATTAAACTTTCTTAAAGAGTAAGACTTTTGATTATAAAGTTTTAATCTTACAACTTTATTTAACAAAGGTTGAATCTTGAAGATTAACTAAAGAGTAAAGTTTTAAACTTTCTTAAAGATTGAAGCTTTTTTTTAGTAATAAAAGTGGAATATTGCAACTTCATCTTATAAAGATGGAATCTTGAAGACATAAATGTTTCGTCAAGAATAAAACCTCTTAATCATAAAGGGGGAATCTTGAAATTTTATTTAATAAAGTTTGAATCTTGTAACTTTGTTTGTCATAAAAGTTACTTCTTGATGATGGTGAGCACATGGTATTGTTAGGTTCATGAGTGTAGTTAGACATTGTCATGACCCAAAGGACTAGATAGATCTCAAAATCCTTTAGGAATAGAAGCATGATTAGGGCCTCTGATCATACTATGAATCTAGGAATCACTAGTGTACCATTCCAAGGGAACAAAAAGATTTGAAGACAAAGCCTTGGCTAAAAACCCTTTGGATGTTCCGGCCATAATAAAAGAGAATGAGAAGAAAAGTGCTTAATACCTAAATTTGAAATAACTAAGGCCTAAAATGTATAATTGGATGAATAGACATTTCTCTTAAGTTAAAGATCAAGGAAAAAGCAAGAAAACCCCTAACCAAAGTATAACTTCACTTAAGAATCAAGTAGCTAAAAGCCTATAACACACATTCATTTTAAACTAGGTGGTTCGCTCATGAGTAAACATGAGAAATTGTATGATGACTCATAAGACTTCTCACAAAGAATAATGCAAACATAGCTACACCTTAGGCTATGAGTATATGATGCTATTAAGCATGATGTTTGGCAAGGTTTTTGAATATTGACTCATGATTGAATGACTGCGATGTTTGATATGATGATATGGAATGAATATGACTAGTTATTGGTTGAATTTTTCGTGCTTAGCAAATTTTGGGGAAGCTCTAGTCTAGCCGTTATACTATCAGATTGTCGTCAAAATTTGTTGACTTAGACATATCCATTGTATACCAACTTATGTCTTATCTTTGAGCATAATGCATATGAAAATGTAAGATGCAATATGAGAAATGAAATAATTGGATGTGATCCTTTAAAAAGGAAGGTGATCCACAAAGATAAGATAAGTAGGTGTGATCTTTCAAAAGGGAATGTAACCTATTAAAAGGCCCCTCTATTTCGGAGGGACGGGGCCCAAACCTCTCTAATTTAGGGGAACCCTTGTCAGCTTACTTTGGTTTTAGATTAATACTATGCGGTGATGGTCACAGAATGAGCTCATGTCCAATAGAAGTCTATTCCAAGGGTATGTAAAGTAAAGAATGTTAAGCACATGCTAAGTATGAAAGTAAAGTTAAAGAAAGACTCTAATCAAGTCCATGAAGTTACATGAATATGCATGCATCTCTACTTTCCCCTATACATGGTCTTGAATGTTTATACTCCATTTTTGTATATATGTCCTTACCTTATCACCTCATGACACTTTATATTATGCTTATGAGATTAAGATTAAAAGAAATTCGCTTCGAAAACTTATGTTTTTCAAACCCCTTAAAATTGAATCTATGCATGTTCACATTTCTATAATAAACCCAAAGTGGCTGGGATGGCAATGATGACACCTTAATTGTAATACCCCGAAAGAAAAAAAAAAAGGGAAGAAAAAAAAAAAAGACAAAGGGTAATGGATCACCATACACCTTTAATGAGACGAACCACCATAGACCCCTCCCTTTCCCCTTTCTTGTTCCTTATGCGGATTAACATCCACTACTCTTTCCCCAATTTCCACCGCCTTTCTTTCACTCCCACTCCTTTTCTCACTTGCTATCTCTCCTCTTAGTCTCGTCCCTCCCTCTCTATCTCACCCCTCTTTGTGACGCTCTCCGTCACCTCGCCATCCCTCTTTGCCGTGTCCTTCTTCGTCGTTCCTCTCTGTTTTGCCTCTCCACCGCGGTTCTGCTTCCCTCCTGCCTTGATTCTGCTTTTTGCTCTGCCTGGTTCTGCTTGTCGTCCTCCACCGCAGGTTGCCTCTTCCTCCGTCGTGACTCTTCTACCATGGCAGTTGGGGATCTTGTTTTGACTTTCTAAACCCACAACCCTTGGTGAGTTTCATAACTTGAATTTGGGTGATAGTCATAATACTAGCTTATTATGTGTACTAGAATTTTGTGCTTTGAAAGTAGTAAATTGTATGGAATTGTCATGTGTCTCTTTTTAGCTGTGAGATGGTTAAAATAATTTGGGGCATGTATGCTTATGGATGTTTCAGCTTTGGTTAGTATTGAAAGAATTCTTTTTCATAGTTAATAGATGTAATTGTAAGTTGGGCTTTGATTATCTTAATTATGAAACATTTGGATTAGAATTGATTTAACACTTGAAATTTTGATGAGTCAAGTAATAAGTATATATATAGATATATTATTTTTAAACCTCCTTTTTGGCTATTGCAATGTTTCTTTTTGGTCGAAATTTACGGTTGCTAAGTGCTAACACAAGGTTTGTGTTTAAGGACTTATACAACTAGGAATTGAATATGAAAAATAAATAAAGTTAATATAGTTTTATAAACCAGTGATTGGCTCAAACAATATGTTCCCCTGTTTACTTTCCTTGTTCATAAATACTACTTAAGCAAATCTTGCAATCGTGTGTATGTGTGTCATGATTTCGATTATAGATTTCATATGTCTCGCCATTGTTGTTGTTGCTTGATGTGCGATAGGAAGAATTAGAGACTCATATTCAACATTTACTTATTATCTTTTTATTTCGTTTCTTTTCCTTTTAATAAACTTCCCTTTGATATAACATCATGCTATTTGTAGCGATAGATACCAAGAGGATCTAGCGTTAATTCCGTGGCACGAGAGACCTGGACTTTCTTTTCTTGGCTTAGTACAGTGAGTGATAGTATATTTATAACTTGTTTTCTGTTCTTATTTTCCTGAATATATATATATATATATTGACAACTACTCGTCTTCTAATTAAATCTTTAAAACTGCTTATAGTATTATTATGTTATTCATTCTCAGGCATCCACAAAGGGACAAGTATTTTGAGAAATTTACTTTTCGATACTCTGTTTTGGTTTAAGAAATTTCCTGTATTGTTATCAATTGATATTTGAGATCTAATTATCTAAATGTTTTGAAATTGATATGATGCTTCAAGTTAATGTTATGAGCTCGGACAATAGAAATTATAGATTTTGATATAGTAAGTTTTGAAATTGATTCCTTAAACTAATTCTACACTTAATATTATTGACATGATTGGAAAGGTCTGGAACTAGTATATTAGATTTTAAAATTTGATATACTTGGAATTATATTGGATTTTATTATTATAAGATTATGAGGCTTTGATGAATTTAATTTTTGAAATAAAGTTAATTATGAGCTTTCTTTGAGTTTTGGACAAATAGTTTTTTTTTTTGGGAGGGACCTTTAACAGAATTGTATGCTAACGGCAGTATACGTTAGCCCTGGGTGCACCTTGGTTTGGCCAACCCAGCTAGCAGGGGTGTTGTTAGCCCGGCGTGACAGCCACACGTCTGGATTTGTTTGTCGATCCTTCGGCATAGGACCGTTTGTGAGATATCTGTTCTCGTTGATCCTTCGGGGACGCCCGTTGGTGAGGTGTGTCTGTTCCGTTCTGTTTTGACTCTGTAATTGAGACCTCCCCTTCTAAACTTTAGAAATGGTTTTGTTTTATTATTTTTTTTAAATTAATTTTAACTCTATATTCAAATGTACTCAAATGTTAACAATAGTTGAAAGTAGTAATTTGTTAATGATGAATTTTATTAAGAATTTTATTTTATTTTCTGCTTTACTATGTTTTGGTTTCATGCAACAGGTTTGATTTGGAATATCTTCTGTGTATGTATATGCATATCTGTATACAAATCTTTTATGAGAATATCATTAACTAATTATATTTATTTTAATAAAAACTCGTGCTTACACTTGCCCCACTCCCCGTTATAAGTATATTATCTCTCACTAAGTTGGTTTAACTCACTCTTCACTTTCCCCTCTATTTCAGAGTTAGTACGAGCTACAAGTGATTTGCCTCAGTAAATTAAAGGTGTAAAAGCTTCGTGAACTTGATGCAATCATATGTTAATATTGTAGTTATGCTCCATAATCCACAGGCAGGGTCTGGCTTCCATTGTAATATATCTATATATAATTGTAATAGATTTTATTTTGATAAGAGTATTTATACCTTTATATGTCTTGCATATTTTGGATTTTGAGCACGTTCTAAGAATGGTTGTGGTTCTGAGTCTGTATTTTAAATCTTGTTGGTATTCTGGATTTGTGGCTGGTGTATATATGTTCTCGGTTTGTATCTGGAGCTTTTTGTATTTAGGAAAATGTCCAATTTTTAGGGGAAATTCTGTCCATTTCTTAGGAAAATTCTTCCGTAGGCTTGCTAGGGAAATGGCATTCCCTAAGCGCCGGTCACGGCCCTAGTTGGGTCGTGACATTAATTTTCTAGTTATAATCCTATTGAGAAATTATATTTTTCATTCCTATGTTTCTGTGCCATCTTCAGACGTAGTTGATGGCACTTATGGCAATGTTTCTAGTGGTACCTGACTGGGTTTGATAAGGAGCTATCATGTTAGCCCTAGTTGGGCACTTTATCTTTAATTAAAAGTATATTGGAAGTCTTGCTACTTAATTTGACCTATTACTTATATGATAATTATTAGGTGTGATTATGATGCTTGATTTATCTTTGATTATGTTATTATCTTAGAGTATCATGTTAGGTTATCTCTACTTCCTTATATGCTTGTTAGTAACTCAGCAATATGAGAAATACCGTCCATATGTATACAAGTAAGTAAGTGTTTAAAGCCTCAGTTTTTCAAATAGTAAGGTTTTAGAAAAGAAAAAAATTCACATGCTATTTTCATATATTATGCTAATTTCAATTAGAAGAACTTTCGCTAGTTACAGGTAACAACTAGTAATGCTAGAAAATGACTTAAGCATAGAATGGTATTATTAGGGTGTTACATTATATGCCAATAGTTTTTGTTTTTTTTTAACTTAATGCACTTCATATTCTTGATGTTAATTATTTTCTCTATTTATTAGACTGACATTGCAGAGTAGCAACATATTTGGTCTACTTATTCTACTTCAAGATTTAGCATGGATAGTCTTTGCCAATCAGCCGAGTAGATTTTATTTATCTAGAGAAGCATGATCGAATTTAAATGTAGCAACTTCAGGTAGCTCCTTCTCCTACAACTAACATTAAACTACCACTTGAGGATGAAGACCAGGGAATGCATCGTAGAAGGAGATTTGGACTAGCAGTTCATTGAACTCGAGTTTGCATGGGCATGTTACTTCTTCAAGCCAATATGTAACACCATACTAAATAACTATTACCATACTATTTAATTTTTACTTTACTTAATCCTAATAATAATTAGCCAATTGAGTATTACTAAACTTACTACCACATGTTAGATGAAAATCCTACAATTAAGGACATCTATCATATACAGAAAAAAATAGTCACTACTATCTACTACTAAGTCATAGAATATACAAACATTAGTCTGTGATACATAGCCAAAAATATACTGGGGATAAGATTCTTATAGTATTATTAATTTTCCCTACCTAACCCAAATATAGCCCAAGAAGACTTTTATATAAAACATGTCAGGTGAAGATGCCACCAAGGGCGTTGTACACTACATCAAAACATACTAATGTCTAGTCATGAATAATAATAATAACAAGTGTATGATCTAAAATATACAATAAAATCCTATTATTCAGTACATTTGACTCAAAGGCCACATCCATCTCAACATTGAGAATGATCTGCGCCATCTGGAAATACCAAAAAAAAGGGTGAGAAAAGTCTCTCAATAGGGTGGTATTCCTAGGGGAGTCCCGCATTATCCTAAAATGCTAAGAATGAAGGCGGGAGTGTAGCAACATGCATAATATACAATCAATCAAATCACCATTGAAATATTGAAACATTTAGCAGCAAATGGCTAATAATAAATCAGAAGCAGTTCAAAAAGTAAATTTTCTTTCCCAACCATTTATTAGTGTCAAGCAAGATGGAAGTGTATCATATTAAAAGCAGTAAAGTAGTGATATAATCAAGTAATAGACAAAAATAATAGTAAGTAAACTATCGATCTTTTTTACTGCTTCCTATTTCCTCTTCTGATGGCTAAAGTTTGTAGGGTCTGTATCAGTTATTTAGATCTGTAAGAGCTCTCATTGCTAGGATATTCCTTAGTTAGATCAGTGATTGCTAAGTCCTTATCCACTATCTTGGCAAGGCCCAAGGCATCACTCTAATGAACACCAAGTCCTTGTCTACTAGTAAGACAGGGTCCGAGTTGTCATTTTAGCCACTACAAGACTATGTGATTACTAAGTCCATATTTGCTAACATAGCGGGACCTGAGGTGTCACCCATAACGACCACTAAGTCCTTGTCCACTAGCATGGCAAGGCATGAGGTATCGTTTATTCATTTATTCTCATATAGTTACCAATTCACATAGTGCACACACTCAAACTCATTCTTATTACATAGTGTACACAATGTAACACCCTAGTAGTTCTAACCTATGCTTAAGTCATATTTGGATTGCATTAGTTGTTAGCTTTTGGCTTGGCAGAGACTTAGCTTCTTTGAAATTACTTTAATTGAAAATAGTGAATATTTTTTTTTTGAAAATTCTTTTAGAAACATAAGCCTTAATCGTGGAATAGTAAGCATATATGATACGTTGAATGAAGGAAAATCATTGAGATGATAAACTTAAACAACAGCATGTCATACTAGAAAAATAAATAGCTAACAATAATCATAAACTTTAATAAATCTAATCCATTCGAACAACATAAGATAATAAGGAAAACAAGATAGTAAATATGTGCTAAGAATGAAAGTAAAGTCAAAGTGAAACCATGGTCAATTTAATGAGTTCGTGCAGAAATGCATGCATCTATATTATCCATATGCATCACAAATATTTCTTCCATGTCTTAGCATGTATGTTTCTGTATGATGTTAAACCTAAAAGCAACCCACTTTGGGATTTATGTTTTCAAGATTATTAAAATTGAATGTATGCATGCCCACTATTTTTATAATTAAACCCAAAGTGGCTAGGATGATGATGATACATTAGTTGTCTAGTTGCGATCCTACTGAGAAATCTAGTATTTCTTACTCCTATGTTTCCGTATCGTCTTTAGAGGATGCCGGCGTCAAGCACGGTGGTGATATTTATTGAGTTCCCAGTATGGCATCGGCACTTTGACCCAGTGCTAAATGCCTCTATGATGTCTATGAGTGCAGTTATGAGCCCGTTTTTCTGTCCACATCGGCCTATAGCGAGGTCACCTTGGATGATATTCACCCCTACTTTCAGTTGTCGAGGTGCCCCACCGATAGTGAGTTTGACTCAGATACCCGTCTAACACCGACTATTTTTTTGGATTCCAATTCTTCAGAGCCATCCTATCTGAACTACCATGTGGAGACTGACCCATTCGAGCCTTCCTACCCTTCAATGATTTGCCTATCTTCCGATTCTTTTGCTTCGTCTGCTGGCCCAGCACCAACCCTATTTCATGGGTTCATTTGTACTCGTGTTGTGCCATGTGGATGTAGGTGTGCTCGAGGAGGAGGACGTGATGATATTGCTCCCGGTGGTTTCGGGAATAGCTACCTTCCTTCCGATAGTTGAGTTGGACAATATGTAACAACCCGATTTCTGACTTCCGATCTCGTCACTTAAGGTTTGAAATTTCCGATTTCCGAGTTATAAATTCCGACTTCCGACCTTAGTAATACAATGTCAGAGTTTCGATTTCCGACTTCGTGTAAGCATGTAAGAATTCCGACCTTATCAGTAATATATCCCGATTTCCGATCTTACTATGCTCAAATGGAATGGCTTGGATTTTCCTATTTCCGACCTTATCATGAATTATAATGTATACGATATCTGACTTCCGAGTTTATCTGAATTGATCTCCAAGTTCGGCCAAAATTTTCACGACTTCCGAATTCGAGGCTATTGCCAAGAGCTTTTCATTTCTATGATTTTTCCAATTTCCGAGATTAAGTGTTGAGTTCCGATCTCGAGTTTATTAGCAGGAGCTTCTCATTTCTTATCCTCCCGATTTCCGAGATCGAGATCCATAATTCCCGACTTACGACTTTAAGTGCTTGGCTTCACATCAGGCTTTGCTTTCAAGTTTGAATAAACCAAACAATATTTCCGAGTTCCGACCTTAAGAAGTGTGTGAGTTCCGACGTCATGTTCAGATATGCTGGAAGCGAGTCTTGTAACACCCTACTAATTTAATATTATGCTTAAGTCATAACATGAAATTAGGTAGACTGTGTTACCATGTTAATATTCTGCATATATATATATATATATATATATATATATATATATATATATATATATATATATATATATATATATATATATGTTTTTTTTTTTTGAAATGAAACGAAATGGCGCGCTGCTATACTATGTGTGTAATGAAACTCATCATAGTACTACAACAGATAGGAAATAGTATAATAACATCAACTGTATACATACATGTATATTTACATATCAGAAGTCATTGCTTCAGTTTATACATATATATATATATATGTATTAATAACAGATGAAATAAGGACGGCAAAGTCCCTAGTGCTAAATGCAGAGGCAGAACTAGCAGGAGCAAGCTATGTGCAACAAGTCCAACTCGGGGTCATAATGAAGCTGCAGGTCTAGGATCTCAGTGAAAAGAGTGGTCGTTGAGCTCTTCGCCAGCGTTTGAGAAGGATGCGGAAGATACAAAACAGGGTGAGAATTTTAAGAAATTCTCAGTAGGGTTTAGGTATACTAGCTAACTGACACCACATACATTCTTAGTTGCCTCGGTTTTTACTTAATTATAAAAACATGTGTTCAAACTGAGATATCCATTTCAATGAGTTCAAGAAAATATCTGGTCCGAGGCAAGGTTCAATTTTATTTTAGACAGCACAAGAAATAAAATAGATTACTAATAATGGTATGTAGTAGGATAAACAGAATAAATGAATAAACAGCAGTAAATAAATATAGTAGACAACTGTAACATTATGACATAACTATTTCATGCATTTATGCATTCATGTAATCATGCAAACTCATACTTGAACTTTCCTTTTTAAAATTTTCATTTCCTTTCATCATTTTTCCATCTCTTGGTCCCCTGGGAGTTCTTGGCCATTTAGACTCCTGGGTAATAGTCTGCTTCTCAAGATCGAGCTCGTTCCTATACAGGAATTGTCGGGTTTACTTTCCCCGACATTCCCACCGATCTATTCCCCTTAACTTCTTATCCGGTGCTGGCCTAAGTAGCATGGAACTTTCATAGTACATAATCTTTATCATAGCTCTCATAACTTCTCTTGAAATGCACATGTATTAACATGTAATTCATAACTTATGCATGGATTCTACCGAAATCTCGGCAGCATAACGGAACGTGTCCGCTTTCCCATGAATAGTGCCAACCAACCAGTACATTTATTCACTTACAATTTTAGTATAGAGCAACAATTATACATGTACATTCATAACATCATTCAACAATTTCAATTTAAACATCCATAGAGTTTCAATTTAACCTCCTCTGTTCTGCCCGAATCTGGTGTGCCTCATTTCTCATTCAATTCAATTCATTTAAATCTAAATTTTGGACATGTCATAGTCTCATATGTCTAGATTCTATCCCTTTTGGTCCTATCTCATTTTGATGTGTATAACTATAGATATTCAGGTTTTACACCGACCTGCCCAATGGCTAGCCAGAATCAGGCAACTAAAATTAAAAATCCACTAAAAATCGAAAACTGACCCAAATTACACAAAATTGGACTCATATTAAATTTGACAGGGTAAAGTTTCATTTACAAAAAGTCCCATCCCATTTGGCTTAGTAGGGCTCGAGTTATAAGCCCCGAAACTCAACCTTCTTGAACTATTCTGATTTGGCTCAGTTTGGACATAGGTTAACTTCTTCAAATCACTGGGAACAAATAGGATAGTAACAAACTCGGAATTTTCTGGCTAGATGTTCTCCTATGTGTAAGCTTTCTAACAAAATTAGTTTCACTCAATTTGGAGTTGTATAGGGTGAGTTACATCCTTTTCAACCCCGTACTACCCGGGTGGATGTTTAGGTTCCTAGGTCAGACTTCAAAAATTCATATCTCTCTCATTATTAATCCAATGGTCTCATATGATATATGTATGGAAAGACCTAGATGTCTAGTTTCACATAAAAATGGTTTCATTAATCTTGAACGGCGGGAGACGGAGCCGTACACTCCGCCGTACGGACTGTCGAGGGTTTTGAGTTTTCCAGCCTCTCAACTTCTTCATATCTTCATCCTTTCTTATTTCCAATTCAATTTTAATCTCACAAACAGCCAATAGACCAGTCATAATTCATCATGATCACTCAATCAGTATATCAGAATTGAAGAATTAAACCACTAATAATCATCCAAGAAACAGGAAAATCAAGACAAGAATTAAAACCCTACCTCTTACTATGAATGATTTTGGTTTAAGTTTGTAGCTGCAACTTGGTAGAATTTCAAAGTGTGGTGGAGTTGGGTGAGTGAAGAAAAGAAAAGAGAGAGCTGGAGTGAAGTATGCAACGTGAGAGAGAAGAGTCTGAAGAAGAGGGGAGAATGTGTTATATAAGCATGAGTAGTAGTTAACTTGGAAGATTTTGATTGGCCTCAAAACATAAGGCTGAGTTTCAGCCAACCTTGCTCTCTTTTTGTGACCAAACTGCTCTCCATGTCGTCCTCTTTGTGTGGTAGAATTGCTCTCCACGTCGCCTAAAGTAGGACTAGTTTCCAGTATATTCTGAAAATTAAATCGGAACTCATACTATTTATAAAGTCGGAACTCGGGAAACGTATCCAGTTTATTCGAAACTTGAAAGCAAAGCCTGATGTGAAACCAAGCACTTAAAGTCGGAAGTCGTGAATTTTAGGACCTCGATATCGGAACTCGGGAGGATAGAGAAATGAGGGCTCTTGGTATTGGACTCGAGATCGGAACTCGTGAAAATTTGACTCGGACTTGGAGACGTTCAAAATTCTGATCTCGCGTCCATTCCTAGTTGAGATAAAATCGGACATTGGATTTAGTCTTAAGTCGGAAATCTTAGGATCGGAAATTGGAAACATCAGCCACATGAAATGAAATCGGAAATCGGAATTTATACTGATGAGATCGAAATTCATACATGCTTACACAAGGTCGGAAATCGGAAAATGCAAGGCAATCCGTTTAAGCCTTCCTAAGGTCGGAAATCGGAATTTTAAAAATTCACTTAGATCGGAAATCGGAAATCATGTCTGTCCAGCCTTGAAGATGAAGTCGGATGTCGGGAATACTGATGGGATCGAAAGTCGGAAATCGCGGACGTTACAAGTCTCACTTTTCTGGCGACGTGGAGAGCAAATTTGACACAGAAGAAAGAAACATGGCTGAACTTTGCCCACAAAATTTCACCCAATCAAAGCCCCTCATTCTAACTACCACTTCGAAGCCTTGTCTATATATATCCTCCTCCTGCATCTTCAGCTTATTTCTTACGTTGCTTTCCCTTGCTCACTTCAGCTCTCTTTCCTCTTCTCAACTCTCCCACTCTATCCAGCCTTCAAGTTCAACCTAGCTCTATTTCCAAACTCAAAGCAAGAGGTAGAGGTTTTAATTCCTGTCTTGATTTTTCTGATTTTGAATGACTATTGGTGGTTTAATTCTTCAATTCTGATATATTGACTGAGTGATTCATAATGAATTGTGGCTGGTTTATTGACTGTTTGTGAAATTAAAGTTGAATTGGAAACAAGAAAGGATGCAGATATGGAGAAGTTGAGAGGCTGGAAAACTCAAACCCTCAGCAGTCCGTACGGCGGAGTGTACGGCTCCGCCTCCCGCCGTTTAAAATTAATGAAACCATTTTTATGTAAAACTAGACATCTAGGGCTTTCTACACATATATCATATAAGACCATTGGAGTAATGTTGAGAGAGATATGAATTTTTGAAGCTCGACCTAGGAATCAGGACATCCACCCGGGCAGTATGGGTTGAAAAGGGTGCAACTCACCCTATACAACTTCAAATTGAGTGAAACTAATTTTGTTGGAAAGCTTACACATAGGAGAACATCCTACCAAAAAATTCTGAGTTTGTTACCATCCTATTTGTTCCCAGTGATTTGAAGAAGTTAACCTATGTCCAAACTGGGCCAAAACAGAGCAGATCAGGAAGGTTAAGTTTCGGGGCTTATAACTTGAGCCCTACTGAGTCAAATGGAATGGGATTTTTCGCAAATGAAAGATGGTTCTATTAGCTTTGATATGAGACTGATTTCGTATCCTCTGAACCAGTTTTCGATTTTTAGTAGATTTTTACTTTTAAGTGTGCAATTCTGGCTAGCTGTTGGGCAGGCCGGGATAAAACCTGAATAACCTGAGTTATAGTTATCGAAATTAGATGGGACCAAAGAGGTTAGAAAATAGACACATAACACTTTAACATATTCAAAATTGAGGTCCAAATGAGTTAAACAGAAATTATGGCCTGATTTACAAAAACCGGGTCAAATGCAAGTATTGAGACAGCAACTATGTTTTGATTTCAATAATTATGCCATGAATGGATGTTTGAAATATGAATGAACGATGATGATTTCTATGAGAAACTAGCTCTGAGTATTGGCACTATTCATGAGGAAGCGGACACGTTCCGTTATGCCGCCAAAATTGTGGTAAAGTATATGAATAAGTTATGATGTACATATAGATGCATGTGCATTCTCAAGAAAGCTATGAAGTTCATGTTATGATGACCCAAGAATATGTTATGATGAAAGTTCCATGATACTTGAGCCAGCCCCGGATAAAAAGTTAAGGGGAATAGATCGGTGGGGACGTCGGGGAAAGTAAACCCGGCAATCCCTGTATAGGAACGAGCTCGATCCTGAAAAGCAGACTATTACCCAGGAGTCTAAAATGGCCAAGAACTCCCAGAGGACCAAGTAATGGAAAAAGTTTATGAGTAATGAAGAAAGTATATGAGCAAAGGAAAAGTTTATGAAGGAAAGTTCAAGAGCAAGTTTTGCATGATTGCATTAAGTGCATGATTACAAGTTATTTACAGTTTAACTATTATGCTTACTTACAGCATGTGTTCACTTATTCTGCTCATTATTCTGTGTATTACTGTTAGTAGTTTAGACGGTTTCTTATGCTGTTTAAAGTAAAACTGGACCTTGCCTCGGACCAGACATTTTCTTAACCTTATTAAATATGAATGGTTAAATTTGATCTCATGTTTTCATAATTAAATGAAACCCGAGGCAACTGAGAATGAAAGCGACGTCAGTTATACGCCATGCACGACCCCACCGAATTTCCTTAAATTCTCACCTCGTTTTGCATTTCCGCCTCATTCTCAGACGTGGACGATGGACACGACAGCTACCTTCTTCATTGAGGTGCTAGACTTGCAGCTCCACCATGACCCTGCAGTAGGCTCGCTGTATATAGCCGGCTCTTGCCAGTACTGTCTTTACCTTTTTAGTGATAGGAACTTTGCCGTCCCTTTGCACCATCCCGCTTTTGATCCTGCTACCCCTTACTTTGCGGTTCCGTTATACGCGGCACACCCTCCCCCAAGACCTCCTCGCACTCCGCACTGCAGCCTCGACCCTCGCACTGCAGTCACCTCCGCAGGTCGTACCTGATATCCCGCTCAGCTCCGATAGCGACCCTTCAGAGGCCACCAGCTCAGCATCCTCCTCCTCAGGACCCAAGATCGACTACTCAGCCACCGGCCTGATATGGCCAACGGCTACCTAACTGAGTAGGTCAGCCACTAGCAGTATTGTATAGCATGACCCTCTTTTGGCAGTATGCAGCTTTGGGTCATAGACTAGTGGTAGGTTTTTAGAATGTCCTCTGAGGACCACATAGGATCAGGTTGACTGACATGGGCCTTATGTCTTTTTGGTACACGGCCCCACTTATATATCCTATTTTGGAAACTTGTACATGAGCTGAAACAATGGCTCTTTATACATATATATATATATATATATATATATATATATATATATATATATATATATATATATATATACAGTTGATAGCATAAGTGTAAATTGTTCTTGTCTTTCTATTGTGATGAATTAAACCCTGTCACGTTCTTTATACAGCGTTCCACTTCTTCAAATAAATAGATAAATAAATAAAGATACGGATAAAGGAAACGTAGGCAGTGTATTAACACAGTAACACAATCTACTTAATTTCATGCTATGACTTAAGCATAACATTAAATTAGTAGGGTGTTACACAGTACATGTGGAGTTGGGCATGAGGATAGCCCTTTTCGATTAGTAGTTATAGGATTATCATTTTCTTTTGGCATGTATTAGTGGATAGGATTTTTGGTACATTTTCCTGATGATGTATTTGGTTAGGTTTCTTTTGTAGGATCGACAGTAGATATCGGACCCGTTTACCTATTATGTATGACTTGTTATTCTGCTATTAACTATTCTAAACTCTTTTGGCTCTGGAATAATATTATATTTATCTGTGATGATTAATCTATATGATGTTGTTATTTATTTTATTGTACCGCTTATACGTGATAGTGACATTTGATATTATCCTTTTGCGACGCGTGTATGGCTCTTGGTTTTCAAAATGATTTACTCATGTTCTTCTCATTCAAAAAAGAAAAAAAAAGAAAAAAATTTACCTCTATTTTTAGTATAAAGTAATTTCAAATGGTAATATTAGTTCCGCGAGCCAAAGTAACAACTAATAATTCCATAATATGACTGAAATATAGCATGGGACTATTAGGGTGGTATATATTGGTATCAAAGCCTGGTTCACCCTTAAAGAACCTAGGGATGGACTGACTATGCTTCTAAACATATGCATTAGTTGAGTCATGCTTTCAGTCTCATCTGTATGATGGGACGTAAGGATTAGACATGCATGATCATCTATCCTGAATGTAGTCTGTTGCTGGTTCACTCAGCATATATGTTGAGTTTGATCAACTCAATATCTTTTGTTTTGTTCATCAAAAACTAATGGTATCGGGGAGACGTGGTAGGCCACGTAATGAGTCGAAAGGTCCCGAAGAAGTTGTGGAGACGCTCCGTGAGATGGTTGCTATTATGAGGGAGCAGGTTGTTGCTGCTCACCATATGATGGGCCAAATAGAGCAAAGGGATAAGGAAAACCTAGAATGACACAATGGAAGAGTTGAAGTAGACTTTGAATACCTCAAGTTTGCTAAGTTCAGGAAGGCAAATCTACTAAGCTTCAAAGGAGCCTACAACCCCGACCGAGTTAATGAATGAATTAAGGCCATTGAGAAGATTTTCATAGTATTGACCTGCACCAAGGAGCTGAAAGCAGCCTTTGCTAGCCACATGCTGGAAGCCGATGCTGAGTTTTGGTGGATAAGCACTAAGAGGCTGTTGGAAAGTGCCCAAACCCATGTTACATGGGTGGTTTTCAAGTTACACTTTTATGAGAAGTATTTTCCCGCTTCCGTAAGGAATGCGAAAGAGTTGGAGCTCCTAAGTCTACGTCAAGGGACCATGAATGTTGTTGAATATACTGCCAAGTTCAAGGAGCTATGCAAGTTCTCGACAATTTATCAGGGGAACCCTGATAAGCGATGGAAGTGTGTCAAGTTTGAAGGAGGATTGCAAGAGAAGATCCTAACATCTGTAGGACCCATGGAGATTCGTGATTATGCTGTATTAGTCAACAAGGGCCGCTTGGTGGAGGATTGCAACTGTAAGCTGGCTGTGGCAAGATTTGAAGCTTACAAGAAGAAGTTAGCACCATAAGAGTAGAAGTGCAAGCCCCAACCCCCAAAGAAGTCATTTCAAGGTGGAGACTTCAAAGGTAAATAACCTCAGAAACCTGTTAGGAATCCACCGAAGCCTGTAAATGGTTAAGCTTGGCCCAAGTGTGGCAAATTTCATGGAGGATGCCTTTGCTTAGTGGGACAAAATGCATGTTTTCGATGTGGAAAGAATGGGCACATGACTAAAGACTGCACTGTCAAGCTGCCACCCTCTGCCAACAAGCCCTAACACTAAGGAAGGGTCTCCACCTTCAATGTTGATGAGGCCACTTAGTCCGATGATTTGATCCAAGGTAAGTGCGAGATTAACAGTAGAACCTTAAATGTGCTGTACGATTCTGGAGCTACACACTTCTTTATTTCTCATGATTATGTAGATAGATTAGGATTGTCTGTGTCTGAATTATCTTACATGTTAATAGTTTCTACTTTTGCTAGGAAACCAATTAAGACTTGTCAGTGTTGTTTGAATTATCGTTTCCAAATTGATGGTAGGTCTTTTATAGCAAATTTGATTTGTTTGCCTTTGTCTGGGTTGGATTTGATTTCAAGCATGGATTAGCTTTCGATTAACCATGCTATGATAAATTATTTTCAGAAATCTATTGTGCTTCTTTCTGTGCCTGTTCAGCCTATTAAACCTATTTGTTTATTCTTAAATTTTATTAAAGTAGGTAGTAGTGAGTTTGATGATCAGGGATATGTTCTCTTTATGGCAAGTGATGTGGAACTCGAGCAAGTATTGGGTGAGATCCCCATAGTTAGAGAATACCTAGATGTATTTCCTAATGATATACTCGAGTTTCCCCCGGAAAGGGAAATTGAGTTTTCTAGGATGTCCCCAATGGAGTTGTCTGAGTTGAACGGATAGTTGGAATAGTTATTAGAGAAGAAATTTGTAAGACCTAGTGTCTCACCTTGGTGAGCCCCGATACTGTTTGTGAAGAAGAAGGATAAGAGTATGAGACTATGTGTAGATTATAGGCAGTTAAACAAAGTGGTCATTAAGAACAAGTATCCTTTGCCTATGATAGATGACCTCATAGACCAACTGCAAGGTGTAGCTATGTTCTCAAAGATTGATCTGAGATCTGGGTTTCATCAGATAAGGGTGAAAGAGGAGGATATACCCAAGACAACTTTTAGGAAAAGGTATGGGCATTATGAGTTTACAGTGATGTTGTTTGGTTTGACTAATGCCCCTATTGTTTTCATGGATTATACGAACAAAAGTTTTAGACCTTACCTAGACAAGTTTGTAGTTATTTTCATAGATGATATTCTCATCTATTCGAGAACAAAGGAGGAACATGAAGAACATTTGGGGGTTATGTTGGGAATTTTAAGGGAAGAGAGGCTTTATGCCAAGTTGTTTAAGTATGAATTCTGGATGGAAGAAGTGAAGTTTTTAGGACACGTGGTGTCACAAGGAGGAATTGTTATAGATCCAAGTAAGATTGAGGCCGTGATGAATTGGGAGAGACCAACCTCGGTAATGGAGATAAGGAGTTTCTTAGGTTTAACTAGTTATTATCGTAGATTTATAAAAGGATTTTTCTAGATATCCTTACCCTTAACTAAGCTAACAAGAAAAGATGCCAAGCTAACAAGAAAGGATGCCCTTTTTGTGTGGTCTGCGGATTGTGAGAAAAGCTTTCAAGAGCTAAAGGAAAAGTTAACTTCAACCCCAATATTGGTATTGCCTAACCCAAGTGGACCATTTGAGGTTTACTATGATGTCTCTGGTAGATGTTTGGGTTGTGTCTTGATGCAAAACAAGAATGTGGTGGCTTATGCCTCTAGGCTATTGAAGCCTCACGGAGTAAACTATCCCAATCCATGACCTAGAATTAGCGATTATAGTGCTTATCCTAAAGATATGGGGGCATTATCTGTATGGTGTAAGGTTTGAGGTGTTTTTTGATCATAAGAGTTTGAAGTATCTCTTTGATCAGAAGGAGTTAAACATGAGGTAAAGAAGATGGATGGAATTTTTCAAGGATTATGAGTTTAGGCTAAACTATCAGCTCGGGAAGGCCAATGTGGTGGCTGATGCCCTTAGTTAGAAGTTATTACATGCATCCTAGATGATGGTTAAGAAAGATAAGCTGGTGAAGAGTTTTAGGGACCTTAACCTTGAAGTTGTGTTGACCCCCTATAGTTTAAGGTTGAATCAGCTTAGGATGACGAGCAATTTCAAAAGTCAGATTGCTTAAGCCCAAATGGAGGAAGAGGAATTCTAGAAACCCATACCGTTAGTGGAAGAAGGAAAGATTAAGGGTTTACTGCAGGTACGGATGGACTATGAAGATTCGAAGGAAGAGTTTGCGTACTCGCAAGTGGTGACCTCTGAAAAAGGATCTTAGAGGAGGCACATAAGAGCTATTTCACTATACTCTCTGGTGTGATGAAAATGTATCAAGATGTTAAGAAGATCTTTTGGTGGCTAAGATTGAAGTGGAACATTGTGGAATTGGTAAGTAAGTGCCTAGTCTGCCAAAAAGTAAAGATTAAGCACCAAAAGCCCTCTGGTATGTTGCAGCCATTGGAAATCCTAGATGGAAATGAGAGAGTGTCCCTATGGACTTCATGATGGACTTACCCAAAACACAAGTTGGTTTCGATGCGATATAGGTAATTGTTGACAATTGACCAAGTTGCTCACTTTTTGCCCATTCAAGTTAACTATCCTTTGGAAAAGTTAGCTTAGTTGTATGTCTAAGAAATAGTTAGGCTGCATGGTGTACCCTTAACTATAATCTTGGATAGGGATGCGAGATTTACCTCTAGATTCTGGGGAGCCTTTCAAAAGGTATTTGGGATGAGGTTTTGTCTATGTACAGCTTATCATTCCTAGACGGATGGATAGTTAAAGAGAACTATCCAAACCTCAGAGGACATGTTGAGAGCCTATATATTGGACAATCAAGGAAGTTAGGATAAATACTTACCTTTGATTGAGTTTGCCTATAACAATAATCATTATGCAAGTATTGGTATGGCACCCTATAAAGCTTTGTGTCGAAGAAAGTATCAATCTCCGTTATGTTGGTTTCAACTAGGTAAGCAAAGCCTATTATGACCTAATCTTGTGAGACAGACCATGAAGCAAATAAGGGGGATTAGGGACAAAATCCTTACGGCTTAGAGCCGCCAAAAGAGTTATGTAGATAAGAGAAGAAAGCCTATAGAGTTCCAAGAAGGACAAAATATGTTCCTAAAAATCATGCCTATGACGGATATAGGTAGAGCTATGAAGGTAAAAAAGTTGAGTCCTCGTTTTCTTGGTCCTTTTCAAATTTTGAAACGTGTTAGGCTAGTTGCTTTTCAAATGGCCTTACCTCCTAATTTGTCAAACTTTCGTGACGTCTTTCATGTGTCTTAGTTGAGAAAATACTATTCCAATCCTAGTCATATCCTTGAACCCGAAAGTGTATAGTTAAGGGAGGACCTAACCTTCAATCTACCATCATCTTAGAGTGTGGATCGTGGGGCAAAACAATTAAGGAGCAAGACCGTACCATTGGTCAAGGTGGCTTGGGGTAAAGGGAATATAAAAGAATATACGTGGGAGTTGGAGTCCGAGATAAAGAATAAGTTTCCGGACTTGTTTACAGGTAACAAATTTTGAGGGCAAATTTCTTTTTAAAGGTGAGGAGAAATGTAACATCTTCAATTTTCCTTCGTGATAAATTACCTCCATAATCCTGAGTAATTAGGCAATCAATGAGAAATTAAAAGATTAATGCTTAATTAAAGAATTTAGTTGGCAATTTGGAAGAAGAAGTTAAGAGAATGTTTAATTAAGATTAGAGAATTTTTCATTAAGTGAGTGAAACTCTTAATGGCTTAATCAAGCACTAATCGATAATAATTAAGTTAATCGAGTTTAATTAAGGATAATTAAGCTTAATTATAAGTTTAATTTTCTTAATCATGTTCTTATGTGTTAATCACTAATTCTTGCCTAATCAAGTTAATTAAGTTGCAAGAGCACTTAATCACATCATTAAAATTCAAATTAAGTCAACTAGACAATAAAGTAAAGGGTGATGTCACTAAAGCAAAAAACATTAGACAAGACTACTTTATATAAGAGTAGGTGCACTATTTGTCCTCCTATCATCCAATTTGTCCCCTTAATTAGCACAAAGTAAAGCAAAAATATCTCCCCCCTTGCCCATATGTGCTACGGCCACAACAACAACAACAACAACACACACACACACACACACACACACACACACACTATCATATTCATTTCGTGTCATTCCATTCTCTCTGTTGCTTCTAAATTGTCCAACTTCTTTCTACATTCTCTCTTCTTTTTCTTCTTCTTCTTCTCCATTCTCCATCTCCATAACCAAACCTTCTTCAGTTAGCCCTTCAAAGACCACATCTTTTGGTCTCTGAAGAAAAGATTTAAACACTACAAGACTCATTTTCACAAGATCTCAAGAGCTCTCATCCTCTCCAAGCCAAAACCACCACCTTCATCTACTTGGAAGAACACCATCTTCTTTATTTTCTTCTTCTTGGAGGTGCTAAACTCATCACTAGGTAGTGATCTCTACTCTTTTCTTTTTGTTACTCAACAAGCTTGAAGCTTGGCCCCACTATGGCCAAGATCGTCAAGTGAGAACTTGAGAAAGTTTCCTTTTCTAGGAAAAAGTTTGCTTCTTAAACCTTGTCCATAAGTGTTCATGTGGATATCTTGAGTTTTCTTCATGAGTACCTTAGAAGTTTCTATTTTTAGCAAAATATGTTCTTGATCTTGTTCATAAGTTGTTCTTGTTTATCGAAAGTTTCCCTCTTTGAATGCTCTAAATTTTCCATTTTTCTTTCTTGATGCATGAGTTTTCTTAACGTATTCTTATGGGTTGTTAAAAAGAATGATGTTCTTGGTAGTTTTTGGTTTAAAGTTGGTTTCTTCCCTTTTATGAGCTTATGATTGGAAAAGTTCTAATCTTTAAGATAAGAATATAATTTTGGAGGCTCATACTTCCATAAAAGATAAAACTTTATAATCACTTTCATAAAGTATATGACTTTATAATTATAAAGGTGAAATCTTGCTGAAAATAAAAACAATCCCTTGATTATTGGTGAACATGATGTTGTTGGGCTCATGAGCGTGGTTATACATTGTCATGACCTAAGAGACTAAAGGGATCTTGAAATCCTTTGGGAACAGAAGTATGATTTGGGTCTCTGAGCATACCATAAACCTAGGAATCACTAAGTGTACTATCTCAAGGAAAAGAAATAATTACCTAACTTAGTTAACTTAAACAAAGTGTTCCTTAAGGCTTGTACACACAAAATAACAACAAAATAATTTCATATAAGGACTAAGTAACTAAAAGATTACATATATTTATTTTAACTATGTGGTTCTCTCATGAGTAGACATGAAGAATCATTTTATGACAGATAAAACTTTCTATAAAGAATAACACAATTATAATTCCTTTAGGGGATGAAGGTATGATGCCTTTGAGCATGATGTATGATTAATTTGATTGAGCATTGACTCAGGATTGAATGATTGTGGATGATTGGTATGATGATGTGAGATGGATATAATTAGTTATTGGTTGAATTTCCATGTTTGGCATTTTGGGGAACCTCCAGTCTACTCATTACATTGTCGGATTTCTGCCAAAATTATGAACTTAGTCATATCATTACATACCTACATTTGTCTTGTCAATGATTTCAATGTATGAAAGATATGGTCATAACAAAAGAAAAGAAAGAATAGGATATGACCTTTCAATCACTTTGGTAAGGGAAGTGAAAGACGGTCATCCATAAAGACTCAAGGAACCTCTATAGGGGAGGCAAGGGTGACATGGAGGACCCTCCAACATAGAGACACCATTGTCTACTTAGTTTGATTTGGTTTTGTACTGCGTGACAACAGTCACGGAATGAGCTTATGTCCAAAAGCAGTTTATTTCAAAGGGAAAGTAAAAAATGTTGAACACATGCTAAGAATGAAAGTAAAGTCAAAGTGAAGCCATGGTGAAGTTAATGAGTTCACATAGAAATGCATGCATCTATATTATCCATATGCATCATGAATGTTTCTCCTATGTCTTAGCATGTATGTTTCTATATGATGTTATGATTATGATGTTAAACCTAAAAGTAACTTGCTTCAAGATTTATGTTTTCAAGGTTATTAAAATTAAACGTATGCATGTCCACTATTTTTATAATTAAGCCTAAAGTGGCTGGGACGACGATGATGACACAGTAGTTGTCTAGTCACAATCTATTGAGAAATCTAGTATTTCTCACTCTTACGTTTCTGTGCCATCTTTAGAGGATGCCAGTGTCGGGCACGTTGGTGATATTTATTGCGTTCCCAGTATGGCTTTGGCACTTTGACCCAGTGCTGAATGCTGTCTACGAGCGTAGTTATAAGGGTCTACATCTTCCACGGCCGTCCATTCCAGGTACCCGTTATAAGCCCTTTTTTCTATCTACACCAGCTTATGGTGAGGTCACCTTGGATGATATCCATCCCTCTTTCAGCCATCGAGGTACCCCATCGATAGCGAGTTTGACTCGGATACCCGTCTGACGTCGACTGTTTCTTTGATTCCGATCCTTCTGAACCATCCTATCCAAGCTACTGTAACATCCTCAACTTCGTGTTAGGCTAAATTATCTCAGTAACCCTGAGTAATTAGGCACTTAATGAGAGATTATGAGATTAAGGCTTAATTAAGGGATTAACAGAGTGATTATGAGCTAATTATAAGGAGCAAAGTCAAGAGAATGCTTAATCAAGATTAGATAATCTCTAATTAAGCAAGTCAAATCCTTAATAGCTTAATTAAGCACTAATCACCCTTAATTAGCTTAATCGAGTTTAATTAAGGATAATTAAGCTTAACTGCAAGAATCTTTTTTATTAATCATGTTCTTGTGTGTTAATTACTAATCCTTGCTTAATCATGTTAATTAAGTTGCAAGAGCACTTAATCATATAATTAAATTCAAATTTAGTCAACTAGACAACAAAGCAAAGGTGATGTCACTAAAGTACAAAAGCATAAGACAAGTTTGCTTTTTGTAAGAGATTGTACATGCTTTGTTCCCCTATCATCCAATTTGTCTCCTTGAACCTTAGTTAACGCAAAATAACACAAAAATATCTCCCCACACCTCTTAATACTTTATGGCTACAACAACAATACACACACACTCTCATTTTCATTTTGTGTCTTCCTATTTTCTCTCTTAAACTCAAATCCTCCAACTTCTCTCTACACTTTTCTTCTTCTTCTTCTTCTTCTTCTTCATCTTCTTCCTTTCTCCACCACCTCCATAACGAAAACTCTCACTAAGCCCTTCAAAGACCACATTTTTTGGTCTTTGGAGATAAGATCTAAACACTATAAGCTTCATTTTCAGGAGAACTCAAGAGCTTTCTTCTTGTTCTTCCAAAACCGCCACCTTTACCACCTTGAAGAGCTATCATCTTCTCCATTTTCTCCTTCAAGAACATGCCATTTTCAAGTTTAGGTAGTGATCTTCACTCTTCTATTTTGCTTACTCAAGAAAGCTTGAAGCTTAGTTCCTCTCATGAGCAAGATCTTCAAGTGAAAGCTTGAGAAAATCTTTCATGCTCTTCATGAACAAAAGTTTCTATTTTTGTTAAAATATGTTCATGTTCTTGTTCATGAGTGTTCTTGATTCTTTTGAAAAGTTCCTTTCTTTAAGTGCTTCAAAGTTTCTATTTTCCTTTCTTGATGCATAAGATCTTGATGTTTCTTGTGAGTTGCTTGGAAAAGAATGATGATCTTGGTGGTATTTTGTTTAAAGTTTGTTTCTTTTCTTATGATGAGTTTATGATTAGAAAAGTTTCATCTTTACAAGTTTTTGATGATTTGATAAGACTATGAACATTCCAAACGTATAAAGCTTTAAAAGTTTGCTTCTTAATGTGTGAAAAGTGGCGCCATTGTTATGGGTGTCACATAGTTCCATTTTGTTCTTTTTGAAGATAAGAATAGGTGTAAAGATTTGATCTTCTTGGAACATGAAGGCTTTTAAGTCATAAAAATGAAAATTTGTCACCTTATGTCTTAAAATTGGAATCTTGAAGACAAGGTCTTTCATAAAGTTTCAAACTTTAATCAAGAATGAAATTTTTAAGTCATAAAAGTGTCGGCTTGCAACTTTTAATCCATAAAGTTTGCATCTTGAGTCAAAATAATGCATAAAGTGTTAGCTTTTGTAAAGACGAGACTTTCTAATTCTAAAGTTAATATCTTATATCATTGTTTCACAAAGTAGGAATCTTTTAGACTTTAAGAGAACTTTAAACCATAAAGTTGAGACCTTGATGGTCTTAGAATAATTAAAAGTGTCAACTTTTATAAAGGACAAGACTTTATAGTTCAAAAGTTAGTATCTTGTATAATTATTTCATAAAGATTTAATTTCTAAGACAAGAGTATAATTTTAGAGGCACTTACTTTCTAAAAGAATGAAACTTTATAATTACTTTATAAAGAATGATAACTTTTATAACGTTTAAGGAAAGATCTTGTTATGTTAATGATAAAAGCTTGAAACTTTGCAACTTGAATAAGCTAGAAATCACCCTTGGTAATTAGTGAACATTGTGTTGTTGGGGTTCATGAGTGTGGTTATGCATTGTCATAACCCAAGGACTAGAAGGATCTTGAAATCCTTGGGAACAGAAGTATAGGGCCTTTGAGCATACCATAAACCTAGGAATCACTAAGTGCACTATCTCAAGAAAAGGAAATAATTATCTAACTTAGTTAATTTGAATAAGTGCTCCATAAAAAATGCATACAAGTGAAGAGTAATTTCACGTGAGGACTAAGTAACTAAAAGACTACATACACATTTGTTTTTAACTATGTGATTCTCTCATGGGTGACCACGGGAAATCATATGATGGCTCGTAAGACTTTCCACAGAGAATAACACAACTATAAATCCTTCAGGATATGAATGTATGATGCCATTAGGCATGGGGTATGAGAAGTTTGATTGAGTATTGTCTCATGATTGAATGATTGGTGTGATGATGTGAGATTGATATAGTGGACTATTGATTGAAAGTTTTATGATTGGCATTTTGGGGAGGCTCCGATCTAGCCGTTATGTTGCCGAATTTCCATCAAAATTATGGACTTAGTCATTTCAATGCATATGTCTTGTCAAAGAAGTACTATACATGTAAAGTAAAATGATAAGAAAAGAAAGAATGAGATATGAACTCTCAATCACTTTAGGTAAGTGAGAGATAGTGATCCACAAAAGACTTAAGAAACTTCAATGGGGGAGGCAAGGGTGATATGGAGAACCCTCCAACTTAGAAGTAACTAACATCAGCTTAGTCTGATTTAGTTTAATACTGCGTGACGATGGTCACGGAATGAGCTCTTGTTCAAAAGCAGTCTATTTCAATGGAAAAGTAAAGAATGTTAAGCATGTGCTAAATATGAAAGTAAAGTTAAAGAAAAACTCTGGTCTAGTCTAAGAAGTTACATAAATGTGCGCATCTTCATTCTTTCATTTGTATGGTCATGAACATTTATACTATACTCTTACATGTATATGTTCTTATATTGTGGCTTTCAGTTTCATTATATTATCTTTATATCAGAAAGATTAATAGAAACCCGTTTCAGGAACCTATGTTTTCAAACCTTATAAAAATGGAGTTTATGCATGCTCACTGTTTTCATAATTAAACCCGAAGTGGTTGGGATGATGATGATGACACATTAATGGTCTAGTTGGGATTCTACTGAGAAATCTTGTATTTCTCACTCCTACATTTCTGTGTCATCTTCAGACAGAGATGATGACATCCTCGATAGCATTTTCATTGGTACCTGACTGGATAAGATAAAGAATTGCCATGTTTCTTCGCCTAGCTAAGGAGGATTGTGATAGTAACATAGCGTTTTCACTTTCTTAAGAGCCCTAGCTGGGCAGTTTATGTGTAATTAAGAGCATGTGGGAAGTCATGCTACTTAATTTGACCTATTATATATGTGATAATTATTTAGTGTAATGATGACTCTTGATTTTCTATGATTACATTATTGGCTTGAGGTATTGTGTTATGTTTTTTCAATTTTGTCATGCGTCTTTCTAGTAACTCCACAATATGGGGAATAACATCCATATGTATGCGAGTAAGTACGCACTTAAAGGCTCAGTTTTCAAGCATAAAAGTTTTACAAAAGAAAAAAAATTACAAGCTATTTTCATATATTATGCTAATTTCAATTATAAAAACTTCCGCTAATTAAGAGTAACAACTAGTAATGTCATAAAATGACTTAAGCATAAGATGTTATTATTAGGGTGTTACAGCTACCATGTGGAGACTGACCCATTCAAGCTCTCCTACCCTACAGTTATTCACCCATCTTTTGATTCTTTTGTTTCATCTGTTGGCCCAGCACCACCCCCGTTTCATGGTCGTGGGTTTATTTGTACCCGCTCTGTGCCACGTGGAAGTGGGTGTGCTCGAGGAGGAAGATGTGGTGATGTTGCTCTTGGTGGTTTCAGGAATATTTACCTTCTGTCTGATGGTTGACTTGGACAGTACATGCAGAGCCAAGCATGAGGATAGCCCTTTTTGATTGGTAGTTATAGTGTTATCATTTTCTTTTGGCATGTATGGGTGGATAGGATTTTTGGTGTATTTTCCTGATGATGCATTTGGTTAGGTTTCTTTTTTAGGGCTGACAATAGATATCAGACCCATTTACCTATTATGTATGCTTGTTATTCTATTATTAACAATGCTAAACTCTTCTAGCTGTGGAATGATATTATATTTATCTTAGATGACTAATCTATATGATGTCATTATTTATTTTATTGCACCGCTTATACGAGATAGTGACATTTGATATTATCCTTTCGTGATGCATGTATGGCTCTTGGTTGTTCTTCTCATTCAAAAAAGAAAAAAAAAAAGAAAAAGAATTTACCTTTATTTTTAGTATAAAGTAATTTCAAATAGTAATGTTAGTTCAGCGAGCAAAAGTAATGACTAATAATTCCATAATATGACTTAAGCATAGCATGGTACTATTAGGGTGTTACACCCACCTTAGTTTTTCTTGAATTGGACTAAAGTCCAGGTCATGCATCTTGTAGTTGTCCTGAGATATTTGTTGTAGACTTGAGGTTTGTTCTGTATATTGGAATGTTTACGAAATATATATAAAAATGTATTTTAGTTATCCACTAATGTCATGGGGCCCACATAATTCCCGTAATCGGAATTTTTTTGCTATTGCCCTTCGCAACAACTATAAACCCTTAATTACAACTTTGCCATTATAATAAAAAAATTCCAATTTTGCCCCTTCTTTCACTACGATTTGCCTATTTACTATTTTGCCCTTGTCTCGGGCCTGAGCTTCTTCCTATATGAGACTATCCCTAGAGTTAGGGATGTTACAGTTCTCCCCTCTTTTTAAATTTTTTGTCCTAAAAAATTCTATATTCTTTAATCTATAGGGGAAACTCTCTCTTCGGGTTTATGTCCCGTTTCAAGTCTACCCACTAGAAGTTCCACCATCTCAGACTATTCCTAGCATGCCAACAATTGGCCTTCATGGGCAACAATGTGTTCTTGGGAGTTCCTTGTAACATTAACATCGAGGATGTCCCTAATAAGCCTACTGGGTGCCATAGGCTTCTATTCGCGCAAAACTTTGTATTGAGGTGATCAAGCTTAACACTCAGTCGGCTACAACACTGACAACAAGGCTACCATGCCAAATCATCTATGTCCTTATCACACAAGGGCCTAAAGCATGACTTATTTAGACTCTCAGAGTAGGCCTCGAAAGCATAGTTAGTCCATCCCAAGGCCTATATAGGATGAATTGCTCTGATACCAAAATGTGACACCTTCCATCATATAAGTCATGCTCGAGTCGTGGAGTTATATTTATAGGTTGCTATAGTGCTATAGAAACTTATAACTTAATAAAAATATAATATATGACCCTGATAATATCATACTTTATTATTGAATAAGGATTTATAATCTCAAGTCTCTGATACATATAAAATATAATAATTACAATTTGTAAGAAATTTAATAAACATTATATATAGAAGTAGTCTTGGCCTGCAATTATTGCTTCGTAGTTGTAAGCCACCCACCTTAGTTTTCCCCAAACTGGACTTAACTCCAGGTCATGCATCTTGTAGGCATCCCGAGATATCTTCTGCAGACTTGAGATTTGTTTTATACATTGGAATGTTTATGAAAAACATACAAATAGGTATTTTAGTTATCTAATAATGTCGTGGGGCCCACATATTCCTAGAATTGGGATTTTTCTTGTAACACATCAAAGCAGAGAGCGTCAAATTAGCACTGTTAGTTGATTTATTTTGTTTCATTAGAGAGATACACTTAATTAGGTTTGAAATATGAATGTTAGGGTTAGGGGAAATTTAAATTGCCATGTGAAAAAAATCTTATGAAGCCTATTAGCAATGTTTGCTAATGTAAGGAAAATTGGTTTAATTTTGATGTTGTATGCCACAAACACTGAATCATTAGAAATTTATACTACATGATGATATGAGTATCAGTAAAAATCTCTAGAATATGTGGCCATAATTCAGCTACCACCTTATTCTTATTGGCTAAAATATGGCCACACACTTTGGAAGCTAAGCACAATTGAGTCATTCTTGATATCCACCAATCACAACATATGAGTCACCTTCATTTTTATGACTCACAACCAAACTAATTCTAATATTCTCCTTTCAAATTCGACCTCCCTACACACCAGACCATTTTCTTCCTTATTTCATCTCTTCATCCTTAATTCTTCATGCTACTTCTATACCTTCACCCAAAACTGGCTTCCTTATTAGCTCAAAGTTGAATTTGAGGTAGGATTCTTGAGTTTTGTTGGATATTAAATTTCATGTGACCTATTAGGGTTTCTCGGTTCCTCTTTGCTATGATGTTGTATGATGATTATATAGCTTATTTCAAATGAATTAACATAGGAATTCTGGGTTTGAGTTGGAAAATTTATCAAAATATCAAAGAATACCCTTAAACAGAATTGCTGAAACTGAACCCTAGGGACTTATCCATACCACAAATGATGTGTTTTGACCTATATAATTCAAAATTTAATGAAGTCATTTTTAAATGAAACTAGACATCAGAGCTTTCCAACCATATAAATTATAAGACCATTAGACCTGATATGTCTAGTATTCTGACTAGTATGAGTTGTGAAGCACATAACTCGCCCTATATAACTTCAAATCGAGTGCAACAAATTTGTTTAAAAATTTGCCATATAGAATATTATGCCGTAAAAACTTCGAATTTAGATCTAAATTGTGTTTGCTCCTAGTAATTCTTTAAACTTGACCTAAGGCTCTGTTCAAGTGCAATATGGCAATTCCCTTTAGTCTAATTTGAGAGCCTATAACTTGGACTCTTCTTATCCATTCAATATGAATCTTATAAGGGATGAAAGATAGTTCAGTAAGCTTCATTTAGATATAAATTTCAGACAAAACTAATAAAGATTGGATTTTTAGTGAATTTTTACATTTAAGTGCTCAAATTTGTCAAACAATAGGACGATCTTAAGTAAAATTTTAATAACTCAATATATACTCTTAAAAACTTAGTGGCACCAAAGAGGATTAAAAATAGACTAATAATGCACAATATTTTAAATTTTCAAATTTAAAAGAGTTAAAATACAATTATGGTGTAATTTATAAAATAGGACAGATTTAAAAGTTTTGAAGTGCATTGATAGATTCCATAAAGTAGGAAGCTCTTGAATCATGAATAGACAATGAATGAGATTATTGCTGAGATTCTCGATTAAACTAATGTAAATATTGATGTATGGTTATGATTGATTTTGGTATCTTGATTGGCTAGCTGAGAATTACTCTGTTACATTTTAGGGAAGCTTTATATTTAGCCATTATGTTGCCAAATTCTCGACAAAAGTATATGAACTATGCATCATGAATATAACTCCTCTAGCATATGTCTTCATGATTATATGATTAAAGATATAATGATCATTTCATATTACTTAGGTAAGCCCTTGAACAAATTTAAAGGAAATAAGTCGATGGGAGAGTTAAAAAAAGTAAATCTGACAATTTTGTATAGGAACGTATTCGATCATGAAAAGCAGGCTTTTATCCAGAGTTGAGAAAGAGGCCATTCACCTCCAAGGGACCAAGTATGGTTGAAAGATAAGAGCAAACATCCTAGGGATAGTGATACGTAATGCCTAGATGTGTCAAATAAAGCATGAGAAAAGTGAAGTTCATAATGTTAAGCACATTTATATGGTTTAGCATGTGCATCCCCATATAAATACTGTGTGGTTATCATCATTATTATTATGGTTGCAATTTACCTATTGCTATTCTTATATCTACTCTGGAAGCTACCAAATGATTGTTAAAAATAATTTACTTCGAGAGAATATATTTTCTAAACTTAGTAAATGAATTTATATATCTATGCATGAGACCACTTTTTCTAAATAAATCAAAGCAGCTGGTATGGCGATGATGACATAAATTATCATGTAACTTAGGAATCCTACTGAGAATGGAAATTCTCATGCCCACATGTTTCCCGTGTTGTCTCCAGAGAACTCAGGGGGGCTTAATGAGGATCCAAATCAATAGAATTTAACTTTTGTCGAAGACACATTGACGAACACATCCTTATATACTAGTACTAGCAAATTGTTTTATTAGCTGAAACTTCTAGTAGTCTTGCTTATGTACCTAAAAAGAATTGTATTGTAAAATACCTATTTATGGAATGCAAAAGATGTTACATTTTCTCAAAACTTGAGGCAGGGAATAAATCAAGGTCCATTTAATTGATGGTAGCAACTCCTGATATAATGTTATAACTTAAGCATAATATTACAATTGGGAAGGTGTTACATTTCTACTACTGCCTCTTGCGATAATCATAAACCCTTAATTATGACTTTGCCATTATAATCTAAAAATTTTAATTTTGCCTCTTCTTTTACTAAGGTTTGCCTATTAACTATTTTGCTTTTACCTCGGACTCAAGCTTCCTTCTATATAGGGTTATCTCCATAGTCGGGGATATTACACAAAAAATATACTTAAAAAGTATTATTATTGCACCACCATTTATCTCTTTTAAAATAAAACTTTATTCCTTAATCATTCTCATTTGCATGGGTTCAAATGCTAGTATTTATACCCTATCCATTTCATTTTATCATAAAAGAATTTTGATTCATAATGCGTGTCATGCTTAAATTTTACCCCTCACAATATTCTAAACACTCCAATAATCGAGAAATGTATAAAGACATTAATAAAAATGATTCAATTAGATGTTGAAAATGAGGAAGGATATTTTAGTTAAAATATTTCATATAATTGAAATTTATTGTGATTATTCTTTTGTAACATCCTCAATTTCATTTATTGTGTTTCTCTTTATTCATATTCTTAGTTTATTCCAATACATAATTTTTCATAATTAGTAATTATTAATGGATCTTAATATTAATATTTATAAAAACTCATTAATTGGCATTCATGAACTTTGTACAATTGAGATTTTCTAAAACCTCCTTTTTTTTAAGGGTCAAATAGCCATGTATTAATTAAATATAATTATATGTATTCCCTTAATACCTTATCAATTATTGATATTCTTTGATTTGCTTCAACTCATTTATGGATAGTTTTAATTTTTTTTTCTACTCATTTATTAGTATTTCATAATTCTATTAATTGGTATTACCTCAATTATGAATATTTAGTACAAGTTCAAAAAAACATTTATGAATATACTTAAATATATTATTTATTGCCTTATTTTTTTCTTTATGAGCGCAAGTGTAGTCATACACATGGACACACTTATACATAGATATATAGACACATGCCCAAACTCTCAAATAATATACATTCGTTGAAGATAAAATTGGATTCAATAATATGATGGCGCTGTTTCACTTTCTACTGCTTAGTTTGTGCATATCATGCTATGAAGTTGATGCAGGAAGTAAAATTCAACCAGAGAGACAACAAAGTTTCAGTACATCACAAGGCCTCAAGAGCAACTTGGTATTGCAATTTGAACTTTCATGTTCTAAAATTTATGATTAATGATCATTTCTTAATGTGATTTCATTATTTACTTGATTATCATTTGGTTAATATATGCAGCGTACAAAAGATAATGATTTCGAATGCATTGATATCCACAAGCAACCTGCTTTTAACCATCCTTTACTGAAAAACCACAAAATCCAGGTAATTTTGATCTTATTAGTGAAACAATTTGTTAGAATTCTGCTAATTTTTTTAGCACACTAACTTTATTCTATTGTCAAACATAATCATCAATTGACTTAATATGAGGGGATGAAAGTTGTATTAATCCCAGCAAGTTCTACTTTGTCCATCCATTTCACATAGAGCATGTAATTAATATAGTTTGGTACACATATAGAGCTGATTGAGATGGTAAGCAACTTTGACCCCTGAGAGAAAGATGCTAGTTTTAGTCTTAAACTACATAAGCTTTGTGCTCTCACAATGAATCCTTAAACATGATTGTGTAATATGTTCATTTTGTTGTAACAACACTTAATAAATTGGTAACACTTGTACTTGAATGCCAAATTTTGTGATCATCTTATTAAACAAATTTTCAAATATTAATTTCTTACAATAGCAATATCAAATTGTGCTATAACCTACTATTCTCTTGCCTTGAGTATCTCACTTCTGCTGTTGTGCTTACCTTATCTATTTAGTCATTCCTTTAAATATATTATGAATTTTTTTAATCCAATTTTGATAATAAAGTATGCATATATTATAACCTTGCGTTTTGTCTTGCCATTGAAAAAAGCTTAAACCAACTTTTGCACAAGATAAAGTGCTCAGTAGATCATCATCATATGTTGGTAAAGCTTTGAAGGTTTCCAATTCTATTAAAGGATGTCCATTAGGAAAGGTGCCTATTCACAAGATGACTATAGGGCATCAAATGAGCACTAATTCTTCTAAAGAATCACATGCTGAAGATTTTCGCCAATATTCCCAAAGGTACCCTGGGCATCATGTAAGTCAATATTTTTTATTGATATATTTGACCTTGGAAATTTTGTGGTTCATGGGTTGTCATTATATTGTGCATATAGAAATATTACTTTAAGAGTGTTGTTTGACACCAGTATCTGTAGACAATTTTCAGATCATATTTGATACAACCATTTCTCATTATAACTTATGACTCTATAAAAGAAAGCTATTCTAATCACTTGTACAATTTTACTGTTTTAAATATAATAATCATGCAAGTTATATTTTTCTCTAGGATATGAACATTTTAAGGAATCTACAATGCATAACCTATTTTCACTAAAGGTGAAATCATGTTTAAAATTAAAGTAAAAAATTTATTTCTAGAAATAAAAAGATAGTCATTAGAATTAGGGGTGAAAACTAGTTAAATCGGACAAGACTGGTCGCTTACATAGACCTAAGCTATTTTTAAAATATGCCTTAAATTTTTAAATTACCTAAATAATAACAACGTATTATATGTTATTCAGTAATATATATCAGCTGATCGGCTTAAAATGGCTTCTTAAATGCCTAAAAAGTTGGCATTGTCACTTAAATAGGCTTTTAAACAAAGCGTTGGTCTAACTTGTGTATGAATAGGCCAGTTTAAAACAAATATAATGCAAGTTAGGTTATAAGCCCCCAATTGACCTCATCGTCTATTTCTACCCATGATAACATTTGAAAACGTACATCAGTGCAAAGTATCGTTTAGGTTAATAGTTTATATCAATTGACTTGTGTTTAAAATTAATAGATTAACATGTTAATTTGTCAATTGAAATTGAGGAATTAAGACTTATGGAATAACCTTTTATTTTAATTATTTATTTATTTATTTTTATCTTTTTTATGGTTTGAACATACTTTCTCAAACACCTTGGCTAATACTTTCTCAGACACCTTGCCTAACTAACCTTCATTTATCTTAAATTATAAATTAATAATAATTTATATTAATATCTTTGATTGGTTAACCAAAATTTTTCTTAGATTTCACAAAAAATATCATTTATGTGTAGAATTTGTATCTTGTATATAAAGAATGTACAATAGTCCAGATCAAAAAAAGAATGTATAGCAGGCTATTAGTTAAAATCAAGATCAATATCAATTATATAATAAGTCTTTTTCTATTAGTTAGTAATTATAAACCAATTAATATCTAGAGTTATATATTTACTTCAAGTAAGTGATTTATTCTAACATAGTTTTATGATCCTTGTAGTTTGCTACTGTTGATACAACTCAAAATATGACGTATCACGGAGCACGTGCAGCCATTGGCTTGTATAATCTATCATTGCAACCTAACCAGTATAGCTTTTCTCAAATTTGGCTACAAAATGGTCCACTTGCAGAACTTAATATCATAAAAGCTGGATGTGGGGTACGTTAATTTTTATTATATTTATGTCAAGAAAGACTTTTTATGATATTATCTAAATAAAAAGGTAAAAAATTGATTTTTAAATCCTCTACTTTAATCTATGTCATAATACGTGTGGTGTTTAATTTGTGATTTCATTTCTTATTTTTATATTCATTATCTTTTCTAACTTAATATCCTTATCATTAATCATGTATTAGATTCATCCAAGCTTATATGGAGATAGTCAAGTAAGAATAACTAGCTATTGGACTGTGAGTAACCCGAGCTAATGTTTTGTATTTTAATATTGTTTGACATTGGTGGTTTTGCTTAATATGGCATATACATGCAGGCTGATGGCTATCGAAAAACTGGATGCTTTAATGCTTTGTGTCCAGGCTTTGTGCAAATTCACCAAATTTTGGCGCTTGGAGGTCCTCTCAAACCTCCAAGATCTACAATTGGGTCATTAGATAAAGTGGTTTGGTATGTTAAAGTCAAGCAGGTAAATTTGATTATTCTTATCTTAAAGATATAAAACTATTATTTTTATGAAAATGTTGTTTTTGTAATTTTTTTAGTAGGTTCTTAAAATAAATTTTACTTATCATTTTGCAATCTAAAAGTGAAATTGAAGAATTAATAATAATTAAATATAGATAAAGATCAATAAATCATTATGAATTAATTTTCTCTTTAACTTTTGTTACTTCCAAACTATAATTTGTTAATGTCAAATGCTAGTAACTAATTTGGTTGCATTTTAATTATTTAAATATTTGTAGGATCAATCAACAGGTCATTGGTGGTTAATGGGTTCTGCTGATGATGTTGCAATTGGCTATTGGCCAAAGGAAATATTAACTCACTTAGGTGGAGGATCTTCTTTGATTAGATATGGTGGCGAAACTTTTGCTCCTTCAAACATGGCCAGTCCGCCGATGGGTAGTGGGAGATTGCCCAAGGAGTTATTTCGTAACTCGGGTTTCATGTCAGAACTTCAAATTGTGGATTCGGAGTATAAAGAAAACGATGTGAATCATGATGAAATGAAGATATATAGTGATAGCAGCTCAAATTGCTATGATGTTTTGTACCATGGTTATGAAGGGTCTGTGTTTAAGCAGGCTTTTCTCTATGGTGGACCTGGCGGCCAATGTGGTATATGATTGTATTTGCAATTATATTTGATAAAGTTTAGTTCATCATTGACATAACATACTTAAGATTTAGCACCATTACATTGCAATGTCCAAGGATAATGTGAAGTATAAAAAATTAAAGAAATTTAACTAATTAATATTTTGAATGACTCAAATTAATTCATTGTGAAATTCTTAATAAATAACATGATCAGATTCTAGGGTTGATTGGATTATTTAAAAATGATGAGAATTTATTTGTATCACTACAATGAATGTAACACTTTTCTAAGTACAATATTATACTTAAGTCATCATATTACACTTAAGGATTGCTACTAATAAATTAGCGGACTCTGTTTGACTATTCACTCTATTTCCAAGAAAATGGTGAAATAGCCTTTGTCGTAGTACGAAGTAACTATATAAGCAAGCAAATAAGGATAATAGAAATTCTCTTATATTACAGTAGCAATTACTAAGTTACATAGTTGTCACGACCCAACCCAAGCCGTAACCGGCGCGTAGGGACACGTCCCTAGTAAACCTACTTTAGACTTTATTCTAATAGAAAATCGGGCAAAGTTTTTTTTGTATATAGGACTATTCCCAATTAAGAATCCTCGCCCTGCATAGAACATACAAATATGCAAACTCATTGGGGATCTAGGCATTCTCTGAATGCACCCCACAGCATATAATATGAGAATTTCAAACATAATCACTTATGAAAATGTGTTTAGATAACTATTTAAGAAGCTTTAATCCATAATCATTGAGATTTAAACTAATTACAACTCAAAACAATAATATACATATTACAACATATGACCCAACACAAGGAGGACTTTGCTTGTAGGTTATTGGAGCACTTTTAGAAATTTTACGCCTAACTTAAATTTTGAAACTTGTAGCTAGCTGTGGAAGCTTGAGCACAATTCTGCATCTGTCTAAAAACATGGAGAGAAAGAAAGAGTGAGTCATACAGATTCAGTGAAGGATAATATACCTATAACAGGAGTGGGACAAGCTTTAACATTAACTTTTAACAAAAAAATAACTTCATAAAACTTCTTACATCCCTTCTTAAGAAAATACTTTATCTATACATAAAAGCCCATAAAACTTCTGGTAAAACATATATGATATTTAATATCTGATCTATCTTCAAAACTTCTATAGCTCATTAGAGCACTTATCAATTCAACTAAATATAATTTCTTTATGTCAATTCCTATGCGTTCTTACTCATGGCTTGAAGTACATAATAGTTTCAAGGAATTTCCTTAATTTCAACATCAACAAAATATATTTCAACTAATAAATAGGGATCTTAAACATAAATGCATAAGACAGAAATACTTAAACATAAATACATAAGATAAAATTACTTTTTCAAACATAGGGAGTAAATACTTATTTCAATATCATAACAGAACTTAAAGGAGGATCCTATTTCAGAAATAACTGCTTGACTGGATGGCCCTGTGGCTATCCCAGCAGTAAATAACTGATCTCACGCCTGTGCGTGTCTATATCTATCGGACATGTTGGCCGACATGCAGGGATAGCAATCACCCTGCTAGCTGGGTTATACGAGGTGCACCAAGGCTAATGCTGTTGCCATTAGCAAACAGTGCTGTTATAGTTTCCTCTCTTTAGGAAGGCACTCACACTTGTTGGGTCTTCTTCATGCCTCATGTGAGTCCTTGAAAACACATTTCCTTTCTAACTCCTTGTTAATAAAACTTTTCTTTATCTCAAAATCATATACTTTCTTGCTCATAACTTTAAATGCATAATAAGATTCAAGAATCCTCCATAAAACATTAAATTTAAACTATCTCTTTCAATCAAATTGGTCAAAGCATTAGCTCTAAGAACATAACCATTTCTAATAACTGGAAACTTCATATTTCTCTATCATGTTACTCAAATATCATAAATCAACTTCTCTAAGAGCTTGTGTAACAACCCGATTTCTGACTTCCGATATCGTCACTTAAGGTTTGAAATTTCCAACTTCCGAGTTTGTCTTTAACTTTCAGACAAATTCCGACTTCCGACATTAGTAATACGATGTCATAGTTCCGATTTCCGACTTAGTCTCCAAGTCTGGCTGTATTTTCCGAATTATGACCTTATGCACGTAATACGCGATTTCCGACCTTAGGAGTGCTCAAACGGATTGTCTTGAATTTTACGATTTCCGACTTCGTGTAAGCATGCAAGAATTCCGACCTCATCATTCACGATTTCCGATCTTACGATGCTCAAATGGAATGGCTTGGATTTTCCAATTTCCGACCTTAGCATGAATTATAATGTATACGATATCCGACTTCCGAGTTTATCTGAATTGGTCTCCAAGTTCGGACAAAATTTTCACGACTTCCGAATTCGAGGCTATTGCCAAGAGCTTTTCATTTCTATGATTTTTCCGATTTCCGATATTAAGTGTTGAGTTCCGATCTTGAGTTCATTAGCAGGAGCTTCTCATTTCTCTATCCTCCCTATTTCCGAGATAGAGATCCATAATTCCCAATTTACGGCTTTAAGTGCTTGGCTTCACATCAGGCTTTGCTTTCAAGTTTTGAATAAACCAGATAATATTCCCGAGTTTCGACTTTATCTGAATAGATAGGCACGGATTCCGACCTTAAGAGTGCGAGTTCCGACGTCATGTTCAGATATGTTGGGAGCGAGTCTCACTTTTCTGGCGACGTGGAGAGCAAATTTGACACAGAAAAGAGAGACATGGCTGAACCTTGCCCACAAAATTTCACCCAATCAAAGTCACTCATTCTAACTACCACTTCGGAGCCTTGTCTATATATATCCTTCTCCTGCCTCTTCAGCTCATTTTCTTACGTTGCTTCCCTTCCTCACTTCAGCTCTCCTTCCTCTTCTCAACTTTCCCACTCTATCCAGCCTTCAAGTTCAACCCAGCTCTATTTCCAAACTCAAAGCAAGAGGTAGAGGTTTTGATTCCTGTCTTGATTTTTCTGATTTTGAATGATTATTGGTGGTTTAATTCTTCAATTCTGATATATTGACTAAGTGATTCATAATGAATTGTGGCTGGTTTATTGACTGTTTGTGAAATTAAAGTTGAATTGGAAATAAGAAAGGATTCAGATTTGGAGAAGTTGAGAGACTGGGAAACTAAAAACCTTCGGCAGTCCGTACAGCGGAGTGTACGGCTCAGCCTCCCGCCGTTTAAAATTAATGAAACCATTTTTATGTAAAACTAGACATCTAGGGTTTTCTACACATATATCATATAAGACCGTTGGAGTAATGTGGAGAGAGATATGAATTTTTGAAGTTCGACCTAGGAATCAGGACATCCACCCGGGCAGTATGGGTTGAAAAGGGTGTAACTCACCCTATACAACTCCAAATCGAGTGAAACTAATTTTGTTGGAAAGCTTACACATAGGAGAACATCCTACCTAGAAATTCCGAGTTTGTTACCATCCTATTTGTTCTCAATGATTTGAAGAAGCTAACCTATGTCCAAATCGGGCCAAAACAGAGTAGATCAGGAAGGTTAAGTTTCGAGGCTTATAACTCGAGCTCTACTGAGTCAAATGGAATGGGACTTTTTGCAAATGAAAGATGGTTCTATCAACTTTAATATGAGATCAATTTCGTATCCTCTGAACCAGTTTTCGATTTTTAGTAGATTTTTAAATTTAAGTGTTCAATTCTGGCTAGCTGCTGGGCAGGCCGGGATAAAACCTGAATAACCTGAGTTATAGTTGTCAAAATTAGATGGGACCAAAAACATTAGAAACTAGACACATAGAGCTACAACATATCCAAAAATCAGGTTTAAAGGAGTTAAATTGAAATAAAGGTGGGATATACCATAACCGGGCAGAATGAGGCAGAATCAGCCAAAAGCCCTATTGAAGCTTGCTGAAACTAATGAATGAATTTATGAATGTATGTGTATAATTGCTGCTCTATACTGAAATTGCAAATTGTGTAAATGTATTGGTTGGCTGGCACTATTCATGAGGAAGCGGACACATTCCGTTATGCCGCCAAAATTGTGGTAGAGCATATGAATAAGTTATGATGTACATATAGATGCATGTGCATTCTCACAAAAAGCTATGAAGTTCATGTTATGATGACCAAGAATATGTTATGATGAAAGTTCCATGATACTTGGGCCAGCCCCAGATAAAAAGTTAAGGGGAATAGATCGGTGGGGACGTCGGGGAAAGTAAACCCGGCAAATCCCTGTATAGGAACGAGATCGATCCTGATAAGCAAACTATTACCCAGGAGTCTAAAATGGCCAAGCACTCCCAGGGGACCAAGTAATGGAAAAAGTTTATGAGTAATGAAGAAAGTATATGAGCAAAGGAAAAGTTTATGAAGGAAAGTTCAAGAGCAAGTTTTGCATGATTTTATTAAGTGCATGATTACAAGTTATTTACAGTTTAACTATTATGCTTACTTACGGCATGTGTTCACTTATTCTGCTCATTATTCTGTGTATTACTGTTAGTAGTTTAGACGGTTTCTTATGTTGTTTAAAGTAAAACTGGACCTTGCCTCGGACCAGACATTTTCTTAACCTTATTAAATATGAATGGTTAAATTTGATCTCATGTTTTCATAATTAAATGAAACCCGAGGCAACTGAGAATGAAAGCGACGTCAGTTAAACGCCATACACGACCCTACTGAGAATTTCCTTAAATTCTCACCTCGTTTGCATTTCCGCCTCATTCTCAGACGTGGACGATGGACACGACAGCTACCCTCTTCATTGAGGTGCCAGACTTGCAGCTCCACCATGACCTCGCAGAGGTCGCTCAGATATAGCCGGCTTCTTGCCGCCTGGCTTTACCTTTTTAGTGATAGGAGCTTTGCCGTCCCTTTGCACCATCCCGCTTTTGATCCTGCTACCCCTTACTTTGCGGTTCCGTTATACGCGGCACACCCTCCCCCAGCACCTCCTGCACCTGCAGCACCTGTAGCTCCTGCCGATCCTGCGCCAGAGTCACCTCCGCAGGTAGTACCCGACATCCCACTCAGCTCCGAGAGCGACCCGTCAGAGGCCACCGGCTCATCTTCCTCCTCCTCCTCAGGACCCAGTACTGACTACTCACCAGCCGGGCCTGATATGGCCAACGGCTACCTGACTGAGTAGGTCAGCCACAGGCAGTATTGTATAGCATGACCCTCTTTTGGCAGCATGCAGCTTTGGGTCATAGACTAGTGGTAGGTTTTTGAAATGTCCTCTGAGGACCACATAGGATCAGGTTGACTGACATGGGCCTTATGTCTTTTTGGTACACGGCCCCACTCATATATCCTATTTTGGAAACTTGTACATAAGCTGAAACAGTGGCTCTTTATATACATATATATATATATATACAGTTGACAGCATAAGTGTAAATTATTCTTGTCTTTCTATTGTGATGAATTAAACCCTGTCACATTCTTTATACAGCGTTCCACTTCTTCAAATAAATAGATAAATAAATAAAGATACGAATGATGGAAACGTAGGCAGCGTATTAACACAGTAACACAATCTACTTAATTTCATGCTATGACTTAAGCATAACATTAAATTAGTAGGGTGTTACAGCTTGTCCTATATATATACTCAACATATATATATAATCAACATAATTGCTTTCAAGGACTTCATAAACATGGGATAAGCAATTAACCATATTCCATCATAAATTTAGTAAAATACTTTCTAAGCATATAATTAGAAAATAGGTTATAGGTACACTCTCACTCACAACTCAAATTTGAAGTCAAGAACTCAGGGAGTGGTGCTTTTGAGCCAACTGGAAACTCCTGAAAGAGTCCAAAGCTACAAAACATAACAAACTAAAATGAATAAACTTCTAGGAATCAAATTCAACTCAAATCAACACCCAAACTCAAAATCCCCAAGTTAAAGACCTAATCTTTACCTCTCACTGACTCAAATCTAAATCTATGAACTAAACAAGCAATATATAGTTAGAAAGGGATAGAAAGTACCAAGAGTTCACTTCAAAACCTTGGAAGGAGGATTTGAGTAAGGGAGAAGTAATGGCACTTCTACTCTTCACTTTCTTTCACTTCAAGATAAGAGAGATAGAGAGAGAGATTAAGAATGAAGATGATGATGGAAGTGAAGAAGAGGAAGTGAGAGGATGAATTTGTGAGGAAAAACCAAGTAAAAATGTAGAGGTTTGATGGAAAACATGAAGGGGAAAGGCTTTAGAGAGAGAAAACCAAAGGAGAGAGTGTTTGGATGAAAATGGGGGAGAAAGGGTCGAAACCCACCTAAAAAATCGGATAGTGGGCGCCTAGGCGGCCATCTACAAGCACCTGGGCACCCAATAGCCTGAAACACTATAGTTTGTGCTGTCAGTGGGCGCCTGGGTGGTGACTTCCAGTGCTTAGGCGCCCGGGCTCCTAAAACTCCTCCCTGCTTGTCATGCCTTAGGATTTGATATAATCTTTTAGATTAGTATTTTTGTGTATTTAGAAGTTATTGGATTAGGTATATGTTTAGAAATGTGTGGAAAAAAAAAATTTCAGGATGCCAGCGCCTAGGCGCCAGCAGTGTTATCAGCATGTTAGCTTTCAGGGGTTGGGCCGCCCAGGCGCTAGAAACCGCCGCCCAGGCGCCAGCTGTCAGCATAATTGAAAGCATTTCAGACTGTTGGGCGCCCAGGCACCCGAAGATGACCGCCTAGGTGCCCACTGTCCGACTTTTTGAGTAAGTTTCGGCTCTTTCTCCCTCATTTTCACTCAAACTCTCTCTCTCTTAGGTTCCTCTCTCAAACAAACCCTCCACTCTCACTTATCTCTCTAATCCATCATCTTTCCCTTTGGATTTCCTCACAAATCCATCCTCTCACATCTTCTTCTTCATCATCACCATCATCATCATCTTCCTTGAGCTCTCTCTCTCTACCTTCTTGAAGTGAGAGAAAGAGGAAGGTGGAGGAGACCCAAAACTCCTCCCTTACTCTACTCCTCCTTCCAAGGCTTTAAGGTAAATTATCATTACTCTCTACCTCCTTTTAGCCATAGATTGGTTAGTTTTTTTTGTTGCTTGGAGTGGAATATGGGTTTTGGGGTGAAGAAAGTTAGGCTCAATTTGGGGATTTTATGTTTGGGGGTTGATTGGGGTTGAGTTTGATTTCTAAAAGCTTATTATGTTAGTTTTATATGTTTTATAGCTTTGGACTCTTCCGGGGAGGCTCCGGTTGGCTCAGAGGCACCACCCACTTAAGCTGTTGAATTGAAATCTTGGCTGTGGTGAATAGTGTACTCATAGATAAATTTTTACATGAAGTTATGCATGTATGATACAAGTTTATGTTGCTAACCACTTTGAAAAATGATTCAAATTTATATTGTTTTTAGTTTGGAACTAAATTCTTCATGAAACTATGTTAAACTCTAGTTTACTAATTAGAATTTACATTCAGTGTATGTTAAATGTTATGAGCATGAGACAAGACTTAAGAATTACATGTGTTAGAATGTGGGAGTTATCTAAATTCTCATTATGCATTAATGCTATAGTACGAACGTATAAGTTAGATTAAAAGCAAAACTTATTGACAAGGATTTTATTATGAGTAAAGTTTTCCAAAAAGGAAGGAAACTATAACAGAACTGTTTGCTAATGACAGTATCATTAGCCTTGGAGCACCTCGTATAACCCAGCTAGCGGGGTGATTGCTAGCCCGGCATGTCGGCCAACATGTCCGGAAGATTATAGACATGCACAGGCGTGAAGTTAGTATTTACTGCTGGAGTTAGGCCACAGGGCCACCCAGTCAAGCAGCTATTTCTGGAATAGGATTCTCCCTTGAAGTTTTATCATGATATGAACTTAATATTTCAGAACTTCTTTTATTGAGAGAAAATATTTATATTCTGTCTTCATAATTTAAAGTATGGTTTGGATGTTTTTGCTTGTCTCATGCCACCTATGAGTACATTATTTCTCACTGAGTTTTATAACTCACCCTGTGGTTTCCTTATCTATTTCAGATTTAGCCGTTGAGGCAGGTTCTGCTCCTCCTACTCACTAGGAATTCTGCTTGCCTTTTTTTGATGAGCCTCTGGAAGGGCCTTGGCTTCTCTTTTGGATTATTGTTTGTTTAGCCATGGCTTGTGTTGATATAGTGCTCCATGAACTACAGGCAGGGTCCGGGGTTGGACTAGAATTGTGTTGTATCAATCTAGTTTTTCATTTTGACTTAGTGAAGCAAATGTGTATTATTTTGTTGAACTTACTTTAGCTACACAACTCTTTTTGATAGTCTTATGTATGTAAGGTTTCCAACCATATATATATGTATGTACATAGATATGTATAATTGTGTTTAAGCTGTGCTGGATTGTCTGGATAATTTTGCAGATTTTGTATAATTGGGAATGTCCTAGTTTTAGGGAAAACTCCGCCAGTTTTTACGTAGAATTTTGGTTAGGCTTGCTAGGGAAGGGAAATTCCCTATGCGCCAGTCACGGCCCATGGAGGGTCGTGACACTGCTTTAGCCATGCCGGTGCCTAGGCAGTGGATCTTAACTCCCACATGCATTCCTAGATCTTAACTCATACCTTAAAGCATATTTTCACTTCAATCACCATCAAATACTCAAGAATAACCATTCAAAAGATTAGCCAAACATCCAAACTCAAAGAGGTTAAAACTTATACAAATACCTAAACTCTAAGGCATCACACTCCTTAAGAATAAAAATCTAACTTTTGGATTCTAGTACAAATTTTCGAAAACTTGCGTTTTCTTAAACTTCCAATCTAAAAACGGAAGGGTTAATAACTTCTTAAAATTCATTAAAAATTGCTCTTCAATTCTTGGATATCTAAGGAACAATTATTGGGACTTTTGATCCCATGAAAATATCCTAAACATATAGCCTTCCAAGGAGGCATAGGGCCTAGACTTAGAGCTTTCTTGAGATCCGATAGGATAAAGTGTCACGATTCATGTGATGCTTGACCTGGGCATTACAATAGTCAAGCCTCTAGACTTGCATAATAGTACTTCAGATACATCAACTATGCTAAAAGCAGCTCTACTAAAAGCTCGAATTAGCAAAGTAACTAGCCTGTGCCAACATAAATATACTTGATACTGTAACACCCTCTTAAGTATAATATTATATATAAGTCATAACATCACACTTAGGGGTTGCTACTAATAAACTAACGAACCTTGTTTGGCTATTTGCTTTAGCTATGAAAAATCATGTAGTATCGATTGTAGCACTGAATAAATATATAAACAAGCAAATAAGGAAAAATAGAAATTTCCCTTACATGCACAAACATTTACATCATAGTAATAACCTTTCAAGTTATATAAGTAGCTTTAGTAAGAGCTTCAACTAGCGAAATAGTTATCTAGTGCTAACATATGTATGTACTTGATAGCAACCTTCGACAGTCAATCTGGTCTTAGTCATATACTTCTAAGATGGTCATCTTCTAGATCTCCTAAGCTATTTTGAGATGACACGAGAACACATATAGGAGTGAGAGTTTTACATTCTCAGTAGGCATCCTAAGTCATTAGACATTCTACGTCATCATCGTTATCCCAACTGCTTCAGTTTATTAAGAAAAGTGTAATATCGTACATGGGGATAAATATTCATTTATTAAGTTCCAAAAAACATATCTTTCCAAAGAAGATTAATTTTAACTCATACATTTAGTTCAAGCATGGCAATAATCATACAACAGATAGTGATACTTTGTTCTGATAGCTTATACTCTTAAATGCAAGCCAACAAGCTATATGCTAGCGAGTGCATGTGTAACGTTCACGCTAGCTGGGTCCTTTGCTATGCCCCATGTACGTTCTTGGGCAGAGAGTCGCGCTTCGCCATAATTCACGTGCGACAATTCCTAAGGATTGGCTAAATTTCATTTGCTTTGAAACCATTAACGTAACACCTTCCAAATAGATACACCATACTCGAGTTATGGGGCTATATGTAGAGGTTGTTACATCTACTATAAAAGACTTTTAAATAAGGAAAATATTATACATATGGCCCTGAAACTTCAAAATTCTTTAATAAATAAGGGTTTGTAATCCCAAATATACACATAGAAGATGAAATAACTATAGCTTAAAAGAAGCTTAACTAATATTATGTATAAATTTGGTCTTGGCCTACTGTCGTCACTTCGTGGCTATTCATTGCCCACTTTGGTCTCCTGAACTTGGCTCAGGTCCAGGTCTTTCGTCTTGTAAGTATCCCCAAAACACCTGTTGTGAGCTCAACATCTATGCTACATACTAGAATGTTTACAAAAAACAACAAATAGGTAGTGAGGACTTTAAGTTTGTTAGCTCTAATGCCATTTAGAAACCATTCCATGGTTGTGAACTGGAATGAGCTTTAAGATTTTGATGAATACCAAATCAGAATTTAAGCTAATCTTTTTGTATATGAATGATTTGTTTCTAGAAATGTTTTCTTTCAGGAAAAAGATCTTAATCACGTACTTTAATTGCTTAAGAATCGACAAATTCTTGTTATCCATCATTCTTTTATTTAAATATACTTCATATGGAATATAAGCTTTGTGTACATCTTGAGCTATCTTGTAAGAAATAGAAAGAGAAGTTCAAAAGGATGAAACTACAACATCAGAAGGAAAAATGCTACTTATTCAGAAAGATGACTCTATCCAGAAGGGATATCTCCAGAAACATGCTTCTGGATTGATTAGAGAAGAACATGAATCCAAGAAGAATTCAAGAAATTGTTAGGGTTTTTCCCTCGACAGTCCGTACAGCAGAGCATACGATTCTGCCTACAGCCAATTAAATTTGATGAAACTCTTTTTATATGAAACTAGACATTCAGGGCTTTCCATACATATAAAATATAAGGCCATTGGATTAGTATAGAATTAGTTATGAATTTTTGAAATTTGACCTAGAAATCTGGATTCTCATCTGGGTAGTATGAGTTGAGAAGGGTATAACTCACCCTACACAACTTCAAATTGAGTGAAACGAATGCTGTTTGAAAGCTAACATGTAAGGAAACATCCCATAAAAATTTTAGAGTCAGATTCGTTGCTATTTGTTCCCAGCACATCAATAAAGTTGACTTAAGTTCAAACCAGGCTGGAACAGGGTAGTCCAGTAGGGTCAAGTTTCGGGGCTTATATCTCAAAATATACTCATGTAAATGAGATGAAACTTATTTCATTAGAAAGCTTGTCCTGTTAGATTTAATTTGATATAAATTTAATATGATCTTACCTAGTTTTCTATTTTTAGTAAATTTTTACTTCCAAGAGTGCAATTCTGGTTAGTTGTAGGGCAGATAGAAGCAAACTTTGAATAACTTGAGCTACATAAATCAAAATGAGATGGGACTAAAAGGATTGCAACTAGACACATAGACCTATAACATATTCAAAATTTAGGTCCAACTAAATTGAATAGAAATTATGGTGAATTTTACAAAATTGGACAGAATTGAGTAGAATAAGCAGAAAACCTTTGTTATGTATTTATGTTGACATGTTATATGATTGATATTATGGTTAGAAAACTTGATGCCCTATGTTGGTTTTGCTGCTTGATTGATCCTTCTGGTAGTCTGGCACTATTCATGGGGAAGCGGACTTGATCCGTTATGCTGCCGAAATTCCAGCAGAAATATGTGAATTATATGAATGTTATACATTTATATGTTATGCTCATGAGATTCATATATGCAAGAATGATTTAAGTATGACATGAAGTATATGGATGATTGCATGTAGCATATGCATGTATAATCATGTCCAAAGAAGAATAAGATTTATGAGAACTTGTAAGAAAGACGTACCAAGCTACCACGTGAGGCATGACATAAACTCAGCTAGCGTGGGCCAGAGCGATACTGTCTAAGACTTGGGCCAGCCCTCAACCAGATTTAAGGGGAATAGACCGGTGTGAGGGTCAGGGAAAGTAAACCCGTCACTCATGTATAGGTACGAGCTCAGACTTGAAAAGTAGGCTATTACCCAGGGATGAAAAAGGCCATTCACCTCCGGGGGACCAAGTACAGAAGAGCAAGATCAAGTTGCAAGTTAAAGAAAGATACAAATTAAGTCAAGTGCACTTGCATACATTCAAGTATAAGCATCTATATGTGCATCTTCAATTATCTAGTTAAGTCATAATGCTATTATGATCCTTGTTGAAGCATATTATACTATCCTTATTTCTATGTTTGTCATATGATATGGCAAGTGGTCGTTAAAATATAACTCGCTTCGAGAAAGATATTTTCAACTTAAAATTGAACCAATATTTGTTTATATGTGCTCATATTTTTATAATAAACCGAAGTGGCTAGAATGTTTGTGATGGCACTGTATGAGTAATAGTTCGAGTTTACCTACTGAGAACCTTAGGTTCTCACTGCCTGCTTGTATTTTTTTTTCTTTTTTTTTTTTTTTTCTATAAACATTCCAGCACATCAGTTGGAAATGAAGTGCGAGGTGGAGGACTGGGACATTCATTGAGCAAGACTCAAACAAAACTGCACCAAGAGACTATTGAATCTAGCTAGTGACCAGTCGGAAGCAAATTCTGTGTATTATGTTAGTCACAATTTCTTTTAAATTGTAATTATTTTATCCTCTATGTATCAGAGATGACGAAGGTTATAAACTATTAGTAAGTAACAAAGTGCGCAGTTAAAGGGCCATATATTATATTTTCCATATTTTAAAGTTTTCTTAGCGCAGTGACACCTTTTTAATATAACTCCATGACTCGAGCATGGTTTATATAATAGAGGGTGTTACAAATATGGCAATTCCTTTTAGTCTAATTTGAGAGCCTATAACTTGAACTCTACTAACCCATTCAATATGAATCTTATAAGGGATGAAAGATGGTTCAGTAAGCTTCATTTAGATATAAATTTCAGATAAAACTAACAAAGATTGGATTTTTAGTGAATTTTTACATTTAAATGCTCAAATTTGTCAGGGCGAGCTTAACTAAAATTTCAATAACTCAATATATACTCTTAAAAACTTAGTGGCACCAAAGATGATTAAAAATAGACTAATAATGCACAATATATTAAATTTTCAAGTTTAAAAGAGTTAAAATGGAATTATGGTGTAATTTATAAAATAGGATTGATTTAAAAGTTTTGAAGTGCATTGATAGATTCCACATAGTAGGAAGCTCTTGAGTCATGAATAGACAATGAATGAGATTATTGCCAAGATTCTCGATTAAACTAATGTAAATATTGATGTATGTTTATGATTGATTTTGGTATCTTGATTGGCTAGCTGAGAATTACTCTTTTACATTTTGGGGAAGCTTGATATTTAGCCATTATGTTGCCAAATTCTCGACAAAAGTATATGAACTGTGCATCATAAATATAATTCCTCCAGCATATGTAGTCATGATTATATGATTAAAGATATAATGATCATTCCATATTACTTAGGTAAGGCCCTGAACAAATTTAAAGGAAATAAGTCGATGGGAAAGTTACAAAAAGTAAACCCGGCAATTCTGTATAGGAATGTATTCAATCATGAAAA